>OZ024761.1:11147807-11242807 GCA_964016885.1 Eledone cirrhosa | reverse complement strand
TTTAGGCACAGGGCCAACAATTAGGGGGCAGAGTGTGAAAGTCGATTAAACTAACCCTAGTGCATTACTGGTACTTTATTTTATTAACCCCGTATGGTTTAATAATAATTTCTCTTGTTCCTTTTTTTCCCCATCGTTGTCCTATCATTGTATCATTGATAGTAGCTTCATGGCGACCTGGTTTGTGCTGTGTTTCCACAGAAACCCCGTTGGGTGACAAGAGACCTCCACTCAATCATCCAGCTCCATCCACACCATTATCTTCCATAGTTAACACCAGAAATAATAAGGGGGGCTTTAGTGACAGTGTTCAAAACCTTTGCTCAGTGGTTGCAGCATTGGGCTTGCAAATTGTGAGGTTGTGAGTTCGAATCCTGGACCGGGTCATATATTGTGTCCTTCAGCAGGACACTTTATTTCATGTTGCTCCAATTACGATGCCACTGGTGCCTTTCCCTTGGACAACATCATGTAGAGTATATTTAGAGTATAGAGTGTACATATGCAGTATATAGTAGATATATAGTATATATTGTGATGTCACTGGTGCCAAACTGTATCAGCCATTGCTTTTCACTTGGACAACATTGGTGATGTGGAGAGGGAAGACTGCTGGTCTTCCTCAAACATCCTTGCCTAGACTTGTGCCTTGAGGGGCAACTTTCTAAGTGCCAATCCATTCCCATTCGTGACCGAAGGGGGTCTTTACCCTTTATAAAACCTTGAAGGGCTGGTTGGAAACTAATTACTGGTACTTTATTTTATCGACCCCGTAAAGATGAAAGGCAAAGTTAACCTTGGCGGGATTTGAGCTCATAATGGAAAGGGCCGTAACTCTATGCGTCAAAGCATGGCGTCCGACCCTCTAGCGATACTGCCAATCCACTGCCAGCAGTAATAAAGTGTGAGGCTTTAGTGACGGTGTACAAAACCTTGGCTGGCTGAAAAGTATTCATGCAAAACATGAATTTAGCATCTTAGTAGATAACTGGTACAATACAGGAATGTTGATTAAATGGACCTTAGTAGTTAACTGGTACAATACAGGAATGTTGATTAAATGGACCTTAGTAGTTAACTGGTACAATACAGGAATGTTGATTAAATGGACCTTAGTAGTTAACTGGTACAATACAGGAATGTTGATTAAATGGACCTTAGTAGTTAACTGGTACAATACAGGAATGTTGATTAAATGGACCTTAGTAGATAACTGGTACAATACAGGAATGTTGATTAAATGGACCTTAGTAGATAACTGGTACAATACAAGAATGTTGATTAAATTGACCTTAGTATATAACTGGTACAATACAGGAATGTTGATTAAATGGACCTTAGTAGATAACTGGTACAATACAAGAATGTTGATTAAATTGACCTTAGTATATAACTGGTACAATACAGGAATGTTGATTAAATGGACCTCACCACTTTACAGAGTGTACTGGGTGCATTAGCTGAAGACATCTCATTACCAGAAACATGACAAAGTTCTCACAACATGAAACATTGTTACAAAGATCTTGACATCAGAACATTTACTAAGACATTGAATTCCCACACATCCCACGCAGTGATATACAGCTACAACAACTACAACAATTAACACAATCTTCATTCAGTATCCGTTTCTCCTTCCAAACACTTCAAATAATTGTTTCTACTTTAGGCACAAGGCCAGCAAATACCCAGTACATTACTGGTACTTTATTTTATCGACCCCGTAACGATGAAAGGCAAAGTTAACCTTGGCGGTTAACCTTCCAAACACTTCAAATAATGATAGCAGCTCTTCTTCTTCCTTTATTTCCTTCTTTCTTTCTTTCTTTCTTTCTTTCCTTCTTTCTTTCCTTCTTTCTTTCTTTCTTTCACTTCTCTTCCTTCCTACACAAGTTTATAAGATTGTTGTTCATTACCATATTTCTAATGAAAGACATTGTCTATGTCATTAACTCTTTCATTACCATATTTCTAATAAAAGACACTGTCTATGTCATTAACCCTTTCATTGCCATATTTCTAATGAAAGACACTGTCTATGTCATTAACCCTTTCATTACCATATTTCTAATTAAAGACACTGTCTATGCCATTAACCCTTTCATTACCATATTTCTAGTGAAAGACACTGTCTATGTCATTAACCCTTTCATTACCATATTTCTAATGAAAGACACTGTCTATGTCATTAACCCTTTCATTACCATATTTCTAATGAAAGACACTGTCTATGTCTTTAACCCTTTCATTACCATATTTCTAATGAAAGACACTGTCTATGTCATTAACCCTTTCATTACCATATTTCTAATGAAAGACACTGTCTATGTCATTAACCCTTTCATTACCATATTTCTAATGAAAGACACTGTCTATGTCATTAACCCTTTCATTACCATATTTCTAGTGAAAGACACTGTCTATGTCATTAACTCTTTCATTACCATATTTCTAATGAAAAACACTGTCTATGTCATTAACCCTCTCATTACCACATTTCTAATGAAAGACACTGTCTATGTCATTAACCCTTTCATTACCATATTTCTAATGAAAGACACTGCCTATGTCATTAACCCTTTCATTATCATATTTCTAATGAAAGACATTACCTATGTCATTAACCCTTTCATTACCATATTTCTAATGAAAGACACTGGCTATGTCATTAACCCTTTCATTATCATATTTCTAATGAAAGACACTGTCTATGTCATTAACCCTCTCATTACCATATTTCTAATGAAAGCCACTGTCTATGTCATTAACCTTTCATTACCACATTTCTAATGAGAGACACTGTCTATGTCATTAACCCTTTCATTTCCAGCAACACCACCACCATCACCACCTCCAACACCACCACCACCACCACCACCTTCAACACCAACACCACCACCACTATCATCTCAAGAGTTTTGTGATGTCTTTTAAAAACATGACATCATCTTTTCTTCTTCTTCTTCAAATGACTAATATTCATTAATTGGTGGTGGTGATGGCTTTGTTGTGGTGGGGATGATAATGGGGGGGGGGGGGTCTTGGAGTGGAGGTGATGGCTTGAGGGAGTGGTGTAGGTAGAGGTAACGATATAATTTTTTGATTTTGCCAGAGGTTATTATTATCAAAAGGAATAACTTGTGTTTTAAGCATTATTTCAGCCTGGTCGAGCCCAGCTCCTCTCCCGGTCTCAACACAGCCGATTTCTTCCAGGGAAGAAGAGAGGAAGTGAGAAAGAGATATAGAGGAAGAATCGACCCCAGTACAAGACTGGTACTTTTTTTTATCGACCTCAAAAAGATGAAAGGCAAAGTTGTCTTGGGCGGGATTTGAACTTAGAAAGCACAAGGGACAAGAAAACAGCCGATTTTCCTTTTTTTTTTTTTAAAGAGAGGAGGGGTCAGACGGAGGAAAGTAAGCAGAAAATAGAAAGAGAGGCAGTGGTGGAGGAGGAGGAGAAGAAGAAGAAGAAGAAGAAGAAGAAGAAGAAGAAGAAGAAGAAGAAGAAGAAGCTCTAGTACTTGAATGGTACTTTATTTATCGACCTTGAATGAATGAAAGGCAAAGTTGACCTCGGCGAGATTTGAACTCAGATCAGAGGGCCGAAACAAATACTGCAAATCATTCTATCCAATATTTTAACGACTCTGCCAATTCGTCATCTTACGTGACATCATATATCTCATCCAAGACTACATTATCCAATGTATCCCTTTTTTTAAAATTCAGACTCTATGTCGTAATTTGAGGAAGATTTTAACTGTTATTTCTAACTGACCGAGTGACAGCGAGGCTCAGAAGATGCCTCGATTTCCAGCTGACGTAGGGTCGAAGGGAGATAACCGGGGAACACAGTTTCAATCGCAATAATTGTTTGTTATTTTATTATGGAAGAATAAAAATATATATATCTATGGTCACCAAATTTCTAATTTCTAAAGAACATTGCCTCTGGTTTTCAAAGAATTTAAAAAGAAGTCTTTCAACTTTTAATATTACTTTTTTGTTGCATCGAAACAATTATTATCGTTTCTTTTATTCACAGTTGTATAAATAACATTGCAAATATATTTTAAATATATCCGAATATCTGAACGAATTGTGAGCAATTTATAATGTTATTTGTGTATATCTTTAAAACATATTTGTAATAATTGTTTCTACTTTTGGCACAAGGCCAGCAATTACTCTAGTACATTACTGGTACTTTATGTTATCGACCCCGTAAGGATGAAAGGCAAATTTAACCTTGGCGGGATTTGAACTCAGAATGGCAAGGGCCATTCATATTTGTAATAATTGTTTCTACTATTGGCACAAGGCCAGCAAAAACCCAGTGCATTACTGGTACTTTATTTTGTTATATAAAAAGGATTTTTATAACAAGTACATGCTGTAGCATGGCACCAACCTCCCCCCTCCCCCTACGAGGCGATGCCACAGCATGGATCCCCCTCCCTACAAAGTGATTCCCCAGCATTTACCCAACCCCCTCCTAAAAGGTGTTGCCCCAGCATGGCTACAACCCCCTCCCCCTCTAGAAGGTGATGCCCCAGTATGGCCACAACCCCTCCCCCCTCTAGAAGGTGATGTCCCAGCATGGCCACAGCCCCCCCCCCCACACACACGGTGATGTCCCAGTATGGCCACAACCCGTTTACAAGATGATGCCCCAGCATGACCAAAGTCTCTATGCAGAACTACGTAATACTGTAGTCTTTGCTGAGGCTTAATGCGCATGACCGGAAGTTAACCGTCTCCATTTAAAGTTTACTTCCGACTAAATTTTCCTTTGGAAGTTTGATTCACCTTCTCTCCTTCACGGTTTGTACTTTATTTCGGATGTTTTTAAATATTTTATTGTCACCCATATTTTATATAACAGTCTCTCCTGACTTTTTGTTTCATTGTATTTCTCTCATCACTAATAAAATATATATATATAACCTCTTTAGAGACGGACATATATATATATATATATATACAACACGTGTGTTTATACATGTGTATTGAGTACCTTACTGTGGTTACCCCCGATTGAACCCGGGACTCATATATATATATATATATATATATATATATATTAGTAGAGTATATACAACAAAAATTTAATATAGAAATAGCTTCTACAGGACTAGAACTGTTTCATTCAAAGGAAATCATCACAGTTCTAGTCCTGTAGAAGCCATTTGTTATATATATGTATTAGAATACAGATTAATAAGGATTTAATTAAATTTATTAATTTGATTGATTTACGATCGTTTCGTTCAACTAAAAAGAAAATTCTATTCCTCTTCCTCGGAATTGACTAAATACTAATAATTGTTTCTACTTTTGGCACAAGGCCAGCAATCACCCCAATGTATTACTGGTACTTTATTTTATCGACCCCGTAAGGATGAAAGGCAAAGTTAACCTAACATGTCCATTAATTCAAGTGGAAGGGCGATATATATATATACACATATCGACAAGATCCTAGACCTCATTCGCTTTAACGACTGGGTTGGAGCTCGTCAAATCGGACCGAGGAAACAATGTTTCCGTTGGTCTTTCCAATTACTAATACTATCAGTCACAAATCTAGGCAGAAGAAGCAACGTGAAAGAAAGTGTCTTGCTCAAGGACATAAGACATCGCCCTAATCTAATTCTCTAACCACTGAACCACGCTCTTCTACTTGAATTAATGGACATGTTGGGTATATAACATTTGTATGTATATATCATCATCTTTTCCATGCTTGCATAAAGTTTCGTTCACTTAACCTGTATGTGCGACCTTCGAATTATGGCCACCACTGAACATATGGTACAAATGGACACACATACATACAAGCTCTCTTGCAATAGATTGACGAAGGGTTAAGGTTAGGGTTAGTCTCACCTCCACCACATGTTATTGTACCTCTGGCACCACCTATATGGTACACATTACTGTCAGAAACTCCTATCTCACCACCACCACCACATGTTATTGTACCTCTGGCATCACCTATATGGTACACATTACCGTCAGAAACTCCTATCTCACCTCCACCATGTTATTGTACCTCTGGCACCACCTATATGGTACACATTACCGTCAGAAACTCCTATCTCACCTCCACCATGTTATTGTACCTCTGGCACCACCTATATGGTACACATTACCGTCAGAAACTCCTATCTCACCTCCACCATGTTATTGTACCTCTGGCACCACCTATATGGTACACATTACTGTCAGAAACTCCTATCTCACCTCCACCATGTTATTGTACCTCTGGCACCACCTATATGGTACACATTACTGTCAGAAACTCCTATCTCACCACCACCATGTTATTGTACCTCTGGCATCACCTATATGGTACACATTACCGTCAGAAACTCCTATCTCACCTCCACCATGTTATTGTACCTCTGGCACCACCTATATGGTACACATTACCGTCAGAAACTCCTATCTCACCTCCACCATGTTATTGTACCTCTGGCACCATCTATATGGTACACATTACTGTCAGAAACTCCTATCTCACCTCCACCATGTTATTGTACCTCTGGCACCACCTATATGGTACACATTACTGTCAGAAACTCCTATCTCACCACCACCATGTTATTGTACCTCTGGCACCACCTATATGGTACACATTACTGTCAGAAACTCCTATCTCACCTCCACCATGTTATTGTACCTCTGGCACCACCTATATGGTACACATTACCGTCAGAAACTCCTATCTCACCTCCACCATGTTATTGTACCTCTGGCACCACCTATATGGTACACATTACTGTCAGAAACTCCTATCTCACCTCCACCATGTTATTGTACCTCTGGCACCACCTATATGGTACACATTACCGTCAGAAACTCCTATCTCACCTCCACCATGTTATTGTACCTCTGGCACCACCTATATGGTACACATTACTGTCAGAAACTCCTATCTCACCTCCACCATGTTGTACCTCTGGCACCACCTATATGGTACACATTACTGTCAGAAACTCCTATCTCACCACCACCATGTTATTGTACCTCTGGCACCACCTATATGGTACACATTACCGTCAGAAACTCCTATCTCACCTCCACCACATGTTATTGTACCTCTGGCATCACCTATATGGTACACATTACCGTCAGAAACTCCTATCTCACCTCCACCATGTTATTGTACCTCTGGCACCACCTATATGGTACACATTACCGTCAGAAACTCCTATCTCACCTCCACCATGTTATTGTACCTCTGGCACCACCTATATGGTACACATTACCGTCAGAAACTCCTATCTCACCTCCACCATGTTATTGTACCTCTGGCATCACCTATATGGTACACATTACCGTCAGAAACTCCTATCTCACCACCACCATGTTATTGTACCTCTGGCACCACCTATATGGTACACATTACCGTCAAAAACTCCTATCTCACCTCCACCATGTTATTGTACCTCTGGCACCACCTATATGGTACACATTACCGTCAGAAACTCCTATCTCACCTCCACCATGTTATCGTACCTCTGGCACCACCTATATGGTACACATTACCGTCAGAAACTCCTATCTCACCTCCACCATGTTATCGTACCTCTGGCACCACCTATATGGTACACATTACCGTCAGAAACTCCTATCTCACCTCCACCATGTTATCGTACCTCTGGCACCACCTATATGGTACACATTACCGTCAGAAACTCCTATCTCACCTCCACCATGTTATCGTACCTCTGGCACCACCTATACACCAATATGTTTACACTTTACAATTGATCATTGCTGTTTTCATATGAAAGGGTTGTGGGGGATAACAATTTTATTAGATGTTGAGATGGGGCATAATACACAAAAGGTTGGGAACCACTGATATAGAGTAATTGGAGCTACAGTCCTCATCTCACTGCTATATGTCCGCTGTTAGCATGGGTTCTACAACTGCTTTCTAGAATGTACTCTCTAACTAACTTGTTACATACATCTCTTTCAGTTTAACAAGTTGTCACCAGCACCACCAGCAGCAGCAACATGATCATACCAATCAGATGTTTCACGTGTGGCAAGGTTATCGGAAATAAATGGGAGGCTTACCTGGGTCTTTTACAGGTGGAATACACAGAAGGGTGAGTAACTTAACATCACAGCTGATCTATGTACATTCTATGGAAAATATCACATCACACCTATGTAGGTTTACCTGGCCTCCTGTGTTGTTACAGCTCACACCTATGTAGGTTTAGTGGCTTCTTGTGTTGTCACAGCTCACACCTATGTAGGTTTAGTGGCTTCTTGTGTTGTCACAGCTCACACCTATGTAGGTTTAGTGGCTTCTTGTGTTGTTACAGCTCACACCTATGTAGGTTTAGTGGCTTCTTGTGTTGTCACAGCTCACACCTATGTAGGTTTAGTGGCTTCTTGTGTTGTCACAGCTCACACCTATGTAGGTTTAGCTGGCTTCTTGTGTTGTCACAGCTCACACCTATGTAGGTTTAGCTGGCTTCTTGTGTTGTCACAGCTCACACCTATGTAGGTTTAGTGGCTTCTTGTGTTGTCACAGCTCACACCTATGTAGGTTTACCTGGCCTCCTGTGTTGTCACAGCTCACACCTATGTAGGTTTAGTGGCTTCTTGTGTTGTTACAGCTCACACCTATGTAGGTTTAGTGGCTTCTTGTGTTGTCACAGCTCACACCTATGTAGGTTTGGCTGGCTTCTTGTGTTGTCACAGCTTACACCTATGTAGGTTTAGTGGCTTCTTGTGTTGTCACAGCTCACACCTATGTAGGTTTAGTGGCTTCTTGTGTTGTCACAGCTCACACCTATGTAGGTTTAGTGGCTTCTTGTGTTGTCACAGCTCACACCTATGTAGATTTAGTGGCTTCTTGTGTTGTCACAGCTCACACCTATGTAGGTTTAGCTGGCTTCTTGTGTTGTCACAGCTCACACCTATGTAGGTTTAGCTGGCTTCTTGTGTTGTCACAGCTCACACCTATGTAGGTTTAGTGGCTTCTTGTGTTGTCACAGCTCACACCTATGTAGGTTTAGTGGCTTCTTGTGTTGTCACAGCTCACACCTATGTAGGTTTAGTGGCTTCTTGTGTTGTCACAGCTCACACCTATGTAGGTTTAGTGGCTTCTTGTGTTGTCACAGCTCACACCTATGTAGATTTAGTGGCTTCTTGTGTTGTCACAGCTCACACCTATGTAGGTTTAGCTGGCTTCTTGTGTTGCCACAGCTCACACCTATGTAGGTTTAGCTGGCTTCTTGTGTTGTCACAGCTCACACCTATGTAGGTTTAGCTGGCTTCTTGTGTTGTCACAGCTCACACCTATGTAGGTTTAGTGGCTTCTTGTGTTGTCACAGCTCACACCTATGTAGGTTTAGTGGCTTCTTGTGTTGTCACAGCTCACACCTATGTAGGTTTAGTGGCTTCTTGTGTTGTCACAGCTCACACCTATGTAGGTTTAGCTGGCTTCTTGTGTTGTCACAGCTCACACCTATGTAGGTTTAGCTGGCTTCTTGTGTTGTCACAGCTCACACCTATGTAGATTTAGTGGCTTCTTGTGTTGTCACAGCTCACACCTATGTAGGTTTAGTGGCTTCTTGTGTTGTCACAGCTCACACCTATGTAGATTTAGTGGCTTCTTGTGTTGTCACAGCTCACACCTATGTAGATTTAGTGGCTTCTTGTGTTGTCACAGCTCACACCTATGTAGATTTAGTGGCTTCTTGTGTTGTCACAGCTCACACCTATGTAGGTTTAGCTGGCTTCTTGTGTTGTCACAGCTCACACCTATGTAGGTTTACCTGGCTTCTTGTGTTGTCACAGCTCACACCTATGTAGGTTTAGTGGCTTCTTGTGTTGTCACAGCTCACACCTATGTAGGTTTAGTGGCTTCTTGTGTTGTCACAGCTCACACCTATGTAGGTTTAGTGGCTTCTTGTGTTGTCACAGCTCACACCTATGTAGGTTTAGTGGCTTCTTGTGTTGTCACAGCTCACACCTATGTAGGTTTAGTGGCTTCTTGTGTTGTCACAGCTCACACCTATGTAGATTTAGTGGCTTCTTGTGTTGTCACAGCTCACACCTATGTAGGTTTAGTGGCTTCTTGTGTTGTCACAGCTCACACCTATGTAGGTTTAGTGGCTTCTTGTGTTGTCACAGCTCACACCTATGTAGATTTAGTGGCTTCTTGTGTTGTCACAGCTCACACCTATGTAGGTTTAGCTGGCTTCTTGTGTTGTCACAGCTCACACCTATGTAGGTTTAGTGGCTTCTTGTGTTGTCACAGCTCACACCTATGTAGATTTAGTGGCTTCTTGTGTTGTCACAGCTCACACCTATGTAGATTTAGTGGCTTCTTGTGTTGTCACAACTCACACCTATGTAGGTTTGGCTGGCTTCTTGTGTTGTCACAGCTCACACCTATGTAGGTTTAGCTGGCTTCTTGTGTTGTCACAGCTCACACCTATGTAGATTTAGTGGCTTCTTGTGTTGTCACAGCTCACACCTATGTAGATTTAGCTGGTTTCTTGTGTTGTCACAGCTCACACCTATGTAGATTTAGTGGCTTCTTGTGTTGTCACAGCTCACACCTATGTAGATTTAGCTGGTTTCTTGTGTTGTCACAGCTCACACCTATGTAGATTTAGTGGCTTCTTGTGTTGTCACAGCTCACACCTATGTAGGTTTAGCTGGCTTCTTGTGTTGTCACAGCTTACACCTATGTAGATTTAGCTGGCTTCTTGTGTTGTCACAGCTCACACCTATGTAGGTTTGGCTGGCTTCTTGTGTTGTCACAGCTCACACCTATGTAGGTTTAGTGGCTTCTTGTGTTGTCACAGCTCACACCTATGTAGATTTAGTGGCTTCTTGTGTTGTCACAGCTCACACCTATGTAGATTTAGTGGCTTCTTGTGTTGTCACAACTCACACCTATGTAGGTTTGGCTGGCTTCTTGTGTTGTCACAGCTCACACCTATGTAGGTTTAGCTGGCTTCTTGTGTTGTCACAGCTCACACCTATGTAGGTTTAGTGGCTTCTTGTGTTGTCACAGCTTACACCTATGTAGATTTAGCTGGCTTCTTGTGTTGTCACAGCTCACACCTATGTAGGTTTACCTGGCTTCTTGTGTTGTCACAGCTCACACCTATGTAGGTTTACCTGGCTTCTTGTGTTGTCACAGCTCACACCTATGTAGGTTTAGCTGGCTTCTTGTGTTGTCACAGCTCACACCTATGTAGGTTTACCTGGCTTCTTGTGTTGTCACAGCTCACACCTATGTAGGTTTACCTGGCTTCTTGTGTTGTCACAGCTCACACCTATGTAGGTTTAGTGGCTTCTTGTGTTGTCACAGCTCACACCTATGTAGGTTTACCTGGCTTCTTGTGTTGTCACAGCTCACACCTATGTAGGTTTAGTGGCTTCCTGTGTTGTCACAGCTCACACCTATGTAGGTTTAGTGGCTTCTTGTGTTGTCACAACTCGCACCTATGTAGGTTTAGTGGCTTCTTGTGTTGTCACAACTCGCACCTATGTAGGTTTAGTGGCTTCTTGTGTTGTCACAGCTCACACCTATGTAGATTTAGTGGCATCTTGTGTTGTCACAGCTCACACCTATGTAGATTTAGTGGCTTCTTGTGTAGTCACAGCTCACACCTATGTAGATTTAGTGGCTTCTTGTGTTGTCACAGCTCACACCTATGTAGGTTTAGCTGGCTTCTTGTGTTGTCACAGCTCACACCTATGTAGATTTAGCTGGTTTCTTGTGTTGTCACAGCTCACACCTATGTAGATTTAGTGGCTTCTTGTGTTGTCACAGCTCACACCTATGTAGGTTTAGCTGGCTTCTTGTGTTGTCACAGCTCACACCTATGTAGATTTAGCTGGCTTCTTGTGTTGTCACAGCTCACACCTATGTAGGTTTGGCTGGCTTCTTGTGTTGTCACAGCTCACACCTATGTAGGTTTAGTGGCTTCTTGTGTTGTCACAGCTCACACCTATGTAGGTTTAGTGGCTTCTTGTGTTGTCACAGCTCACACCTATGTAGATTTAGTGGCTTCTTGTGTTGTCACAGCTCACACCTATGTAGATTTAGTGGCTTCTTGTGTTGCCATAGCTCACACCTATGTAGGTTTAGCTGGCTTCTTGTGTTGTCACAGCTCACACCTATGTAGGTTTAGTGGCTTCTTGTGTTGTCACAGCTCACACCTATATAGGTTTAGCTGGCTTCTTGTGTTGCCACAGCTCACACCTATGTAGGTTTAGCTGGCTTCTTGTGTTGTCACAACTCGCACCTATGTAGATTTAGTGGCTTCTTGTGTTGTCACAGCTCACACCTATGTAGGTTTAGCTGGCTTCTTGTGTTGTCACAGCTCACACCTATGTAGATTTAGTGGCTTCTTGTGTTGTCACAGCTCACACCTATGTAGGTTTAGCTGGCTTCTTGTGTTGTCACAGCTCACACCTATGTAGGTTTAGCTGGCTTCTTGTGTTGTCACAGCTTACACCTATGTAGGTTTAGTGGCTTCTTGTGTTGTCACAGCTCACACCTATGTAGATTTAGCTGGCTTCTTGTGTTGTCACAGCTCACACCTATGTAAATTTAGTGGCTTCTTGTGTTGTCACAGCTCACACCTATGTAGATTTAGCTGGCTTCTTGTGTTGTCACAGCTCACACCTATGTAGATTTAGCTGGCCTCTTGTGTTGTCACAGCTCACACCTTTGTAGATTTAGCTGGCCTCCTACAAGGTTGAATCTCATAGGACGCATATACGCAAACACTGACACACACACACACTCACACAAATACTCTAACACACAAACAATCACACTCAAACACACGTAACTATCGTCTGCTTATTACAGACTTGTGAATGGGATTAAGGACAAAACATTGGTGTTTTTTGGTCAGGTTTAATTCAGTTTGATGGAAGTATTTGTAGTCGGTAGAGCAACCAGGTCATGACTTTGTGTTGGGACAGTTGAAACAAGTCGTTTAATAATCAAGGGAAATAATTGGAAAAGACTCTTCTGGATTGTTTCAAGATTTACTTCTCTTTAGTTATTAAATTAGTCATCTCACACATACAGACACACATGTCACTGTTTCCATGTGTTAGACGTGAAACCCCGTCTTGCTCATATGGAACCCTATAGCTGGCTGCCTTTTCTAACACCAACCACGTTACCTGGTGCTTTTTATCAGAGCACCAAATCGAACATCTAGCATATATGTAATGAAACGAAGTTATTGAATATTACTGACACATCTTTATCCCCCTTTTTTAATGATATATATATATATATGAATATATGTATAGTATGTGAAGGCGCACGGCTTAGTGGTTAGAGCATTAGGCATGCAATCGAAAGGTGAGTTCAATTCTCAGACCGGGTGATGTGTTGTTTCCTTGAGCAAGACACTTTATTTCACGTTGCTCCAGTTCATTCAACCAATGCAGCCTTCTCTCCCGCACACCACAGCTTATCCCTCTTAGACAGTTTCTCTCTCAACTCGTCTATGCTTGGTCACTACTTTAAAATTCATGGCGAATGGTCTTCAAAATGTTTTTAATTAAATATACAACAGACAACTTGAGAACATATCAATTAATACATTTTAAAATTATTAGTTAAGTTCTAAGGAAAATTCCGTGAATGCCAGAGGTACATCATGATCATCATTGTTTAACGTCCATTCTTCCACGCTAGCATGGGTTAGACAGTTTTGTTGCACTTGATGCGTGATTGGTCTGGAAACTCTCTCGCTTGTACTAATCTGTCCCTGGCAGGTTTCTACGGCTGGATGCTCTTCCTAAAACCAACCACATTTACAGCATGGACTGGGGGCCTTTTTACCGTCTCCCTCATGACCACTTTACAGCATGGACTGGGAGCCTTTTTACCGTCTCCCTCATGACCACTTTATAGAGTGGACTGGGGGCCTTTTTACCGTCGCCTACAGACCACTTTACAGCATGGACTGGGAGCCTTTTTACCGTCGCCTACAGACCACTTTACAGCATGGACTGGGAGCCTTTTTACCGTCTCCCTCATGACCACTTTATAGAGTGGACTGGGGGCCTTTTTACCGTCGCCTACAGACCACTTTACAGCATGGACTGGGAGCCTTTTTACCGTCGCCTACAGACCACTTTACAGCATGGACTGGGAGCCTTTTTACCGTCTCCCTCATGACCACTTTATAGTGTGGACTGGGAGCCTTTTTACCATCTCCTACATGACCATTATATATATACATATATATATATATATGTGTGTGTTTGTCTTTATTTCAGTGACGCCCTTGATGCCCTGGGTCTGAAACGCTACTGCTGTCGCCGTATGCTGTTATCTCATGTGGACCTTATTGAAAAACTCCTCAACTATGCTCCACTGGAAAAATAAACCCACTTCACCTTTAATTATTTTCAAAACATATCTCCTTGTCTATATTTTTCTTTATTAAAATCTTGTAAATATGTTCTATATTTTTGTTTGTTTTTTTTTCATCCTTTTTTAAAAAAAGATTCTATTGCATGCTCTTCCTATCACCAACCACTTTACAGAGTGTACTGGGTGTATTTATCGTGTAGATCACAAACACTAGGGAAGTTGTTATATCTTTGACATGACTGCAGGGTCCTTCTAATGAAAGACACTGTCTATGTCATTAACCCTTTCATTACCATATTTCTAATGAAAGACACTGTTTATGTCATTAACCCTTTCATTACCATATTTCTAATGAAAGACACTGTCTATGTCATTAACCCTTTCATTACCATATTTCTAATGAAAGACACTGTTTATGTCATTAACCCTTTCATTACCATATTTCTAATGAAAGACACTGTCTATGTAATGAAAGGGTTAAAGACATAGACTGTCTTTCATTAGAAATATGGTAATGAAAGGGTTAAAGACATAGACAGTGTCTTTCATTAGAAATATGGTAATGAAAGGGTTAATGACATTTGTTTATCATCATTGCATTTATGTCAACTTCTCTATGCTGCTATGGGTTGGATGAGGCTGTTTTCTACAGCTGGATGCCTTTCTTTACATCAGACCTAATTAACCTTTAACATTTCCATTACTCTATATACACTATTGTATTTTCACAGTAAAGGCTTTAGGTCACATAACATTTACATTACTCTATATCTCCTATTGTATTTTCACAGTAAAGACTTTACCTCACATAATATCTCGCATAACATTTACATTACTCTATATATACTATTGTATTTTCACAGTAAAGGCTTTACCTCACATATCTCACATAGCATCTACATTACTCCCTATATACTATTGTATTTTCACAGTAAAGGCTTTACCTCACATAATATCTCACATAGCATCTACATAACTCTCTATATACTATTGTATTTTCACGGTAAAGGCTTTATCTAACTTAATATCAAATCTATGAGATTTTGATGTTATTTATTTTGAGAACAATACCTTGACATCAGTATGACATTATGTGAGTTGAAGTGTTTACCACAAAAATATAATAGTATATATAGAGTAATGTAGATGCTAAACGGTTAAGTAAGGTACAAATGTTTGTAAACCAGTGAGACCCAGGACTTAAACTCTACTGCCTGGTTCTGTCAAATGGGAAGCAAAACTACGAAAGAACAAACATCGGCCTGTCTCTTTATCATCATCGTTTAGTGTCCATTTTTCCATGCTAGCATGTGTTAGACAAGTTGTCCTGTTTTTAAAAATGCCAGGTCAGGTGACCATGTCTTATACAGAACTGATTTTGGCCTGTTTTCTACAGCTGGCTGCCCTATCTAACACCAACCACATTTACATTGAGTCCCGTGTGCTTTTTGTCATGACACCTACATGACCACTTTACAGTGTGGGCTGGGCGCTTTTTGTCGTGTCACCTACACGACCACTTTACTGTGTGGGCTGGGCGCTTTTTGTCGTGTCACCTACATGACCACTTTACAGTGTGGACTGGGTGCTTTTTGTGGTGACACTTTACAGTGTGGGCTGGGTGCTTTTGGTGGTGACACCTACACGACCACTTTACAGTGTGGGCTGGGTGCTTTTTGTCGTGTCACCTACACGACCACTTTACAGTGGGCTGGGTGCTTTTTGTAGTGTCACCTACACGACCACTCTACAGTGTGGGCTGGGCGCTTTTTGTCGTGTCACCTACACGACCACTTTACAGTGGGCTGGGCGCTTTTTGTGGTGACACCTACACGACCACTTTACAGTGTGGACTGGGCGCTTTTTGTGGTGACACCTACACAACCACTCTCCAGTGGGCTGGGTGCTTTTTGTAGTGACACCTACACAACCACTCTACAGTGTGGGCTGGGTGCTTTTTGTGGTGACACCTACACAACCACTCTCCAGTGGGCTGGGTGCTTTTTGTAGTGTCACCTACACAACCACTCTACAGTGTGGGCTGGAGGCTTCACTAGATGTATGGAAGAGTGGGATGAGGTGGTACATACTATATGTTTCAGTCTGCGCCCATGAGAAGGCAGGTCTTCTGTATTACTGAATAACACCAGTGATCGTTCCCGCTCTCCAAAAATTGCTGGCCTTGTTCCTAAATCAGAATCCACTGTTATATAATCAAGAGTGGTGGTTTGGCAATAATTGGTAGAGCATAGAGTTATGGCCCTTTATGTTCTGAGTTCAAATCCTGCCGAGGTTCACTTTGCCTTTCAACCTTACGGGGTCGATAAAATAAAGTACCAGTAATTCACTGGGGTAATTGCTGACCTTGTGCCAAAATCGAGAGCCATTATTATATAATTGTTTCTACTTTTGGCACAAGGACAGCAATTACCCTAGTGTATTACTGGTACTTTATTTTATCGACTCCGTAAGGATGAAAGGCAAAGTTAACCTTGGTAGGATTTTAACTCTGACCGTAAAGGGCCGTAACTCTGTGCTGCAAATATAATCTAGGGGCTTCAACAACAACAACAAAACAGCTGAGGTCTTGTGCCTATGTAAAAAATCAATATTATTTTTCTGTTGATTTCTGACTTTTATTCGATGTAAGCCCCACTCCGTGTTGTTATTTATCCCTGTATTGTACACAATGTGTTGGGCCCTTGTGGACAATATAACAAACTATCAGTCAATAAAATAAAGTACCGGTAATGTACTAAGGTCTATATAATTGACTTTCCTCCTTTCAATACTAAATAGTTGACCTTGTGCCAATGTTAAAAAAAAATCAATAATTTATAATCTATTTTGTTTTTGGAGGGATATCAATGATTATATATATATGTGTGTGTGTATATATATATATATGTATGTTTGTATATATATATTGGGTTGTCAAGTGTGAAATTTGTAGAAATTTATAGAAAAAAAACAAATTTCTACAAATTTCATACTTGACAACCCAGTATATATATATATATATCTCAATCATAGATTATTAGGTGTATATATCCATATTTGGTAATAATAGTGATGCTAAATATGACTAACACATAGCTGTGCATGTGACAGTTGCAAGAGAAAATATAGAGAGCTGAGCTGATCATTATTATATAGCTGTTCAATCACACTTCTCTATAATAAGAGGCTGCTTTACTAAATAGCTTGCCAGCCATGTTTCAAGCAAGCCAAATTTCTAAATTTCTTTCTCATATATTCTGCTTCTCTTTCTCAATCATGGAATGCTCACAAGAAGAAAATATTGATTGCAACTTTTCTTACTTAATTAACCCTTTTTTAAACCATATTTCTAACGAAAGACATTGCTTATGGGTTTTCAAATAATCAAGAATCTGGAGGAATTAGACAACATAGCAAATGTTCTCATTATCAAGCTGGTGTTTGGAAAATGACTTAACAAGGGATCTTAAATAAAATTATGATGGGAGGTCTTTAGATTAATCTAAACACTTTAACCCTTTTTTTACCATACTTTTAATGAAAGATACTGCCTGAAATTTCGAAATCATTTTGAAAATACTCCACAACGTGAAATGGTTTAGTAATATAATTAACTTACTCACTATCAAACTGATGTTTGGAACATAACAAAGGTTCTCACATAAAATTATGATGAAAGATTAGATAAATATAAACAGTTTTGTATTGTAGAACTAGGATTGGTCTCAAGTAGCTTGATATCAGAAGACTATAAAGATTTGGCTTTGAAATTTCATACAAATATCCATAATGAATATAAAAAAAATAAATTCAAGTCACCCAATATTATAATGTAAACAATATTTGACAACCATTGTTCTTTTCTGACATAAGATGGTTGTCAAATAACCATCCAAAGATGAGTTTTCTCTGCTTTCTGAGGAGTTTTTAAAATACCAAACTGGGTTTTAATTTAAATATGAGTTATTTCTTTGTCAAAGTTAATTTTTTCATGCATGATCCCAGTTCATCTTTTCCACTGTGATCTCAGTTTATTTTCCCACGTGTAATCCCAGTTTATCTTTCCACATTTGATCCAAGTTCATCTTTCCATATATGATCTCAGCTCATCTTTCCACACTTGATCCCAGTTTATCTTTCCACATTTGATCCAAGTTCATCTTTCCATATATGATCTCAGCTCATCTTTCCACACTTGATCCCAGTTTATCTTTCCATGTTTGATCCCAGTTCATCTTTCACACTTGATCCAAGCTTATCTTTCCACATGTGATCCCAGTTCATCTTTCCACATATAATTCCAGTTCATCTTTCCATATTTAATTCCAGTTCATTTTTTTTTTACATGTTAATTGTTGTAGATGAATTGTATCTGTACCTGGAGATGTGTTGAGTTATAGATATGTTGTATCTGAAGATGTGTTATCTGTAGCTGTCTTGTATCTGTAGTTGTCTGTAGATGTATTGTATCTGTAGATGTGTTATATCTGTAGACATAGATGTGTTGTATCTGGAGATGTGTTGTATTTGTACATTTGTTATATCTGTAGGCGTGTTGTGTTGTAGATGTGTTGTATCTGGAGTTGTGTTATCTGTAGATGTGTTGTGTTATATTTGGAGATGAATTTATCCAGAACCATAAAACACAGACATTGTAAGATGCAGACTTTCATTAAAATAGTAGAAACATTTTTAATATCCATATTTTACTTTCATTGTGTTTATAGAGAGGTTATGGAAAATAGGAAACGGAAAAAAGATAGTCTTAGTCTTGCTTAGAAGAATCTATTATTAAAAAAATATAAATATTGAGACAATAAACTATGCAAAACATTTGAAAGATTCTCACTTTCTCTCTCTATATGTGTATGTATATATATATATATTATATTATACCATTGAAACTGTCTAATTTGTCAACTTAGAACCAAATTGGGTTCAAGAAGAAAATGGTGTGCTGGGGGAAAATATATTAAAAGCATAAAAGTATATTCCAGAACCAAGATGTCCTTGGAGATATAAGATCTATCCATATGCTATCAGGCTGCCATTCATATATAATGGCCAACAAAATAGTTCAGCTTATACACTACATTGAACTGAATTAGTCAGCTAAATTTAAGCAGCAGCCATTAACAACAAGCAACGAGTTATCCTGCTTCTTTTCTTTCTAGTGGTACAGAAACACTACCTTATCTGCTAAGCCATGCTCTCATCTTTGCAAGGCAACTTCAAACAAATAGTTAAAGAAGCCATGATTGTTTGCCTGCTTGCTTGATCCAATCGAATGAAATATGTAGTAAATCTAAATCTGAAGGTCATTTTAAAAAAAATAATGAAGAGGAGACGATATATAGGAAATATTGAATTAAATTAAATCTCCAGTTACACCTATCGCTGCTTATAACTGCCATTACACAATACTGTATTTCTTATATAATTCATTAATGAGTAGAATAGAATTACGAGGCCTAGTGACTCATTATTCGTCAGTTGAACAACCATTGAACTGAATGGCTGCTTCACTCAACTACCTTTCATTTAACTTCAATAAATAAATCCTGTTCGTGTATATTAAATAAAAATTAATTTCCACCTCTCTATGGTGTGTATGATGTTTTTAACTAAAATATCTTTCAACTGCTTGCTTGCTTTGCTTTGCTGTAAAATAAAGATAAAGAACTTGCCATTTTAATAATACTGGGTTCCCACTTCCCTTCATCTTCACACAACCAATAATACATTGTGAAGATATTAAACTACGCCATTGAAATTTAAAATAATTGATACAAAACGCAAACTCCCAGTCGGGGGGTAAAAATGTAGAAAGTAGGAATTTAAGGACAATAAAATAGTTTGAGATGAAACAACGAGGGTTTATTGAAGGGCTGGGGATTTTCAATCATAAGTTATTATTAATTTTAAGAATCGTTCACCAAAATATATATACAATACACACACAATATTCTTTAACTGGTTACAGCCATTAGACTGCGGTCATGCTGGGGCAGCTTCCAAAAGGGGGTTTTAGTCTATAATATCAACCACTACCTCTTTGTTGTTTTTTTTCTTCAAATCTTGTACTTATTCTTTTATCGATCTTCTTTTGGCGAAAGGCTACGTTACTGGAAACAAATACCAAAATGAGATCGATAAAATAAGTACTGGAGTACTGGACTTTAAGAAAAATATGTGTGGGGTTCTATATGGTTGTGTATACCGTTTTATACTACTATTATATATATATATATATATATATATATATATATATATATATATTATACTTTGAAACACCACGGCGCTCTGGAAAGAAATTGTGTGTGTGGAGCAAGTTTTTTCAAAGAAACCAACATAAAACGAAGGATTATGAGAAAAACGAAAGATTAAAAACATTTCCTGCAAATACATTTTATTTTTATACAAAATATGTAAAATAAAAGAAAATTACAAATCGACCCAAATGATTGCTTCTTTCTTTCTTCAAGTTAAAAATGGAAGGAAGCATTCTGCTAATATATTATTGAATATCAGAAATGATGCGGAATTCAGTTAAGTTTCTTGGGCGGCAAAATGAAGAAATAAATTAATTTTATTTTTAAAAAAAAAAGGGAAAATAATTTTTTTTTAAATTGTTGTTTTATTTGGGATTTCAAAAAAAGTTAGATTCTGAATATTTTGAATATATTTTTCTGTCAATTTGAAAAAAAATTCTGCACCACTTTTCATTATTGTTATATTATTAATTAATTAATTGATTAAATTTTTATATTTAATTAACAATTGGGATGAAACGAGTGAATTTATAGTGGCGAGAAATATTTAAAAAAAACCCCATAACTTTATAATCACAAAAATTATGAATATAAACGAACTTTTATATTTAAATTAAATTTTCTTTTCTTTGTAAGTAAATAAAATAAAGAAGTTTATTTTCTCCGAGAGAATTCCTTTTAATTTGAGGGAAAAACTACATAAACATTAGATTTTGACAGGAATGACTTAATGAAAGTATATAAACACACACACATATATATACACTCACATATATATATATATATATATATATATATATATATATATACATACATATAGACATACATATACAGACCCACATGTATTACACATACAAACACGTTGTTTAGCGTTTAGCCTCAGGTCAGTCGACAATCGAGTGAAACCTATCATTAAATGTATCCCAGGCCGTATTTCTGGTATATATGAAACTAACTTCTATTTATAATGTAAGGTATTCTTCCTTATTTTAAAAAAGGCAGGGTGAATTAATTTGGCTTCTATTTCTAGCAGATCGAACGACCGTGTAGAGGTCTCCTCGTGTTTGTGTTTACATTTTAAAAGTTCTGCACCAGCATGGCCTAAGACGTGATCGATTAAATTCTATATGATACGTTACGTTACTAGTTAAAACCATTAATACCATAGTACTATATACTCGAGGAAAGTAGTGTAGATACCATTATCGGGATTCTTTGCCCGACGGTGAAGCTTATATTGTTTCGATAGCAAATGAGAAATATGTGTATACACACACACACATATATAAATAAATATATATATCTGTGAATGTATATATATATCCGTGTGTATGCTGTGTCATTAGATTGCGTATATAACGGTAATTTACTTAAGTAGCTTCGCTATAGAGGACAAAGCGAGAGAGAGAGAAGGAAAAATAGCGGAAAGGAGAATTTTTCGTTTTTGGTCAAGGAATCGTCTGATTGGCAATAAATCTTTAATGAAGACGTGACCATACAAATATATATATGTGTGTGTGTGCAATGAATCCGGTGAATCGGACGAGGTATTTTCATTTTATTCAAAGATCTATTGTCAACTCTACAAATAAAGGATTGAAGTTCCCCGACCCCGCAGCCAATAAGGGTTAATTTTGAGGGTAAAGGTTGTCAGGAAAGGAAAGAATAATCTGGGTATTGCAGAAAGGGAGAAAAATAGTATTTAATGGAAATGATGCCGAATGTGTGTTAAGTTTAAAACACGGAGCCAAAGATCACTTTCTAACTGTTTCGTAAAAATAAAAATTATTTTATTAAGAGCAGAAATGATATTTAGAGAAAGAGAAAGTACAAAAAAAAAGAAGGAAGAAATAGTATTTAAAATGATAATATATCGAGGAGGCTGTATAAAGAAGTTGAAAATATTTAAATAACGGTCCAAAAATGTCAGTTAATTCATATTGCGATAAAAAGTGTTAATGTGAGACGAAGCGGCCGGCCGGTCGGCTAAGGGGTTAAAGTTAATTCTTGGAGGCGGGATAGCGCGGGTAAAACAAAGGTATGTAACTCATGAAAGAATTATAGAACTCTTCATTTTTTTCGAAAAGGAAAAGGAAGAAAGTGTGGGAAAAACAACAACCCTCCTCACCACCACCATCGCCACTACGGCCAATAAGTAAACAAAAACAAATCACAAAACTGAAATGCTCTTCCCCCCTGACCGCCATAAACATCGACTTCCGCCGAGTTAATTTACATAAACTGTCAGTCACGTAGAAAATTGACCAATCAACAGCAAAGACGCGTTTGAGGCACGGATTACTGATTTGTCCCGGTAAAATAAAAAGAGGAAAGGCGCATTGCTACGACATGTGTTGTATATAAAAATACAATATCTTTCTACAAATTATATTCCCCCACCCAAAGAAATTCCGTAATAAATCCGTCATTCTGTACGAAATCGACAGAAAAAAACCCCAACAAAACAATCGGACAGATCGAAGAATGTAAAAGTGATCGAACAACACGACCGGACGAGATCGGTCGCCAAAAATCGAAACAGGTCGAAGCCAATAAAAAAGATAGAGAGAATAAGAAAGAAAAAAAGATAGGTAGCTAGATAGATAAATAGAGAGAGAGGGAGAGTAAATGAGAAAGCAAGAAATAAAGAGAAAGAGAGTGAAAGATCTCCCCTCACATGCGAAAATATCCGTTTTCTCAATCAGATTCTCTCTATCTTTCTCTACGACGAAGACCCCCTCCCTTATACCTTTTCCTTTTCCTAATCTCATACACACCTCCCCCCAATTATTGCCTAAATATTACTTTATAACCGTAATTTAAACACCAAGAATTAGCATTTTAATTTCGATCAGCGTCTGACCTCTTTGTAGTAAAAAGAAATAGAAAGGGAGAGGAAGAGAGATATATAGATATAGAGGAAGAGAGAGAGAGATATATAGATAGAGGTGGAGAAAGAGAGTTAGATATGGAGAGAGAGAGAGAGAGATAGAAAGATAGATACAATGAAAGAGTAGGGAAGATATATAGATCGATAAATACATATATATATATTAAAAAAATAGATAATTAAAAGAAGAGAGTGGGAGAAAGAAAGAGAAAAAGATTTAATATGATTGTTAAATAGAAAGACAGAGCAATAGATAGTTAATTAAAAAAAAGAGTTGGAGATAGAGAGAGAGAGAAAGATATAGTAATAGTTAAAGAGAGAGGGTAGGCGAAACGAAAGAGCACAAACGAAACGAAACGACATTAAGTGTAAAAATTAGAATCGTACCTACACTGTTCTCTCTCTCTCTGTCTTTCTCTCTCACTCCGTATCAAAGCTGTTGTTGATTTTTTTTTTCTCTTTAAAAGAAGCAGGAGTAGAAGAAGAAGAGTAGGACTCTCTCGTCTCTCATTCCTTACTCTTCATACACAGAAAACTCTCTGGATTCCACACATATATATATGTATATATATACAACACAACACAACCATACTTTCTCATATATTTATATATATACATATTTTTTTTCTTCTTTTTTTTTCCCAATCAATCTCACTCCTTCTCTCCGTCTTCATCTCATTTTCTCTCTCACTCTACCAAAAAGAAAACAAGAGGAGAAAAAAGGGAAAATATATAATAATTATAATAACTAAAACTACAAAAACCTTAGCAACGAAGTATAAGTTATTAGCAGGAAGTGAAACAGCGGCCGTCTCATCTTGGCCGGGTGTTTCTTTCTTTTTATTATTTCTCTCCCTCTTTCCTCTCTTTCTTAATAGTTTTCTTCGGTGGTGGTTGGAGCTTTATTTCCCCCGACCGCCGCCGATCGGAGAGAAAAAAAACAAACTTGTGAATCTTATTCCAGTTGTTACTTAAAAGTTTTGTTTTTCCCTCCAAAAAAAAAAACAAAATAAGAAACCCCAACACAAAAACAAGACACAAGAAACCTAACATAAGTCAACAAAAGGAAAATAATTATAGAAATCATCACCATTATTACTTATATTAAATAATTATATTATATCCAAAATGCCGCTGTTGAGAAGACAGCCTTTTCAGAAACAAAAACCACCGCCAAACCTTGATCCAAATGAGGAAGTTTTCCATTGTAAATTAACTAACGAAATATTTCGTGACTACGAGTAAGTCTTTTGTCTTTTATATTTTATATTGTTTCCTTTCTCACAATCAGAAAACCTATGTATATATATATATATATATGTATATATAATAGTTATTTGTATGTATTTGTTTACCATATATATATATATATATATATATATACACACACACACATTATATATATATATATATATATATATACACACATACATACACACACACATATATATATATAGATACACACACATACATATATACACACATATATACACATACACACATATATATATATACATACACACACATATATATACATACACATATATATACACACACACACACACATATAGATACACACACATACACATATTGTTGACGGCCGAGAGAAAAGAGTATTCAATACCGAAGTAGAGGTTTTTTTTTTTAATATATAGTCTATTATTTATTTATAAACAGGCGAAACTTCAGAGTAACAAGACTCACTATTTAGCCATAATGCAACGAATATATATACACATATAGTACACACACACACACATGTATATATATACACATATATATGTATATATAGTATATTCTGGTTATGTGTAAGGAACTACAACAATAACGACAATCGTATTTAAACTCTCTCAGCCCCACTCTCCTAGTCCCACACTCTCCTCTATATTTTGCTAATGGGAAATAGCAGCTAATTTCTCCCTAAAAAAAAACCCTCCAAATAATCCTACATCGTACTAACTGCTATTACTAACAGATCCTTATCCTCTCTTTAACTCCAAAGAACCAAATAGGACTCGACTGGAATGTCCTCTTATGATATAAACAACACCACTTTATGTTTCAAGTTTGAATGGATATTAAGAAAAAAATAAAATAAGACGGGATGGCCACGACTGGAACACCTTGATGATCGATCGGTCTGCCACCAGTAACAACAATTAGGCGCCAAGTGTAAGGGACTTATAGAGGAGGGGGGTCTCACTTGATCTGTTAGAAACAGTAGCCAAAATTTACACCTTGAATAGCACATTGTACCATCTTTAAATATATATCTTAGCTAAGACTATATTTTACAGGTCTATAGAAATCCTATCTATATATATATATATATGTGTGTGCGTGTACTATAGTAAGGTTTATACATGTATATATAATATGTGTACTATAGTAAGGTTTATACATGTATATATAATATGTGTACTATAGTAAGGCTTATATATATATATATATGTGTACTATAGTAAGGCTTATATATATATATGTGTACTATAGTAAGGTTTATACATATAGATGTGTACTATAGTAAGGTTTATATATATATGTGTGTACTATAGTAAGGTTTATATATATATATGTGTACTATAGTAAGGTTTATACATACATATAGATGTGTACTATAGTAAGGTTTATACATATATATATATATATATAATGTGTACTATAGTAAGGTTTATATATATATATGTGTGCACTATAGTAAGGTTTATACATACATATAGATGTGTACTATAGTAAGGTTATAGTATGTATCTCGATGTATATATAGTATAGTATATATACACAGTGATCAATGGACGGGATGGTCTTGACTGGAACGCTTTTGATGATTGATGATGGTTCCTTTACTGAATAACTCGATAGATAAATGTCGCCGACTTTGGGCCGTCTAACTAACTACAACACAAATGTTTGTTGTGGTCTTTGCTCCGCCATAAACCCATTCATTTATCCTATAGTATACTATATATATATTTATATATACTATAAGCTTACTATATATATAGAGAGAGAGGTAGATCCTGAGTAATATCGGGGTGGGGGTACTCAATACATTAGTACAGTGTGAGCATCATATTTATTTAATATAGAAATGGCTTGTACGGTACAAGACTAGGACTGTTCCATTCGTATGAAATCATCAGGAATATACATTAGACACACTAAACTTACTATATACTATATGTATTATATATATATATATACACACACACACTAACTATACTATACAGGATATAACTTTACTCCAATGGCTTGTACAGGACTAGAACTGTTTCGTTCGTATAAAATCATCGGGAATATACACACACTATAACCTTACTATGTACTATATGTATTATATTATATATACATATACACACTGTAGCTATACTATGTAGTATATAACTTTATTCCATAGTATAGCATACACTATATACTATATGTATTATATTATATATATAACTGTAACTATACTATATTGTATATAACTTTATTCCATAGTATAGTATACATTATATACTATACTATATGTATTATATATATATATATATATATATGCACTGTAACTATACTATAGAGCATATAACTTTATTCCATAGTATAGTATACACTATAGTATTAGCTCTCTTTCTTACAATTACCGGTCGATGGTGGATGGTCGCTTTGGTCGTTGTTAAAAACTGAATGACCTTTTTTTTTTATTGAGTTTGGTTCAGTTTATTTATTGATGGAATTAGTGTGGAATATAAAATAGAAAACTAATGAAACCAAATCTAAGTCAGTTGAAGAAGATGGAAAGAGAAATATTAAAAACATGTTTAAAAGCCATTGTAGTTACGAAACTACCGAGTCTGAAAAAAATCCGAGACAATACAATAAATATATATATATATATATAGTGTGTATATATATATATATATATTGTGTGTGTGTTTATATATATATTGTGTGTAATTACATATATATATATATACAATATGTACACACAAGGCGCCCTTTTCTTAACCCCCCCTCTCTCTATATATATATACATATATATATATATATATACGTATACACATATATATACATATATATACATATATATATACGTATACACATATATATCCTAATCTTTCATCGACTGGTTCGTGCTGTTATCTTCGATCGCTACACACATGTATATACATCTGTGTATACACACATGTATATACGTCTGTGTATACACACATGTATATACGTCTGTGTATACACACATGTATATACGTCTGTGTATACACACATGTATATACGTCTGTGTATACACACATGTATACTGGAGTCATTACCAAGCTAAATTGTCCATATCAGTTTAAATCAAACTACGAAGTGTATATAGAAAATCTATTAAGCTATAAAGTGTGTGTGTGTGTGTATATATATGTATATATATGTATATATATATATATATATATATATATACACACACACAAAATCTATCTAGCTATGAAGTAAATATACAAAAATCTATCAAGATACAAAGTGTATATACGAAATCGATCAAGCTACGAAGTGTATATACAGAATCTATCAAGCTTGTGTATACACACACACACAACAGTTCAATTGTATCTAACATTGAAATGTATATACAAACATGAATTCAACCACATAGGCTGTAAAGTATGTGTGTGTGTAGATATACACACTCTATAGTCTGATGTTTGTATATACATGCATATATATATATACACCAGTTCAATTCTATGTATCTATGAATGAATGTGATGTTTTTCTCTTTCTTTCATCCATGGGAGTTCTTTGTTATTGTTGTTGAGTGTAGATCGAAGTGTGATGTGGGAGATTCGATCTGTTCCAGCCTATATCTACTGCCACCATCCTGCTCTATTTACAACAATAAAACTGATCCACTCACAGACCAACCATACTAAACATCTCTCTAGATATCTCTTTCTCTCTTCAAATTAACTCGTGTTGGTTGGTAATGGGTAATGGCGGCGGGTCTTTTATATTTAAATTGAGATCAACACTTCTTTCTCTCTCAATCTATGTGTGTATACACACACACACATATATATATATATGTGTGTGTTATACATACATACATATATCTCGTTAACCTTCGATATATATATATATATAAATATATCCACTTATGTATAATATATATCTCACATATACGTGTGTACATGTATATATTTATAATATATACGTGTGTGTATGTATATATTTATATATATATATATCATTCTCGCTATCCTTCGATGTATACATACATACACACACACGCACATACACACACATATATATATATATATATATATATCCACTTTATGTATGTATTAGAATGTGTGTAGAATGGTGTAAAGATGAATTAAATAGCAAGATGACAGTGACAGAAGTTTCAGCTTGATCACCTATATAAATATCTCTATATATACGTGTGTGTGTGTGTGTGTGTGTGCATATATATATATATATATGTGTGTGTGTCTGCATGTGTGTATATATATATATATATATATATATATATATGAGTCACTGCGCTGTTCTACACTTCTGTTCTGTTTATAATCATTAAATATCATCACACCATTTTCTACACCACCGAGATATATGTAATGTATGTATATATATATATATATATATATATATACATATCCTGATGATTTCCTTCGAATGAAACAGTTCTAGCCCTGTAGAAGCCATATCTATATTAAATATTTATACTCTGCTATGTATTGAGTACCTTACTTACTGTGGTTACCCCCGATTTAACCCCGGATAAACTTACATATGTGTATATATATATATATATATATATATATATAGTCTCTTCTCAACCATAAACATCAGATTGATATAAGGTTTTGATACGATGTACTCTTAGGTATATTTAGTCGGTTGGGGGGGGGGGGGTAGACCTGCTATAGACAGGCAGGGTGGTCACGGTTGTAATGCTTTTGATCAGAGCTGATTGACAGGAATGACAAACAAACAGTACATGACTACACTTTTGTTGTCATATTCACATGTGTGTATAATTGCTGTTCCACATTCTTACGAATACTGTACGGTGAGTGTGTGTGTGTATATATATATATATATATATACACACGCACACACATATATGAAACATAGCCAGTGTGTATATATAAAGGGTGTCCCCCCCCCCTCCAAAAAAAATCTATACACACTTCAATAGCATTTTAACAAATATTGCCTTACAGCTAATCAAAGTGTGCATACATTTTTGGGGCACACACTCCATCTCTCTCTCTCTCTCTCTCTCTATTATATATATATATATATATTTGCCTCTCTGTTTTGTTCCCGTTCAATTTTTCACTATATATATATATATATATGTGTGTGTCCGTCCTGTAATACAATGTATACACTGTGTGTATATATATATATATATATCCTCTTATCATACTATACATACACTCTTTTTATATATATATATATATATATATATATATATATATGAGCATCCTGTAATACTATATATACACTGTGTATATATATATATACAGTATAAGAGGTTAGTTTCCTCCCATTAGCTGCCATCAATTAATTCTTCAGTAATTTCCGGGTTAAAACTATTGATATAAGTTCCTTTGGTCCGACATAGAAAATTATATCGTATATATAATATAGCTAGCTATCTCACCTTGTACATACATACACACACATGTGTATATATGATATATATAGTGCTAGCTATCCCACACGTGTATTATATGTGAGAGTGTACATGTGTACATCTATATGTACTTAGCTTTTTTGTGTATGTATATATACGTGTGTGTTTATATCTATGTGTGTATAAAGATATATGTATGTGTTTATATATATATATATAAGCATGTATGTGCGTGTGTATATGTTTGTGTGTGTGTTTGTATAAATATATATGCGTGTATATACATACATACATATATATATGTTTGTGTGTGTTTATATATGTATATATATATATGCGTGTGTGTGTTTATATATATGTGTGTATGCATATATATAAACATGTATGTGCGTGTATATGTTTTTATTTGAGTGGGGGGGGGGGATTGTTCTTTAGCGCTGGGTCATCTATGATCGAGCTGACCTATGACCAAAGGCGTTCCAACCATGCCCATATCTACTATTTTTGAAGGCATAGTGTCTCTAAGACCACGTTAGCCAATGTGTCCTGTATTATGTAATGTAAATGTGTATGAATTAAAGGAAATTTGGTGGTTATTTCTACCGTATACATTCAACATCGAAGGAGCTTCGTCGGTGAGGGGGGGGGGGGTCTATCGACCTGCTAGAAATGGCAACCCAACGACCCTTCCGTCTCAAAGACAGGTCAGGTCCACAATGGATAATGTAGTTGTTCTACATAGCCTTAAAAAAAGATTGTTAAGCCGTAGGTTAACAATAGTAGTTAGAGAGATAGTCAAATAGATCTCTTTGCTTCATCAGAGTCCGACCTGGGGCTTACACACTAAACAACAAACGACCATACACCGGGTCCTCTAAGATATCTAAATAACAGTTGCCTGCCTCAGTCTTTCACTTATCTGCAGCCCACATCATATCAAAATCCACCATATTTTTCTCTTTTCTTTCCCCCAACCTCGTTACACTTCCATTGTGAACAAAATTCTCCGTTCGATTTCACAAATAATTTGGTTGGCAATTTCTATGAAATAACCCACAACAGATATTGTTTTCTCTCAGCAACCGACTTTCTTTATTTCAAATAAATCTGTTCTGGTTTTTAAAAAAATTCTTTATCGATGCGGGCCGCCGCAACCAACAAAAAACACACGTTCGGCGCCTTTGCCTTTTTTGCTTTGTCTCTTTTTCTAGTTCTTTAATCACCACCACTACCAATACTACTACTACTACTATTGGAGCCTTCGTCGGTTTCTACGATGAACATTCAGTGTTCAGTGGAGCGTTCGCTTTGCTTCGCTTCGTTTCGTTTCGGTGCATCGACGTGTAAGTGGTTGAGTATCTCGCGTACACGTGTAAACCCTTAATGTTATTCCGAAGTCAAAATTCAGCGTGCCAGAATATGTATGTATATGACAGGGGCCGAACCGACCCGACTTTTGAATTACAGATACAGTCCATCCCGACTGTGGGGTGTGGGTCCTCATTCAGACAGCCCCTCCACCCCCATCTAGCCATTTTCACTGACAAACGATAGGTTGACTGAAAGACTATTATGGCAAAGACACTTGCCCAAGATGCTATGCAATGGGATTGAACCCCAGGCCTCTTGATTGTGAAGGAAAATTCAGCTCTACTCCAAAAGTGAACTTAAACATTTTGATGATTGCATGGGTTGTACAGGTTGTCAGGCCAAACTGGTCAGGTGGCCATGTATTTCCTGTATGCTCATTGTTTGGTTTGGTCCCTGTGTCTGGGTGTCTTTCCTAACACCAACCACTTTACAACATGTACTGGGAGCTTGGTCTCTCTGGGTGGTGGGCCTTCCTAACATCAACTTTACAGTGTGTACTGGGAGCTTGGTCTCTCTGGCTGGTGGGCCTTCCTAACATCAACTTTACAGTGTGTACTGGGAGCTTGGTCTCTCTGGGTGGTGGGCCTTCCTAACATCAACTTTACAGTGTGTACTGGGAGCTTGGTCTCTGGCTGGTGGGCCTTCCTAACACCAATCACTTTACAGTGTGTACTGGGAGCTTGGTCTCTCTGGCTGGTGGGCCTTCCTAACACCAACCACTTTACAGTGTGTACTGGGAGCTTGGTCTCTCTGGCTGGTGGGCCTTCCTAACATCAACTTTACAGTGTGTACTGGGAGCTTGGTCTCTCTGGCTGGTGGGCCTTCCTAACACCAACCACTTTACAGTGTGTACTGGGAGCTTGGTCTCTCTGGCTGGTGGGCCTTCCTAACACCAATCACTTTACAGTGTGTACTGGGAGCTTGGTCTCTCTGGCTGGTGGGCCTTCCTAACACCAATCACTTTACAGTGTGTACTGGGAGCTTGGTCTCTCTGGCTGGTGGGCCTTCCTAACACCAATCACTTTACAGTGTGTACTGGGAGCTTGGTCTCTCTGGCTGGTGGGCCTTCCTAACACCAATCACTTTACAGTGTGTACTGGGAGCTTGGTCTCTCTGGCTGGTGGGCCTTCCTAACACCAATCACTTTACAGTGTGTACTGGGAGCTTGGTCTCTCTGGCTGGTGGGCCTTCCTAACACCAATCACTTTACAGTGTGTACTGGGAGCTTGGTCTCTCTGGCTGGTGGGCCTTCCTAACACCAATCACTTTACAGTGTGTACTGGGAGCTTGGTCTCTCTGGCTGGTGGGCCTTCCTAACACCAATCACTTTACAGTGTGTACTGGGAGCTTGGTCTCTCTGGCTGGTGGGCCTTCCTAACACCAACCACTTTACAGTGTGTACTGGGAGCTTGGTCTCTCTGGCTGGTGGGCCTTCCTAACACCAACCACTTTACAGTGTGTACTGGGAGCTTGGTCTCTCTGGCTGGTGGGCCTTCCTAACACCAACCACTTTACAGTGTGTACTGGGAGCTTGGTCTCTCTGGCTGGTGGGCCTTCCTAACACCAACCACTTTACAGTGTGTACTGGGAGCTTGGTCTCTCTGGCTGGTGGGCCTTCCTAACACCGACCACTTTACAGTGTGTACTGGGAGCTTGGTCTCTCTGGCTGGTGGGCCTTCCTAACACCAACTTTACAGTGTGTACTGGGAGCTTGGTCTCTCTGGCTGGTGGGCCTTCCTAACACCAACCACTTTACAGTGTGTACTGGGAGCTTGGTCTCTCTGGCTGGTGGGCCTTCCTAACACCAACCACTTTACAGTGTGTACTGGGAGCTTGGTCTCTCTGGCTGGTGGGCCTTCCTAACACCAACTTTACAGTGTGTTCTGGGAGCTTGGTCTCTCTGGCTGGTGGGCCTTCCTAACACCAACTTTACAGTGTGTACTGGGAGCTTGGTCTCTCTGGCTGGTGGGCCTTCCTAACACCAACCACTTTACAGTGTGTACTGGGAGCTTGGTCTCTCTGGCTGGTGGGCCTTCCTAACACCAACCACTTTACAGTGTGTACTGGGAGCTTGGTCTCTCTGGCTGGTGGGCCTTCCTAACACCAACTTTACAGTGTGTACTGGGAGCTTGGTCTCTCTGGCTGGTGGGCCTTCCTAACACCAACTTTACAGTGTGTACTGGGAGCTTGGTCTCTCTGGCTGGTGGGCCTTCCTAACACCAACCACTTTACAGTGTGTACTGGGAGCTTGGTCTCTCTGGCTGGTGGGCCTTCCTAACACCAACCACTTTACAGTGTGTACTGGGAGCTTGGTCTCTCTGGCTGGTGGGCCTTCCTAACACCAACTTTACAGTGTGTACTGGGAGCTTGGTCTCTCTGGCTGGTGGGCCTTCCTAACACCAACTTTACAGTGTGTACTGGGAGCTTGGTCTCTGGCTGGTGGGCCTTCCTAACACCAATCACTTTACAGTGTGTACTGGGAGCTTGGTCTCTCTGGCTGGTGGGCCTTCCTAACACCAACCACTTTACAGTGTGTACTGGGAGCTTGGTCTCTGGCTGGTGGGCCTTCCTAACACCAACTTTACAGTGTGTACTGGGAGCTTGGTCTCTCTGGCTGGTGGGCCTTCCTAACATCAACTTTACAGTGTGTACTGGGAGCTTGGTCTCTCTGGCTGGTGGGCCCTCCTAACACCAATCACTTTACAGTGTGTACTGGGAGCTTGGTCTCTCTGGCTGGTGGGCCTTCCTAACACCAACCACTTTACAGTGTGTACTGGGAGCTTGCTCTCTGGCTGGTGGGCCTTCCTAACACCAATCACTTTACAGTGTGTACTGGGAGCTTGGTCTCTCTGGCTGGTGGGCCTTCCTAACACCAACCACTTTACAGTGTGTACTGGGAGCTTGGTCTCTCTGGCTGGTGGGCCTTCCTAACACCAACTTTACAGAGTGTACTGGGAGCTTGGTCTCTCTGGCTGGTGGGCCTTCCTAACATCAACTTTACAGTGTGTACTGGGAGCTTGGTCTCTCTGGCTGGTGGGCCCTCCTAACACCAATCACTTTACAGTGTGTACTGGGAGCTTGGTCTCTCTGGCTGGTGGGCCTTCCTAACACCAACCACTTTACAGTGTGTACTGGGAGCTTGGTCTCTCTGGCTGGTGGGCCTTCCTAACACCAACCACTTTACAGTGTGTACTGGGAGCTTGGTCTCTCTGGCTGGTGGGCCTTCCTAACACCAACCACTTTACAGTGTGTACTGGGAGCTTGGTCTCTCTGGCTGGTGGGCCTTCCTAACACCAACCACTTTACAGTGTGTACTGGGAGCTTGGTCTCTCTGGCTGGTGGGCCTTCCTAACACCAACTTTACAGTGTGTACTGGGAGCTTGGTCTCTCTGGCTGGTGGGCCTTCCTAACACCAACCACTTTACAGTGTGTACTGGGAGCTTGGTCTCTGGCTGGTGGGCCTTCCTAACACCAATCACTTTACAGTGTGTACTGGGAGCTTGGTCTCTCTGGCTGGTGGGCCTTCCTAACACCAACCACTTTACAGTGTGTACTGGGAGCTTGGTCTCTCTGGCTGGTGGGCCTTCCTAACACCAACCACTTTACAGTGTGTACTGGGAGCTTGGTCTCTGGCTGGTGGGCCTTCCTAACACCAATCACTTTACAGTGTGTACTGGGAGCTTGGTCTCTCTGGCTGGTGGGCCTTCCTAACACCAACCACTTTACAGTGTGTACTGGGAGCTTGGTCTCTCTGGCTGGTGGGCCTTCCTAACATCAACTTTACAGTGTGTACTGGGAGCTTGGTCTCTCTGGCTGGTGGGCCTTCCTAACACCAACTTTACAGTGTGTACTGGGAGCTTGGTCTCTCTGGCTGGTGGGCCTTCCTAACACCAATCACTTTACAGTGTGTACTGGGAGCTTGGTCTCTGGCTGGTGGGCCTTCCTAACACCAATCACTTTACAGTGTGTACTGGGAGTTTGGTCTCTGTGCCTGGTGGGCCTTCCTAACACCAACTTTACAGTGTGTACTGGGAGCTTGGTCTCTGGCTGGTGGGCCTTCCTAACACCAATCACTTTACAGTGTGTACTGGGAGCTTGGTCTCTCTGGCTGGTGGGCCTTCCTAACACCAACCACTTTACAGTGTGTACTGGGAGCTTGGTCTCTCTGGCTGGTGGGCCTTCCTAACACCAATCACTTTACAGTGTGTACTAGGAGCTTGGTCTCTCTGGCTGGTGGGCCTTCCTAACACCAATCACTTTACAGTGTGTACTGGGAGCTTGGTCTCTGTGGCTGGTGGGCCTTCCTAACACCAACTTTACAGTGTGTACTGGGAGCTTGGTCTCTCTGGCTGGTGGGCCTTCCTAACACCAACTTTACAGTGTGTACTGGGAGCTTGGTCTCTGTGCCTGGTGGGCTTTCCTAACACCAACCACTTTACAACATCTACTGCGAGTTTGGTCCCCATGGCTGGGTGACCTTCCTAACACCAACCTCTTTACATGTACTGGGTGCATTTTATCAGCACTATCACCTTGTCATAGCATTAACACTAGTGGTACAGAGCGGTACAAATTAATTGCTTTTTGTTGTGGTACCAGCTCTAACACCTTACAAGGTGCACTGGGTGGTTTTTGTCATGACACCAGCATGACCACCTTACAGAGTGGGGGGATCTATATCTACCACCGTGTTCCCCCCGCCACTTCTTCCTCTTCATCCATACACATAACATATTCATCTGATTCCTCTTACACTTGGTTTATATCTCAATTCCTCCATCATTCGTTGTTTAGACATTTTCACATTAATCCTTTAGCATTTAAACCGACCATATCTGGCCAGAATTCTCTCACCGCTTTCTGTTCAAACCGGCTGTAACTGGCCACTCTTACTGATGTTAAGGTATTGTTCTCAAAATAAATGTCAATCTCGTAGATTCGATATTATGTGAGGTAAAGACTTTACTGTGACAATACAATAGTATATATAGAGTAATGTAAATGTTATGTGAGATATTATGTGAGGTAAAGACTTTACCATGAAAATACAATAGTATATATAGAGTAATGTAAATGTTATGTGAGGTAAAGCCTTTACTGTGAAAATACAATAGTATATATAGAGTAATGTAAATGTTATGTGAGGTAAAGCCTTTACTGTGAAAATACAATAGTATATATAGAGTAATGTAAATGTTATGCGAGATATTATGTGAGGTAAAGCCTTTACTGTGAAAATACAATAGTATATATAGAGTAATGTAAATGTTATGTGAGATATTATGAGAGGTAAAGCCTTTACTGTGAAAATACAATAGTATATATAGAGTAATGTAAATGTTATGTGAGGTAAAGTCTTTACTGTGAAAATACAATAGTATATATAGAGTAATGTAAATGTTATGTGAGGTAAAGCCTTTACTGTGAAAATACAATAGTATATATAGAGTAATGTAAATGTTATGTGAGGTAAAGCCTTTACTGTGAAAATACAACAGTAAATATAGAGTAATGTAAATGTTATGTGAAGTAAAGCCTTTACTGTGAAAATACAACAGTATATATAGAGTAATGTAAATGTTATGTGAGGTAAAGACTTTACCATGAAAATAGAACAGTATATATAGAGTAATGTAAGATATTATGTGAAGTAAAGCCTTTACTGTGAAAATACAATAGTATATATAGAGTAATGTAAATGGTAAAAGATTAACCATTATTATTGTATTTCCAATGAAATACAAAGACATTCCATCGCATTTCATCTTTTATTCACATGTAGAAATACCTCTATGACTGCATTGTCTAATGGAGGACACCCTGGGAATATACACATGGAGCAGTTCTTAGTACTCAAAAGATTACGACTAATCTGATGTGCTCCACTTTAAAAAAAAAGAAAAAGACAGTAAAGTCCTGTTATTTGAGGGATATTTTGGCTGCTATTTCTAGCAAGCCTATACCCTTTCACTGGAGGTAGTCATATGTGTGTGATGTTTTTTAGGTAGATTTGGCTGCTATTTCTAGCAAGCTTATATCCATTCAGCGGTGGTGGTCATATATGTCTATGATGTTTCTTTGCAGTAGATTTGGCTACTATTTCTAGCAAGCTTATATCCATTCACTGGTGGTGTAAGTGGGTGTATGATGTTTTTGAGGTAGATTTGGCTGCTATTTCTAGCAAGCCTATACCCATTCACTGGAGGTGGTCATATATGTGTGTATGATGTTTCTTTGCAGTAGATTTGGCTGCTATTTCTAGCAAGCCTATACCCATTCACCAGTGGTGGTCATATGTGTGTGTTTGTGATAAAATTGTTTCTTTGTATCGGATTAAAGACTTCGGCTCCCACAGAAAAGGAAATGATTCATTCCTCCCTACTTGAGAAAAACATTTATTCCTCTCTCTTTAATTGTTAACCGTTTATTGTTTAACCCTAGGCCAGGCCACGTCTGTTACAGTACATACTTACATACATACACAAAAGTATTTCAGATCTGAACATCCTGTACAAATTTAAATATCATATATATATATATATCTTATACATACATGAATGGCAATTTCTGTCTGTTTGTTTGTTTGTGAACCTAAAACTCAAAAACTACCAAACCGATCTTGATGAAACTTAACACGTGTGTGGGGCTCATGTCCATTTGATTTCTTACGTATATTTCATTTTAATCAAAGGGTTCCCGGGGGCACAAATCCCCCGCTGAAAATCTTTTCCCTTCGATTTATATGAAATTTAAACCATAGGTAAATGACAAGATACGATGCCTATTCACAAAATTTCAGCAATGAAACCCCCTAATGGGGGTTCTATTTGTTTCCTTATAGCAACACCCAACGTCTCTGACAAACATTTTTTCGCCTGACCAATGCAATCAACAATATTTGTTTGTATTATTGTTTAGTAAATGAATTTGTCTTCGCTTTTCATTATCTGTCCTATATTTTGATTTCATTTTAGTTCTGAGAGGCACTGGGCATCTTAATGGGAACTGGGAATACCCCCCTGCTCCCGGGTATTACCGGGTACCTCAGCTAGTATATATATATATATATATATATATATCATCATCATCATTTTACGTCTGCTTTTCCCTGCTTGCAAGGGTGGGACGGGAACTGATTCTAGCTTGATTTCTACAGCTGGATGCCGTTCTTACACCAACCTCATTTACAGTGAGTGCTGGGTGCTTTTTTGCCGTGGCACCTCCACGACCACTTTACAGTAGAATGATAGGGACCCCAGTCCCTATCATCTCATTTCTACAGCTGAATATATATATATATCTCCAGGGAATGTAACATGAAGTTACTGTAGGGTGACCCAGGTGAGCACTCGATGTTTAGATTCACATCAGTAGCAGGGTGTAGAGCTAAACAGAATGTAAATATAATAATAATAATAATACAAGGAGGATTTAAGCCTTCATTACGTTTATTGATTGGTGATGTGCGTTTCGCTATTGATCAGCTCAAGGTTCGATCTGGTCCGACTCTGGAATCAAAAGCTTGTTGTAGTAATAACAGAATGAATATATATATATATATAGAGAGAGAGAGGGGGAAAAACACACTCTTCTGTGTTTTCCCCCTCTATATATTGTAGTTTAAAGTGCCCAGGAAAACTCTTTCCTTTGAGCTCATTTAATTACAGGATTATACGTGAGTCCTTTGCTCCGTTAATATATATAGAAGGAATTTGTAGTTTACTTGAAGCATTTGTGTATGGTAGAAAGAAATTCAAAGTTTGAAAGCCACGACAATGCAGGTTTGGACGGCGAATAATTAAATCGTAAGAAACGGGTTGTTTTTTTACCCTAATTTCTTCATATGTCCTGATATTCCGAGGAAAATATCTCTTCTTCCGAGGAAAATAAAGGAACTATTCCAGCGTCTGATGTGGTTTGTGGAATAGTTCCTTTATTTTCCTCGGAAGAAGAGATATTAATCCTTTAACATTTACATTATTGTATAGTGGCGGTGGATTGGCAGTATCGGTAGAGGGGCGGACGCCATGCTTTGACGCATAGAGTTACGGCCCTTGCTGTTCTGAGTTCAAATCCCGCCAAGGTTAACTTTACCTTTCATCCTTACGGGGTCGATAAAATAAAGTACCAGTAATGCGCTGGGGTAATTGCTGGCCTTGTGCCAATAGTAGAAACAATTATTGTATAGTTACTGTTGTATTTTCACAGTAAAGGCTTTATTTTACCTAATTATCTACGTAATATCAGAACAATACCTTAATATAGGTATGAGCAATCAGTTACGGCTGGTGTGAACAGAAAGAGGTGAGAGAATTCTGGCCGGTTTCAATGCTAAAGGGTTAATCTCAAAATATCAGGACATGAATGTCCAAACCTGCTTTGTCATGGCTTAACTTTCTTTATACCTGATTTTAGGATAGAAAACTTTCTAAGACTTCCATTATAATTTTATGCAAGAACAGCTTCATGATAATGATGAAATTATTGTGTACAGTGCTCGGGTGCACTACATATTGAGAAATTTTGTTAAGTTACTAAATCCCTCCAAATTCTTGATTAGTTTTCAAAAATTATTAACCATTGGTAAGGAGGATAGTTGGACAGCAGAGGATTTTTATCGAACTTGGCAGACAAAAGTTGACCTCTGGGGGAAATTTGAACTCTGAGTGTGTAGGAGGTTGTAACTCAATACCGCAATGCACGGAGACTATTGTTTATAGGCATTACAACCATGACCATTACCTATTATTCTCTCTATCTGCCCCCCCCCCCCCTCTCTCTCTCTCCATTCTATACCCTGGACTACATTGTCCAACCTCTCTCTTTTGTGTGTTTTCTAAGACAGTAAAAGTGTAACCTGATAGAAATTTAGCTGCTATTTCTGGTTCCGGTTGAATAAACATATGGGGGGGGGGGGCTTCCTTTGTTTCAAAGTACATTTAGTGTGTTACATATGATCACTTTATTGATGAATATTATGTATATATGTGTCATCATTCATCATTTCATTTTACGTCCACTTTTCCCTGCTTGCAAGGGTGGGACGGGAACTGATGCTGGCTTGATTTCTACAGCTGGATGCCCTTCCTAACACCAACCTCATTTACAGTGAGTGCTGGGTGCTTTTTTGCCGTGGCACCTCCACGACCACTTTGCAGTGGAATGATAGGGACCCCAGTCCCTATCATCTCATTTCTACAGCTGAGTGAACTGGAACAATGTGAAATAAAGTGTCTTGCTCAAGGAAACAACACATCGCCCGGTCTGAGAATTGAACTCACAACCTTTCTATTGCAAGGCCAATGCTCTAACCACTAAGCCATGTGCCTCCATGTGTGTGTGTGTATATATATAAATCAATATAATAAAGAGAGATAAACACATATATACATCATCATCATTTTACGTCCGCTTTAAAAAAAAATATACACGTGTGTTCAAAATTAAAAGGGATCAAATTTGCTTATAATTTTGAACACAGATATGTATATATCTGTGTTTATCCCTCTTTATTACACAGCCCGGAAAATTATTTTCCTTGAGCTATTTTAATTGGAAGGGACTATTCTGAGTTTCTAACTCAGAATATACTTTTGATATAATATATATATATATATATATATATCTCTTTGGAGATACAAAATATTTATACATATTGTATAAAGCTATGCTTGAAGTGAAATCCTATTTCTTTTTTATTATAAGTTGAGCCAACTTATGCAGCTTCATATGCAAATGAGATTAATCACCTCATTTACATAGACGAGAAAAGTATATATTCTCAGCTGTCTTCTAGTCCAGCAGTGGCGGTGGGAGGGACCGACGAAGGCCAGTTAAGCCTGAAATGCATAGACGGTTGTCCCCCTTGCTTCTGCTGGACATCTCACTATGAAGAACACATTATTTGGAAGATAACTTAACAAAGGTCCTTACATAAAATTATGTTGGACGGTTTTTAGATAAATACTAGCAGAATGGCCCGGCGTTGCTCGGGATTTGCTCTAGGGTTCTTATATATTTGATATATATTTATCCTTATCGAGCCTCGTGAAATAAATACGTTTGTTTATATTTTGTTATTGTGTACGCAAAAATATCTGTATACGAATATATATATATATATATATATATATATATATATATATATATAACAGTACAGAGAAGTATGGAATACCTCGGCCTCGGGATGGTGTCTACATTTTGTGCTTATAAAAAAAATTTGTCATAGATTACCAGGGTTTTTTTCCGCGCGAAGATAATCAATACTTTATCGTGAAATAAATACTTTTGTTTATATTTTGTTATTGTGTATGCAAAAATATCTGTACACGAATATATAATTATATATATATATATATATATTAAAATAACAGATTAAAGTTTAAGCATAGAATCGCTGCTTTCACCCTTAACAGGATCTTCTGAAACTAAAAAAATAAATCTGAACGCCGAAGTAAATTTTTTTTTTCTCAAATCACTCACAGGGCCATAAGTATTACATGTGTAAAGTTTGAAAACGATCGGTTGGGTGGTTCTCGAGTTTTAGTGAGCGGACAGACAGACATTCTCTGTTTTAGATATATAGATAATGACAGTATTTAATCATAGAACCGGGGTGGGACTGGATATTAGGAAGTAACCAAACATTACTTTGTTCCTTCTTTTTTAAAACAATGGGTTTTATTAGAGTAGAATAGAAGTAAGTTAACCAGCTGGTTCTTGTTACACCTGCTTGTCTGTGATGGTGATGGCCAGAGGACAAGGTTTAGTGGGTGAAGAAGGATTAGGAAAGGATTAACTTAAGAAGATATATACACACATATACACACACACACACACACATACATACACACACACACACATACATACATATATACACACGCACACACGTATTTCCTGGTGCCAAAGACGCTTCCTCCTCGGGGACGCACCATAATTTTGACAACCAAAAATTTGAAAAAAAAAAAAAAAAAGGAATAAATAATCTTCGGCCTCCAGGACGCACGGTAGATTTTCAAGACTTATTTTAAAAAAAAAGTAGCGTCTTCGGTGCGGGGAAATACAATATATATATATATAAATACACACACATATCAGTATGAGTGGCTGGTTTGAACAGAAGGAAGTGAGAGGATTTAACCCTTAGGCATTTAAATCAGCTGTATCCGGCCAGAATTCTCTCACCTCTTCCTGTTCAAACTGGCTGTAACTGGCCAGAATTCTCTCACCTCTTCCTGTTCAAACCGGCTGTAACTGGCCAGAATTCTCTCACCTCTTGCTGTTCAAACCGGCTGTAACTGGCCAGAATTCTCTCACCTCTTCCTGTTCAAACCGGCTGTAACTGGCCAGAATTCTCTCACCTCTTGCTGTTCAAACCGGCTGTAACTGGCCAGAATTCTCTCACCTCTTCCTGTTCAAACCGGCTGTAACCGGCCACTCATACATATGACCTCAAAATAAAATTTCATAGTTTCAATATTATGTGAGATAGTGTTTACAGTGAAAATATAATAGTATATATAGAGTAATGTAAATGCCCGAAAATTGCTGGACTTGTGCCTAAATGAGAAACCACCATTATTATTATTATTACTACTAGCAGAAAAATCAACCTTCGAGTGGTTTTCTGCTAGCATGTGTAGTGTGTATATTGATATTATACGCAAGTGTATATACATGTAGATATGATACGTCAAATAACATCGTAATTGACAATATATGTAGTAATCAGTAAAGTAATCCATGATACATTTAAAAAAAGACAATATTATATATAAACTGCATTGGGAGAAAATTAGTGACAGAAAATTAATATTTATTTAAGCGATCGCCACCGGATGTGTTGACATTTGAAAATTTTAAAGAAGTGAATCTTTAAATAAATAATAAAATATATTTAACGAACAGCCACAAAATTTAGTAGATAGATTATGTAATATTCATTCATTATTTATTCAAAGGATAAAAAATTATAAACCGTACACAGTCCCGCGCTTCTTACTTTATTATAATTTAGATTATTATTATATGGTGGTGGATTGGCAGTATCAGTAGAGGGTCGGACGCCATGCTTTGCAGCATAGTTACGGCCCTTTATGATCTGAGTTCAAATCCTGCCGAGGTTAACTTTGCCTTTCATCCTTACGGAGTCGATAAAATAAAGTACCAGTCACGCACTTGGGTCGACTTTCCCCCCCAAAAAAAAATTGCTGGACTTGTGCTTATATAAGAAACCATTATTGAGGTTGACTTTGCTTTTCATCCTTACGGGGGTCGATAAAATAAAGTACCAGTAATACACTGGGTAATTGCTGGCCTTGTGCCTAAAGTAGAAACCATTATTATTATTATTCATTTTATTTATTTTTGTTTTTGTAGGGAGTTTTTTGAGCGAATAATCTTGTGCAACAGCCTTCTTTGGTCGTGTGAAATCACAGGGAAATGGGGTTTGACATACCAGGAGGCAGTGGAGACAGAAGAAAGGGCCAGACGCCACTTAGCGACGTTCCCCGATTATCTGCAGCGACCGATTCTCTATTTGGCAAACCTCACCCATCGCAGTCGACTGGCTGGCATGAATGACGATGTGTTTGTCTTTGCAAAGGATCGTTATTTTATTGGAGAGATTGTCGATGTTGTACACGAAGGAATACGGTAATCTCAAATTTATTTCTCTCTCTCTCTCTATATATATATATATATAAATATATATATATATATAATATGTATGTATATATATTATCATTTAATGTCTATCTTCAACGCTACCATGGGTTAGACAGGAATTGTCCCACTTGAGGCAAGATTGGTCGGGTGACTGTGTCTTGCTCGTAAAGACTATCTGGCAGGTTTTCTATGGCTGGATGCCCTTCCTAACACCAACCACATTTACAGTGTGGACTGGGAGCTTTACCTACACGACCACATTACAGCGTGGACTGTATTTTTTTAAATTTTTTGTCTCTCTCTTTCTCTCTCTGTGTATATCTTCTCCCTCTCTGTTTTGCTCTCTCTCCCTGAAAAGATAGAGAACCTCTGTACTAAAGGGTTAAATGATGATGGTGATGGTTTCTGTATTTCTGTGTTGTTTCAGGAAACCTTACAAAATAGTCTGTATTATACCCCCAACTGATGAGGAGATTCAGAAATATGCCATTAATGGTGATGTTGAAGATACAACAGAAGATGGAATAGGGTGAGGATTGCAACTTTTATATACTTTCTACATCTGTCTGTGTGTGCTTGTTTGTAAATACAGGGTGGCCCGAAGGTCACACGGGTTTTAGTTTTTATTAACTTCCTGAATTGTACAGATTGATGTATGAAATTTTGATACAACTTAACCCTTTAGCGTTCAAAGCGACAAAAACCGACAAAATTATGTCCCCTTTCATTTATTCAAACCGACAAAAACCGACATTTAATACCACACGGAGATTTCCTTCTAAAAATAAACATTGACATCATCGAAATCTCGTCAATTCGAGATTACTGCGAGATAAAGCCCTTACGCATGAAAATTAACTCTTAGTATAGTTAAAGAACTTGCGATAACACGTGTTTTTAACGTTGAAAGTGTAACATGGCTTCCGAAAGTAGCGACAACGAATTTGAAGGTTTTACGTCCGACGACATTCGAGATCAAAAAGAAACAGAAGATAATATCAGTGATTTATCTTCAAACGAATCAGATATATTTATTTCTGATATATCTGATAATGATGATAGTTACTTTGAAAGTGAAAGAGAAGATTTGACTGACACCATTGAAAAAATAGCAACGTGGTTGAAAGAAACAACATCGATACATGTTTCGGATTTTACTGAAAATATTGGACCACAACACACATTACCACCCGATGCTAAAGCACTGGATTATTATTTTTTATTTTTACCACAATCTTTCTTCGAAGTTGTGGCAAATCGCTATGCACAACAACAAATTTTTAATATCGGAAAACCCGATCTGTTATGTTGTCCGACAGATTCTGCCGAAATGAAAGCGTTGTTTACCATAAATATTATGTTTGGTATTAAACAATTTCCACGACTGTGGAATTATTGGAGTACTGATATAAGGTTTGGTGACCCTTATATATCTAGTATTATGGCAAAAACGAGATTCATTAAATTAAACCAGTATTTGCATCTGGTTGATACTTCAAATGCCCCTGGTAGAAATGAATCAAATTACGACCCACTGTACAAAGTACGACCATTAATTGAAATATTGTCAGAAAAATTTAAAAGTGTGTATAACCTTATATATTGGGAACTTTCTATTACGTAATTTTACACCGTACATTTACAGAGTACATTGCCAATATTATTTTGACCGGTGAAAAGGTTTTATACATTTTTTTCAATGAAAATATTTGCCTGGAATGTAGAGAAAGACTAAAACCGTGTACTGATTACACCTGCATTTTTAATTAATTCACCTGTTCAGAAAACTGCTAGAATTGATGGAAATCAGCATCTAGGTCATTATTGGATTTTTTGGCAACAAATCTAACAGATAAGGCAGATAAAGTTTAAATTTTTGTGTTTATCCATAAAGCTATTACTTTTACACCTGTTAATTAATTTCACTTGCCCATAAAAGTCAAATTTAACAAAAAAAAATCAGGTAAAAATATATAATTGTAAATTATAGTTATTTAAACATCTACTGACAAAATTTCAAGTCTGCACATAGAAAATTAAAGTAATTACAAACAAATAAAATTGATAACCCTCTTGAGTATAATTAAGTGAAAATAATGCGAATAGATGAACATGACATTTGACAATTCAATGTGAATGCTAAAGGGTTAAAGGACATAATGGAAATTATTTTGCACTCGTCAGTCCTTGTCACACCTCTACATTACTAAATATTATAAAATAAAAAAAATTATAAACAGTTGTGACCCCTGTGTGACTTTTGGGCCACCCTGTATATGCTTGTTTGTGTCTGGCTGGTTCATCTTCAGATTTGATGTGATTTTTGTAGTTAACACCGGTCTGAGGATCAAGCAGACTTGGAGCCTGGTCCGGGGTGCCAACCCAGATCATGAGCCAGCTGCTTGAGACACATTTGTAATCAGGATTGAACAATAAATCTTCTACTTTGTTCTTATTATATATTTATATATACATGGCTTAGTGGTTAGAGCATTGGCCTTGCAATCGGAAGGTTGTGAGTTCAATTCTCAGACCGGGTGATGTGTTGTTTCCTTGAGCAAGACACTTTATTTCACATTGCTCCAGTTTACTCAGCTGTAGAAATGAGATGATAGGGACTGGGGTCCCTATCATTCCACTGTAAAGTGGACGTGGAGGTGCCACGGCAAAAAAGCAGCCAGCACTCACTGTAAATGAGGTTGGTGTTAGGAAGGGCATTCAGCTGTAGAAATCAAGCCAGAATCAGTTCCCGTCCCACCCTTGCAAGCAGGGAAAAGTGGACGTAAAATGATGATATATATCTGTGGATTGGCAGTATCAGTAGAGGGTCGGACGCCATGCTTTGCAGCATAGTTACAGTCTGAGTTCAAATCCTGCCGAGGTTAACTTTACCTTTCATCCTTACGGGGTCGATAAAATAAAGTACCAGTAATACACTGGGATGATTGCTGGCCTTGTGCCAAAAGTAGAAACAATTATATATATATATATATATATATATATATATACATACAACTACACACATGCATTGATATTTTTTCACACAAACACATACACACCTAATGTGTGTGTGTGTGTATATATATAGTAATAATAATAAATGTGAAGACTAAAATCCAAAGAGGGGTCGAGAAGGATAAGTTTAAGAAGATCCTTGCTTAAACTTTAATCCCTTATTTTTATAAATATATATGTATATATACATATATAGTCACACAAACATATATATGTATATATATATATATATATATGTATGTGTATATATATATATATACACACTCACACACATATATATATATATATATATATATATATATATATATATATATATATATATATATATATATACATTCATACATATATATATATACTCAGACATACACACATATCATCATCATTTCATTTTACGTCCACTTTTCCCTGCTTGCAAGGGTGGGACGGGAACTGATTCTGGCTTGATTTCTACAGCTGGATGCCCTTCCTAACACCAACCTCATTTACAGTGAGGACACATATACATATATACACACACACACACACACACATATATATATATATACGGGGTAACAGATTATTGTTATAGGTAGTCCACTTAAGTGTAGTCCAGTTCTGGTACTCCGAGTAGTGGATGATATCAACGCTTGGCTAAGCGTTATATATATAATTGTTTCTACTTTAGGCACAAGGCCAGCAAATTACCCAGTACATTACTGGTACTTTATTCTATCGACCCCGTAAGGATGAAAGGCAAAGTAAACCTCGGCGGAGTTTGAACTCAGACCGTTATATATATAATACCACAGAGTTTCACTTCAAAATACTTTTATTAAATATTGGTTTGAGGGAAATTTATCTGCTGTTTCTAGCCGTTAAAGCAACCACCTGTAGTGTCTCCTCTTCCTGTCTCCTTCTATTATCAACAAGCCTGTCCTGTCTGTTGCTGTTATCTAGAAACTTCTGACTTAGTGTTGTCTCTTATATTTATAACAGGAGCGAGAAGAGTCAAAATATGGGCCTAGATCCAACATTGTACACGTATGTTGTTAAAGATACAATGTCTGATGAAACACTCACTGTAAAAACTGTACAGATCAGGTAACTACATGGCTTTCTTTATCATTATCATCACCACCATCACCATCGCCATACCATCATTATCACCAGCACCATTGTCACCACAATCATCACCACCACCACCATCATCATCACTATCATCATCATCAGCATCGTCACTACCATCATCGTCACCACCATCATTGTCATTACTACCATCACCATCACTATCATCATCATCATCATCGTTTTACGTCTATTTTGCCACACTTGCATGAGTTGGCCAAGACCCTTCTCAGCACATCTCTTCATCTCTTCCTACCACCCTCTACTAGCCCTCCCCCCACCTCACCATATAATGTTGTCCCCTATTCCTCACCATATAATGTTGTTTCCTATTCCTCACCAAATGTCCCCTATTCCTCACCAAATGTTGTCCCCTATTCCTCACCAAATGTTGTCCCCTATTCCTCACCAAATACTGTCCCCTATTCCTCACCATATAATGCTGTTGTCCCCTATCTATTTGCAGTCGGAAGAAGGGACTCTATACCAGGGACAAAAGTAAATTATTCTTAAAACAGAATTGTTACGTCGTTGACGGCGTATGGACAGTAAAGGTAAGATATTTTATCGATTTATTGATTTATTGAGGAGGTGATTGCTGATTGGTTATGGAGAATTGATTTTTGTTGATCTTCGTTAACCCTTCCATTACCATATTTCTAATGAAAGACACTACCTATATCATTAACCATTTCATTACCTAAGACAACATACACCTTTAAGGGACCCCAAGATATAGGTAGCTGAACAGTGTAAGAGATCTCAAGGGATCCAAGACATCATATATCTGGACCGTATCTGTGACCTCTTCAGGATTTATGGGCCAGATAATTTAGGACAGATAATGAAAAGCGAAGACATTCATTTACTAAACAATAATACAAACAAATATTGTTGATTGCATTGGTCAGGCGAAAAAATGTTTGTCAGAGACGTTGGGTGTTGCTATAAGGAAACAAATAGAACCCCCATTAGGGGGTTTCATTGCTGAAATTTTGTGAATAGGCATCGTATCTTGTCATTTACCTATGGTTTAAATTTCATATAAATCTAAGAGAAAAGATTTTCAGCGGGGGATTTGTGCCTCCGGGAACCCTTTGATTAAAATGAAATATACTTATCCAAGTACCCTGGGCAATGTAGTTTCAGAATATATATGGTTATGGGGGTCTATCTCCAAAACCATAGGAGGAGTTCGTGAAATCTTGTTCCATTTATTGGCCAAAGTTTTCATTATAGAGGGTTTAACTCCCATTAGGGTGTCTTAATATTATTGAAATTTTGTGAATAGGCATCATAGCTTGTCATTTACCTGTGGTTTAAATTTCATATAACCCAAGGGAAAAAATTAAGCGGGGTTTTGAACCCCCGGGGAACCCTTTGATTAAAATGAAATATACTTAAGAAATCAAATGGGCATGAGCCCCACACATGTGTCAAGTTTCATCAAGATCGGTTTGGTAGTTTTTGAGTTTTAGGTTCAGAAACAAACAGACAGAAATTGCCATTTATGTATATAGTTATAATCAGAATGGAAGCGGTAAAAACCAATTAAACGATAACTCACTAGAGTACTCGATACTTGGGGTAGTAGAGTTAGGTCCCAAATTTTTCATCATCATCATCATCATCATTTTATGTCCGCTTTTCCCTGCTTGCAAGGGTGGGACGGGAACTGATTCTGGTTTGATCTCTACAGCTGGATGCCCTTCCTAACACCAACCTCATTTACAGTGAGTGCTGGGTGCTTTTTTGTTGTGGCACCTCCACGACCACTTTTCAGTGGAATGATAGGGACCCCAGTCCCTATCATCTCATTTCTACAGCTGAGTAAACTGGAGCAATGTGAAATAAAGTGTCTTGCTCAAGGAAACAACACATCACCCGGTCTGAGAATTGAACTCACAACCTTTCGATTGCAAGGCCAATGCTCTAACCACTAAGCCATGTGCCTTTTCATACATATGTATATATAGTATCTGGTGTGTATATAATGTATAGTGTGTATAGTCGAGTGTATATCATCAATATTCTTTCTATGGCTATATCCTCTCTAATTCAGGACAGCATAATAAAATCACTGAGACTAATGGAGTTACGGTTTGAGAGTTTCTTTGCCGGCCCGAAGCCGTTGTTTGCCGTGACCCAAGTAAAGAGGAAGAAGAACTCCTATTTAAACCCCAACCTCAACACAATGTCTCAGAGTCCCTCTGACAACAGTATGAACGACTATACGCTGAGGACCAGCAGCGATGCCAAGAAAAACAACTTATCGGATAAAAACAAACGTAAGTCTAAATAATGTTATTTTAAATATATTAATTCATCATCATCAACATCGTTTAACGTCCATCTTCCACTCTAGCATGGGGCAAGATTGATTGGGTGACCGTGTCTCGCTCGTATTGACTGTATCTGGCAGGTTTTCTACGGCTGGATGCTCTTCCTAACACCAACCACATTTACAGTGTGGACTGGGAGGTTTTTTTACCGTGTCTCCTTCATGACCACTTTACAGTGTGGACTGGATGTTTTTTGTTGTGACACCTACAAGACACAGTTGTATATTAATTAGGGGTTTAATGTATTGAATAGGGATTTTATATATTAATTAGGGTTAAAATATATTAATTACAGTTACAATATATTGACATCGCTTATCTCCCCTTACAACTGTGCTAGAGTTAAACTTCGCCAGGGACTAACTTGAAAAACACTTGTTAACATTTACAGTAGGGGATTTCAGAAAAATTGAAAACATACTGTATATACACAAATATAAGCTGACCCCACTATTTTATGTTTGAGAAATGGGCAAAAATCTGAACCTTAATTATGTAGAATTTGAAGTTGGTGAAAATCATCTTTTTTGGGGGGGTGGATGGTTCACATATTCCTTGGCTTATGTTTGAGTTTATACGGCAGATGTCCTTTTCTGACATTCTGTAATGATTTAGTAGAAAACATTTGAAAACGTGTTTGTTAATTCAGATCATTATCGTGTCTGTACTTGTGGACAGACCCTTGTGAAAATTCTGGCCGGTTTAAATGCTAAAAGGCTTTTAATACGTTTTTCCAGAACTGAAGGCGATTGAAGATGAAAAGGCGGCATTCATGCGCATGAGTCCTGAGGAACGTGAAGCCTATCGGGAACGCTTGAAGCAGGAGAAGATTGCTGAACGTAACGCACGAAGGGAGGAAATAAAGAGGAGGCTTGATGAAGAGAAAGAAAAAAGAAGATTGGAGCGAGAAAGGGTACTGTCTTTTTAACAAGACCCCTTCCTTTGTCTTATATCCCAGTTTTAACAAGACCCCTCCTTTGTCATACATCCCAGTTTTAACAAGAACCCTTCCTTTGTCTTACATCCCAGTTTTAACAAGACCCCCCCCCCCCTGTCTTAAAACCCTATCTTACATCCCAGTTTTAACAAGACACCCCTCACTTGTCTTACACCCCAGTTTTAACAAGACTTCCCTCCTTTATCGTAAATCCCTGTCTTACACCCCAGTTTTAACAAGTCCCCTCTTTTGTTTTAAAACCCTATCTTACACCCCAGTTTTAACAAGACTTCCCTCCTTTGGTTTAAGTCCTCGTCTTACACCCCAGTTTTAAATGACTTCCTCCTTTGTCTTAAATCCCTATTTTAAACCCTAATAAGTGCCCCTATTAACAAGACCTCATTTTTCTTGTGACAGGAACGGGATAAGAAGAGGGAAGAGAAACGTATCCAGGCTGAATATTTAAAGGAATGGAGCCGACCTCGCGATGATTTGGAGTGTGAAGACCTCAAGGTTTGTCTCCCTACTAATCATTGTTAAATCACTAACAACGTATTTTTGGTAATTAGAATAATGTCTCAGTAATTTGTTAACTCTTTAGAAAACCAGCTGTATCCGGCCAGAAATCTCTCACCTCTTTCTGTTCAAATAAATAATATCAAAATCTCATAGATTCGATATTATGTGAGGTAAAGCCTTTACCATGAAAATATGATAGTGAATATAGATAAATACTGGCTCATTAGTTTTAAAGACCTGGCAGAGCCCATCCTCTGCCCAGGTCTTAATACAGCCGATTTCTTCCAGAGAAGGAGAAAAAGAAAGAGAGAGGTAGAGGCAAAATCGACCCCAGTTTACTTTTTTCTTTTATCGACCTTGAAAGTATGAAGCTCAGAGTTGACCTCCGTGGAGTTTGAACTCTCAGAGCAGATGTCCAGGGTTCAATCAATTTCATCTAATAAACAGTAAAACATTTCATCATGTTGTTAATTATGATTAATTATTGTATCCCTGAATATTAACCTCAATAATTTACCTGTATATTTCAGTCGTTACCTGATCTTTTACCTGTACAAACCAGACTCCCACAAGAATTATTCGGTGATGCATTGATGGTGCTTGAATTTATCCATACATTCCAGAGTTTGTTTGATTTAAATGAATATTTTCCTTCTGGTATGACATTAGGTGAGTCATGAATTAATTACTTTTGAAATCCTTGATTGTCTTACCTGCCTGCCTACCTATCTACCAACTTACCTATCTACTTCTAAGTATGAGCTGTAATATCAAACAAAACTATAACAATCATTGTTGATAGAACATAGGGATGGTATTGTTGTTGATAGACGATGAGGTCACATATTGGGAGTGTATTCTTGTTAATAGAACATTGTCACAGATTAGGGGTGTATTTGGGTTCAAATATAGGGTCATAAATTAAGGGTGGTATTCTGATGAGAAGGACACAGCATCCTGTATATTAGGGGTTTATTCTTGTTAAAAAAACGTTGGGGTGGTGTTCTTAGTAGAATATAAGGTGACATATTAGAGGTGTATTCTACCTGGTTGGTGGGACAGCTTCCCATATATTAGGGGTTTATTCTACCTGGTTGGTGTGACATAATGTCTCATATATTGGGGGTTTATTCTACCTGGTTAGTGGGACAGCTTCCCATATATTAGGGGTTTATTCTGCCTGGTTGGTGGGACAGCTTCCCATATATTAGGGGTTTATTCTGCCTGGTTGGTGTGACAATGTCCCATATATTAGTTTATTCTGCCTGGTTGGTGGGAAATAGTGTCCCTTATATTAGGGGTTTATTCTATCTGGTTGGTGAGACATAGTGTCCCATATATTAGGGGTTTATTCTACCTGGTTGGTGTGACATAATGTCTCATATATTAGGGGTTTATTCTACCTGGTTGGTGTGACATAGTTTCCCATATATTAGGGGTTTATTCTACCTGGTTGGTGTGACATAATTTCTCATATATTAGGGGTTTATTCTACCTGGTTGGTGTGACATAGTGTCTCATATATTAGGGGTTTATTCTACCTGGTTGGTGTGACATATTGTCTCGTATATAAGGGGTTTATTCTGCCTGGTTGGTGTGACATATTGTCCCATATATTAGGGGTTTATTCTACCTGGTTGGTGTGACATAGTGTCTCGTATATAAGGGGTTTATTCTGCCTGGTTGGTGTGACATATTGTCCCATATATTAGGGGTGTATTCTACCTGGTTGGTGGGACATAGTGTCCCATATATTAAGGGTTATTCTGGGAATATGGGATCATAAATGGTTTAGCTTTATGGCCCTCATTTTTATTTTATTTCCATTTTTGTCCCTGTCTGTTCAGAGGTGTTGGAGGAAGCATTACTGGATAATGATGTGAATGGGCCTCTCACTGATCTCCTCCTCATGCTGTTGGTTGCCATTTTTTATCTGCAAGAGTCTGAAGAGGAAGAGGAAGATCCTGATTTAAGTAAAGGAAAAACTCACATTCCTGGTAAATATTCTGAAACAGTTTTGGTCTTCTTCTTGTTTTAACCCAGCATTTAAACCGGCTGTATCCGGCCAGTATTCTCTCACCTCTTTCAGTTCGAACTGGCCGTAACTGGCCACTCAAACTCAAAATAAATAATATCAAAATCTCATAGATTCAATGTTATGTGAGGTAAAGCCTTTACTGTGAAAATACAATAGTATATATAGAGTAATGTAAATGTTATGTGAGGTAAAGCCTTTACTGTGAAAATACAATAGTATATATAGAGTAATGTAAATGTTATGTGAGATATTATGTGAGGTAAAGCCTTTACTGTGAAAATACAATAGTATATATAGAGTAATGTAAATGTTATGTGAGGTATTATGTGAGGTAAAGCCTTTACTGTGAAAATACAATAGTATATATAGAGTAATGTAAATGTTATGTGAGGTTAAGCCTTTACTGTGACAATACAATAGTATATATAGAGTAATGTAAATGTTATGTGAGGTAAAGCCTTTACTGTGACAATACAATAGTATATATAGAGTAATGTAAATGTTATGTGAGGTAAAGCCTTTACTGTGACAATACAATAGTATATATAGAGTAATGTAAATGTTATGTGAGGTTAAGCCTTTACTGTGACAATACAATAGTATATATAGAGTAATGTAAATGTTATGTGAGGTAAAGCCTTTACTGTGACAATATAATAGTATATATAGAGTAATGTAAATGTTATGTGAGGTAAAGCCTTTACTGTGACAATACAATAGTATATATAGAGTAATGTAAATGTTATGTGAGATATTATGTGAAGTAAAGACTTTACTGTGAAAATACAATATATATAGAGTAATGTAAATGTTATGTGAGATATTATGTGAAGTAAAGACTTTACTGTGAAAATACAACAATATATATAGAGTAATGTAAATGTTATGTGAGGTATTATGTGAGGTTAAGCCTTTACTGTGAAAATACAATAGTATATATAGAGTGGTTTCTTTATTTGCCACTAGGGCACAAAAGGTAGGGACAGATACAAGGGGGGAAGTTTACATATAATTAACGAGTACAAAAATATAACAATGAAATAACAACAACAAACGAAGTCCTCAATAGGGAGGGGGCATTAACATGGGTCGCACACACCCCGGAAAAAATGTGTAACCCTTCTCCTCAGGAGCACAAAGAGTAGGTGCTTCCCTCGTCTCCTCTTTTTCCTCTTCTTTCACCTACAGGCTGATATAGAGAGAAGACCCATTCACTCTGGCCATTCTCCCTACTTTCACCCACCTTTCATAAAACTTGCTGGGGTAGAGCACCTCTCTCTCCATTCTGATCCTTCTTTTAAAATGGTATTTGAAAAAGGGGACCAGTTGTTGGCCGGAGAGAAAGGTGTCTGACCTCAGCCCTTTCAGCCTCGTCCACCATACAACTTCTTTAGCCATGGCTACCACACAGAGAAAAACCGCCTCTCCTTCGTTTTTGAAAGGGGGAGGCGGTTTGATCGTGACAATGGACTCGGTGGTCAACCGGATTGGTCCCACCCTCGACAGTAGTCGTTCCACATAGCCCCACAGGTCAGCAATGCCTGGGCAGTGTACGAATGCGTGCGCAACGGTTTCGTCATCATGCACGCATCTCGGACAGATCTTATTCAAAGGATCTCTACCCAGGCTCCCATGCCTGTGGAGCTTGTCTCGAACGGGTAGAGCCCCTCGGTAGCACTGCCAAGCCAGGGACTTTTGGAAGTTGTCCATCGGTCCAGGGCCAAACGTCCTACCGAACAGACTGGCCAGTTCATCTTCCTCCATGCCTAGAGCTTCTCCGAGAGCATCGTCGCACCTGCTGCGTACCAACCCTCTATAGAATGTCGACGTGGAGTCTCCACTGATTGCCGGGTCCGCTTTCCAGAGGGCCGTGAGCGCCTGGGCACATTCAATGTGCCAGTCGCCCACTTTTCTCGGTCTTTGCTTGACCCAGGATTGCAGCTCGGTGAGCGAGACGAGTCTGGGAAAGGCTCGCCTCACAAACGGGGCCCACACCGGTTGACCGGTGAGGAATACCTGGAGGTGCCGTAGCCTTAATGCGTGTTTACGCATCTGTAGCCACGGCATCCCCAGCCCTCCTTTCGAAGGGTGTTGACAGCAGATGGATCTCCTCACCAAAGGGGTCCGCTTGTTCCAAAGAAATTGGAACAGCGCGCACTCCATTTTGGCGAGTCTTTTCACTGGGCAAGGCACGACGGTCAAGCGGTAGTAGATGACGGATGCTATATAAGTATTCGCCACCTCCGCTCGACCTTTCAGGGATAGTTTGCACTGGGCCCACTTCTGGGTGAGTGCAAACACCCTGGCCGTTACCTCGTTCCAGTTTTTCTCCACCTGGAGGTCTGGTCCGAACCAGACCCCAAGCACCTTCACCGGGCCCTCCGTCCAGCGTCCGACGACGTCGTTGGAGGGCATCGGTTTGCCTCTCCATGTTCCGAGTTGCAAACCGACGGACTTGTCCCGGTTCAGCTTGGCTCCTATAAACCTTTCATATTCCTCCAGTAAGGTGCCGATCTCACCGATTTGCGAGGTTTTCGACACCATTACTGTCACGTCATCGGCGTAGGCCGACGCCGCTTTCTGCAATCCCGGTTCCAAAGGGATGCCCTGCAACCGCTCCAACTTCCGCAGTAGTGGCTCAAGAGCCAGCACATACAGTAGGGAGGAGAGAGGGCATCCCTGTCGGATGGATCGCATGATTTGGAACGGCTCCGAGAGGTGGCCGTTCACCTTGACCCTTGAGCAGACGTTGCTGCTGTGCATCGCAGCAATCCATCCCCTGAAAACGGGTCCGAAGCCTGCCGCCGCGAGCACCGCATCCAGGTAACGATGGTCAACCCTATCGAAAGCTTTAGATTGATCCAAGTTGATCAGGGCCCCACCAAAGCCGGGTTCATTCCCTACCCTCTCTATGATGTATCGCATAAGGTGGAGATTGTCGTGAATGGACCTGGACGGGATTGCGCATGTCTGCGCTTCTCCCACCAGGTTTCCAACGACAAGCGCCAACCTCTTCGCTAACACCTTGGCCAAAATCTTTAACTCTGTATTTAGCAGAGTTATGGGCCTGAAGTTACTTATGTCATCCCCCTTGTTCTCATCCTTCCTCACCAGCGTAACTACGCCCTTGGTCACAGAACTGGGAATTCTCCCGTTCTGCTGCCAGTTGCAGTAGACCGCTTCGAGGATATCGGAGAACAAGTCCGGCATCGCTACATATAGCTCGTATGGTAGACCATCGAGACCCGGGGATTTGCGTTTGCCGCATTGGCTCAGCGCCGCCCCTATCTCAGCAGCTGAAATCGTCCTTTCGCAGGACTTCGCCTCCGCGTCCGAGAGGCGCGGCAGACCGTCGAGGTATGGATTGAAATCCATAGTCTCACCCGGCGCGCCGCCCCTCTCGAACAGTCGTGCAAAGTGCCGCTGAAAGGCCGCACACATCTGCCCAGGTTCAAGGATCACACGCCCATCCTGGTCCTTCAAAGACCGAATCGTGGACTTGTTCCCACTTTTTGCCTCTGTCACTCGGGCCCAGCTCACAGCTTTGGCTCCCTCATTACCCAGAGCACGTATTTTACTCCTGACAACGCAGCCTTCATGCTTCACCTCAAAGAACTGGTCTAAGGCCATTCTTGATGCCAGCACGCCGGCTACATTGCCACTCCTAATCGCCTCTTCTACTCTATCTACTAATTCCCTTTCCGTCTTGTTCCTATCCCTTGCTAATTCCTGACTAAAACCTATCGATTCTATTCTAATTGCTCTCTTAAGAGAGCTCCACCACCTGTTGTTGACAATTGCCCCTGTCAAACTCTGCTTAACTAACGTGCTAATCCGTTTACTGTAAGCTTTGCTTCTCGGTAAGGACAAGTTCAGCTTCCAGTAACCGGGTCCCTGTCTATGGGTTCTATCAAGGTTGGCTATGCAGGTCACTAACTTGTGATCCGAATAGTCAACCATGAACATTTTTGGACAGCTAAATGTGTCCCTATCGTTCTCTCTAACTAGGACCCTATCTAGGTACGACCTAGATGTTCCACTGCGATTGGTCCACGTCCATAGTGGTACAGTCGGAAAATCTAGTCGATATCTATCGGCCAGGTCAAATCGGCCGATTAACCTTTTGAGGCTTTTACACCCCCCTCTATTGGCACATGCCCCTACATAGTCCCAACGTGCATCCAGGATACCATTCCAGTCCCCCACTAAAAGCAAGGAGCGGGACGTTCCCAGAAAAGTTTCCAGACGTTGGAAGTATTCCGGCCGCGCTGCCCAAAAAGGGGCGTACACAGCTATTAGTCTAAGGGCTCCACTTTCACTACTGCCGACGTCTAAAACCACCAGTCGACCCTCCGGGTCCAGGTGCACCTTCTGTATGGCGAGGCCCAGGTGTTTTCGCAGCAGAACGACAACTCCACCCCCACCCCCCGGTTGACAGAGAGATGCGAAGATCTCAAAGTCGTCGAAGAGGGGCGCCAGTTGGTGCTCGCTGCTGATCCTGGACTCGCAAATAGCCATTACATCCATTCTATGCGACCTGAGATCGTTTAAAAGTTTGCCTTGTTTCCAAGACAGTCCCAGGCCACGTACATTCAGACACCCAACTCTTATATCAGCCATGTTGGTTAAAAGAGGAAGGACCTACCTGTTCGGCTCCTGAGGAGCAGGTTGCACAATATCCATGGGCGTATTGGAGGGGTTGTTTGGTGGGGTGTTGTTCTGTGGTGGAGTGGGGGTGTTTGGTGAGGTGTGGGTGGGGAAACGTTTCAAGAGGACGCGGTTATAGGGTCGAGTACATGTTTTCCCCACGTCCTCAGGAAAGTTCTCTCTTAGTTTTGCATAGGTGTCCATTGGGAGTCTTATCATTTGTAAATGCGGTTTGTTGGCCGCGCTTGCAAAGAATTGCCCTTCAGTTTCCACCAAAGGGTCTTTGTGTATTGTTTTTACTAGTTCTTTGTTATTTGTGTTAATGTATGTATACTGTTTTATTTGTGTTGTGTTTGTTTGTTGTTCTTGTGTGTGCTTACGTTTTGTTGTATGTGTTATGTTTTGGGGTGGGGCGGATTTTGTTTGTTCTGTTTGTTTTGTTTTTGTTGGTGGTTGTGTGTTTGTTTCGTTTATGTTCGAGTGGTGCTTTCTTTTTTTCCTTTTTACAGGTTGGAAGGGTTCCCCCTCTTCGTCACTAGGTGCCGTTTCCGCTGGGTCCTCGTCCGTGCTGTCGGGTAGTGGTGTATTTTGGGGTTTTGTTGTATTTGTGTGTGTTTTGGGAGTTGTTTTGGGTGGGGCTGTGTCTTGTGTTATTTTTCCCTGTTGTTTTTGTTGTTGTTGTGGTGGAGGTGGTGGTGGCGGTGGTGGTGTGTGGGGTGTAGGCAAAAGAGCCTTTTTTTTTGTCAATTGAGGACAAGCAGCCCTTAGATGACCCCTGCTTGAACAGTAGTAACATATGGGCCTCCTACCCTCGGCTGAAATATATATAAATGTTTCTCCATCGAGGGACACCCTCTGTGGTATTCTAGCTATTCGTTCTGGTCTCATTTGGACCAGAACCTCCACGCTCAAACCGCCGAAAACGTCTGTGGTGACTTCTCCTACTGAGAGGATTCCGTCCTCGTCTTCTAAAAATCCTGTTAGTACCCAGGAAATGCATGCATTTGGCCGGATTCCGGAGACCCTTATCTTCTGCGTTCTTTTCCCTAAATATGTGGGGAAAAATGTATGTAGCTTGGAAACAATTGGTGCCACAGAGTATTTCCTGGCCGTCAATTGATCCTTCATTAGGACCGTTATATTCCCATAGAGTGGCCCTTTTTGTATGAACGATATATCACTCCACACATTTTTTAGGACCAGCTCAATCTCTTTTTGGGATAATTGAGTTGGTTTCCTTGTTATGTTGGAAATTGTTCTGAAAGATATCGTTCTTAGCGTCGTGTCTCTTTTGATTTCTTGTGGGGAGGTGATTGTGAAGTCTCCTCCTTCTTTGAAAGTTACATACTGTTTCGCTTCCTTCATCTTTTCTCTCAGAGTTGTAATGTCCAGTTGCTTGCAGGTTTGTGTTTTCCGGACCGCCTGTGCAAAGGAGGCACCAGTAGTGGGTTCGCTTTGTTTGGTGTTATCGTTATTTTTTCCTTGGTTGGTGTTGTGACTATTGCTGTTATTGTCGTTGTTGTTTTTGTCTGCGTTTATGTGACTTTCTGGGTTTTCACCCATTTTTACAAATTTTTCTTTTAATTCCGTGTTCCATGTTTCTTTTGCAGAAGTCAGGAGGGAAGACTTAGAGCCTTGTGCTTCTAGCTTCTCTGTATCACCTTTCTTAGGGGGCGTGGCTTTCACGTTAGGATGAGATGTGAAAATTCCGTCCATTTCTATTAGTTTGCCGTAATAAATTTTTAACTGGAAAATTCGCCCCAAAAAGGGGCGAAAATAAATAAACTCAAAGTTTGACGACCAAGGCAAGGGGTTAACGTATATTACAGTATAAAAAATTAATCAAAACTCACTTTTTGAGTAAGTAAATCCGACTCGGTAGCCGAGCTTGTTCACACACGTCAACACACGTCTCTCGTAGACGAGATGTTATGTGAGATATTATGTGAGGTAAAGCCTTTACTGTGAAAATACAATAGTATATATAGAGTAATGTAAATGTTATGTGAGATATTATGTGAGGTAAAGCCTTTACTGTGAAAATACAGTAGTATATATAGAGTAATGTAAATGTTATGTGAGATATTATGTGAGGTAAAGCCTTTACTGTGACAATACAATAGTATATATAGAGTAATGTAAATGTTATGTGAGGTTAAGCCTTTACTGTGACAATACAATAGTATATATAGAGTAATGTAAATGTTATGTGAGGTAAAGCCTTTACTGTGACAATACAATAGTATATATAGAGTAATGTAAATGTTATGTGAGGTAAAGCCTTTACTGTGACAATACAATAGTATATATAGAGTAATGTAAATGTTATGTGAGGTAAAGCCTTTACTGTGACAATACAATAGTATATATAGAGTAATGTAAATGTTATGTGAGGTTAAGCCTTTACTGTGACAATACAATAGTATATATAGAGTAATGTAAATGTTATGTGAGGTAAAGCCTTTACTGTGACAATACAATAGTATATATAGAGTAATGTAAATGTTATGTGAGGTAAAGCCTTTACTGTGACAATACAATAGTATATATAGAGTAATGTAAATGTTATGTGAGGTAAAGCCTTTACTGTGACAATACAATAGTATATATAGAGTAATGTAAATGTTATGTGAGGTTAAGCCTTTACTGTGACAATACAATAGTATATATAGAGTAATGTAAATGTTATGTGAGGTAAAGCCTTTACTGTGACAATACAATAGTATATATAGAGTAATGTAAATGTTATGTGAGGTAAAGCCTTTACTGTGACAATACAATAGTATATATAGAGTAATGTAAATGTTATGTGAGATATTATGTGAAGTAAAGACTTTACTGTGAAAATACAACAGTATATATAGAGTAATGTAAATGCTAAAGAGTCAAATTTGTTTTTAAGGGTGGAGTTCTTCAGAGGTAACTCGCTGAAACTGCTGAGCTCGTGGGTGATCTTCTACTTTTACTAATATATATCACACACACGCATGCACGCACGCACACACGCACACACACACGTGTGTGTGTTGGGTCAAGTATGAAATTTGTAGTGAGGCATATGGTCATGTTTTTTTTCCTACAAATTTCATACTTGACGACCCAATATATATATATATAAAAATTTTTGGTAATTCCGAAGAAAAAGCAAAGGAAAAAAGAGTGCTCTATATATGGAACAGAGCTATTTAATTAGAAAGGGAACGACACAATATATAACTACTCCATTACCAAAGGTTTCTGGATCCCAGACAATAATAATATACGTCTGGATTGGTCATCAGACAGAGATGTTATATATATATATCATCTTCATCGTTTAACGTCCGTCTTCCACGCTAGCATGGGTTAGACGATTTTGTTCCATTTGATGGAGGATTGGTCGGGAGACCGTCTCTCTGGCAGGTTTTCTATGGCTGGATGCCCTTCCTAACACCAACCACCTTTACAGTTTGGACTGGGAGCCTTTTTACCATGTTACCTATACGACCACTTTACAGTGTGGACTGGATGCTTTTTGTTGTCACCTACACAGTGGGAGGATCGGGTGGGACCTATATTGGGTTAAATATGTGTGTATATAGATATTCATGCATGTACACACATGTATCATCATTATCATCATCATCATCTTCATTTAACGTCCATTTTCCACGCTAGCATGGGGGTAGACGGGAGTTGTCCCACTTGAGGCAATGCTGGTCGGGTGACCGTGTCTCGCTCATATAGGACTATCTGGCAGGTTTTCTACGGCTGGATGCCCTTCCTAGCACCAACCACATTTACAGTGTGGAAACATATCTATATATATTTATTTGTTGTCTTGTTTCTCTGTAGATTTCAGTGATGAAATGTGTTATTCTGATCGTTCAATGGCGAATTTATTAAAGAAATCTGCTATCATGGTACAATACCCGATGTTAACCCACGGTAGGTAACATTTCAACCAGTTTATTGTTGTTGTTTGATATGTGAGGCCAGTCACAGTCAGGTTGTGTTTATATAGAAAACTTGACAGGAAACAGTTTGCTATATCATACCATTATATATGTAGGTGAACAGTATCACAGAGGCCCCTAAATTATATAGTTGTGTGATGTGCCGCACTAGCCCCTAATTCAGAATTTGCTCAAAGCTTCGTGAATATGATTGATGCTTTGTTTACATTCTGTATAATTTGTCGTGGCACAAACACTACCATTTTACAGAGTGGACTGGGTGCTATTTATCATGACACCAGCACTACCATTTTATAGAGTGGACTGGGTGCTATTTTATCATGGCACCAACACTACCACTTTACAGAGTGGACTGGGTATTATTTATCATGACACCAACACTACCACTTTACAGAGAGAATTGGGTGCTATTTATCATGGCACCAACACTACCACTTTACAGAGTGGACTGGGTGTTATGTATCATGACACCAACACTACCACTTTACAGAGTGGACTGGGTATTATGTATCATGACACCAACACTACCACTTTACAGAGAGAATTGGGTGCTATTTATCATGACACCAACACTACCACTTTATAGAGAGAACTGGGTATTATTTATCATGACATCAGCACTACCACTTTACAGAGTGGACTGGGTGTTATGTATCATGACATCAGCACTACCACTTTATAGAGTGGACTGGGTGTTATATTTATCATGACACCAGCACTACCACTTTATAGAGTGGACTGGGTGTTATATTTATCGTGGCATGAATGTTTCTATCTCTTCTTTTAACATTCAACCTCATCATCTGTAGACTAACGTAAATGTCTCCATTTTTTATATTATTGTCTAGGTACCCCATTGAGGAACTTGCAGTTGGACAGTTTCACGTTAACCGAGATTTTACGTTTACATTTGATATCGTCTGCTGCGAAAGCTAACCCCAATAATGTCAAATTCCGCTACCAACAGAGAGGGGGTTACACTGCAATGGATGATGCTGGTATTCATTTGTGTAGGGAACTTCCCGAACTGATGAAAAGTCTCAGTGAAGACAACATATTTGATATGCCACCAGGTAAACTTGGGCTTTCTCAGCTGATAAAAACCCATTTTTTTTTCTGTCTCCATGCAGACCTTTCTCTTCTGTCTATATATGCAGCCCCTATCTCTTCTGTCTATATATACAGCCCCTATCTCTTCTGTCTCTATATACAGCCCCTATCTCTTCTGTCTCTATATACAACCCCTATCTCTTCTGTCTATATACAGCCCCTATCTCTTCTGTCTATATACAGCCCTTATCTCTTCTGTCTATATACAGCCCTTATCTCTTCTGTCTATATACAGCCCTTATCTCTTCTGTCTATATACAACCCCTATCTCTTCTGTCTCTATATACAGCCCCTATCTCTTCTGTCTCTATATACAGCCCCTATCTCTTCTGTCTATATATACAGTCCCTATCTCCTTCTGTCTATATATACAGCCCCTATCTCTCTGTCTATATACAGCCCCTATCTCTCAGCACATATACAGTCCCTATCTCTTCTGTCTATATACAGCCCCTATCTCTCAGCATATATACAGACTCCCTATCTCTCAGTTTGTACATCTAAAACCACCCTCTATAGTTTCCCTTCTTTTCATGGCTGCTGTCAAATGATTGAAACTAGTAAATAACAAAAAAGTAACGAGCGAGGGAAATATTACATATTGTCACCAGTAACTAACAAAACACTAAATATTGGGTCTTCAAGTATGAAATTTATAGTGAGGCATATGGTCATGTTTATTATACAAATTTCATACTTGACGACCCAATATATATATTGAAACCAGTAACTAACAGAAGATTAGCGAGGGATATATTACATATTGAAACCAGTAACTTACAGAAGAATGAGAGAGAGATATATTACATATTGAAACCAGTAACTAACAGAAGAATGAGAGAGAGATATATTACATATTGAAACCAGTAACTAACAGAAGAATGAGAGAGAGATATATTACATATTGAAACCAGTAACTAACAGAAGAATGAGAGAGGGATATATTACATATTGAAACCAGTAACTTACAGAAGAATGAGAGAGAGATATATTACATATTGAAACCAGTAACTAACAGAAGAATGAGAGAGAGATATATTACATATTGAAACCAGTAACTTACAGAAGAATGAGAGAGAGATATATTACATATTGAAACCAGTAACTAACAGAAGAATGAGAGAGAGATATATTACATATTGAAACCAGTAACTAACAGAAGAATGAGAGAGAGATATATTACATATTGAAACCAGTAACTAACAGAAGAATGAGAGAGAGATATATTACATATTGAAACCAGTAACTTACAGAAGAATGAGAGAGAGATATATTACATATTGAAACCAGTAACTAACAGAAGACTAGAGAGGGATATATTACATATTGAAACCAGTATATAACAATATTACATATTGAAACCAGTATATAACAAAACACGAACTATATATATTCGATAACATTACATATTTTGAAACATGTCTGTTTTATCAGCGAGCAAGTTGAAGACTTTGGCCACCCTGGTACACCAGTTTCTCACTTATGCGGCTTCTCGAGATTTGGTGGAGGATAATTTTGAGAGACTCCGACAGTTGAAGATGGATTTGAAACAGTTACAGTGGTCGGAATTGAGGAGAGAGCGAGAAGAAGCTACTGCAAGGTAGTCACAGAACTTTTTGGAGTTATTTTTTATTTTTGTTATCGTCATTGACATTGTCACCGTCGTCACTGACATCATCGACGTTGTCATTGACATCACCTGCATTGTCATTGACAGCACCGACATTGCCACCGCCGCCACTGACATCACCGACGTTGTCATTGACAGCACCGACATTGCCACCGTCATCACTGACATCATCGACGTTGTCATTGACAGCACCCGCATTGCCACCGTCGTCATTGACATCGCCTGCATTGTCATTGACAGCACCGACATTGTCACCGTCGTCACTGACATCATCGACGTTGTCATTGACAGCACCGACATTGCCACCGTCGTCACTGACATCATCGACGTCATTGACATCACCTGCATTGTCATCGTTGTCATTGACAGCACCGACATTGTCTCCGTTGTCATTGACTTCGTCTTCGTCATTTACATCTGTTTAGACTTTTGCCCCATTTCTCTGACATAAAATAGGAGGATAGACTTATATTCGAGTATATATATATATATATATATATATATATATATATATATATATATATACACACACACACACACACACACCATATATATATATGTTGTGTAGGTAACACAGTAAAAAAGCTCCCAGTCCACACTGTAAACGTGGTTGGTGTTAGGAAGGGCATCTAGCCGTAGAAAACCTGCCAGATAGTCCTATACGAGCGAGACATGGTCACCCGACCAACCTTGTCTCAAGTGGGACAATTCCCGTCTAACCCATGCTAGTGTGGAAAATGGACGTTAAACGATGATGATAATATATATATATGTAAAAGGTAAACAGAAATAGCAACACAATCGGTACAGTATATGGAAGGTATATATTAGGTAAACGCTTGATATAGCAGGAAGAGGGTCTTAACGTTTCGGATGCTAGTCCTTCATCAGAAGAAAGGATGAGAAATAAAATAGATTGAGAGGACGGGTGGGATGGAATTGGAAAAAATATATATATATACACACACACCGTATATAGTCAAATATAAGCGATGGAGTATGTGTCCAAAAAATATGTGGTAAAATAGAGGAGTGTGGGGCTCGACTTATAAATAGGGCTTGGACTTTAGCCCATTTCTCAGACATAGAATAGGGGGTGGGGCTATATTGGAGTGTATATGGTAGGTGTAAGTGTTGGTGTCTAAACTAACAGTGTTGCTCTTGTTTTCCAGATACAAACGAAGTGTAGAAGAAAGAATTCGTGAACGTAAGCAACTGGAATTGAAGATTACAAATGAAGCGCTAAGACAGGCTGGTGTTGATGTGAACAATGGCGTCCCTGAGTAAGTACCACTCTAGTTGACATGTTACACCTCTCACTTGCAGTCTAATCTTTATATTACAGCCTTAGGGGAAAAAAATTAAAACAAAATCAAATAAAACAACAGCCAAAAAATAAAATAAAACTGTTTTTGTGCCTTATTGTCGTAAATACAGCCAGTACACTCTGTAAAGTGGTTGTTGGTAGTTATGGCACCCAGCTATAGAAACACTGCCAAATAAAGGGTCAAGAGGGCTCTTTGGTCATGTCAGAGATATAACCTCTCGGGTGTTGGTGATCTGCACAAGTACACTCTGTAAAGTGGTGGTGATGATAGGAAGGGCATCCAGCTGTAGAAGACTGCAGTTGTATCAAAGACATGACAACTTCACTCCCATTGGTGTCGTAAAATATATTCAGTAGAGCTACGTATGTATGTGAGATATACGGCTATGTGGTTGGTATCCCTGTAAAATGTGCCCGAATGTAGCAATGTATGCTGTGGTATCATATAAATTAGGGATACCTTCACATGGGTTGATATTAAAGGGGTTTTTAATAAACATGTTTGTATAGTAGAATTAAGGGTACCTTTACATGGGTTGGTGTTAAAAGGGTTTTAAATAAATGTGTTTGTACAGAAAAATTAAGGGTACCTTTACATGGGTTGGTGTTAAAAGGGTTTTAAATAAATGTGTTTGTACAGTAGAATTAGGGGTACCTTTACATGGGTTGGTGTTAAAAGGGTTTTAAATAAATGTGTTTGTACAGTAGAATTAGGGGTACCTTTACATGGGTTGGTGTTAAAAGGGTTTTAAATAAATGTGTTTGTACAGTAGAATTAGGGGTACCTTTACATGGGTTTGGGTTGGTATTAAAAAGGATTAGTGATGTTCCTGAATATTTATGAAAACTACAAATGTATTTTAATCTATTTCAGGGAGAAAGAAAAAAGTGATAAGAAGACGTCTCGCAGCCGGCTTGTACAGATTGACAAGTTTAATAAACTTGAAGACCTCGAGAAAATCAACGAGCAAGAACTGACGCCAGATGAGAAAGATGCCTACTGGCAGAAACGGGAGCAACTGGATGCCAAGAAGAAGAACGAGAACTTGGAGAAGGAGAAAGAATTTCTAAATTCTATTGCCAAACTCCAGCAGGGCAACGCTGTTTACCCTCTCGGTCGGGACCGTATGTATCGACGATACTGGACCTTCAGCTCCCTACCGGGGCTGTTTGTCGAGGACAACGATGACACAGTGCCTGTTGAATTGCTGCCTGACTATAAACAGGACGAAGGAGACGACGAAGACGAAGACGAAGACGATGGGGATGGGGATGGGGAGAAGAAGGAAAACGGTGAGAAGGAAGGTGAGGACGATAAGAAGGATGACGGGGGTGAGGAAATGGAAGTTGATGGTGACGGTGAGATGGGGGAGGGTAAGGAGAAAAAAGATGAGGGAGAAGAAAAAGACGGGATTAAAAAGGAGTCTGAGACTCCCAGTCCTGAAACTAACAAAACCGAAACTACAGCGGAATCTGACAAACAGGAGCCAGATTCTGAGAAAAAGGGTAGCAATGGGGTGATAGATTTGACGGACATGACTGACGACAGCATGGACAAATCTGAGGACGAAGACGATGATGAATACGACGATGACGAAGACGAAGAAGAGGACGAAAGGCCAGCATACCTGGACACCGAGTTTGTACAGAAGATCATCAACAGGGAGCGTGTCCATTGGACGTACATAAAGTCACCGGAGCAATTCAACCAACTGATGGACTCGTTAAATTCACGTGGCTTCCGAGAGGGACTTCTGAAGCAGATACTGCTGGAAAACAGTGATCGAATTCAGGAATCAATTGGCAACTGCCCGTTTGAAGATCCAGAAGATGCGGAGCAACAGAGGCAGAAGAAAGACAAGAACAAAAATGGAAATAAGGATTCCGAAGAGACAAGTAGTGCCAAGGAGATCCTCGAGTTGAACTTGAGGGATTTACTATTGGATTTAGAAGAAAGGATATACGTTGGTGGTCTCGGCTCCATGAAGGTAGGTGTCACTCTCCCCTTGTTTTTAAACTTTTCAGGTGAAACCCTCTTTTTTTTTAAGTTACAAATATCATCTGAACCCTTTAGCATTTACATTACTCTATATATACTATTGTATTTTCACAGTAAAGGCTTTACCTCACATAATATCTCACATAACATTTACATTACTCTATATATACTATTGTATTGTCACAGTAAAGGCTTTACCTCACATAATACCTCACATAATATTTACATTACTCTATATATACTATTGTATTGTCACAGTAAAGGCTTTACCTCACATAATATCTCACATAACATTTACATAACTCTATATATACTATTGTATTTTCACAGTAAAGACTTTACCTCACATAATATCTCACATAACATTTACATTACTCTATATATACTATTGTATTTTCACAGTAAAGACTTTACCTCACATAATATCTCGCATAACATTTACATTACTCTATATATACTATTGTATTTTCACAGTAAAGGCTTTACCTCACATAATATCTCACATAACATTTACATTACTCTATATATACTATTGTATTTTCACAGTAAAGACTTTACCTCACATAATATCTCACATAACATTTACATTACTCTATATATACTATTGTATTTTCACAGTAAAGACTTTACCTCACATAATATCTCACATAACATTTACATTACTCTATATATACTATTGTATTTTCACAGTAAAGACTTTACCTCACATAATATCTCACATAACATTTACATTACTCTATATATACTATTGTATTGTCATGGTAAAGGCTTTATCTCACATAATATCGAATCTGAGATTTTGATATTTATTGTGAGATCAATACCTTAACATGAGTATGTGTGGCTAGTTACAGCCAGTTTAAGCAGAAAGAGGTGAGAATTCTGGCCGGATATGTCCGGTTTAAATGCTAAGGGGTTAATAAAGAAATAATAATTTTAGTAAAGCCCTTCAAACTATTTGATAATTAATTTAAATACAGTTTATTTTATAAGAAATATGATAATGAGAGGGTTAACGATATATATAATTATTTTATTTTTTCGATATTTGTAACATAAATTAACAAAAGATTTTTATATCAACTTATATTGGGAGGTTTTAATTTACAAATAGACGCCTGAAAAAGAAAATAGCATTGTATTGTAAAACTGGCTTTGGGTGTTTGGTATTGGAAGGGTTAAATAGTGATGTGTGGTTTATATTGTTTTATTTGTTCAGTTTTAAGGGTTTTTTTAATGTTGTGTTTTCAGGTAAAGGACCGTCTTCAGTGGCGTGCTAAAGTAGAAGGTAACTTGAAGACGGAGAAAACTTCGGTTGACCATGAAAATGGTGGTGGTGGCGGTAGCAGTGGTGGTGGTGGTAGTGGAGAAGGTGGGGATGGAAATCAAGTTGATAATGTCGTGAAGAGCCTTGCAAAGGCTTTGCTACAGATAGCTCATGGTGTTGAGTCTCGATACATGAGGGAACCGTTTGGTGATTCTGACGAACGAAAGTCCAGACAGAAGTCGGAGAACAGCAAGGACCAGAAAAACAAGAAAAGCAAAGAAAAAGATGAGAAAGGAGAGAAAAGTGAGGAGAGTGATGAAAGTAAGTTGGACATTTCTTTTGATAATATGATGTCTCCTCGAGAGTGTGATGTTGCATGACAGGGAGACATGAGCAGTATGATCGGTAAATACAGAGGTTATGAAGACCCTTCAGTTGTGTCAAGGACATTATAACCTCCCCAGTTTTGGTCATTTACATGATGAACACACCCAGTACACTCTGTAAAGTGGTTGGTGATAGGAAGGGCCTCCACTTGTAGAAAACTTGCCAAATAAATGGTTGGGAAGACCCTTCAGTTGTGTAAAAGATATGACAACCGCTCCTCTGTAAGACTATATGTAAGCAAGATGCAGAACCCCTAGTCTCTCTTGGAGGTCAATCATCTCGGTTCACAACTGACTTGGGTCTGTGAAGACTTGTCCAACCCTTGCCAGCAGAGACAAACATAATGATGATGATGATACGGAGCGTGGTGAGAAATGAAGTGAGCATGTTCGGTTGGATGTGTGATGTTAGCGGACTTGAATGACGGGACACGGATAAACTGCTGGGTATAAGAGATATCAGATGTAGTGCACACGAGGGAAGACTGCACTGGTATGGACATGTGATGTCAGTGGAAGGATGCTGTGGACAGGTGTAGTACATGGCCCAACATCTTGTGGGAGGTCATCACTGCTTCTCTGTGGACAGGTGTAGTACAGGACCCAACATCTTGTGGGAGGTCATCACTGCTTCTCTGTGGACAGGTGTAGTACAGGACCCAACATCTTGTGGGAGGTCATCACTGCTTCTCTGTGGACAGGTGTAGTACATGACCCAACATCTGGGAGGTTGTCACTAGTTCTCCCTGTGGACAGATGTAGTACATGACCCAACATCTGCCGTTGTATGCTGATGGAATCCTGGAGATTATTCAGCCAGGCCCTTTCCATAATCTCCTTGTTTGTGATGTGGCCATGCGAAAAAATCCAAAGTATGATCCTATAATATAGCATGCCTCTAAATGTCTGGTTCAACCCATGCCAACATAAAATAGTAATATGATGATGATGATAAGTTGTTTCTTCTGTGTGTTTCAGATGAAGAGAAAATTGAAGTGACTCCAAAGTCAAAGAGCAAGAAGAGTTTATTTGAACGGTGGGAAGAGTCTTTGTTAAATTGTACTAGTTTCCCTCAGGTCTTCCTACATTTGTCTTCCTTGGAAAAAAGTATCATTTGGTCGAAATCAGCGTTACATGCGCGTTGTCGCATCTGTCGACGTAAAGGAGACGGAGAACACATGCTGTTATGTGATGGCTGTGATAGAGGGCACCACATGTACTGTCTGAAACCTCCAGTGAAGGTAGGTTCTCTCCCTTTTCTATTGTTCCCGTTCAGTTCTTAAACCTGTTCATTTTTTTGTTGGGATTCTTGAACCCTTTCGTTACCATATTTCTAATGAAAGACACTGTCTATGTCGTTAACCCTTTCATTACCATATTTCTAATGAAAGACACTGTGTATGTCATTAACCCTTTCATGACTATATTTCTAATGAAAGACACTGTCTATGTCATTAACCCTTTCATTACCATATTTCTAATGAAAGACACTGTCTATGTCATTAACCCTTCATTACCATATTTCTAATGAAAGACACTGTCTATGTCATTAACCCTTTCATTACCATATTTCTAATGAAAGACAGTCTATGTCGTTAACCCTTTCATTACTTTATTTCTAATGAAAGACACTACCTAAGTCATTAACCCTTTCATTACCATATTTCTAATGAAAAACACTGTCTGTCGTTAACCATTTCATTACCATATTTCTAATGAAAGACACTGTCTATGTCGTTAACCCTTTCATTACTTTATTTCTAATGAAAGACACTGTTTATGTCATTAACCCTTTCATTACCATATTTCTAATGAAAGACACTGTCTATGTCGTTAACCCTTTCATTACCATATTTCTAATGAAAGACACTGTGTATGTCATTAACCCTTTCATTACCATATTTCTAATGAAAGACACTATGTCATTAACCCTTTCATTACCATATTTCTAATGAAAGACACTGTCTATGTCATTAACCCTTTCATTACTTTATTTTTAATGAAAGACACTGTCTATGTCATTAACCCTTTCATTACTTTATTTCTAATGAAAGACACTGTCTATGTCGTTAACCCTTTCATTACTTTATTTCTAATGAAAGACACTACCTATGTCATTAACCCTTCCATTACCATATTTCTAATGAAAGACACTGCCTATGCCATTAACCCTTCCATTACCATATTTCTAATGAAAGACACTGCCTATGTCATTAACCCTTTCATGATATAGGTAATGACTTTCATTAGAAATATGGTAATGAAAGGGTGAAAGTGTTTATATATATGGCTTCCATCTTAATTTCATGTAAGAAGCTTTGTCAAGTTGTATTCCAAACACCAAGTAATGAGAATGTTGGTTATAGTAATGATCTCCCCCCTTTGTAGTCATTCATATATATTTACCCCTATTTCTCTCTCTCTCTCTCTCCTTTCTAGCCATATATATATATTTACCCCTATTTCTCTTTCTCTCTCTCTCTCTCTCTCTCTCTCTCTCTCCTTTCTAGCCATATATATATATTTACCCCTATTTCTCTTTCTCTCTTCCTTCTTTCTAGCCATATATATATATTTACCCCTATTTCTCTTTCTCTCTCTCTCTCTGTCTCTCTCTCCCTTCTTTCTAGCCATATATATATATTTACTCTTATTTCTCTTTCTCTTTCTCTCTCTAGCCATATATATATATATATTTACCCCTATCTCTCTCTCTCTCCCTTCTTTCTAGCCATATATATATTTACCCCTATCTCTCTCTCGCTAGACTGTTCCAGATGGTGATTGGTTTTGTCCGAACTGTAAACCTAAAGAAGCTCGACCGTCTCCTCGTAAAGGCCAGAGACACCTGTATGTTGAGGATTCAGAAGAATCTGAAGAGGAAGATGAGGAAGAAGGTGATTCCAATGAAGAGGAAGAAGCAGAAGAGGATGAGGAGAATGAAGACAGTGAGAATCAGGAAAGCAGGTGAGAAGCCATCTTTACAGAGTTGACCCCTTTTATACCAACTACCCAAACAAGATCTGGTTCTATGAAACGAAACCACCCATTTTAAAGGGTTCCTATTTAGATTAAAATCTTTTGATATAATTATATATGAGAACCATTTGTTAAAGATACTATTTTAATAAGGAATAATTAGTAATTGTGGTAAATTCTTGTAAAATCTTCATTAATTAATTGAAATACAGTGTATTTGAAGTATTAACAATACAAAGCTGTATATTTTAAACACACACATTAAGTTGTTAATGTGTGTGTGTGTGTGTATATATATTTATTAAAATAACAGATATTTGCTCTAGGGTTCTTATATATTTGATATATATTTATCCTTATCGAGCCCTCTTTGGATTTTAGTCTTCACATTTATTATTATTACTATATATATATATATCATCATCATAATTTTACGTACGCTTTTCCCTGCTTGCAAGTGTGTGTGTGTGTGTGTTCCTGGTATAATTCTGTTGTAGTAACTGGCCTCTTGGATATTTTTACACAATTATTACTGCTATAACATTTTTATAATATTATTCCATAGATAAAACCTTTATTGTTCCAATCAGTCTACTAACCCTTTGCAGACACCCTAAACTAAACACCAACCTGTACCCATCACACCTGCCAAACTATCCGTATTCACCCTACAAATTCAGCAAATCAAACATGGACCACCCATTCTCCGAAACTCAGCTTACAAATTTATATATATATATATATGTATATATATATATGTATATATATATATGTATATATATATATATATATATATATATATTATATATATATATATGTATATATATATATATATATATATATATATGTATATATATATGTATATATATATATATATATATATATAATATATATATATATATATATATATATATATATATATATATATATATATATATATGTATATATGTATATATATATATATATATATATATATATATATATAGCAAGAGATGTCAACATGAATGGACCTGTTATTTTTATATAAAGATATTTTTCCCAATTCCAACCCGCCCGTCCCCTTAATCTATCTTATTTCTCATTCTTTCTTCTGATGAAAGACTAGCATCCGAAACGTTAAGACCCTCTTCCTGCTATATCAAGCGTTAACCTAATATATCTGTACCGATTGTGTTGTTATTTCTGTTTACCTTTTATATATATATATATATATATAGTGGAGGCACATATATATATAGATGGAGGCACATGGCTTAGTGGTTAGAGCATTGGCCTTGCAATCGAAAGGTTGGGAGTTCAATTCTCAGACCGGGTGATGTGTTGTTTCCTTGAGCAAGATACTTTATTTCACATTGCTCCAGTTTACTCAGCTGTAGAAATGAGATGATAGGGACTGGGGTCCATATCATTCTACTGTAAAGTGGTCGTGGAGGTGCCACAGCAAAAAAGCACCCAGCACTCACTGTAAATGAGGTTAATGTTAGGAAGTTCATCCAGCTGTAGAAATCAAGCCAGGATCAGTTCCCGTCCCACCCTTGCAAGCAGGGAAAAACCGGACGTAAAATGAAATGATGATGATGATGATAGTAATAATAATAAATGTGATGACTAAAATCCGAAGATGGCTCGACAAGGATAATATATAAAAAAACCCGTAGAGCAAATATTTATTAAAAGTTTCAGAAAGCAGCGATTCTTTGCTTAAACTTTAATCTGTTATAATAAATATATTCATTCTCTCTCTGACAATGCTAAACAATATCAACTAATATATATAATACTAGCAGTGGTACCCGGCGTTGCATGGGATAAGATATTTTGGAACGCGGGCCGCCATCAGACCTAATCGTGGAAAAACTGCATGCCAGGACAATATGTAAAGAAAATAAACCGAATACTCTGATGGCTGGATAATTTTAAAGATTTTCCTCGATAAAGCAAGAAAAATGCAGGTTTTCACCTAATGCGGGCTTTAGGGGATCAAGAAAATAATTTTTTTTTATGTGCATAATATGCTTTGAAATTTCGGGAAAATCGGCTAGACGTAACGCCTCCAAAAAGCCCTAAAAAGCTGAAAAAATGAAGTTTTTCACCTAGTGCGGGCCCTAGGCCATAAAAAAAGTTGAATTTTCTTTGCTTACGGTATGAAGAAGAGACTGACTAATACATAGTTACAATTTCAAGGAAATCGGTCTGACGTAACGCCTCAAAAAACCCCTAAAAAGCTTAAAAAACGCAGTTTTTCACCTAATGCGGGCCCTAGGAGATCAAAAAGTTGAATTTTTTTTATATGCATATCACTCCCTGAAACATAAGTAATACACATGTAAAGTTTGAAAAAAATCGGTTGGGTACTTCTCGAGTTTTAGGGATTCAAACTCACAGACACACACAGACAGACATCCTCAAGGAAGTGACGTGATGCAGACAGCCAGACATACATACAGATATTATAAGGGCGCGACGTTATATGTATGTATCTATCTAAAAAGAGAAAGACTAAGAATTATATAGAGAGATCGCTAAATCGCCTAAAGCAGTCCCTAGGGCATTGATAATTTGAAATTTTTTTTGCTCAGAACCCTTTTTGAAACATAAGTATTACATGTGTAAAGTTTGAAAACAGTCGGTTGGGTGGTTTTCTAGTTTTAGGGATTCAAACTCACACAGACACACAGACATACATCCTCAGTTTTATATATATAGATAGTATATATATATCTCTTTCTCCCCTCTGTCAACTCTAGCTCGGACAGTGCGGAACAATATCAAGCACGCAACAAGAAGGAACCAAGGACAGACAACGCCTGTGTTGTCTGTGGACGTCGTGGTGCCCTGGTTATCTGTGATAAGTGCCCCAACGTTTACCATTTATCCTGCGCTAATCCACCTCTAAAGAAAGTTCCAAAGACCAAGTGGTTGTGTGGAAGTTGCTCAGGATTGGAGAAAAAAACTAGTGGTAAGTTTTTAATGTTTATCATCATCATCATCACCACCATCATCACCACCATGTTACATCACACACACGTCACCATGTTACATTTAACACACGCACACATCACTATTACATCACACTCGCACCATGTTACATCCCACTCACACACACACATCACCATGTTACATCTATTTTCCCTGCTTGTTTGTGTAATTCCCCTAAAGGTATAACATGCCCCTATCTTGTTGTTCCAATGTGCAATGGAGTAAACGGTCTCTATCAAAAATTACCAAAACTTGAGTGATTTCCAGAGGCTGGCTGAAGAGAACGGACTGTCCGTTTTTCTGTTGTTTTTTTCATTGTCTTAGTTCTGTGCACCCTTTATTTCATCTATATATATATATATATATATATATATATATATATATATATATATATATATATATATATATATTAATAAATTAAACTTGGGTGTTGTTGTAATTGTCCAGGCAAAAGAAATTCCAGTGGAAAAGGATCAACTAGTCATTCTATATCAAAGAGGGATAGTCCGAGAAACAGTCCACTGAATGCTCGGACACGGAAGAGGGTGAAGTCGGAATCGGACGAGGATGTCGCACCAAAACGATCGAGACATGGAACAAAGAAATCTTCTTCACTTTTAGATACAGAAGGTCAGTTTTGCACTCACACAGCTAACAAACACCGCCCTACCTCCCCTGACTCACCCTTACACTGCGCACCCCCCACCCCGAACCTGCACCCAACACTGTCCTACTTCCCCTGACTCACCCTTACACTGCAGCACCATCTCCCCCCCACCCCAACCTGGACCCAACGCTGTCCTACTTCCCCTGACCCACCTTTACACTGCGGCACCATCTCACCCCCCACCTGCACCCAACACTGTCCTACTTTCCCCTGACCCACCTTTACACTGCGGCACCATCTCACCCTCCACCTGCACCCAACACTGTCCTACTTTCCCCTGACTCACCTTTACACTCCTCCATCATCTCTACCCCACCAGTAAACAAACCTTGTTTTTTTCTTTTAGATGTTTTCTGCTAAATTACTACAGGATGTTAAGAGTTAATACTGTGAATTTTCACAAAGATCTGTCCACGATTAAAGATGCTATAAACTTTTGAATTAACAAACCTTGCTTTTAGAACTTTTCACAAGCTTTGTCTTCAAGAAAAGATGCTATAAGCGTTTGAACTAACAAACCCTGTTTTTAGACATTTTCACAATAATTTGTCCACCAGTAAAGATAATATAAACTTTTGAATTAACGAACCCTATTTTTAGACATTTTCACAATAATTTGTCCACCAGTAAAAATAATATAAACTTTTGAATTAACGAACCCTATTTTTAGACATTTTCACAATAATTTGTCCACCAGTAAAGATAATATAAACTGTTGAACTAACAAACCCTATTTTTAGACATTTTCACAATAATTTGTCCACCAGTAAAGATAATATAAACTTTTGAATTAACGAACCCTATTTTTAGACATTTTCTGCTGAATCATTACAGGATGTTACGAGTTAACACTGCAAATTTTCACAACAATTTGTCCACCAGTAAAGATACTATAAACTTTTGAACTAACAAACCCTGCTTTTAGACATTATCACAACAAACTGTCCACCATTAAAGATACTATAAACTTTTTTAAACTAACAAACTCTGTTTTTAGACATTTGAACTAACAAGCTCTGTTTTTAGATATTTAAACTAACAAACTCTGTTTTTAGACATTTGAACTAACTAGCCCTGTTTAGATATTTTCTGCTGAATCATTATCACATGTTAAGAGTTACCTGTCATATCTATCTATCTATTCTATAGAGACAGACATCAAACACTATGTGAGCAGCTATCGAGGCAATAGTAAAGAGCACCAGTTAAAAGCTTGTGAAGATCTTATTAACGATTTGATCAAACATGAAGATTCTTGGCCATTTGTGCGGCCAGTCAGTAAAAAAATGGTAAGCTTGGCAAACTTTGTTAACCCTTTAGTTACTAACCTGGCCAAAACCAACTCTGGTTCTATGAAATAAAACCACTACTTATTTTAACCCATTAGTTACCAACCCACCCAAAACCAGATTTGGTTCTATGAAATAAAGTCACCCATTTTAAAGGTTTCCAATTTAAATTAAAGTCTTCCAACATAATTTTATATAAGAACCTTACATTAAGTTACTATCTTAGTAATGAAATAATTAATAATTTTATTAAATCCTTCAAAATTCTTAATTAATTGAAACTGTATTTCATTTGAAATGCGGTCACGAAAAGGTTATGTTATAAATTGGACTTTTATAAGTGCAAATCACATGGTCATTTGTAACCCAAGGTGGTCTTTACCCACATGAACACATACACATATATATATATATACATACATATATATATATATATATATATATATATATATAGTAAAAAGTAAAAGCATGAAGAATAACGTGGTCGGCTGTACAATAGGGTTTATTTAAAGTATTAACAATTGTTTCATTAGTCCGGTGTGTCTAAAAATCACTGATTGTTAGAAGCCACGCCACTTGATTTTAATTACCCTATTGTACAGCCGGCCATGTTATTCTTCACTCATTTACTATTATTACTCCAAGTACTGCCTGCCTAGGAACTTTCTTAAACCAGCCACCCGACTAAGGGAACTTCTTGTTGAGTCAAACAACGGCGAACGTTAAAACTATCCTCGATACAGACTACTCATAACTTCTACTTGGATTACCTTAAACGATATCTTGTTATCTTATATATATATATTTAATTAGAAAGTATATATATATTATATATTGTGTTGTTCACTTTCTAATTAACTAGCTCTGTTCTATATATAGAGCACTCTTTTTTTCTTTGGAATTACCCAACACACAACACATATATATATATGCACACAACACATAAATATATATACACACACACACACACATTCGACGATGATGACAATGTTTTATTTTTCTCTTTCCCCAGGTACCTGATTACTACGACATTATCAAACATCCGATGGACTTCTCTACGATCCGCAACCGGATACACAAGTACCAGTATACAGAGCTGAGAGCCTTGCTGAAGGACACGCGCCTAATATTTAGTAACTGTAAAGAATACAACAAAAAGTCTGCGCCAGAGTTTAAGGCCGGTGCCAGTTTGTCGAGCTACTTTGAGAAACAGGTGAAAGACTTGCAACTGGAAGATGGGCACCATAGTTCCCCAGGTGGCGCTTCTACGACAGACTCTGGTGGCAAATCTGGCACAAAGAAAAAGAGCAGAAATTAATATTTTCATTGCCACTATCATCATCATCATAATCAACATCATCATTATTATTATTATTATTATTATTATTATTATTATTATTATCATTATCATCATCAACACCATCATCATCATTATTGGTTATTATTATTATTATTATAATTATCACCTGGGAGGTGGATTGGCAGAATTATCCGGTGGGCCGGACAAGAAGCCTTGCTGTGTGTGTGGGTGTGTGTGTGTGCGCGCGTCTGTGTGTGTCTGTCTGTGTGTGTTCCAGCTCTTTAGGTGGTCCTGGGTTCCAATCCTGTTATCAACTTTGCCTTTTATTCTTCCGAGGGTTGGTAAGATAGGGTACCAGTAATCTACTGTGGTTGATTTAGTCGACTGACCTCATGCTCCAGAAATTACCGGCCTTTTGCCTAAAATTAGAAATTGTTGTGGTTGTTCTTATTGCTAATTTTTTTTATGATTATTATTATTATTATTATTATAAGGGCGGTGGTTTGGCCGAAGCGGTAGAGCGTCGGGCACCATACTTTGCAGCATAGAGTTACGTCCCTTTATGATCTGAGTTCAAATCCCGCTGAGGTTAACTTTGCCTTTCATCCTTACGGGGGGGTCGATAAAATAAAGTACCAGTAATGTACTGGGGTCTATTTAATCGACTTTCCCCTCCCTCAAAGTTGCTGGCCTTGTGCCTATATAAGAAACCCTTACTATTATTATTATTATGAGGGTGGTGGGTTGGCAGAATTTATATAGAGTCGGGCACCATTCTTTGCAGCATAAAGTTACGACCCTTTACGTTCTGAGTTCAGATCCCGCTGAGGTTAGCTTTACCTTTCATTCTTGTGGGGAGGGGGAGGGGGTCGATAAAATAAAGTACCAGTAATGCACTGGGGGCTGATTTAATTGACTTTCCCTCTCTCGCAAAAATATTGCTGGCCTTGTGCCTAAATCAAAAACCATTATTATTGTTATGCCGCTGAGGTTGACTTTGCCTTTCATCCTTACCCGGGGTCGATAAAATAAAGTACCAGTAATACACTGGGGTAATTGCTGGCCTTGTGCCTATTGTAGAAACAATTATTATTGTTATTATTTTGGGCAGCAGAGTGTGGGGGGGGGGGGGGTGAAGAAAATGTCTTGTGTTTAGTTTTGTTGGAGTTGTTGTGTTATGTTCCGAGTTGAAATCCCGCCAAGGTTGGCTTCAGTTTTACAGTGTGGAGGGTCGGAGTGGGTTAGGTCGGTTTACTAGGTGGTGGTCATGGGAGGGTTAAAGTAATTGACTGTCCACCGTGTCCACCACACCCCAATTCTGACATTCTGCCTGTGTCATAATTCATCGTCATATATTATTATTATTTTTATTAATAAAGTACCAGTCACGCACTGGGGTCGATTTAATCGACTCCCCTCCCCCCCCCCCCCAAAAAAAAAATTTACTGGCCTTGTGCCTATACTAGAAATCATTATTATTATTATTACTATTATTATTATTATTATTTAAGAGGGCAGTGGATTGGCAGTATCGGTAGAGGGTCGGACGCCATGCTTTCTAGCATAGAGTTATGGCCCTTTATGATCTGAGTTCAAATCCCGCCGAGGTTATCTTTGCCTATTATCCTTACGGGGTCGATAAAATAAAGTACCAGTCATGCAACTGGGATCGATTTAATCGACTTCCCCCTTCCCCAAAATTGCTGGCCTTGTGCCTATATCAGAAACCATTTCTAACCATTTCTAACCCCTCCTTCTCTCCATCAGTAATTATGGTTGGAGCTATTTAATTTTGGTTTATATCTTTAAGAATAATATTCCTCTCCCCCACCCTTCTCCACATTCTCCCCCTCCTTTTCTTCCACTCCCCCCATACTCCCCTCAGCTAAACCTACATAGGTGGGAGCTGTAACAACATGATAGGACTGGGATCCCTATCATTAAAGCACATGAGAAACTTATGGCCTTGTAGGAAGCCAGCTTAACCAATATAGGTATTAGCTGTAACATGATAGGACTGGGGTCTGTATCATTAAAACAGCTGAGAAACCTCCTATGAGATACAACCTTGTAGGAGGTCAGCTAAACATACGTAGGTATTAGCTGTAACAACAACAGTTAGGAAACAAAAGAAACTGACCCAGTTTGAGGTCATTACTCTCTTGTACTAAGTCATGTCCAACCAACTAACCATGTTCTGTTTTTTTGTTGGGTCTGGCAGCCTTGTTTTATCAAGTTTAAGGAGGACTTTTCTTTCTTTTTATGTGGTTAGGGTGTTAGACTCACGATCATGAAGTTGAAGGTTCAATTTCCTGACCAGGCAGTGTGTTGTGTTCTTGGGGAAAGACACTTCATTTCACTTCGATTTTTTTTTTCTTAATAGGATTGGGGTGTGTGGGTTGTAATGGTGTCTTTAATGCACCTGAGAAACCTATCGGGTGAGAAGCTGGTAGAAGGCCAGCTAAGCCTACAACCAGGGTGTGGCCTGTAACCACCACCATCAGCACCACAACAACAACTGCAGGGGGGGGGGGGGGGGGGTCTAAAGATTTTTTTTTTTTTGTATATTATTTATTTTGTTTAATATAAGAGAACATGCCGGAACTCTTGTCTTGTACACAAACAGGAAGTACAAGGAGGGGAGTCTTGGGGGGGTTTGGGGGCAGTACAATAAAATGATTAATAGTCAAAATAAAAAGAAATATGTTAGGTGGAGCACTAATTAACTATGCTAATTAACTTAACTAAAACTAGTCATGTGCTTCCTCAGGGTATGGAAATGTTAGTTGGGTGGATGGGTGTTTGTGTAATATACACATTTTTTTTTTTTTTTTTTTTCACCCCCAAAGAAAACCAACAAAAATCTTATTTTTTATTTATTTTTTAATTATTTTTTTTCCCTCAAAAATAAAAAAAATTAAAATATTTAAAAAAATAACAAAATTGAATAAACTTGAAGTAAATAAATAAACTCTGCCTTTTTGGAACTTTAATTTGAGAAATTCTCATTATTCTCGTCTCTGTTCCATTCAGAAGAGGTTAAGACTGGAAAGAGATGAATTCTTGACATATTGTTATATATATATATATATATATATATATATATATATATATAATTCATTCTTCTTCACCATCATTTAATGTTTATGCAAACATACATGCATATATATATATATTATATGCACACACATGTGTGTATGTGTAATAATAAAACAAATAAGCATATGTTTAAACAAGGTTTTACTTGAAGGCAAAATGTGTGCAGACTCATTCATGCACATACACATACACACACACACATGCACGTTTATACATACACACACATTCATATGGGAATATTATGTGCTTTTTATATATATGTACAAAATACATATCTGACCTCTTTGTTGAAATATATATATATGTATATATATATGTGTATGTATATATAAGTGTATGTATATATATATGTGTATGTATGTGTTTGTATATATATGTATGTATATATGTATATGTATATATATATGTGTGTATATATATATCGTTCCTTTTCACCCAGGCTGTCTAAACACCTCCCCTAGTTACCCTCATTCTCACATTGTTTCTCAAAAGCCTCTCTTTACCCTCATATGGAGCTCTTGTATATCCCCTCTTTGCACCCCTTCTCCTTCCAGTCCTCACCCCCACCCCTTGTACACCTGACCCCAACACATTCACAACAACCATATTTAATTTATTCTTTGTTCCCTGTGTGGCCATGAGAGCAAGTTGACCAGTTCCCTGTGTGGCCATGAGGGCAAGTTAACCAGTTCCCTGTGTGGCCATGAGGGCAAGTTAACTAGTTCCCTGTGTGACCATGAGGGCAAGTTGACCAGTCGTTCCCTTGTCAGTGAAATTTGGTAGACAGCAACTATAATAAGCCCGTCTATTGAGTCTGTTTATGTCCCCCTTAACTTTGGTTTGATATATAAGAGATCTGTTACATACGTACCAGACTAAAGCAAAGTGGTGCCCCAGCATGGTCGCAGTCTACTGACAGAAACCAGTGAAAGAATATCTTTCTTAAAATGACACTTTGGTTTATGGTTTAGTTCTTCTCTCTTCATTCCTTTCTCTCTCCATTCCATCAGATATATATATATATACATATATATATATTTATTAGCCCTTTAGCATTTAAACTGGTCATATCCGGCCAGAATTCTCTTACCTCTTTCTGTTCAAACCAGCCGTAACTGGCCACTTGTACTGATGTTAAGGTATTGTTCTCAAAATAAATATCAAAAGTCTCATAGATTTGATATTATGAGATAAAATACTATAGTAAATATAGATGAATGTAAATGCTAAAGGGTAATGTGTGTGTGTGTATATATACATATATATATATATATTAATGTGTGTGTATATATGTATATACATAGTTGCATCATTCCTTTCTCTGCTGTCATTTATTTGTTTTAATAAAATGAATAAAGAAGCAACAAAACAACAGATTTATTTATTAAATGTCCAGAACGAAGTTGAAAAACATTATTTTAGTCTACCCATTGAGCTTGAGAAGGTGGGACACTTTTGCACACCTCCCCCTAAACAAATTAAATTAATTAAAATCTGTTTAATTAATAAAACATTTATTTCATAAATTTCAATTTAAATTTTAGGTTTAAAAGAAATTTTATTTTTTAAATTTAAACATTAAATAAAAAATAAAATATTAACCCAAAAGGGGGAGAGAAAGATGAAAACATGTTTGCTAAATGAATAAGGAGTGTGTGTGTGTGTAAATGAAGTGGAATGTCCTGGAAAATTCTTCCTTTTGTCCCCCTTTTCTTCTCTTCCAATGTTCTGACCCTTCTCTTTCTCTCCAAAATGCCACAAGTGTATACCTTGATGTGTCTTCTTATTTTAAACCCCTTCCCTTCTCCCAGTTTAATAAAATATATCTGAAATTATCAAGACAACTGATATATATATATATATATATATATATATATATATATATATATATATATATATATATAGATAGATAGATACACACACATGATAGATAGAAACTACACAAAAACCTTTTTATGTGTTTATGTATGATTATATATGTATATATGTATATATAATGTGTGTCCTGTACCATAGCAGTTTGACAAGAGAGATCAATGTAAAAATATGTATATATACACATATATATATATATAGTAGCAGAATTGAAAAGAATAAGTACTGCGGTTGATGTGATTGACATGGGGGTGCCCCAGCATGGCCATTGTCAAATGACTGAAACCAGTAAAAATTACAAGAGTATGTTCTTGTCTTTTGTTAAACCCTTCCTCGCTACAAGATCTCCCTCCCTTCCTAATTATTTCTAGTGTATTTTAAACTGGGATCCTTTGTTTTCTCCTCCCTTAAATACACTTCACAGGAAAATAATTTACAAAAATAAAAAAATTTGATGAAAACTTAAACCAAATAAATAAACTAATAATAATAATAATATTAAAAAATAGATAAAAAGGTTTAAAAAAAACGACAAAAAATCAAGCAAGCACCAAAATTCCTTAACCCTTTTGTTGTCATATTTCTAATATGAAATACAGTCTGCTTCTCAGATCATTTTGGAAATCCCTTTAGCCCCCCCCCCCCCCCCCCCAAAAAAAAAACCTTGAAAGATTTCTTAATCTTAAACTTCTTCATTATTAAGCTGGTGTTTGGAACATAACTTAACAATGGTTCTTACATAAAATTATGATGGAAAGTTGTCAGAGAAATGTATAATAAACACTTGAAAATATAGTCTGTACAGTAGAATCTGGGACGGGTTCAGAGGCAGTCTGATGCCAAGAGGGTTAAGTGAAGAATCATTTTTGAAACAGGCAGGAAAAGAACAAAAAGAAAGTGTCTTTTTTTTTTTTTTTTTTTTTTTTTTTTTTATAAACTAGCTATCCCTTATTTATACCCTTGTCCCTTCTTTTCTTTACAACCATCTTTCCCTCCCCCTCAATGATTTTTTTTTTCTGTCTTATCTTCGTTACTCAGAAGAAAAAAAATAGTAAAAAAAATTATTCAACATTTTTTAATAAGCTATCAAGAAAAGAATGGAAAAAAAAACAAATAATTTTAAAAATCTTCACAAAAAAAAGAAAACACATATTCACCAACATTTTTTTTATCTGTTCTATAGAAATATCTCACCATATATGTGCAGTAAAACCATTTTTTTTTTTTCCTATGCTCAAAATTATCTGAGAAAATAAAATATGAACTTTATATGAGGGTGTCAGTTGTGTTTTATTATTTCAATTATAGAGGCACATGGCTTAGTGGTTAGAGCATTGGCCTTGCAATTGAAAGGTTGTGAGTTCAATTCTCAGACCGGGTGATGTGTTGTTTCCTTGAGCAAGACACTTTATTTCACATTGCTCCAGTTTACTCAGCTGTAGAAATGAGATGATAGGGACCTCACTGCAAAGTGGTCGTGGAGGTGCCATGGCAAAAAAGCACCCAGCACTCACTGTAAATGAAGTTGGTGTTAGGAAGGGCATCCAGCTGTAGAAATCAAGCCAGAATCAGTTCCCGTCCCACCCTTGCAAGCAGGGAAAAGCGGACGTAAAATGATGATAGAATTGGTAACTTTTTAGTCCACTTATTCCTGGCAGAGTCCTTAAACACTCCTTCCTGCAGGTCCTGTCAGAAGGAACCGTCTCCAACTGATCTGGCTGGATCCCCGAGCAAGACCAGCTATGCTCATGAATGTTAGCCAACCATCTTGCTCAGGGTCTATCTCTGCGTCTCCTGCCAGTTGGTTTTTGCCTGTAATATCAGAGCTGTGATCTCTCAATTTGGAGAAGTAGCAGCTCTACCTGGAATGACTCTCATCTCCAAGCTATGCACTCTATTGAGTAACATTATTCCAAAAACCCTTCAGGGGAACCCCATTTCGAATTGGTAAGTTGATGGCCATAAATACCTAATTGTGTGTGTGTGTGTGTGTATCATCATTTAACGTCCACTTTACCTATAAGCAAAGGTCGGGTGGGTCTTTACTGATGGTGTCAATACTGACATCCCAGACAAGCCGAGGGTCTGTATCTTGCTTGCATACAGTCCCATATGGATTTTATTGTGGCACTAGCCCAAGGAGACCATATCTTGCTCATACAAATCTATATTAGCTTGGTTTCCACACTTGTAGGCCCTTCCTAATATCAACCACGTCATAGTGTTGAGTGGGTGCTCCTTATCCTGGCACCAAAACGATTATCTAACATAGTGGACTGGGTGCTTTTTTCTCATGTCACCAACAAGACCGCAATACAGGGTGGACTGGGTGCTTTTTTCTCATGTCACCAACAAGACCGCAATACAGGGTGGACTGGGTGCTTTTTCTCGTGTCACCAACAAGACCGCAATACGTGGTAGACTGGGTGCTTTTGTCATGGCAATTGCAAAGTGTGAGCTCAGACAAAGAACGTGTCCAGCTTTCATGTTTGTAGATATGGGTTGGGTAGGAGAGCTGTAGTGTGGGAGATCAGATGTAGGTTACTAAATAGATTGATAGACAGACAGATAGATATATATAGAGAGAGGTAGTAGATAGACAGTCAGATAAAGAGATAATAGACGGACAGAAAGATAAATAGATAGACTGTCAGATAACTAGATTGATAGACAGTCAGATAACTAGATTGATAGACAGTCAGATAACTAGATAGACTATCAGATAAATAGATTGATAGACTATCAGATAAATAGATTGATAGACTATCGGATAAATAGATTGATAGACTATCAGATAAATAGATTGATAGACTATCGGATAAATAGATTGATAGACTATCAGATAAATAGATTGATAGACTATCGGATAAATAGATTGATAGACTATCAGATAAATAGATAGATAAGCAGACGACTAAAAATCAATCTTGACAAACGCCCAACATCTGGTCACGTGTTGTGACGTCAACCCCTCCAGCTGCTGTCAACTAGCTGTACACGTAGCCACGTCAAAAACGACAACGTACGGACGACTAAAAATCTACAAAAGTCATTAAAAATAAAGTGAACATTTTTTTTAATCCAAGCCTTTTACTAAAATATGTAAACATACAGGTATTACATTATAAACTAAAAGCAGCGATCCTTCATAAGTGGTAAACGAAATGAAAACAAACTTATCGACATATTCCGTCATTCTCCGTAACTTGACCCAACAATTCATTTTATCTGGTCAAGTAGTTAGCATTGACATTTAATGATAACGAGCAAATAACAGAATTGGTTTTGTAGGGAAAACAATGATAAAGAAAACTGCTGTTTGAAAATTACCAAAAATAAATCAAAAACATACGAACAACCTGTTTACCGACTACGTACGGACAGTGAACTTGCCGGCGGAGAAAGACGGAATGCGTTATGTCTGTTTGTTTACAATTCGTCTACCGCTTACGAAGGATCGCCATCAAAGCAAAGTAAACTAAAACTAAACAAAACTATAAACATAACAGAAGAAAAAGAAAAGAATTGATATTTTTTTTACAGTGGATCCATTTGGACTTCCCATGGTGCATTGCTGTTATGTTAACAGACGTAATGGCGGAGATGGGGAATCGTTGGGAAGGTTTGTGAATCTCTTTCATTCACTTTTATGTAATTTTCGTCTTTCTGACAGCTTCTAGCTCCATAAACACATCACCATTGTTTGTAATGGTATTGCAACCATACGATCGAAGTCTTCTTGTGGTTATTAGTACAGGGAAATCTGTGTTATTCCGTTGTTTATGTGGTGCTTTGGAAGTTTTTCACAATTCGTGTGTCATCGTTCTCTTGTTTTTCGCTTTGTTTGTTTTTATCATAAATTTCCTTTCCTGGCTTTTATTTCGGATCTTTAAGTTCTGAGTTCAAATCCCACCCATGTCAACTTTGTCTTTTATTCCAGCGAGATGGAAAACATGAAACACGGTAAATGTTTTATCATAAAGTCTTGTTACGGGTGGGGTGGGGTAACCCCAGAAAACGAGTAATTTACGATTGTTTTGAAGGCCATATTCCTTCAAAACAATTTAAAAAATCATAGAAAAAACATTGATTTCACATACAAAGTTCTAACCACCCGTCATTTTCTTCTTTTTTTAAAAAATACCATTACATCCGTTTCCGAGACGAATGTGTTAGTAAGAATTTACTTTATAAGTACCAGTAAACTACGGAGGTAGTTATAATCGACTTTCTCCTCCCCACAAGTTACTGGCTTTGTATAATTCTTTCTACCTAAACTAGAAAGAATTGTTTCTGCCTCAATAATACATATCGTATGTCTGACTATTTATATATATATATATATATATATATATATATATATATATACACAAATGTCCGTCTGTCTGTATGCAGGCGGCGCATTTCCACAATTTTCACCTGATTTTGTTCAAATTTGATACATAGGTTATTTAGCTCCCGGGGCATGTCAACATATAGTCGAAATCTTCCTCTCCCCTAAAATAGCAGAGTTCTGAGGCTATTTAAAGACAGTCCTGTTGATGAGAGAGAATTGATCTTTATTTACAATGGTGAAAGGTGTGTCCGGCAACGACGGGTAACAATAAAACCAAAGAGGGGGGAGGGGTCGGACGGACGGACGGACGGATTTTACACCTCTGATGAATCGGTTCGTTTTGTTTGTGGTCTGTAGAAACACTGAAGTTGAAATGTTGCTGGTGAATATATATATCTTGACCTAGGCTCCTTCCATATAGTCAGAACTTTACACACACACACACACTATATATATAATTATACCTTTACACACACACACACACACACTATATATAGTTATACTTTTAAACACACACACACTATATAGTTATACCTTTACATACACACACACACACACTATATATAGTTATACCTTTACACACACACACTATATAGTTACACCTTTACATACACACACACACTATATATAGTTATACTTTGACATACATACACACACACTATATAGTTACACCTTTACATACACACACACACTATATATAGTTATACTTTGACATACATACACACACACTATATAGTTACACCTTTACATACACACACACACTATATATAGTTATACTTTGACATACATACACACACACTATATAGTTATACCTTTACAGGTGCTCAATATATTATCAGATATGGCGGTGGATTGGCAGTATCGGTAGAGGGTCAGACGCCATGCTTTCCAGCATAGTTACGTCCCTTTATGATCTGAGTTCAAATCCCGCCGAGGTTAACTTTGCCTTTCATCCTTACGGGGTCGATAAAATAAAGTACCAGTAATGCACTGGGTGATTGCTGGCCTTGTGCCTAAAGTAGAAACAATTATATTATCAGATATGAATTGAATATTAAATTTTTGAGGTCAGGCAACTAATTAAACACACTCACACACGCAGTCTTCTGTGGCTCAGCTGTTCTCATTTTATAGAGCCCCTCCCGGGCCGTTATGGGTGGGGGGTAGGGTTAATTTGTGGTTGTTTAGTTTGAGGTCATGCCTGATTGAGTAGACCTAGGGTTAAAGACATTCCAACTAACAGCTATCACTGCTCCGATCATTGTTAAAGACATTCCGGTTTAAATGCTAAAGGGTTAAATCGACCCCAGTACATTACTGGTGCTTTATTTGTCGACTCCCATAAGGATGAAAGGCAAAGCTCACCTCGGCTGGATTTGAACTCAGAGCGTAAAGGGCCGTAACTCTATGTTCGACGCTCTACTGATACTGCCAGAAATTTTTGGTTGGGGAGTTGACTACATTGACACCAGTATGTTACTGATACTTTATTTTATCAACCCCAGAAGGATGAAAGGTAAAGTTGACCTTGGCAGGATTTGAACTCAGAATGTAAAGTATCAAACACAGGCACACAGACACATACACTCATACACACATACACACACACACATACATACACACAAATAGACACAAATATACACACATACACACATCCTTTCTTGGTTGTCCATCGTAAACGATGATGACATCTTCTTTACTTTAGTTCCCGTCTGCCATGGGCACGAAGGTGGCTGTGGAGGCCGATCCTTGACTTGCAGGTCCGGGGGCAGGGGAAGAGACCGGAGTCGCTTGGGGCAGCTGTTGATGCCGTTCTCCTCCTTTCATGGGCCTCAGTGACCTCTGCCCGTCTCTTCTCTTCAAAAGAGTCTTTGGCGTGTCTGGTAAGGGCTCGCCACTCAGACCTGTCCTGAGCATGGGACTCGAGTTGTTTTGACACGATTCCAGTGTTGTTGATGCTGGACTTCACGCAGTCTTTGAACCTCTTGAGAGTCCTGCCTCGCTTTCATTTCCCCGAACAGAGTTCCCCATACATCAGTTGCTTCGGAAGCCTGTGATCGTCCATCCAGATGACATGTCCCACCCATCGGAGTTGACTCTTCAATATCATAGCTTCGACACTGGTTGTCTCAGCTATGTCAAGAACTTCGAGGTTGGAGACCTTGTCCTGCCATTCGATGTCCATAATTGACCGCAGGCTGCGCATGTGGAACCGTTCCAGCTGCTTCAGGTGCCTTCTGTACAGGGTCCATGTCTCACATCCGTAGAGGAGGCTGGTGAGAACAACGGCCCTGTACACCTTGAGCTTGGTGGACTGCCTGATGTTGTGCTGGTTCAGGACACGTGTCCTCAGGCAGCCGAGGGCTTGACTGGCCTTGCAGATTCTGGTGTTTATCTTCTTGTCGAGGCTTCCATCGCTGCTGATGACACTGCCGAGGTACTTGGAGTCATCCACCATCTTTAGCTGGGTGCCTGAGATGGAAGGAGGGTGGGTGACGGAGGCAGGTGCAGGCTGGAACAGGACCTCAGTCTTGCCAAGGCTAATTGTGAGACTGAAGAGGCAGGAGGCCTCCGCGAACTTGTTGACGATGAGTTGGAGGTCAGACTCCCTGTGGGCCATGAGGGCACAGTCGTCAGAAAAAAGTGCCTCCAGGACGATCCTCTGCACGGTCTTTGTCTTGGCCGTCAGGCGTCGCAGGTCAAACAGGGAGCCGTCCAGTCTGTATCGCAGATACACTCCGAGCTCGAGGTCCCTGACGGCATGATTGAACACACAGGTGAAGAACAGGTTGAGGAGGACGGGAGCCAGCACGCATCCTTGCTTGACGCCGTTGATGATTCTGAACGGCTCCGATGCCTCTCCGCCCGAGTGCACCTGCCCGGTTATGTCGTCATGGAATTGCGGTATCAGGTTCACAAACTTTGTCAGGCATCCAAACTTGGACAGGATTGACCAGAGGGCCTCCCTGTAGACAGTGTCGAAGGCCTTTGTCAAGTCTATGAAGACGGCAAAGAGGTCCATGTTCTGCTCAACACACTTCTCCTGCACCTGGCGTACAGAGAAGATCATGTCGATCGTGCTGCGGTTTGGCCGGAACCTACACTGGGCCTCAGGCAGGTTGTCCTCCGAGATGTTGGCAATGAGGCGGTTGAGCATGACTCGACCCAGGACCTTCCCAGCGATGGACAGAGAGAGATGCCCCGATAGTTGCCACAGTCAGTTTTGCTGCTTTTGTTCTTAAAAAGCGAGACAACTGTGGCATCCCTGAAGTCTTTGGGCACCTCTCCTTCCTCCCATATGCTGACGAGGAGGGTGTGGAAGGCCCCCAGGGCAGCTGGACCGGCCGACTTGAAGATCTCGGCAGGAATCCCGTCCTTCCCAGGAGCCTTTCCTGAGCTGGTCTGGTTGATTGCCTTCGTGACTTCATCCAACGTGGGGGGGAGATCGAGGCTGTCGACTACGGACTTCTGTGGGCCCTGGTCGAGGGTGGCAGGGTCGACAGTGGAGGGCCTGTTGAGCAGGTTGCTGAAGTGCTCTCTCCACCTCGAGTTGATGCTGCTCTTCTCCTTCAGCAGGATCGAGCCGTCAGCAGACAGCAGCGGTGTGGTGACAGGCTTGGGGGCGTCCGTAGACGTCCCCGATGGCGCTGAAGAACATCTTGGAGTTCTTTGAGTCAGCATATCTCTTGACTTCTTCGGCCTTCTTTTCCCACCACTTGTCCTACATTCTGCGTAGCGCTGCTTGGGTCTGCCTCTGGAGGTGATTGAAGCAGTCGTACTTCGAGGTGGAGGAGCTGTCATTCTGCCACTCAATGAAAGCCCTCCTCTTCTCGTCCAGGAGTTGTCTGATGCGCTCATCGTTTTCATCAAACCAGTCCTGCTGGACTCTCTTCCTCGGCCCGATGGTTGCCTTGCCTGACTCTGTCACAAGCGACCTGAACTGGTCCCACTGTTGAGTTGGGGGTCCGGTCAGTGGTCCATGGGCAGTCAGCCGGCCATCCAGGACCTCCGCGAACGCATCACGATGCTCTGGCTGCTTGAGTTGTGCCACGTGGAAAGCTGGCCTACAGACTTTCGGAGTCTTGCGATGCGTCTGGGTGATGTGCAGTGACAGGATGGTCCTGACACGGCAATGGTCAGTCCAACACTCTGCACCACGCATGGCCCTGGTGATTCTGATGTCACTGATGTCCCTCCTGCGGCATATGACAAAATCAATCAGATGCCACTGTTTGGATCTGGGATGCATCCATGTCGTCTTGAACTTGTCTGCCTGGCGGAACAGTGTGCTGGTGGTGGTGAGGTCATTCTCGGTGCAGAAACTCAACAGTATGAGGCCGTTAGAGTTCAGCTTCCCTGTGCCGTGGGGTCCCAGCATGCCTCTCCAGTTGCTGCTCTCAGACCCGACTCTTGCGTTGAAGTCCCCCAGTAGGATGAATTTATCGCTTGAGGGGGGGGGGGGGGACGCCCTTCATGAGTGCGTTGAGTTCCCCGTAGAAAGCATCCTTTGCTTCATTGCTGCTGGTGAGAGTGGGGGCCGTACGCGCTGATGACTGTGACATGCCGAGATGGGTGAGCTTCATCAGTCGCTCACTCACAGGTGTTGGGAGGTCTGGTAGCTGCTTGCAGAGTGAAGTCCTGATGGCCAGACCTTCCCCGTGGATTCTGTCCTCGTCCTTTGCATTGCTCTTCCAGAATAAGGTGTAGCCTCCTTTCGGTTCTGCTACTGATCCTTCTTTGGCAATGTCGATCCGGTAGCGAGCCAATTCCCTTGCTATGAGGGCAGTTCTCTCTGGCCTCAAGGAGGTTTCCCTATCCTTGAGGGTGCGCACATTCCATGCGCCAAGAATCAAGTTCTTCTTTCTATTATGTTGGTTTCGACCGCTTGCAAGGGTAAAACCGCCAGCTGCGGTAGACTGGCCGGCTTTGTGTGGGACGGGCATTTGGTTAGGGCTCCTTTTATCGCTCCTCCCCTCGTGCGAGGGTGAGCAGTGCTCCCCTGAAAAGTGGAATGCCTGATCTCCTCTGTCATCCCAGGGTCAGGAGGAGAACGACTTGCACATCCAGGCCGCCCACGTGTGGGTTTGAGACTGGCAACACTCAGAGGTTACCTCCACCTGTTACCTCCGCCTCTCGCCCATTGCCGCAGGGCTTTGGGAGTGCACGCTAAAGAAGAAACCTGTGCGGGAAAGGTTTATAGTGGGAGGGTTGTACTGGTTTACATGGTACCAGTAGCACTCAAGAGTGACCTGACACACTCAAGAGTGACACACAGACACATTTCTTTCTATCCACTTCAAGTCACTTGATTTATATCTAACACAAATAAGAAATTAAAAAATACATGAGTGTCAGGTGATGGTGGTGGTGGTGTTGGGGGGGAAGGGGTAGTGGTGGGATGGTGGTGGTAGTAGTGGTGGTGGTGGTGGTGGTGGGGCTATATAACTATTAGAGGAAACAAAACAACTCTTCTAATTAACTTAATTAGGATATTTGTCTCTAACGACTTCATGTTATATTAAACTCCCTTCTATGAACCAACAAGCGTTCCTGTCAACTTGCTAGAAATAGCACTTAGTTCTACTCCTTCCCTCAATGCAGGCTTTTTCCAAACTTTTAAAATCATGATAACCTCCATGGTGATGTTGGTGGTGGTGATGTTGATGTTGGTGTTGGTGGTGGTGACGTTGGTGTTGGTGGTGGTGGTGTTGGTGGTGATGTTGGTGATGGTGATGTTGGTGTTGGTGGTGTTGGTGGTGATGTTGGTGTTGGTGGTGGTGGTGTTGGTGGTGATGTTGGTGATGTTGGTGGTGGTGATGGTGATGTTGGTGTTGGTGGTGTTGGTGGTGATGTTGGTGTTGGTGTTGGTGGTGTTGGTGGTGGTGGTGATGTTGGTGATGGTGATGATGGTGGTGTTGGTGGTGTTGGTGATGGAGATGTTGATGATGTGATGGTGGTGGTGGTGGTGGTGATGGTGGTGGTGATGATG
>OZ024761.1:11127807-11140307 GCA_964016885.1 Eledone cirrhosa | reverse complement strand
AGAAATATGGTAATGAAAGTGTTAATGACATAGACAGTGTCTTTCATTAGAAATATGGTAATGGAAGGGTTAACGGCATAGACAGTGTCTTTCATTAGAAATATGGTAATGAAAGGGTTAATGACATAGACAGTGTCTTTCATTAGAAATATGGTAATGAAAGGGTTAACGACATAGACAGTGTCTTTCATTAGAAATATGGTAATGAGAGGGTTAATGACATAGACAGTGTCTTTCATTAGAAATATAGTCATGAAAGGGTTAATGACATACACAGTGTCTTTCATTAGAAATATGGTAATGAAAGGGTTAACGACATAGACAGTGTCTTTCATTAGAAATATGGTAATGAAAGGGTTAATGACATACACAGTGTCTTTCATTAGAAATATGGTAATGAGAGGGTTAATGACATACACAGTATCTTTCATTAGAAATATGGTAATGAGAGGGTTAATGACATAGACAGTGTCTTTCATTAGAAATATGGTAATGAAAGGGTTAATGACATAGACAGTGTCTTTCATTAGAAATATGGTAATGAAAGGGTTAATGACATACACAGTGTCTTTCATTAGAAATATGGTAATGAGAGGGTTAATGACATAGACAGTGTCTTTCATTAGAAATATGGTAATGAAAGGGTTAATGACATAGACAGTGTCTTTCATTAGAAATATGGTAATGAAAGGGTTAATGATATAGACAGTGTCTTTCATTAGAAATATGGTAATGAAAGGGTTGATGACATAGGCAGTGTCTTTCATTAGAAATATGGTAATGAAAGGGTTAATGACATAGACAGTGTCTTTCATTAGAAATATGGTAATGAAAGGGTTGATGACATAGGCAGTGTCTTTCATTAGAAACATGGTAATGAAAGTGTCTGTATAAAAATTCATTATTGTATTATTTATATTTCAGTGCTTACAAAAACTCTTCAGGCCTCAACAGAAGGACAGATCTTTATTTAAAAGAACACGACCACATCCGAAAGTAGGTTATATTGTTATTATTATTTTTATTTATATGTTACCACTATTTTTATATGCCACAGCCCACTTTCTATCATCCTGTGTTATCTCTAATGTCGTCTTGATGTCAACCCTTTGTGGCTCATCTAGAAACCATTGTTGCTATTATAACTAAAAGGGCGGTGGATTGGCAGTATCGGTAGAGGGTCGGATGCCATGCTTTGACACATAGAGTTACGGCCCTTGCCATTCTGAGTTCAAATCCCGCCGAGGTTAACTTTGCCTTTCATCCTTACGGGGTCGATAAAATAAAGTACCAGTAATGTACTGAGTAATTGCTGGCCTTGTGCCAAAAGTAGAAACAATTATAACAAGTAGCCCGTGTTAAAGAAATATTCGACCCCCCCCCTCCCCCCCCCCCCTCCCCCATAACACACGCACCAAAGTTGAGTTGCGCAGAAAGTGTGCACCAACAGTTGCATGTGAGAACATAAGTGTGCACCAACAATTGCACGCGAGACCACGGTAACCACCAGATGGCAGCAGTGTAGATTATACCTATTTGTGCTTCTACTGCAAACAACACCTCCCTGTTACCTCTTCAGCTGGCTTTTAACTATAAGCATGACGGAAGTTATCTCCCTCTTTGAATGGAGTTATCTCCCTCTTTGAATGAAGTTATATCCCTCTTTGAATGGAGTTATCTCCCTTTTTGAATGGAGTTATCTCCCTCTTTGAATGAAGTTATCTCCCTCTTTGAATGGAATTATCTCCTTCTTTGAATGAAGTTATCTCCCTCTTTCAATGGAGTTATCTCCCTCTTTCAATGGAGTTGCCTCCCTCTTTGAAAGACAGACGGAGAAACAGATCTTCCTTTATAATATAGATTATTATAATTATGACGGTTGCGGGTGACAGTAATTGGTAGAGCGCCGGACAACAGGCGTTGCGTCATAGAGTTACGTCCCTTTTAGGAGTGGCTGGGAGGGTATTTATACATACCGATAGGAGTTATCTGCCCTGGTTTTTACATTCTTCACCTCTCATCATTTATTTTTCAGCTCAGAAAGATTGGTTGATGAACAAATCAGGTGAGACACTTTCTTCTTTTCCCTCCTCTTCTTCTTCTTCTTGCTGGGTTAGCTCACCTCTTCATTATCTAACCCCCCCCCCCCATATCATACCTATGCTCCTCACCTTCCTCTTCACAACCATTCACCCTCTTACACATCCATACCTCTCTTCACCACCCATTCACACTTTTTATCTCCCTCCTCCCCATCCATCCCACCCCTCATCACCAACACCCATCTTCCCCCTCCACTATCCACCCCTTCCATCGTCATCACCACCCTCTCCTCTCTTATCCTCTCCCCTCTCCTCTCCCTTCTAAAGACCCATATTCGAAAAATATTCATTTCATTTTTTTCTTTTCTTTCTGTTTTTCTCTGCCAGTGTTGCTATGGCAACTAAAGAGAACATCTACCTCCAGAAGGGAGTTTTGATGACCATAACACAGACAGTCAACTCATTTGCAAGTATCCTTTACAGCTGCACTCACTGATGTGCAGTGCATTGTGCATTGTAGCACAGTGTTGGGTTTATAGATATAGGGTGGTATTATACACCAGGGTAATCTGGTGTGGTGTTGAGTATATAGATAGGGTGGTGTAATATACCAGGGTAATCTGGTGTGGTGTTGAGTATATAGATAGGGTGGTGTAATATACCAGGATATCTGGTGTGGTGTTGAGTATATAGATAGGGTGGTGTAATATACCAGGGTAATCTGGTGTGGTGTTGAGTATATAGATAGGGTGGTGTAATATACCAGGGTAATCTGGTGTGGTGTTGAGTATATAGATAGGGTGGTGTAATATACCAGGATATCTGGTGTGGTGTTGAGTATATAGATAGGGTGGTGTAATATACCAGGGTAATCTGGTGTGGTGTTGAGTATATAGATAGGGTGGTGTAATATACCAGGGTAATCTGGTGTGGTGTTGAGTATATAGATAGGGTGGTGTAATATACCAGGGTAATCTGGTGTGGTGTTGAGTATATAGATAGGGTGGTGTAATATACCAGGATATCTGGTGTGGTGTTGAGTATATAGATAGGGTGGTGTAATATACCAGGGTAATCTGGTGTGGTGTTGAGTATATAGATAGGGTGGTGTAATATACCAGGATATCTGGTGTGGTGTTGAGTATATAGATAGGGCGGTATTATACACCAGGGTAATCTGGTGTGGTGTTGAGTATATAGATAGGATGGTGTAATATACCAGGATATCTGGTGTAGTGTTGGGTATATAGAGAGGGCGGTATTATACACCAGGGTAATCTGGTGTGGTGTTGAGTATATAGATAGGGTGGTGTAATATACCAGGGTAATCTGGTGTGGTGTTGAGTATATAGATAGGGTGGTGTAATATACCAGGATATCTGGTGTAGTGTTGGGTATATAGATAGGGTGGTGTAATATACCAGGATAATCTGGTGTGGTGTTGAGTATATAGATAGGGTCGGATTATACACCAGGGTAATCTGGTGTGGTGTTGAGTATATAGATAGGGCGGTATTATACACCAGGGTAATCTGGTGTGGTGTTGAGTATATAGATAGGGTAGGATTATACACCAGGGTAATCTGGTGTGGTGTTGAGTATATAGATAGGGTGGTGTAATATACCAGGATATCTGGTGTAGTGTTGGGTATATAGATAGGGTGGTGTAATATACCAGGATAATCTGGTGTGGTGTTGAGTATATAGATAGGGTAGGAATATACACCAGGGTAATCTGGTGTGGTGTTGAGTATATAGATAGGGTGGTGTAATATACCAGGGTAATCTGGTGTGGTGTTGAGTATATAGATAGGGTGGTGTAATATACCAGGATATCTGGTGTGGTGTTGAGTATATAGATAGGGTGGTGTAATATACCAGGGTAATCTGGTGTGGTGTTGAGTATATAGATAGGGTGGTGTAATATACCAGGATATCTGGTGTGGTGTTGAGTATATAGATAGGGCGGTATTATACACCAGGGTAATCTGGTGTGGTGTTGAGTATATAGATAGGATGGTGTAATATACCAGGATATCTGGTGTAGTGTTGGGTATATAGAGAGTGCGGTATTATACACCAGGGTAATCTGGTGTGGTGTTGAGTATATAGATAGGGTGGTGTAATATACCAGGGTAATCTGGTGTGGTGTTGAGTATATAGATAGGGTGGTGTAATATACCAGGATATCTGGTGTAGTGTTGGGTATATAGATAGGGTGGTGTAATATACCAGGATAATCTGGTGTGGTGTTGAGTATATAGATAGGGTAGGATTATACACCAGGGTAATCTGGTGTGGTGTTGAGTATATAGATAGGGCGGTATTATACACCAGGGTAATCTGGTGTGGTGTTGAGTATATAGATGGGGTAGGATTATACACCAGGGTAATCTGGTGTGGTGTTGAGTATATAGATAGGGTGGTGTAATATACCAGGATATCTGGTGTAGTGTTGGGTATATAGATAGGGTGGTGTAATATACCAGGATAATCTGGTGTGGTGTTGAGTATATAGATAGGGTAGGAATATACACCAGGGTAATCTGGTGTGGTGTTGAGTATATAGATAGGGTGGTGTAATATACCAGGGTAATCTGGTGTGGTGTTGAGTATATAGATAGGGTGGTGTAATATACCAGGATATCTGGTGTGGTGTTGAGTATATAGATAGGGCGGTATTATACACCAGGGTAATCTGGTGTGGTGTTGAGTATATAGATAGGGTGGTGTAATATACCAGGGTAATCTGGTGTGGTGTTGAGTATATAGATAGGGTGGTGTAATATACCAGGATATCTGGTGTGGTGTTGAGTATATAGATAGGGTGGTGTAATATACCAGGGTAATCTGGTGTGGTGTTGAGTATATAGATAGGGTAGGATTATACACCAGGGTAATCTGGTGTGGTGTTGAGTATATAGATAGGGTGGTGTAATATACCAGGATATCTGGTGTAGTGTTGGGTATATAGATAGGGTGGTGTAATATACCAGGATAATCTGGTGTGGTGTTGAGTATATAGATAGGGTAGGATTATACACCAGGGTAATCTGGTGTGGTGTTGAGTATATAGATAGGGCGGTATTATACACCAGGGTAATCTGGTGTGGTGTTGAGTATATAGATAGGGTAGGATTATACACCAGGGTAATCTGGTGTGGTGTTGAGTATATAGATAGGGTGGTGTAATATACCAGGATATCTGGTGTAGTGTTGGGTATATAGATTGGGTGGTGTAATATACCAGGATAATCTGGTGTGGTGTTGAGTATATAGATAGGGCGGTAATATACACCAGGGTAATCTGGTGTGGTGTTGAGTATATAGATAGGGTGGTAATATACACCAGGGTAATCTGGTGTGGTGTTGAGTATATAGATAGGGTGGTGTAATATACCAGAGTAATCTGGTGTGGTGTTGAGTATATAGATAGGGTGGTGTAATATACCAGGGTAATCTGGTGTGGTGTTGAGTATATAGATAGGGTGGTGTAATATACCAGGGTAATCTGGTGTGGTGTTGAGTATATAGATAGGGTGGTGTAATATACCAGGGTAATCTGGTGTGGTGTTGAGTATATAGATAGGGTGGTGTAATATACCAGGGTAATCTGGTGTGGTGTTGAGTATATAGATAGGGTGGTGTAATATACCAGGGTAATCTGGTGTGGTGTTGAGTATATAGATAGGGTGGTGTAATATACCAGGGTAATCTGGTGTGGTGTTGGGTATATAGATAGGGTGGTCTAATATACCAGGGTAATCAGGTGTGGTGTTGGGTATATAGATAGGGTGGTGTAATATACCAGGGTAATCTGGTGTGGTGTTGGGTATATAGATAGGGTGGTGTAATATACCAGGATAATCTGGTGTGGTGTTGGGTATATAGATAGAACTGTAAGGTGGAAGGTTTTAGGAAGGGCTCCCAGTACACACTGTAAGGTGGTTAGTGTTAGGAAGGGCTCCCAGCTGTAGAAACGAAGTAGAATGGAGCTTATAAAGAAAAGCTGTTTAACCTCAGAACATGTTGAGCCATCTGACCCGTGTGGGTGTGGAGAGTAGACGTTATACAGTGATGATGATGATGATGATGGTGACGAGTGTGATATTGATGGTGATGATGATGAGTGTGATGCTATTGATGCTATTATTTATGTAGTTGTCTGCAGAAGTTATCTCCCCTTGACCTCTTGTCTTCAGATCGTTTCCCCGCCATCAACAGTCTTATGCAGCGAGTGAATATTCGTAAACGACGAGACTCCATCATTCTGGCATCTGTCATATCCGGGTGTATCATACTTATGATTCTCTATGCTCTACATTAGTATATCTTGACCACTGGTCAAGTTTGGTCAGATCTGGTGGAATAACTAAACTACCGGCTGCTATAATATAAGGGTCAATTTCTCTGACCCACTACACACAGACACAACCACAGCCGTTCACATCACTGGACACTGTTTATCTTCTTTGCTCTGTTAACTGTCCACTGTATCTGGTCAGCCCTAGTCTGTGATTCTCGGGTCAGTTAATCCTTATGGTATGGAAGTAACTAAACTAGTGACGGTCAACCTCTCTGACCCCCCCCCCCCCCCCTCTCCGCCCCACTCACACACGGAATTGGACATCTTCTATGATCTGTTAACTGTCCACTATTTAATCAATTCTAGCCACATGTTATTCCCTGTCTGTGAGGTTCTGGTCAGTCAAAGCCATTCGCATGGAAGTAACCAGGCTTGTGATGGTCAGTCATGCTGAACATCATCCACACACACACATACTTACACACATTCACACATACATACATGACAAGTCTATGTTTGTCATGCTCTGTCCAAAGCTCTGGTCAATAGTTTGGAGGTAACCCAGCTGGTGATGGTCAGCCTTTCTAATCATTATCCTCACACAGATACAAGTCTGGACAATGTCTCTAATATTCTGGTCATCAATCAAACTATGGTATGGAGGTAACAGGCCGGTGGCGGTCACTTGTTTTGACCAACACACACACACACACTCACATAACTGGACATTGTCTGTTTTCTTCCTCTTTTTGACCCTTTTTAACTGTCCACTCATTGGTCAACTCTAGCCACCTTATTCCCAACCAGTCAGCTTCTGGTCAGTTAAATCCTGCAGTGTGGAGATAGACATGCTGGTGAAGGTCAACTAAAACATGTGGTGTGGAGATATCCATGCTGGTCAACTAACATGTGGTATGGAGATATCCATGCTGGTCAACTAACATGTGGTATGGAGATAGCCCCCCCCCCCCCCCCTTTTAAAAAAAAATTTTTTTTTTTTTTACAATTATACAGAGGACCTCCATGAGTTTTCCCATGTCAGAGATGTTCTATAATCTATTCTAGGACCAGGGGGTCAGTATTTGGACGTTGCAAGGGGTGGTGGCTAGGTGTGATTATTGTGTGGTGGTCAGGGAATGTCCAGGACTACCAACCATACTTACTGACCACACAAACAGACAAAAAAATATACAGAAAAAAAAAGAGAAAGACTGGCTGTGATGTGGAAGTATTTTTGTAAATAATTGTTGTTTTATGGGGTACATGGTACCCTGGTACCTGTGTAATGTCATGCCCTGTTATGGGGTACATATGTAACATCGTGCCCCTATTATAGGGTAACTGTGTAACATGGTACCTGACCCTGTTATGGGGTACACATGTAACATGGTACCCCTATTATAGGGTATCGATGTAACATGGTACCTGTGTAATGTTGTGCCCTGTTATGGGGGTACATATGTAACATGGTACCCCTATTATAGGGTAAGTGTGTAACATGGTACCCTATTATAGGGTATCTACGTAATATAGTACCTTTTTGTAAGGTACCTGCGTAACATGGTACCCTTGTTACCCGCTGAGCTCAGCAAAATCTGATGTATTATGGGATATAAAGGTTTTTATTTCATCTGGGAAGAAATGTTTGCTTCTTTCTTTTTTTTCTCTTTTTGTGTCTTTGTTCTTGTTAAATGGCAGACTTTCTCCTCCTCCACACCTGACCTAGTCCACCCAGCACATACTCCTCCATCCCTCAGCATCCTAGTTCACCCAATACAACCCCCTCTCTTTCCCCTCTACCACCCCTGTTGTAGTCCACCCCTGCACCCTAGTTCACCCTCTCTGTCCCCGCCCTAGTTCCCCCCCACAATCCACCCTCTCCACCACCACCCTAGTTCACCCTCTTCACACACATCCCACACCTTAATCCTCCACCCCACCTTAGTCCACCCTCCCCACCACCCCACTCCACCCTCCACCACCACACCCTCTCTATGACCTTCACCTTCTCTAACTATTTCTGGCAAGACATGAAGTCTTTGCAATCTTCCGACAAAACAACTGCTGAAATTCCTGCCAGTTTATCTTATTAGCCACCAATCAGTCAGTCAATACTGATCAATACTAATAACTCACATTAAATATTTCACAGCCATTTCCTTCCTCTTTCGGAATTTCGGTTTTTGTATTTGTTTTGGAAGATTCTAGATCGGAAATTATGAGTCTAAACAAACACTGTTGTATTTTGGTATAGCCATGTTACCAATAAAACCCACACACCAGCTGATGTTTCAGTTCAGTTTTATTATTAACCCTTTAGCATTTAAACCGTCCATATCTGGCCAGAATTTTCTCACCTCTTTCTTTTCAAACCGGCTGTAACTGGCCACTCATACTGATGTTGAGGTATTTTTCTCAAAATAAATAACATAAAAATCTCATAGATTCGATATTATGTGAGATAATTATGTAAGATAAAGCCTTTACTGTGAAAATACAATAGTATATATAGAGTAATGTAAATGTTATGTGAGATAAAGCCTTTATTGTGAAAATACAATAGTATATATAGAGTAATGTAAATGTTATGTGAGATATTATGTAAGGTAAAGCCTTCAACCGGTGTTCCCTTGAACCTAGGATTCCGCAAGAGGTCGCTAGGGGTTCCGCGAGAACCAGTGATAAAGAAACTAATGTATTTCTTAAAAGTAATTTTTGTTTAATTTTATAATCGTAATTTTACTCTGCATTTACGGCATATTGTCGGAGAATCCTTGTTTATTTTAAGAAAGGCTTCAACCTCTTATATTATTTAAAACTAGGTCAATATAAGAGATAGATATTAATAATAATTTTTATGTAGGAGTTCCCTGAGACATGAACCTATTTCAAGGGTACCGCTGGTATAGAGGCTCATCATGATGGTGTTTATTTCGGTTTCCATGGTGTTAAAATACTGAGAGTACAAGACCCCAACTGAACAGGACACCAGTCCTTCACAGGGTTAAACCCTCAACTATTACTGGTACTTATTTTCAGCTGAGTTTACTGGAGCAACTTGAAATGAAGTGTCTTGTTCAAGAACAAAACACACAACCCAGTCCAGGAATCAAACCCACAACATTATGATTGTAAGTTCAACACTCTAACCACTAGGTCGTGTGCCTCCTTTGTGTGTGTTTATATCTATATATATTTTATGTCTCCGTGTGTGTATGTATATCCCTATATATATATATATATATATATATGTGTGTGTATGTATATATGTCTAGATATGTGTGTGTGTGTATGTATGTGTCTATATATGTTTTATGTCTCTGTGTGTGTATATGTATATCCCTATATATATATATCTATATGTGTGTGTATGTATATATGTCTAGATATGTATGTGTGTGTGTATGTATGTGTCTATATATGTTTTATGTCTCTGTATGTGTATATGTATATCCCTATATATATATCTATATGTGTGTGTATGTATATATGTCTAGATATGTATGTGTGTGTATGTATGTGTCTATATATGTTTTATGTTTCTGTGTGTGTATGTATGTATATCCCTATATATATATCTATATGTGTGTGTATGTATATATGTCTAGATATGTATGTGTGTGTATGTATGTGTCTATATATGTTTTATGTTTCTGTGTGTGTATGTATGTATATCCCTATATATATATCTATATGTGTGTGTATGTATATATGTCTAGATATGTATGTGTGTGATGTCCAGCAGAAGCAAGGGGGACAACCGTCTATGCATTTCAAGCTTAACTGGCCTTTGTCAGGACGGTCCCTCCCACCGCTTGCGACTGCTGGACTAGAAGACAAGGTCAGCCAACCGGACACTGCCCACAACAGGACAACCTGTCTAACCCATGCGATGATGATGATGATATATAAGCCGTGTAGGTAACACGGTAAAAAGTTCCCAGTCCACACTGTAAATGTGGTTGGAGTTAGGAAGGGCATCCAGCCGTAGAAAACCTGCCAGAAACAGTCCTATACGAGCGAGACATGGTCACCTCACCAATCTTGCCTCAAGTGGGACAATTCCCGTCTAACCCATGCTAGCGTGGAAGATAGACATTAAACGATGATGATGATGAAGAGAGAGAGAGGGGGGGTATATCTACAGGGAAGCCACAGGTTGACTGGTGAGTCAACCTGGAATTTTCCACACAATTAAATCAAAGATGGGTGAAACCAAAGTGAAAAGAAGAAGACTTTGTTATATTTTAATTGTGTAATCAGGTAGAATAGTTGTTTAGGAATTTATGGTGGATTTCTGCAGGGTACTGGTTGCTAAGCAACTGGAACAGGGTGTGGTGTGGTGGTGGTGATGGTGTGCAGTAGAGGTGGTGGAAGAGGTGTGGTGTGGTGGTGGTGGTAGAGGTGTGGTGTGGTGGTTGTGATGGTGTGTGGTAGTGGTGGTGGAAGAGGTGTGGTGTGGTGGTGTGCGGTAGTGGTGGTGGAAGAGGTGTGGTGTGGTGGTGGTGGTGGTGGAAGAGGTGTGGTGTGTGGTAGTGGTGGTGGTGGAAGAGGTGTAGTGTGGAAGAGGTGTGGTGTGGTGTGCGGTAGTGGTGGTGGAAGAGGTGTGGGGTGGTGTGCGGTAGTGGTGGTGGAAGAGGTGTGGTGTGGTGGTTGTGATGGTGTGTGGTAGTGGTGATGGAAGAGGTGTGGTAGTGGTGTGGTGTGGTGGTTGTGATGGTGTGTGGTGGTGGTGTGGTGTGTGGTAGTGGTGGTGGAAGAGGTGTGGTGTGGTGTGTGGAAGAGGTGTGGTGTGGTGTGTGGTAGTGGTGGTGGAAGAGGTGTGGTGTGATGGTGTGCGGTAGTGGTGGTGGAAGAGGTGTGGTGTGATGGTGTGCGGTAGTGGTGGTGGAAGAGGTGTGGTGTGCGGTAGTGGTGATGTCCAGCAGAAGCAAGGGGAACAACCTCCCACCGCCACTGCTGGACTAGAAGACAGCTGAGAATATATACTTTTCTCGTCTATGTAAATGAGGTGATTAATCTCATTTGCATATGAAGCTGCATAAGTTGGCTCAACTTATAATAAAAAAGAAATAGGATTTCACTTCAAGCATAGCTTTATACAATATGTATAAATATTTTGTATCTCCTGGACATCACCAGAGGGCGTTAGCCCCCCCCCCAGTGTTGGCATAGTTACGGCTTCCTAAAACCGTATTTCTTTGGAGATACAAAATATTTATACATATATATATGTGTGTGGTATGTATGTCTATATATATATATATATATGTGTGTGTATGTATGTCTATATATATGTGTATGTGGTATGTATGTCTATATATATATGTGTGTGTGTGTATGTATGTCTGTATATATATGTGTGTGTGTATGTATGTCTGTATATATATGTGTGTGTGTATGTATGGCTGTATATATATGTGTGTGTGTATGTATGTCTGTATATATATGTGTGTGTGTATGTATGTCTGTATATATATGTGTGTGTGTATGTATGTCTGTATATATGTGTGTGTGTGTATGTATGTCTATATATATGTGTGTATGTATGTCTGTATATATGTGTGTGTGTGTATGTATGTCTGTATATATATATGTGTGTATGTATGTCTGTATATATGTGTGTGTGTGTATGTATGTCTGTATATATATGTGTGTGTGTGTAATTCCATTCATTAAAGTAAGAATAATTCCCAGAAGACTCCTGCAACTTTTGGTAATAGAGAACAGTTGTCTGGTGTAACTATGGTTACAGCAAGGGCATACTACACTGTGGGGGGAGGGGGAGTATGACTGTGTGTGTGTGTGTGTGTAAATATATGTTTCACTGTATGTGTGTGTGTGTATGTATGTTTCACTGTGTGTGTGTACTGCAATTATTCTCACCACCACTACCACACACCATCACAACCACCACACACCACCACCCCACCTCTTCCACCACCTCTACCGCACACCATCACAACTACTGCACACCACACCTCTTCCACCACCACACCACCACCTCTACTGTACACCATCACCACCACCACACCACACCCTGTTCCAGTTGCTTAGCAACCAGTACCCTGCAGAAATCCACCATAAATTCCTAAACAACTATTCTACCTGATTACACAATTAAAATATAACAAAGTCTTCTTCTTTTCACT
>OZ024761.1:11115307-11117807 GCA_964016885.1 Eledone cirrhosa | reverse complement strand
TTACCTATAACGATATTTTTGTTATCTCTTATATATATATATATCATCATCATCATCATCATCATCATTTTACGTCCACTTTTTCCTGCTTGCAAGAGTGGGACGGGAACTGTTTCTGGCTTGATTTCTACAGCTGGATGCCCTTCCTAACACCAACCTCATTTACAGTGAGTGCTAGGTGCTTCTTTGCCGTGGCACCTCCACGACCACTTTGCAGTGGAATGATATGGACCCCAGTCCCTATCATCTCATTTCTACAGCTGAGTAAACTGGAGCAATGTGAAATAAAGTGTCTTGCTCAAGGAAACAACACATCACCCGGTCTGAGAATTGAACTCACAACCTTTCGATTGCAAGGCCAAGGCTCTAACCACTAAGCCATGTGCCTCCATTATATATGAGTCCTCCATTCAGTGCCCGTTTTATGTGTTTTTTTACACAAAATCACATAAAAAGGATGATTTATTTCCATATCACTGAAACAATTATTTTTTACAGTTGAGTGGTTATCATATTATAAACCTATGGACCAAAGTAGAAGTGGCGACCTGATTGTCAACCAGGCTGACTGAGGTAAGCAGAGTTATGTCCCTTAGCACTGTTGCTATTTAGGTGAGAGAGAATGAGAGAAAGAAGTGAGTGAGAGAGAGGTGTAAAAGAAAGTGTGAAAGAGAAAGGTATGTCAGAGAGAGGTATGAGAGAGAAAGGGAGAGAGAGAGATTAAAGAGAGAGAGTGAGAGGTATATGTGTGAGAGCAAGGGAGAGAGAGAGAGATTTAACAACAGGGAGAGAAAGAGAGTGAGTTAGATAGAAAGATAGACAGAGAGTGAGAAGTGTATGTGTATGAGAGAGAGATGACAGAAAGAGAGAGGTATATGAGAGAGAGAGAGGGAGAGAGATGAAAGAAAGAGAGGAGAGAGGTATATGAGAAAGAGAGAGAGTGAGAGGTATTTGTGTGAGAGAGAGAGAGAGATGAAAGAAAGAGAGGAGAGAGGTATATGAGAAAGAGAGAGAGAGCTGATAATTTTTCTTCAGTTAATTCCAAGATAATTTCCTGTCTAACAATTTAATAAATCCTTTGATCTTTCTTTGTAGGATTCCAGCCCCATTAATCTGGCAGTAAGTGGGTTGATGTGGAATAAGGGTCGCAGAGGAAGAGTCTTTTAAATAACCTTCAGTATGGAGTAAGGATCACACAGGAAGAGTTCCTCAAATATCTGCCTTCCATGTATGAAGAGTTCCTCAAGAACCTACTCTCCATGTATGAAGAGTTCCTCAAGAACCTACCCTCCATGTATGAAGAGTTCCTCAAGAACCTACTCTCTATGTATGAAGAGTTCCTCAAGAACCTACCCTCCATGTATGAAGAGTTCCTCAAGAACCTACCCTCCATGTATGAAGAGTTCCTCAAGAACCTACTCTCCATGTATGAAGAGTTCCTCAAGAACCTACCCTCCATGTATGAAGAGTTCCTCAAGAACCTACCCTCCATGTAAAAGTAGTCACAGAGGAAGAGTTATTCAAATATATTACTGACATTGTAAAGAAGCAAAATAGTTTCCACATGTGAAGGACCACATGTGAAGAGGAGTTCACCCCCCTAAATACCCTCTACATGTGAAGGACTATATGTGAAGAAGATCTGATGTGATGGAAATGTGATAGTGATGTAATGGTGGTGTTGGTGGTGATGTGATGATGTTGGTGGTGGTGACGGTGAAATGATTGTGATGTGATAGTGATGGTGGTGTTTGTGGTGGGGGTGATGATATTGGTAGTGATGGTGGTGGTGGTGGTGATATTGGTAGTGATGGTGGTGCTGGTGATGATGGTGGTGTGGTGATGATGGTGGTATTGGTGGTGATGGTGCTGGTGATGTTGGTGATAGTGGTGGGGGTGATATGTAAATTTGTTGACTATATACTAATAGATAATTATATTTGCTGATTAAATGCGTATAACGAATCTGGTGACTCTACACACTCAGTGAGCTATGGTGACTATATCATCATCATCATTGTTTAACGTCTATCTTCCACGCTAGCATGGGTTAAGACAGGAGTTGTCCCACTTGAGGCAAGATTGGTCAGGTGACCATGTCTCGCTCATATAGGACTATCTGGCGGGTTTTCTACGGCTGGATGCCCTTCCTAACACCAACCACGTTTACAGTGTGGAACTGGGAGGTTTTTACCGTGTTACCTACACGGCCACATTACAGCGTGGACTGTGTTTTTGTCGTGACACCTACACGACCTCATTTATTTTGGACTGGATGTTGTGGTACCAACATAACTTTTACAGAGAAAGGGGTGGGGTAGGGGTAGTGGGATGGCGGTGTATATTTGGTTAGGAGGTGCCTACTAACTGTAGGTTTTGCTTTGTACTTAGGCAAGGCAGGTCTTCTGTATTACTACGTAGCGCCAAAGATCTCGGTCTAGTGACATTGTCTTAGAGAGGTGTAAGTGTGTAAGGTCGGAATATATATATATATAGGAGC
>OZ024761.1:11085307-11110307 GCA_964016885.1 Eledone cirrhosa | reverse complement strand
TGATCTGATACACCAATATAATAATTTACTACTGTGTATTCCTACAACAACAACTACAACAACAACAACAACTACGTCAACAGTGGCGACAACAACATTAACTTTTAGAAGACATAAATCTCTGGAGAACATTACAATGGTTGCTTTTGTCAGAGTAGACACAAGATTTGTGATTAATTTGGTGTTTTCACAGACAAACAGATGCTCAGTGTTAACCATTTTACTATTCGAAAGTAGATTGTTGGAATCAGCAGAAATGTTTGTCTCATGATAGATTAAGGTGTGGTTGTGACTCAAGGGATGGTTGTGAGACCCTCATGATTAGAGATAGATTAACCCTTTAACATTTACATTACTCTATATATACTATTGTATTTTCATGATAAAGGCTTTACCTCACATAATATTGAATCTATGAGATTTTGATATTATTTATTTTAAGAATAATACCTTAACATCAGTATGAGCAGCTGGTTACAGCTGATTTGAACAGAAAGAGGTGAAAAAATTCTGGCCAAATATGGTCGGTTTAAATGCTAAAGTATTAAGGGATGGTTTGTCCCCTCATGATTGGTGAGAGATTAAGGGATAGTTGTAAATCCTTAAGTTGTAACTAGTTCTTCACACAATACTTACCCCCCCCCCCCCCCCCCCTCACCTCATTAATTTTTCAACACCATAAATAATACATAAGCCTACCTTGCCCCTATGAAATTTTCACAAACGGCCCCCATGCAAAGTTTCAGAATACAAGCAGTCGAAATGGGGTTCTTTTGAAGGTTCACTGGACAGAGTGTGTATCTCAGAGATCAGAGAGTCACTCCAGGTAGAGCTGCTACTTCTCCTAATTTGAGAGATCACAGCTCCAATATTTAAACTGTTAAAACCTTTAATTTTTAAGTGTTTAAACCAATAGAAGTGGCCGAAATGGGGTTCCTCCAAAGGGTCTTTGATGTAATGTTACTCGATAGAGTGCATAGCTCAGAGATCAGGGAGTCACTCCAAGTAGAGCCGCTTCTTCTCCGAATTGAGAGATCATAGCTCCGATACTATGGACATGTGGTTAGAATGTCTAAGGAAAGAATCGCTGGGACAGATTTTACAGGTAAAACCAACCGGCAGGAGACCCAGGGGTAGACTCCGAGCAATGCAAGATGGTTGGATAACATCCATGAGCTTGGTTGGTCTCGCTTGGAGATCCAGCCAGATCAGTTGGAGTCAGTTGCTTCTGACAGGACCAGGAAGTGTATGAGGACTCTGCCCCCACGACCTTCTCAGGAATAAGTGGGCGAAGAGGAAGGCCCCCATGGATGCTATATTTACCCCCAGCTCATATTGTAGAGTCATATGAGTTTATTCCTGAACTGAGTGACACACACATGTACACATACACGTACACACACACTCACATGTACACACCCACACATGTATGCCCCCCCCCCCCACATGTACACACACTCACACATGCACACACACTCACATACCCACACTCACACATGTACACACCCACACACATTCACACATGTATGCACACATGTATGCACACATGTATGCACACACACATGTACACATACACACTCACACATGTACGCGCGCACACACACACACAAGCTGGAATAAAACCCAAACTTGATTTATATAAGAATGGAATCTGATATTTTAATGTTTTGTTAAGACAAAGTTGTAAACATTTAAAGTTAAATTAATGAAACATCTTAAAACATGTTACATGACACCATTACTATCTTGTGTCGGACATATTTGGTGGCATAGTGTTATGGCCCTTTACATTAATGAAATATATCTTAAAACATGTTACATGACACCATTACTGTCTTGTGTCGGACATGTTTGGTGGCATAGTGTTATGGCCCTTTATATTAATGAAATATGTCTTAAAACATGTTACATGACACCATTACTGTCTTGTGTCGGACATGTTTGGTGGCATAGTGTTATGGCCCTTTACATTAATGAAATATGTCTTAAAACATGTTACATGACACCATTAGTCTTGTGAGGGTGTCAGACATGTTTTGTGGCATAGTGTTATGGCCCTTTACATTATTGTCTTGTGAGGGTTGCGAATTGGTAGTAATTGGTAGAGCGTCAGACAGCATGTTTTGTGGCTTAGAGTTACGGCCCTTTAAGTTCTGAGTTCAAATCCTGCCGAGGTTAGCTTTGTCTTTCATCCTTACAGGGTCGATAAAATAATGTACCTGAAAAACCTGAAAGATCTGATCTCATTAACCCTTTAGCATTTAAACTGGCCACATCAGGCCAGAATTCTCTCACCTCTTTCTGTTCCAACTGGCTGTAACTGGTCACTCATACTGATGTTAAGGCATTGTTCTCAAAATAAATATTACCAAAATTTCATAGATTCTATATTATGTGAGATAATTATGCGAAGAAAGTGTTTGCTATGAAAATATAATAGTATGTAAAGTAATGTAAATATTAAAGGGTTAAACTTGCTTTATTTTATTAATTATATAACTGTAAAGGCCATACTGTATAATACATGTCCCTTTATATAACTGTAAAGACCATACTGTATAATACATGTCCCTTTATATAACTGTAAAGGTCATACTGTACAATACATGTCCCTTTATATAACTGTAAAGGTCATACTGTACAATACATGTCCCTTTATATAACTGTAAAGACCATACTGTACAATACATGTCCCTTTATATAACTGTAAAGACCATACTGTACAATACATGTCCCTTTATATAACTGTAAAGGCCATACTGTACAATACATGTCCCTTTATATAACTGTAAAGGTCATACTGTATAATACATGTCCCTTTATATAACTGTAAAGACCATACTGTATAATACATGTCCCTTTATATAACTGTAAAGGCCATACTGTACAATACATGTCCCCTTATATAACTGTAAAGGTCATACTGTATAATACATGTCCCTTTATATAACTGTAAAGACCATACTGTACAATACATGTCCCTTTATATAACTGTAAAGGCCATACTGTACAATACATGTCCCTTTATATAACTGTAAAGGTCATACTGTACAATACATGTCCCTTTATATAACTGTAAAGGCCATACTGTACAATACATGTCCCCTTATATAACTGTAAAGGTCATACTGTATAATACATGTCCCTTTATATAACTGTAAAGACCATACTGTATAATACATGTCCCTTTATATAACTGTAAAGGTCATACTGTACAATACATGTCCCTTTATATAACTGTAAAGACCATACTGTACAATACATGTCCCCTTATATAACTGTAAAGGTCATACTGTACAATACATGTCCCCTTATATAACTGTAAAGACCATACTGTATAATACATGTCCCTTTATATAACTGTAAAGACCGTACTGTACAATACATGTCCCTTTATATAACTGTAAAGACCAAACTGTACAATACATGTCCCTTTATATAACTGTAAAGGTCATACTGTACAATACATGTCCCTTTATATAACTGTAAAGACCATACTGTACAATACATGTCCCTTTATATAACTGTAAAGGCCATACTGTACAATACATGTCCCCTTATATAACTGTAAAGGTCATACTGTACAATACATGTCCCCTTATATAACTGTAAAGACCATACTGTATAATACATGTCCCTTTATATAACTGTAAAGGTCATACTGTATAATACATGTCCCTTTATATAACTGTAAAGACCATACTGTACAATACATGTCCCCTTATATAACTGTAAAGACCATACTGTATAATACATGTCCCTTTATATAACTGTAAAGACCATACTGTATAATACATGTCCCTTTATATAACTGTAAAGGCCATACTGTACAATACATGTCCCTTTATATAACTGTAAAGGTCATACTGTATAATACATGTCCCTTTATATAACTGTAAAGACCATACTGTACAATACATGTCCCTTTATATAACTGTAAAGGTCATACTGTATAATACATGTCCCTTTATATAACTGTAAAGGCCATACTGTATAATACATGTCCCTTTATATAACTGTAAAGACCATACTGTACAATACATGTCCCCTTATATAACTGTAAAGGCCATACTGTATAATACATGTCCCTTTATATAACTGTAAGGACCGTATTGTATAATACATGTCCCTTTATATAACTGTAAAGACCATACTGTACAATACATGTCCCATTATATAACTGTAAAGACCATACTGTACAATACATGTCCCTTTATATAACTGTAAAGGTCATACTGTATAATACATGTCCCTTTATATAACTGTAAAGACCATACTGTACAATACATGTCCCTTTATATAACTGTAAAGGTCATACTGTACAATACATGTCCCTTTATATAACTGTAAAGGTCATACTGTATAATACATGTCCCTTTATATAACTGTAAAGACCATACTGTACAATACATGTCCCCTTATATAACTGTAAAGACCATACTGTACAATACATGTCCCTTTATATAACTGTAAAGGTCATACTGTATAATACATGTCCCTTTATATAACTGTAAAGACCATACTGTACAATACATGTCCCCTTATATAACTGTAAAGGTCATACTGTACAATACATGTCCCTTTATATAACTGTAAAGGCCATACTGTATAATACATGTCCCTTTATATAACTGTAAAGACCATACTGTACAATACATGTCCCTTTATATAACTGTAAAGGTCATACTGTACAATACATGTCCCTTTATATAACTGTAAAGACCATACTGTACAATACATGTCCCTTTATATAACTGTAAAGGTCATACTGTACAATACATGTCCCCTTATATAACTGTAAAGACCATACTGTACAATACATGTCCCTTTATATAACTGTAAAGACCATACTGTACAATACATGTCCCCTTATATAACTGTAAAGGTCATACTGTACAATACATGTCCCTTTATATAACTGTAAAGGTCATACTGTATAATACATGTCCCTTTATATAACTGTAAAGACCATACTGTACAATACATGTCCCTTTATATAACTGTAAAGACCATACTGTACAATACATGTCCCCTTATATAACTGTAAAGACCATACTGTACAATACATGTCCCTTTATATAACTGTAAAGGTCATACTGTATAATACATGTCCCTTTATATAACTGTAAAGACCATACTGTACAATACATGTCCCTTTATATAACTGTAAAGGTCATACTGTACAATACATGTCCCTTTATATAACTGTAAGGACCGTATTGTATAATACATGTCCCTTTATATAACTGTAAAGACCATACTGTACAATACATGTCCCTTTATATAACTGTAAAGGCCATACTGTATAATACATGTCCCTTTATATAACTGTAAAGGCCATACTGTACAATACATGTCCCCTTATATAACTGTAAGGACCGTATTGTATAATACATGTCCCTTTATATAACTGTAAAGACCATACTGTACAATACATGTCCCTTTATATAACTGTAAAGGTCATACTGTACAATACATGTCCCTTTATATAACTGTAAAGACCATACTGTACAATACATGTCCCTTTATATAACTGTAAAGGCCATACTGTATAATACATGTCCCTTTATATAACTGTAAAGACCATACTGTACAATACATGTCCCTTTATATAACTGTAAAGGTCATACTGTACAATACATGTCCCTTTATATAACTGTAAAGACCATACTGTACAATACATGTCCCTTTATATAACTGTAAAGACCATACTGTACAATACATGTCCCCTTATATAACTGTAAAGACCATACTGTACAATACATGTCCCTTTATATAACTGTAAAGGTCATACTGTATAATACATGTCCCTTTATATAACTGTAAAGACCATACTGTACAATACATGTCCCCTTATATAACTGTAAAGGTCATACTGTACAATACATGTCCCTTTATATAACTGTAAAGGCCATACTGTATAATACATGTCCCTTTATATAACTGTAAAGACCATACTGTACAATACATGTCCCTTTATATAACTGTAAAGGTCATACTGTACAATACATGTCCCTTTATATAACTGTAAAGACCATACTGTACAATACATGTCCCTTTATATAACTGTAAAGGTCATACTGTACAATACATGTCCCCTTATATAACTGTAAAGACCATACTGTACAATACATGTCCCTTTATATAACTGTAAAGACCATACTGTACAATACATGTCCCCTTATATAACTGTAAAGGTCTACTGTACAATACATGTCCCTTTATATAACTGTAAAGGTCATACTGTATAATACATGTCCCTTTATATAACTGTAAAGACCATACTGTACAATACATGTCCCTTTATATAACTGTAAAGACCATACTGTACAATACATGTCCCCTTATATAACTGTAAAGACCATACTGTACAATACATGTCCCTTTATATAACTGTAAAGGTCATACTGTATAATACATGTCCCTTTATATAACTGTAAAGACCATACTGTACAATACATGTCCCTTTATATAACTGTAAAGGTCATACTGTACAATACATGTCCCTTTATATAACTGTAAGGACCGTATTGTATAATACATGTCCCTTTATATAACTGTAAAGACCATACTGTACAATACATGTCCCTTTATATAACTGTAAAGGCCATACTGTATAATACATGTCCCTTTATATAACTGTAAAGGCCATACTGTACAATACATGTCCCCTTATATAACTGTAAGGACCGTATTGTATAATACATGTCCCTTTATATAACTGTAAAGACCATACTGTACAATACATGTCCCTTTATATAACTGTAAAGGTCATACTGTACAATACATGTCCCTTTATATAACTGTAAAGACCATACTGTACAATACATGTCCCTTTATATAACTGTAAAGGCCATACTGTATAATACATGTCCCTTTATATAACTGTAAAGACCATACTGTACAATACATGTCCCTTTATATAACTGTAAAGGTCATACTGTACAATACATGTCCCTTTATATAACTGTAAAGACCATACTGTACAATACATGTCCCTTTATATAACTGTAAAGACCATACTGTATAATACATGTCCCTTTATATAACTGTAAAGGCCATACTGTATAATACATGTCCCTTTATATAACTGTAAAGGTCATACTGTACAATACATGTCCCTTTATATAACTGTAAAGGCCATACTGTATAATACATGTCCCTTTATATAACTGTAAAGGCCATACTGTATAATACATGTCCCTTTATATAACTGTAAAGGTCATACTGTACAATACATGTCCCCTTATATAACTGTAAAGGTCATACTGTACAATACATGTCCCCTTATATAACTGTAAAGACCATACTGTATAATACATGTCCCTTTATATAACTGTAAAGGCCATACTGTATAATACATGTCCCTTTATATAACTGTAAGGACCGTATTGTATAATACATGTCCCTTTATATAACTGTAAAGGTCATACTGTACAATACATGTCCCCTTATATAACTGTAAAGGTCATACTGTACAATACATGTCCCCTTATATAACTGTAAAGGCCATACTGTACAATACATGTCCCTTTATATAACTGTAAAGACCATACTGTACAATACATGTCCCTTTATATAACTGTAAAGGCCATACTGTACAATACATGTCCCTTTATATAACTGTAAAGACCATACTGTATAATACATGTCCCTTTATATAACTGTAAAGGTCATACTGTACAATACATGTCCCTTTATATAACTGTAAAGACCATACTGTACAATACATGTCCCCTTATATAACTGTAAAGACCATACTGTATAATACATGTCCCTTTATATAACTGTAAAGGTCATACTGTACAATACATGTCCCTTTATATAACTGTAAAGGTCATACTGTACAATACATGTCCCCTTATATAACTGTAAAGACCATACTGTACAATACATGTCCCTTTATATAACTGTAAAGGTCATACTGTACAATACATGTCCCCTTATATAACTGTAAAGGTCATACTGTACAATACATGTCCCCTTATATAACTGTAAAGACCATACTGTACAATACATGTCCCTTTATATAACTGTAAAGGTCATACTGTACAATACATGTCCCTTTATATAACTGTAAAGGCCATACTGTACAATACATGTCCCCTTATATAACTGTAAAGACCATACTGTACAATACATGTCCCTTTATATAACTGTAAAGGTCATACTGTACAATACATGTCCCCTTATATAACTGTAAAGACCATACTGTACAATACATGTCCCTTTATATAACTGTAAAGGTCATACTGTACAATACATGTCCCCTTATATAACTGTAAAGACCATACTGTACAATACATGTCCCTTTATATAACTGTAAAGACCATACTGTACAATACATGTCCCTTTATATAACTGTAAAGGTCATACTGTACAATACATGTCCCTTTATATAACTGTAAAGGCCATACTGTACAATACATGTCCCCTTATATAACTGTAAAGACCATACTGTACAATACATGTCCCTTTATATAACTGTAAAGGTCATACTGTACAATACATGTCCCCTTATATAACTGTAAAGACCATACTGTACAATACATGTCCCTTTATATAACTGTAAAGGCCATACTGTACAATACATGTCCCCTTATATAACTGTAAAGGTCATACTGTACAATACATGTCCCTTTATATAACTGTAAAGGTCATACTGTACAATACATGTCCCTTTATATAACTGTAAAGGCCATACTGTACAATACATGTCCCCTTATATAACTGTAAAGACCATACTGTACAATACATGTCCCTTTATATAACTGTAAAGGTCATACTGTACAATACATGTCCCCTTATATAACTGTAAAGACCATACTGTACAATACATGTCCCTTTATATAACTGTAAAGGCCGTACTGTACAATACATGTCCCTTTATATAACTGTAAGGGCCGTATTGTATAATACATGTCCCTTTATATAACTGTAAAGGTCATACTGTACAATACATGTCCCTTTATATAACTGTAAAGGCCATACTGTACAATACATGTCCCTTTATATAACTGTAAGGGCCGTATTGTACAATACATGTCCCTTTATATAACTGTAAAGGCCATACTGTATAATACATGTCCCTTTATATAACTGTAAAGGTCATACTGTACAATACATGTCCCTTTATATAACTGTAAAGGCCGTACTGTACAATACATGTCCCTTTATATAACTGTAAGGGCCGTATTGTATAATACATGTCCCTTTATATAACTGTAAAGGTCATACTGCACAATACATGTCCCTTTATATAACTGTAAAGGCCATACTGTACAATACATGTCCCTTTATATAACTGTAAGGGCCGTATTGTATAATACATGTCCCTTTATATAACTGTAAAGACCATACTGTACAATACATGTCCCTTTATATAACTGTAAAGGTCATACTGTATAATACATGTCCCTTTATATAACTGTAAAGGTCATACTGTATAATACATGTCCCTTTATATAACTGTAAAGACCATACTGTACAATACATGTCCCTTTATATAACTGTAAAGGCCATACTGTACAATACATGTCCCTTTATATAACTGTAAGGGCCGTATTGTATAATACATGTCCCTTTATATAACTGTAAAGGCCATACTGTACAATACATGTCCCTTTATATAACTGTAAGGGCCGTATTGTATAATACATATCCCATTATATAGCCACAAGGGCCATACTGTACAATACAGATCCCATTCGTTCAAAATACACCCTCCCCATTATTTTCACTTTCAAGTTGATTGTCCTCAACGAATTGCCAGCAATTTTTGGTATTATATACGTATTTATGTTATGTTATTTATGTATATATTAAAAACATATTTGTTATGTTATTTATGTATATATTTGAAACATATTTGCAACGTTATTCTACTGTAAAGTTATACAACTGTAATAAAATATTTTCAATATGAACATCGTTATTTAAACTTCTTTTAAATAAAATTGACTGACATGAAAAGATTTACGTTTTTTTTTTAAAGATTTTTTGTTCCTTTCAGCTTTTTTCTTTATTTTATACAACAATATTTTATTTATTTTAAACAAAATAAAGATTATTAGAGTTTATCCATTATATTTGGATATATAAGGGAAATAGTTCAATTTGATTTTCTGTTGCAAAAAATAGTGAAAGTAACTTTCAAATAAAGAGATGTTTCGTTTAATGTCACCAATCATTCCCAGGAAACATTGTGACACTTTATTAATCACTAGATGTTACCAGGTGCAACAATTTGAAGTCCAATCATCAGAAATTAAACGTGGGCATGGTGAAAAACACAAACGATTAATCATGGGGTCACCCCCGGGAGAAGACGACAGCAAGGAAACAACTATGAGTTACTTTCACTATTTTTGTTTTGTGCAGTGTAAAATAGGATCGAACTAGAATATTTTGGTTAACAACTAAATTAATTAGTTGAAGAACAAGAATTAAGTTATTAGTCTTATAGCGAAAATAAAAAAGGAAAAATCTTTCGGAATCAATCGATATATTTATTAATATGTTAGAAAGATTGGTAATAATAGAAAACAAAAAAGTGTTTGATTTCTAAGAAACAAAAGAGAGGAAGAATAAAAAGTGAAAAATAAACTAGTTTGATAAGAAATGTGTAAATCACGGAAATAGACGTAAATTTCCGACATTAATCTGTTGATCGATGATCCACTGAGACAAACAAATTATTGACAGGCAATAAATTGGTAATTATGTCGATATCATTTATATTTATCTCATATATTTTATCTGAACAGTTTTATTACACTTTCCTCTCTGATTTTCAATGATTTTCCCAAACAACAACTAAGAAAATAAGCAAAGTTTTCCTCGTTGAAATAATTCATTATTTAACAATGCCGCCAAAGATGAGTTTGTTTTTTGTTATTGTCAAATTAAAGGGAGTCATTGCCCCTAAACCTTTTGATGTGAAACAGTCTGAAACCACCCCTGGGTCTATGATACAACACTGTTTCTTTTAAAGTGACTTTTCCATGATCATTTTATGTAAGAACTTAGTTAAGTTACGTTCCAAACATTAGAGAAATAACTGAGAAAGTCAGTTATGTTACTAAATCTAAATCTCTTAAAATTCTTGATTATTTAGAAAATTATTTTGAAGTTTATATTCTATTTGCGGACATTTATTTACTTATATTAGTACTACATATGCTCGGGGGGGGGGGGGGGGGGGGTCCATGAGGTGTGGGAAGAGGGGGCAGATTGGAGGTCAAGGGTTCCATAAAGAGGTTAATGACATAGACAGTGTCTTTCGTGAGAAATATGGTAACTAGCTGACGTACCCAGCTTCGCCCGGGTAAACATGATAAGAGAAGACAGGTAAAAGAGAAAATGACTGTAATGGATGTTTGTCTGGTTACAGTGTGAGGCGAGTCCCTGGTGTCTGTCATACCAAAAAACAGTAAAAAAAAATCTTCCAGATATACCAGATTCTTCGTACCGTTTGTGCATAGTATATGAACAATTGTAGGGGCTCCCACCTAGAATAGTGACCCCTAGGAGATGGTTCATCTTCTGCCTGACTGTAAAACGTGTATCATTGCATAGACGTGGTTGTTCCACGTTTCTCAAAAGGATGATGGAAGTTCCAATCTTTTATATTATATGTAGATATAGATATAGATATTTAATATAAAATATGTCCGTCAATGTAAAAAAGGTCCCTATTTACTTGAAATGGTTTATACAAATGCCAAATTAATATGGATATGGATAACATGCTTCAAATTATATGACACAAAAATTTATTCAGTAATTTCCAGGCTCTTAGCCACTGAGTAATAGACAGTCAATGTTGCCCAGAGTTCAACTCGGGGATGTGGCCTGGTTTGAACTCCAAATGGCGGATCCTTCTACTTTGAAAATAGAATGGTTTTTCAATATTACTCTAGCCCTGGCCGGCCATAGGCACCAAACTTTTTGCCAGACTCAGCATATGATGAGGTTTTATTACCACCGCTATCAGAAGCGATAAATTTGAAGGCAATTTCTACCAATACTTGTTGGTTTTTATTGCTCATTATCGACAATAAATGACATTGAACATAAATGATAACTCTGCCAAAGCTCACAATACAGATGAAAGGAAACCAATGTCCGAATCATATACGTCGCTTATTGATAGCTTTAAAGATATGCATACATCAGCTCAAAGCTTCATTATAGACAATATTTAGGTTTGTTCCTCTGTTAGTGGTATCAATTGCAAATGTTATACCATCAGGATCGCACACTCGAGATGCAACAACATACAGTTGCCCATGGCTGAATGCTGGATCATTCAAGTAGACACCGACTCGCTTGAAAGTCCCTGTGCCTTGTTGACAGTCATGGAGAAGGCCAAATTGACGGGAAACTGTCTCCTTTGCCAAATAAATGGCAACAGATCTTCACTTGGTCTCAGCATGATCCTCGGAATGAGAACCGATTCGTCTCTGCCTGGGAGTTTAGCTTCTAAAGCTCTTCCGTTAATCAATCTCTCAACAATCAATCTGGTACCATTGCAAAGACCCATTTTATGATTGATATTTCTAAGCAATATAATCGGCATACCTTTTTTCAACCTCAAAATATGTGGGGGAAATCCGGGTATTTGAAGTGAATTCAGATAGTAGGAACATCCATTGCTTTTATTATCAGTATTCATTTCGAGCAATTGTCAAAAAATGACACAATAATAAATATAAAAGATGTCCGTCAATGTAAAGAAAGGTCCCTATTTACTCCCTTCACAACTCTGTGTATGTTAGACTGACATACAGGCACACAGACAGATAAACTGTGCGGCGATTGTGGAACGCCACACACATACACGCATGGAAACGCGCACACGCATGGAAACGCGCACACGCACGCAAACTTGCACACACTCACACGTGTTGATAGTTTTTACTTTCTGTGGAACGCTGCACGCACGCACACACATAAACATACGCACACGTACATACACACGCACACATGTTAATAGTTATTGAACACAGTGTTCACACTCTCCCCTCTCACTCCCTCATTGGCATTATGCATATTAATTTCAGTTTGGCGTAGTTGAGGTGGGTGGAGTCATTTGAAACCTATGAACCAATGATAATCGAGAATTATGACATGGAATACTGACGTTCTTGAAATTAATATATAGAAGAAGGAATCAACTATCTTTTGCCACCTGTTCTACGAAGCAATGTAACAGTTTAAATTTTCTTAACGGTGACTAATATTAGTAGAATTGAGTTTTGAATTTAGTATTTTTTTAATAGGAGGAAGTTGTTGGTGAAAATAGGTCGTTTATCATTAGAATGTATTGTTAGGAATCTGAGAGAAATCCTGATTCTGCAAGAAAATATTATAAAGAGATCTTAACACTTTGATAATTTGCTGAAGGCATTCATGGAAATTAATTATAGCAGAAATATGGATAGATTCTGATTACATATCATCACCATCATCATGTCTTTCTCTCTCTCCCTCTCTCTCTCTCTCTATATATATATATATATATTTTATTTTACGTTCACTTTTCCCTGCTTGCAAGGGTGGGACGGGAACTGATTCTGGCTTGATGTCTACAGCTGGATGCCCTTCCTAACACCAACCTCATTTACAGTGAGTGCTGGGTGCTTTTTTGCCGTGGCACCTCCACGACCACTTTGCAGTGGAATGATAGCGACCCCAGTCCCTATCATCTCATTTCTACAGCTGAGTAAACTGGAGCAATGTGAAATAAAGTGTCTTGCTCAAGGAAACAACACATCACCCGGTCTGAGAATTGAACTCACAACCTTTCGATTGCAAGGCCAATGCTCTAACCACTAAGCCATGTGCCTCCATTATAGATATAGATATATATATATAATGTGCCTCCATTATATATATATATGTGTTAGATATTTCCGTAAAAAAGGTAAAGGAAAGAAGAGTGCTCTATGGGTAGTACAGAGCTATTTAATTACATATGATATATCATCATCATCATCATTTTACGTCCGCTTTTCCCTGCTTGCAAGGGTGGGACGGGTCTTATTCAGCACAGCATCTCTCCACTCGTCACGGTCCCTCGTCATCTCCACCGTGAGCTTCAATGATCTGAGGTCTGTTCTCACCACCTCCGCCCATGTTTTTCGTGGTCTACCTCTACTACGTCTTCCTTCAACTGGCATTTCCTGGCACTTCTTCACCCATCGGTCATCCTCCATGCGCATCACATGTCCATACCACCTCAGTCTCCTCTCCCGTACACTACATTCTATCCCTCTCAGACACAGTTTCTCTCTCAACACATTTATGCTGGGTCGTTCACGCACATTTACACTGCACATCCAACGGAGCATGCTTGCCTCATTTCTCTCCAGCCGTCGCATATCTTCTGCGGTAGCTGCCCATGTCTCACTACCATGCAGCATCGCGCTCCTCACACAGGCATCATACAACCGGCCTTTCGTACGCAGGGAGAAACCCTTCTTCGTCAACAGAGGAAGCAGCTCCCTAAACTTCTTCCAACCCGTCCTTATTCTAGATACTATGGCCTCGGAACACCCTCCTCCCATGCTAATCTGATCTCCTAGGTACCGGAAGCTATCCACCACTTCTATAGCGCCCTCTCGCATTTGAAAAATGTGTCTATCAGTGCGACTTCTACTGTCTAATTTCCCTGTACATCTACTGCATACATATTTCTCCCTACCTGTTAGTTTGCCTGCTATCCCGCTACATCTCTTGTGTACCCAGGACCTACATTGTGTGCATTTTATAGAATTTATGCCAGTTCCTTTTCTGCATATCGAACATGGCCATTTCCCTGACGGAATCAGGGTTTTGTCCTCTTTTCTACTCATCAACACTTTTGTCTTAGCTAGATTTACTCTCAGTCCTCTTGCTTCCAACTGCTGTTTCCATAGCCGGAATTTATTCTCTAGCTCCTCTACTGATTCTGCCATAAGAGCCAGATCGTCAGCATAGAGAAGTTCCCATGGACAGCCAGTCTTAAACTCCTCTGTTATGGCTTGGAGGACTATAATGAACAAGAGCGGGCTGAGGACCGAACCCTGATGTACTCCTACTTGTATCTGGAATTCCTCACTAAACTCCATTCCTACCCTGACTTTACTGAGAGTACCTCTGTACAAAGTTTGCACTGTCCTTACAAGCCATTCCTCAACACCCAGCTTCCTTAGGGACCACCAGATGACAGATCGGGGTACCCTATCAAAGGCCTTCTCTAGGTCAACAAAGGCCAAGTATAGTGGCTTATTCTTCTCTAAGAACCTCTCTTGCATTTGTCTCACCAAGAAGAGGGCATCTGTTGTACTCTTCCCAGGCACAAAACCAAACTGCATCTCATCTAGTTTGACCCTTTCTCTAATTAGTTGTGCTAAAATCCTTTCTGCCACTTTCATAACCTGATCTATCAGTTTTATACCCCTATAATTGCTCCTCTCCAAAGCATCCCCTTTACCTTTGTAGCAATTTATGAGAATACTGCTGCACCAGTCTTTGGGTATGACACCACCATATATAGCCTGATTGATTATGCGTGCAACCAGTTTAGTGCCTACGTCCCCTGATGCCTTCAGCATCTCAGCAACTATTCCCGATGGTCCGGCCGCCTTACCATTTTTCATTTCCCTAATCGCCTCTTGGACCCTATATTCGTCAATCTCAATAGCTGGTCCCTCTGTCGGATCTACCAAGGGTAATTTCTCTCTCTCCCATTCGTTCTCCACATTCATCAGTCTCTCATAATGGCATTTCCAGGCCTCCTTTTTCTGGTCATTCGTGACACTAAGTACACCGGCATCATCCCGGACACATTTATCACCAACAACATCCTGATTTGCATTGACACACTGCCTTGCAATGTGGAACACCGCACGCCTCTGATCTTCCCGTCGCAGAACATTGGCAAACCTCCTACTCTCTGCCTCCCTGCGTGCTAAGTACACCTGACGTCTAGCTTCTCTCTTAGTGGCTGTATATTCTTCCCTACTCCCACCCTTATTCCAAGCCTTCCATGCTAGTCTTTTGTCTCTAATAGCCTTATCTACACTGCTGTTCCACCACCAGGTCACTCTCTGTCTGGTTGGGGCTCTGCTCCAGCCACAAGTTTCATCAGTAGCCTTCAGCAAGTTGTCACGTAAGAACTTCCAGTTATTATCTATGTCATACGTCTCTAAATCGTCTTCTTTTTCGTCATATACATCTTGAAGGGCTTTCCTAAATTTGAATTTTAGTGAAAGGTCTTTTAGCTTCCAGACCTTTCTTCTCCACACCTTCCTATATGGCTCATTCCATCTCTTGCTTACTGAGATATCACTAACAACTAACCTATGCTGTGGGGTACATTCTTCCCCAGGGTATGCCTTGGTATTAGACACTATCTGCCTGTCCCGCTGCCTAACTAGCAGGAAGTCAATCTGGCTTATGTGCTCACCAGATTTGTAGGTTATTAGGTGATTGGCAGGTTTCTGGAAGTTTGTGTTGCAAATAGTCAATGTACTTGCATCACAAAATTCAAGAAGTCTCACTCCTTCTTCATTTCTTGAACCGTAACCATGCCCACCATGTACCCCAGTGTAACCATCCTGGAGCTGTCCAACATGACCATTGAAGTCTCCTGCTAGCATAACGATGTCTCCGTCCTCTGTCATTGTGGTTGTTTGCAAAAGTTGCTCATAAAAGCAGTCTTTCTCATCTTTGCCTAGGCCTGCTTGGGGAGCATAGACCGAGATGATTGTCAGTAGTCTCCTACCTACAACTAATCTAAGCTTAATTATTCGATTACTAACTCGAACTACCTCTATTGTCTTATTGATCCATTTCTCAGCCAGGAAAATGCCTACTCCCCCTAACCCATCATCCTTACCTACCCAGAATAGCTTATAGCTAAGACGCTTGCCTACGACTAGTCTCGCAGAGGCACCTCTCCATCTCACCTCTTGCACGCAGCACACATCCACCTGCCTTCTCTCCAGCATCTCCGCTATTTCAGCAGATCTACCTCTGAGAGTGCCAACATTAAGTGTTGCAACTCTGAGATGCGACGTCTTCATATTTTTTTCTATGCTGTTTTGTTGCTGTGCTGATAAGCTTTTTGGCATTGATACACTGGTTGGATGCCCTTCCTAACACCAGCGCCACTTTACAGCATGGACTGGGTGCTTTTATTTGTGCCACCAGCACTAGAGAGGATGTCTTACTAGACTCAAGGGCCCTCTCTACCCCTCCATTTTACAGCATGGTCATTTAAAAAAAAAAAAAAAAAAAAAAAAAAAAAACTTATTGACACGACTCACACACTAATACTCATGCATACAAACCACAACCACACATACCAACACTCATTCATGCATACAATCACACACACAACTCACAAACACATATATATATATACATATATTACCGACAGTTCTGATACAAAATCAAAATCAAAGTCAAAATCGTCAAAATCACTATCATGTCAACTGTTGACCTTTCCCAGTCCAGTTCGGCTTGTATATAATAACAATAACAATAATAATTGTTTGTTTACGCTGGTAATGGCGGTGGTGGATGGTGTCAGTGTGGTGGTGGTGGATGGTATCAGCGTGGTGGTGGTGGATGGTCAGTGATGGTGGTGACAGTTGTTGGTGCTGTAGTTGTTACTGTTGTTGTTGTCCTTCATTTCACTGCTGCTGTTGCTGCAGACAATGGTGTTGATGCTGTTATTGCTGTCGCATATATACAAATACATACACACACATTCAACACAGACGATGGTGTTGTTGCTGTTGTTGTTGTTGTTGGTGTTGCTGCTGTTGTTGTTGTAGTTGTTGCTGTGTTGAAATCTGGTCGCATCCACAGAGATATACACATATACACACACATACACATATGTATATACACATACATACATCAAAAGATAGTCAGCAGTATGTCAACAGGGGACAGGACAGCGACCTTAGAGTAATGTGGTGATGGTGGGGAGCGAGTGTAGGCGTTATTGTTATTGTTATTGTGGTGACGGGGGGGGGGGGGTCAGTGAGATGTTACAAGTTCATAGATCACTTCTCTCTTTTCCTCTCTCTTCATTCTATATATATATATATATATATATAGAGGCTATATATGTAGGCTCCTCCGAGACCTTCCATTGTTTTTTTCTGGCTGTGTGTTCACATGTGTCTCATGTCTTCTCATATGGTATATATATATATATATATATATAGACCATATGAGAAGACATGAGACACATGTGAACACACAGCCAGAAAAAAACAATGGAAGGTCTCGGAGGAGCCTACAGTTGCCATGTATGTGACAGAGGGGGTTAAAGAGCCACATTTGTGCCTCACATTTTTGAGCATTTTATCAGGTGATGGCAATGCTTGAACACGAGTTTGCAGCCACCATATATGTCTGTATGTTATGTTGGTTCCACAAATCTTCCAGTGTAAAGTGGTTGTGTAGGTGCCACAATAAAAAGTACCCAGTCCACACTGTAAAGTGGTCGTGTAGGTGCCACAACAAAAAGCACCCAGTCCACACTGTAAAGTGGTCGTGTAGGCGTCATAACAAAAAGTACCCAGTCCACTCTGTAAAGTGGTCGTGTAGGTGTCACAACAAAAAGCACCCAGTCCACTCTGTAAAGTGGTTGTGTTAGAAACCAAGCCAGAAACAGTTCTGAGTGAGTATGACATGGTCACCTGACCCAACTTGCCTCTAAATGGGACTAACCCATGCTAGCGTGGAAAAATGGCCGTGAAACATGGGGATGTGTGTGTACATATATATATAAGTATGTACATATGTATATATGTGGAGATGTGTGTCTGGTACATGTGTGTGTACATACATATATGAGTATCTGCATATGTATATATGTGGAGATGTGTGAGTATATACAAATGTATATATGTGGAGATGTGTGTCTGGTACATGTGTATGTACATATATATATGAGTATGTATATGTATATATATATATATATGTGTGTGTAGAGATGAATGTGTATGTACATAGATGTGTATGTACATAGATGTGTACAGAGATGACCCCTTAGCCTTTGTCAAGGCAGAATTCTAGGAGAAGGAAAACTCTGATATAACACCTGCAACCCTGATGGTATCCAATGATGTTGACTTGTTCTTCTTTTTGGTAAATATCATCTTGGTTAAGAGAGTGGGACTGGCTTTGCTCACTATAACTGGCTTTGCTCACTATAAAAGCTTCACGGCACAGGCATTGCTTTATATCTGGAGATCTCTCTGCACTTGTCGTCACATGGTACCATGGGCCCAGCACTATGTGTCAATAATTGTCACAGGTGTAGTGTTTGTACCAGAGTTTTCAAGTCGCTGGCTGGACTAAAAAGTCACACTCGTTCAGCACATCGGTAGGGGTTCTCCTACATGGATATAAAGTAGTGGCCGTACTTGAAAACGAGTTGGCAGCCACCATGTACATATATATATATATATGTGGAGAGGTGTGTACATATATATATATATATATGTGGAGAGGTGTGTACATATATATATATATATATATGTGGAGAGGTGTGTGTATGTACATGTATATATATGTGGAGAGGTGTGTGTATGTACATATATATATATATGTGGAGAGGTGTGTGTATGTACATATATATATATGTGGAGAGGTGTGTGTATGTACATATATATATATATGGAGAGGTGTGTGTATGTACATATATATATATGTGGAGAGGTGTGTGTATGTACATATATATATATATATATATGTGGAGAGGTGTGTGTCTGATACATGTGTATGTACATATATATATATATATATATATATATATATATATATATATATATATGTGGAGAGGTGTATGTACATATATATATATGTGGAGAGGTGTGTGTATGTACATATATATATGTGGAGAGGTGTGTGTATGTACATATATATATGTGGAGAGGTGTGTGTATGTACATATATATATATGTGGAGAGGTGTGTGCATATATATATATGTGGAGAGGTGTGTGTATGTACATATATATATATGTGGAGAGGTGTGTGTATGTACATATATATATATGTGGAGAGGTGTGTGTATGTACATATATATATATGTGGAGAGGTGTGTGTATGTACATATATATATATGTGGAGAGGTGTGTGTATGTACATATATATATCTGTGGAGAGGTGTGTGTATGTACATATATATATATATATATATATGTGGAGAGGTGTGTGTATGTACATATATATATATATATATATATATATATATATATGTGGAGAGGTGTATGTACATATATATATATGTGGAGAGGTGTGTGTATGTACATATATATATATATGTGGAGAGGTGTGTGTATGTACATATATATATGTGGAGAGGTGTGTGTATGTACATATATATATATGTGGAGAGGTGTGTACATATATATATATGTGGAGAGGTGTGTGTATGTACATATATATATATGTGGAGAGGTGTGTGTATGTACATATATATATATATGTGGAGAGGTGTGTGCATATATATATATGTGGAGAGGTGTGTGTATGTACATATATATATATGTGGAGAGGTGTGTGTATGTACATATATATATATATGTGGAGAGGTGTCTGTATATACAGGGCTTCATTTTTGCACTTTACCATTAGATAGCTTGACTGGGTTTGGCTTCTAGTATAATCTGATAGAATAGTATTTATATACACACAACACACATATATATATATATATGTATATAATGTACAGTTATTCATACATATATATATACTCACAACATACATATAATGTAGTTATATATATATATATATATATATATATATGCACACAGACAACATATATAATGTACAGTTATATATATATATATATGTACAGTTATATATATATATATATGTACAGTTATATATATATATATATATATATATACAGATGCACGTGTGATAATCACGTATTGATTATCAAGTACGCACACACAATCCTCTCCATCATCATTATCATTATTTAATGTCTGCTTTCCCTGATAGCAATGGTTGGACACATATATACATATATATATATATACATATATATATATATGTGTGTGTGTGTGTGTGTGTATGTGCATATATATCTCTGTGTGTATATATATATGTGTGTGTGTGTGTGTGTGTATGTGCATATATATCTGTGTGTATATATATATGTGTGTGTGTGTGTGTGTATGTGCATATATATCTCTGTGTATATATATATGTGTGTGTGTATATATATGTGTCTATATATATATATATATCTGTATATTTATATATGTATGTGTGTATATATATATATATCATCATCATCATCATCATACGTCCGCTTTTCCCTGCTTACATAAAATGATGATGATGATGATAGATAGATAGATATATATACACACATATATATCTAGCTATATATATATACACACACATCTATCTATATATATACACACACAAACAGATCTTTGTCATTCTATCTACACATATCCATACATACTCAACGTAATAAATACTATTAATACAGACCCTTTCAGAGACTTGCACATGAATGAAATATATTTTACAAGATGATATAAAGAATTCCATTGACGTATATTTAATTATACTTTCTTAAAGTAAATATTTCAATCTTTCATTACCATATTTCTAATGAAAGACACTATCTATATCATTAACCTTTTCGTTACCATATTTCTAATGAAAGACACTGTCTATATCATTAACCCTCTCGTTATATTTCTAATGAAAGACACTGTGTATGTCATTAACCCTCTCATTACTATATTTCTAATGAAAGACACTGTCCATGTCATTAACCCGCTCATTACCATATTTCTAATGAAAAACACCGCCTGCCTATATCATTAACCCCCTCATTACCATATTTCTAATGAAAGACACTGTCTATGTCATTAACCCTCTCATTACCATATTTCTAATGAAAGACACTGTCTATGTCATTAACCCTTTCATTACCATATTTCTAATGAAAGACACTGTCTATGTCATTAACCCTCTCATTACCATATTTCTAATGAAAGACACTGTCTATGTCATTAACCCTTTCATTACCATATTTCTAATGAAAGACACTGTCTATGTCATTAACCCTCTCATTACCATATTTCTAATGAAAGACACTGTCTATGTCATTAACCTTTTCATTACCATATTTCTAATGAAAGACACAGTCTATGTCATTAACCCTCTCATTACCATATTTCTAATGAAAGACACTGTCTATGTCATTAACCTTTTCATTACCATATTTCTAATGAAAGACACTGTCTATGTCATTAACCTTTTCATTACCATATTTCTAATGAAAGACACTGTCTATGTCATTAACCCTTTCATTACCATATTTCTAATGAAAGACACTGTCTATGTCATTAACCCTTTCATTACCATATTTCTAATGAAAGACACTGTCTATGTCATTAACCCTCTCATTACCATATTTCTAATGAAAGACACTGTCTATGTCATTAACCCTTTCATTACCATATTTCTAATGAAAGACACTGTCTATGTCATTAACCCTCTCATTACCATATTTCTAATGAAAGACACTGTCTATGTCATTAACCTTTTCATTACCATATTTCTAATGAAAGACACTGTCTATGTCATTAACCCTTTCATTACCATATTTCTAATGAAAGACACTGTCTATGTCATTAACCCTTTCATTACCATATTTCTAATGAAAGACACTGTCTATGTCATTAACCCTCTCATTACCATATTTCTAATGAAAGACACTGTCTATGTCATTAACCCTTTCATTACCATATTTCTAATGAAAGACACTGTCTATGTCATTAACCCTTTCATTACCATATTTCTAATGAAAGACAGTCTATGTCATTAACCCTCTCATTACCATATTTCTAATGAAAGACACTGTCTATGTCATTAACCCTCTCATTACCATATTTCTAATGAAAGACACTGTCTATGTCATTAACCCTTTCATTACCATATTTCTAATGAAAGACACTGTCTATGTCATTAACCCTTTCATTACCATATTTCTAATGAAAGACACTGTCTATGTCATTAACCCTCTCATTACCATATTTCTAATGAAAGACACTGTCTATGTCATTAACCCTTTCATTACCATATTTCTAATGAAAGACACTGTCTATGTCATTAACCCTTTCATTACCATATTTCTAATGAAAGACACTGTCTATGTCATTAACCCTTTCATTACCATATTTCTAATGAAAGACACTGTCTATGTCATTAACCCTTTCATTACCATATTTCTAATGAAAGACACTGTCTATGTCATTAACCCTTTCATTACCATATTTCTAATGAAAGACACTGTCTATGTCATTAACCCTTTCATTACCATATTTCTAATGAAAGACACAGGCTGCCTATGATTTTGAAATCATCTATATATAAATTTGTCCTCTTTCTTCTATTTTACTCCAGCCGCCACCAAAACTTCTGTTGTCCATAGAAGAGAGAGAAAGATAACGAAATACTGGGACTTGACCAACCATTTCCTTTTTGTGCCAACTACCATCAAGACGTCAGGTAATTTCAGTCCCCAGACTGATATTTTCTTCTGTAATATCAAGATGAGTGAATCTCACCTGAGCAAGGAGCTAATCTCTCATCCTTGAGGCATCACTAGCTATTCTTTTCAGCATTGCTCTCATCCTTCTGGCTGTGAGTCACAGGTGTAGACACATCGGTCAAGCGAGAGTGTAGAATTTCACCCTCTTTTCCACACCACCACACTGCACCGCACCGCGCTGCGCCGCGGCGCACCCCCCCCCCCCCCCATCACCACACCACCACCACTCGCCCCTCCCCTTATCTCCACACCACCACAACCGCCACAACACCACCACCACCACCACCACACCACACCACCACCACTATGACTCTAGTGATTTAATGTCCCAAATTAGACCAGTCAGTTTTTTTAAGACAAGCATTATACAGATGTCAGTTTGTCTTCTGTTTATAATCTGTCTGTCTGTCTGTCTGTGTGTCTGGCTGTCTGTTTGTCTGTCTGTTTGTCTGTCTGCCTGTCTGTCTGTCTGTCTGTCTGGCTCTCTGTCTGTGTGTCTGTCTGTCTGTCTGTCTGTCTGTCTGTCTGTCTGTCTGTATGACTGTATGTCTGTGCAGCTGTCTCTCTATCTGCCTCTCTGTCTGTGTGTCTGTATGGTTGTGTGGGTGTTACTCACCACCACCCTACCAACACCACTCTCTACCCACCACATCAACCCAACAAACCTACCTACCTATACATCCTCACCACCAACCAATCCAACCACCACACCAACACACCAACACCACACCAACCAACACCACACCAACACACCAACACCACACCAACCAACACCACACCAACACACCAACACCACACCAACCAACACCACACCAACACACCAACACCACACCAACCAACACCACACCACCACACCAACGACCACACCAACACACCAACACCACACCAACCAACACCACACCACCACACCAACACACCAACACACCAACAAACACCACACCAACACATCAACACACCAACACCACACCAACCACCGCACCAACCACCACACCAACACCACACCAACACACCAACCACCACACCAACACCACACCAACACACCAACCACCACACCACCACCACACCAACCACCACCAAACCAACACACCAGCCACCACACCAACCACCACACCGCCACACCAACCACCACACCAACCACCACACCAACACACCAACCACCACCAAACCACCACACCAACCACCACCACCACACCACACCAACCACCACACCAACCACCACCACCACACCACACCAACCACCACCACACCAGCCACCACACCAACACACCACACCAACCACCACACCAACCACCACACCAACCACCACACCAACCACCACCACACCAGCCACCACACCAACACACCACACCAACCACCACACCAACACACCACACCAACCACCACACCAACACACCACACCAGCCAC
>OZ024761.1:11052807-11080307 GCA_964016885.1 Eledone cirrhosa | reverse complement strand
TCACTATATATATATATATATATATATATATATATATATATATATATATATATATATATATATACCCCCCCCCCCCCTGCTAACGTGGAAGATAGATATTAAACGTTGATCATGATGATATCTCTCTCTCTCTATATATATATATATATGTGTGTGTGTGATTAATGTGATATGTGTGTGTGTGATTAATGTGATATGTGTGTGTGTGATTAATGTGATATGTGTGTGTGTGATTAATGTGATATGTGTGTGTGTGTGTGGTTAATGTGATATGTGTGTGTGTGATTAATGTGATATGTGTGTGTGTGTGTGTGTGATTAATGTGGTATGTGTGTGCGTGTGTGGTTAATGTGATATGTGTGTGTGTGTGTGATTAATGTGATATGTGTGTGCGTGTGTGGTTAATGTGATATGTGTGTGTGTGTGTGATTAATGTGATATGTGTGTGTGTGATTAATGTGATATGTGTGTGTGTGATTAATGTGGTGTGTGTGTGTGATTAATGTGATATGTGTGTGTGTGATTAATGTGATATGTGTGTGTGTGATTAATGTGATATGTGTGTGTGTGATTAATGTGGTGTGTGTGTGTGATTAATGTGATATGTGTGTGTGTGTGTGATTAATGTGGCATGTGTGTGCATGTGTGATTAATGTGATATGTGTGTGTATGTGTGGTTAATGTGATATGTGTGTGTGTGATTAATGTGATGTGTGTGTGTGTGTGATTAATGTGGTGTGTGTGTGTGTGTGATTAATGTGATATGTGTGTGTGTGTGTGATTAATGTGATATGTGTGTGTGTGTGTGGTTAATGTGATATGTGTGTGTGTGTGTGTGATTAATTTTTCATAAAAGCAATTGTAGATGTACACAAAGAAATAATAGTTACTTATATAGGCAGAAGGCCAGCAATTACCCAGTGCATTACTGGTACTTTCTTATATAGGCAGAAGGCCAGTAATTTGGGAGGAGGCGAAGTTGATTAAATCGACCCCAGTGTGTGACTGGTACTTCATTTTATCGACCCCGTAAGGATGAAAGGCAAAGTTGACCTCTGCAGGATTTGAACTCAGACCGTAAAGGGGCGTAACTCTATGCTGCAAAGCATGTCGTCCGACCCTCCACCGATACTGCCAATCCACAGAGAAATAATTGTTTCTACTTTAGGCACAAGGCCAGCAATTACCCAGTGCATTACTGGTACTTTATTTTATCGACCTCGTAAGGATGAAAGGCAAAGTTGACCTCGGCGGGATTTGAACTCAGACCGTAAAGGGGCGTAACTCTATGCTGGAAAGCATGGCGTCCGACTCTCTACCGATACTGCCAATCCCCCGCCCTATCCACAGAGAAATAATGATGTTGAAATGTTATTTTAAAGACTTCTAGAAACACACCCAAACATCATTTAACATTTAAACAGTTATAGGAAGGTTTGGTTACTTGGTTATAAACTGCAGTTAGAAACATTTAGATCTAAATTTAGATGCTATATAATTTGATGCCTGCAGTAGCATGTATAGGGAGCTGTGGCTAGAAAGGTTTCCTGGGAAACCAACGAGGAACTGTCATTCCTATTCAAAAGCACTACACCCTCTCTCTCTCTCTTTCTTGTCTCTCACCCCATACCCCGTCGTCCAGCCCCCTCTCACCGTCTTTCTCTTTCAAAAGAATAAATTGTTTGTGTAAGAGATATATCAGCCGAATGTGGTAAGAACTATGATAGAGAGAGAGGTAGAGAGATAGCTATATATATATATATATATATATATATATATAGAGAGAGAGAGAGAGAGCTAGATAGAGTGAGAGAGAGAGCTAGATAGAGTGAGAGAGAGAGATAGATAGAGTGAGAGAGAGAGATAGATAGAGAGAGAAAGAGAGAGAGAAAGCTAGTTAGAGAGAGAGAGATAGCTAGATACATATAGAGAGAGATATAGCTAGATAGAGAGAGAGAGAGAAAGAGAGATAGATTGAGAGAGAGAGCTATATATCTATCTATGAGAGAGAGAGAGAGAGAGAGAGAGAGAGAGCTATATATCTATCTATGAGAGAGAGAGAGAGCTATATATCTATCTATGAGAGAGAGAGAGCTATATATCTATCTATGAGAGAGAGAGAGCTATATATCTATCTATGAGAGAGAGAGAGAGCTATATATCTATCTATGAGAGAGAGAGATAGCTATATATCTATCTATGAGAGAGAGATATAGCTATATATCTATCTATGAGAGAGAGTGAGAGAGAGCTATATATCTATCTATGAGAGAGAGATAGCTATATATCTATCTATGAGAGAGAGAGAGAGAGAGATAGCTATATATCTATCTATGAGAAGAACTCAGAAGTTAGACTCACAACAATAACATGTTTTCAGATCTCTAAAAATAAGTCCACTACTGCCAAATTCCTACCTAATCTTGCTGTTACAGCTCACACCTTTGTAGGTTTGGTTGGTCTGTTACGAGGTTGTATCTCATAGGAGGTTTCTCAGGTGTTTTAATGATAAAGACCTCAGTCCTTTCAGCTTGTTACAGCTCACACCTTTGTAGGTTTGGTTGGTCTGTTACAAGGTTGTATCTCATAGGAGGTTTCTCAGGTGTTTTAATGATAAAGACCTCAGTCCTTTCAGCTTGTTACAGCTCACACCTTTGTAGGTTTAGCTCACATAGGTGTGAGCTGTAACAACAAAATGATAGGACTGGAAGCTCCTATCATTAAAATACTCAAGAAAACCCCTATGAGATACACACTTGTAAAACCCCAACAGAAAAACCCTTCGTGCTGGTCTTAGTTATAAGTTTAATAAGCTTTAGCTTAGGGGTATACACTCATGGGGGCCTCGTTTTTGTATTAACATCTCAAAACCTTCAAGATGTTAATACAAACATCAGCTGAAAAGTTCATAAGCTGAACCACCACCACTACCACCACCACCACCACCAGTCACCACCACCACCACCACCACCACCACCATCACCACCACCACCACCAGTCACGACCACCACCACCACCAGTCACCACCACCACCACCACCAGTCACCACCACCAGTCACCACCACCACCAGTCACCACCATTGGGGTTTGCTTATTTTATTCTCATCTTACCTTTAATAATTAATCTTCAGTTATTTTTCTTACTTAGCAATTATTGTAGTTGTAGTTGTTGTAGTTGTTGTTGTAGTTGTTGTAGTTGTTGTAGTTGTACAGGTGTATACATTTTCCAATTTATCTCTTTTATCCAACTTTCTGTCAGATCTACTTCATTTCAAATTTATAAACAACCTCCCCACACACATATATATACACACATATATATACACACACATATATATATATATACACATATATATATACACATATATATACACACACATATATATACACACATATATATACACACATCATCATATTTTGTTGTTCCTATCTATTTGTTGCATACATCTACACACATACACATGTTTATCAACAACCCCTCCACACATATACATATATACACATACATACATGCATGTACACACATACACATGTTTATATATATACACAAACACACACAATCTCTAATCTATCCTCTAAATAAGGACATCTTTGATAGAGCAGTACCATACTATAACAGTGATCTATAGCCAACAGTGGCTTTACAGAGAACATTTTCTACTGCCTTCACCATTACTCTCCGACTAGAAATATTGTATGGTTCATTCCCTCCCCTCTTTCTAAATGTTAAGATTAACCCTTTAGCATTTAAACTGGCCATATCCAGCCAGAATTCTCTCACCTATTTCTGTTCAAATTGGATGTAACTGGCTGATCATACTGATGTTAAGGTGTTGATCTCAAAATAAATAATATCAAAATCTCATAGATTCGATATTATGTGAGGTAAAGCCTTTACTGTGAAAATATAATAGTATATATAGAGTAATGTAAATGTTATGTGAGATATGTGAGGTAAAGCCTTTACTGTGAAAATACAGTAGTATATATAGAGTAATGTAAATGTTATGTGAGGTAAAGGCTTTACTGTGAAAATACAATAGTATATATAGAGTAATGTAAATGTTATGTGAGATATGTGAGGTAAAGTCTTTACTGTGAAAATACAATAGTATATATAGAGTAATGTAAATGTTATGTGAGATATGTGAGGTAAAGCCTTTACTGTGAAAATACAATAGTATATATAGAGTAATGTAAATGTTATGTGAGATATGTGAGGTAAAGCCTTTACTGTGAAAATACAATAGTATATATAGAGTAATGTAAATGTTATGTGTGGTAATGCATGCATGTATGTGTATAAATATGTTGGTTTGTGTGTTTATATGTATGTGTGTTTGCATGTATGTATGTGTTTGTATGTATGTATAAATGTAAATTTGTAGTTATGTGTATATCTATGTATATATGTATGTATGTAAATGTGTATATCCTGTCAAAGGGCAAAGGAGCTCTTAAGAGTCAATGGCCATCCAAAATCACCGAGAGAGATGACCCCTTAGCCTTTGTCAAGGCAGAATTCTAGGAGAAGGAAAACTCTGATATAACACCTGCAACCCTGATGGTATCCAATGATGTTGACTTGTTCTTCTTTTTGGTAAATATCATCTTGGTTAAGAGAGTGGGACTGGCTTTGTGCAGTGCCTTTGCTCACTATAAAAGCTTCATGGCACAGGCATTGCTTTATATCTGGAGATCTCTCTGGACTTGTCGTCACATGGTACCATGGGCCCAGCACTATGTGTCAATAATTGTCACAAGTGTAGTGTTTGTACCAGAGTTTTCATGTCGCTGGCTGGACTAAAAAGTCACACTCGTTCAGCGCATCAGTAGGGGTTCTCCTACATGGATATAAAGTAGTGGCCATACTCGAAAACGAGTTGGCAGCCACCATATCTATGTATATATGTATGTATGTAAATGTGTATATCTATGTATGTCTGTGGCTATTTATCTGAGTTTTATATCAGTCAGTATTTGCATATGCCTACCTGTCTTGTCTGTATGTGTATGTTGGTGTCACACACACACACACACACACACACACACACACACACACACACACACACAGTTCTTCGTCCCAAAATAAAAGTGTATCAGTTATTTGCAAGACATTACCATTTAAAACACTTAACTAAATTCGTTATTTCTCAGTAATTTCTCTCTTTCCTTAATTGTCTCGTTAAGAAAAACAAACAGATAACCTCCCTTCCACCCCACAACAACAACAACAACATTAAATGATAAACAACGACATATCAACGCTTTCTTATTTTGAAAACTTAAATATATATTTTTTAAAATTATAATTTCATTGATTTACATTTTAACTCATTTGACACAAAAAACCCCATCAAAGTTCTCCTGATTCTAGGCTTCTGGTTTTAAATGTTTATCATCATCATCATCATCATCATCGTCGTTTCTGTGTAAATTTTTCCACGCTTGCATGGGTTGGACAGGTCCTTTTCAGCATAGCATCTCTCTCCTGACTACAGTCCTTAGTTCTCTGTGTCCTTATTCTCCTCTGTGAGTCACAGTGATTTGAGATCAGTGCTCACCACCTCTGCTCAGGCCTATCTTGGTCTTCCTCTACTGCAACTTCCTTCCATTGGGATTTCCTGCCACTTCTTCACCCACCGATCAATACCCATGTGATCATCATCCAATTATCCATACCAACGCAGTCTTCTCTCCTGCTCACCACATCTGGTTTCTCTTAAACCCAGCTTCTCCCTCAGTTCATCCAAGCTCTGTCGTTCTCTCACATTTAACATTGCACATCCAACGAAGCAGGGTTGCTTCATTTCTCTCCAGCCTACATGTGTCCTCTCCAGTCACAGCCCATGTTTCACTACCATGTAGCACCAGATGTTCTCTGCAGTCACAGCCCATGTTTCACTACCATGCAACACCACATGTCCTCTGTAGCCACAGCCAATGTTTCACTACCATGTAGCACCACATATCCTCTGCAGCCACAACCCATGTTTCACTACCATGCAACACCACATGTCCTCTGTAGCCACAGCCAATGTTTCACTACCATGTAGCACCACATGTCCTCTGCAGCCACAACCCATGTTTCACTACCATGCAGCACCACATGTCCTCTGCAGCCACAACCCATGTTTCACTACCATGTAGCACCATATGTCCTCTACAGTCACAGCCCACGTTTCACTACCATGTAGCACCACATGTCCTCTGCAGCCACAACCCAAGTTTCACTACTGTGCAGCACCACATGTCCTCTGTTGTCACAGCCCAAGTTTCACTACCATCTATCACAAGATGTCCTCTGCAGTCACATCCCATGTTTCATTACCATGTAGCACCACATGTCCTCTCTAGTCACAACTCATGTTTCACTACCATGTAGCATTGTACTTCACACACAGGTGTCATACAGCCATCCTTTTGTACATAGAGAGAACTCTTTTATTTATCCTATTACTAAATCCCTTTAACCCTTACATTACTCTATATATACTATTATATTTTGTGCTAAAGGCTTTACCTTACATTATATCGAATCTATGAGATTTTGAATATTATTTATTTTGAGAACAATACCTTAACAACAGTATGAGGGGCCAGTTTGAACAGAAAGTGGTGAGAGAATTCTGGCCAGTTACAGCCAGTTTGAACAGAAAGGGGTAAGAGAATTCTGGCCAGTTACAGCCAGTTTGAACAGAAAGAGGTGAGAGAATTCTGGCCAGTTACAGCCAGTTTGAACAGAAAGGGGTAAGAGAATTCTGGCCAGTTACAGCCAGTTTGAACAGAAAGGGGTAAGAGAATTCTGGCCAGTTACAGCCAGTTTGAACAGAAAGAGGTGAGAGAATTCTGGCCAGTTACAGCCAGTTTGAACAGAAAGAGGTGAGAGAATTCTGGCCAGTTATAGCCAGTTTGAACAGAAAGGGGTGAGAGAATTCTGGCCAGTTACAGCCAGTTTGAACAGAAAGAGGTGAGAGAATTCTGTCCAGTTACAGCCAGTTTGAACAGAAAGAGGTAAGAGAATTCTGGCCAGTTACAGCCAGTTTGAACAGAAAGAGGTAAGAGAATTCTGTCCAGTTACAGCCAGTTTGAACAGAAAGAGGTGAGAGAATTCTGGCCAGTTATAGCCAGTTTGAACAGAAAGGGGTAAGAGAATTCTGGCCAGTTACAGCCAGTTTGAACAGAAAGAGGTGAGAGAATTCTGGTCAGTTACAGCCAGTTTGAACAGAAAGGGGTAAGAGAATTCTGGCCAGTTACAGCCAGTTTGAACAGAAAGAGGTGAGAGAATTCTGGCCAGTTATAGCCAGTTTGAACAGAAAGGGGTGAGAGAATTCTGGCCAGTTTACAGCCAGTTTGAACAGAAAGAGGTGAAAGAATTCTGGCCAGTTACAGCCAGTTTGAACAGAAAGGGGTGAGAGAATTCTGGCCAGTTACAGCCAGTTTGAACAGAAAGAGGTGAGAGAATTCTGGCCAGTTATAGCCAGTTTGAACAGAAAGGGGTGAGAGAATTCTGGCCAGTTACAGCCAGTTTGAACAGAAAGAGGTGAGAGAATTCTGGCCAGTTACAGCCAGTTTGAACAGAAAGGGGTGAGAGAATTCTGGCCAGTTTGAATGCTAAAGTGTTAAATCCTATATTATTTTCCAAACCATATTTATATAGTAGAAGCTGGACCCGTGAAAAAATTCACAGATAATCCCCTCTCTCTAAATATATTAAACCCCCTCCTCTCTTTACATATAAACCCATCCCTTTCCCTATTAAAACCACCCTCTATATATATTATAAGACCCCTCTCTCTATATATATATTTAACCCCCTTTCTCTATATTATAACCCCCTTCTCTCTATATATTATAACCCATCCCTTTCTCTATATTATAAACCCCTCTCTTTAAATATAGTATAATCCCCTCTCTCTAAATATAGTGTAACTCCCTCTCTCTCTCTCTATATATATATCATATATAATAACCTATTCATTTCTCTACATTATAACCCCCTCTCTCTATATTATAACCCCCTCTCTCTACATTATAACCCCCTCTCTCTATATTATAACCCCCTCTCTCTATATTAGAACCCCCTCTCTCTATATTATAACCCCCTCTCTCTCTCCTTTCCAAATGCTGTAACGCTCTTTGATTTTCTTTGGCCGTAGATTGTTGTAGATTGTTTACCACCCCACTTCCATTGTTTTACTGAAAGTGTGACACATGCTCGTACGTACGGTACGTAGGTATTAGCGTATTAATATATAGATTTCATTAAAAACTAGCAGTGGTACCCGGCGTTGCACGGGATAAGGTATTTTGGAACGCGGGCCGCCAACAGACCCAATCGTGGAAAAACTGCATGCCTGGACAATATGGAAAGAAAATAAACTGAATACTCTGAAGGCTGGATAATCTCGATGAAGCAGGAAAAATGCAGGTTTTCACCTAATGCAGGTCCTAGGGGATCAAGAAAATGTATTTTTTTTATGTGCATAATATGCTTTGAAATTTCCGGAAAATCGGCTAGGCGTAATGCCTCCAAAAAGCCCTAAAAAGCTGAAAAAATGAAGTTTTTCACCTAACGCGTGCCCTAGGCCATAACAAAGTTGGATTTTCTTTGCTCATGGTATGAAGAAGAGACTAACTAATACATAGTTACAATTTCAAGGAAATCGGTCTGATGTAACGCCTCAAAAAACCCTAAAAAGCTTAAAAAACACAGTTTTTCACCTAATGCAGGCCCTAGGAGACAAAATGTTGAATTTTATATGCATATCACTCCCTGAAACATAAGTAATACACATGTAAAGTTTGGGTACTTCTCAAGTTTTAGGGATTCAAACTCACAGACACACACAGACAGACATCCTCAAGGAAGTGACGTAATGCAGACAGTCAGACATACAGATAGATATTATAAGGGCGCGACGTTATATGTATGTATCTATCTAAAAAGAGAAAGACTAAGAATTATATAGAGAGATCGCTAAATCGCCTAATGCAGTCCCTAGGGCATTGATAATTTGAAATTTTTTTTGCTCAGAACCCTTTTTGAAACATAAGTATTACATGTGTAAAGTTTGAAAACAGTCGGTTGGGTGGTTTTCTAGTTTTAGGGATTCAAACACACACAGACATACATCCTCAGTTTTATATATATAGATATGGCAGGAAAGAGTTAAACATTTTCAATTGAAAAAGTCTGCTGTTTTCCTAATTTGTCTTTTAAAGATCTTTTTAACTACAATATCTTTGCCGACCAGTTTAATGGGTAAAATATTCTCTAAGTGGTGTTTAACTGTTTGAAATTGTCTACTTTTAATCTTATAATCAAAACACTTAAGTTTTTACTATTCTCTATTTATTTATCTTTTAAAATGTAGCTATGTTGACATTTCCAGCCTATTTATTTTATTCCTCTTTCTTGTTTGCTGTTTTAGTTCATGTTATTTTAATGTCAAATTATTTAGTAGTAGGAAGGTGTGGTAGTTTTATGGTTAGTGTGTTTAGTTCAGGATAATTGTAAAGTGGTGAGTTTGGTGGCCAGCATAAGGCCAGTATGTTGGGTTCTAAAATAAAATAATAATGAAATTATTGTGTACAGTGCTCAGGTGCACTACAACTCATCAAAGGTGCATAGTACATAGAATAATGTACAAATGTCAGAAAAGTGAATAATGTACGAGTCATAATACACATACACACACACCACACACCATTATATATATACCATTATATACACACACCATTTATATAATGAAAATGATTGTGTACAGTGCTCAGGTGCACTACTACTCAAGAAAGTGAACAGTGTATGAATCATGATATACACACAGACATACATACACAACACACCATTATATAAACACTATTATATACACACACCATGTACATAATGAAAATTATTGTGTACAGTGCTCAGATGCACTACAACTCATCAAATGTGTATGTATAGTACATAGAATAATGTACAAATGTCAGGAAAGTAAACAGTGTACGAGTCATGATATACATGTGTGCGTGTGTATGGAGGGGGATACCGGGTGTAGTGTTGGCGAATCGCAGGAAGCATCGAGGTTTTAAAGGATGCAGTGTCTCGACAGCTAACAACTGATGCAGGTAGTTTGTTCCATGGAGGTTTTAAAGGATGCAGTGTCCCAACAGCTAACAACTGATGCAGGTAGTTTGTTCCATGGAGGTTTTAAAGGATGCAGTGTCCCAACAGCTAACAACTGATGCAGGGAGTTTGTTCCATGGAGGTTTTAAAGGATGCAGTGTCCCAACAGCTAACAACTGATGCAGGTAGTTTGTTCCATGGAGGTTTTAAAGGATGCAGTGTCTCGACAGCTAACAACTGATGCAGGGAGTTTGTTCCATGGAGGTTTTAAAGGATGCAGTGTCTCGACAGCTAACAACTGATGCAGGTAGTTTGTTCCATGGAGGTTTTAAAGGATGCAGTGTCTCGACAGCTAACAACTGATGCAGGGAGTTTGTTCCATGGAGGTTTTAAAGGATGCAGTGTCTCGACAGCTAACAACTGATGCAGGTAGTTTGTTCCATGGAGGTTTTAAAGGATGCAGTGTCCCAACAGCTAACAACTGATGCAGGTAGTTTGTTCCATGGAGGTTTTAAAGGATGCAGTGTCCCAACAGCTAACAACTGATACAGGTAGTTTGTTCCATGGAGGTTTTAAAGGATGCAGTGTCCCAACAGCCAACAACTGATGCAGGGAGTTTGGTCCATGGAGGTTTTAAAGGATGCAGTGTCCCAACAGCTAACAACTGATGCAGGGAGTTTGTTCCATGGAGGTTTTAAAGGATGCAGTGTCTCGACAGCTAACAACTGATGCAGGGAGTTTGTTCCATGGAGGTTTTAAAGGATGCAGTGTCTCGACAGCTAACAACTGATGCAGGGAGTTTGTTCCATGGAGGTTTTAAAGGATGCAGTGTCCCAACAGCTAACAACTGATGCAAGTAGTTTGTTCCATGGAGGTTTTAAAGGATGCAGCGTCCCAAGAGCTAACAACTGATACAGGTAGTTTGTTCCATGGAGGTTTTAAAGGATGCAGTGTCCCAACAGCTAGCAACTGATGCAGGGAGTTTGTTCCATGGAGGTTTTAAAGGATGCAGTGTCCCAACAGCTAACAACTGATGCAGGGAGTTTGTTCCATGGAGGTTTTAAAGGATGCAGTGCCTCGACAGCTAACAACTGATGCAGGGAGTTTGTTCCATGGAGGTTTTAAAGGATGCAGTGTCTCGACAGCTAACAACTGATGCAGGTAGTTTGTTCCATGGAGGTTTTAAAGGATGCAGTGTCTCGACAGCTAACAACTGATGCAGGGAGTTTGTTCCATGGAGGTTTTAAAGGATGCAGTGTCTCGACAGCTAACAACTGATGCAGGTAGTTTGTTCCATGGAGGTTTTAAAGGATGCAGTGTCCCAACAGCTAACAACTGATGCAGGTAGTTTGTTCCATGGAGGTTTTAAAGGATGCAGTGTCCCAACAGCTAACAACTGATACAGGTAGTTTGTTCCATGGAGGTTTTAAAGGATGCAGTGTCCCAACAGCTAACAACTGATGCAGGGAGTTTGTTCCATGGAGGTTTTAAAGGATGCAGTGTCCCAACAGCTAACAACTGATGCAGGGAGTTTGTTCCATGGAGGTTTTAAAGGATGCAGTGTCTCGACAGCTAACAACTGATGCAGGGAGTTTGTTCCATGGAGGTTTTAAAGGATGCAGTGTCTCGACAGCTAACAACTGATGCAGGTAGTTTGTTCCATGGAGGTTTTAAAGGATGCAGTGTCTCGACAGCTAACAACTGATGCAGGGAGTTTGTTCCATGGAGGTTTTAAAGGATGCAGTGTCTCGACAGCTGACAACTGATGCAGGGAGTTTGTTCCATGGAGGTTTTAAAGATTGCTGTGTCTTGACAGCTAACAACTGATGCAGGGAGTTTGTTCCATGGAGGTTTTAAAGATTGCTGTGTCTTGACAGCTAACAACTGATACAGGGTGTTTGTTCCATGCTTCAGCAACTCTGAGTGTGAAAAAATGTTTCTGAAAGTCATGGGAGCTGTGCTGTTTCCTGACTTTGTAGACATGCCCACTTGTGTTAGACACGTGGAGATAAAAAAAGGTGTGCAGGGTTGTTGTTGGCAAGATGGTTAATAATCTTGTGGGTGTTTACCAAGTCAGTTGCCAGACATCGGAGCTGCAAGACACTTCATTTCATGTTACTTTACACGATAGAACTGCAGTCATCATCATCATCATTTTACATCTATCATAAACAAACCCTGAGAAATCACCTGAAATACAACCTTGTACAGTGAGATATTGTTTAAATAAAGGCATTTCTCAAACAACTTTGAATATATCCATAGCAACAGTAATTGTTGAAGCCATATGTGTTTATTTTACAGAAGAAATATTTATAAAACATTGGATATTTATTGGTCAAATATATATTGACATTGGAGAATAATGCAATGTAATTTTAGATGACTGTTCTTAAACTACTCTTTGTATATGTATATGTATATATGTATATTTATGTATATGTATATTTATATATATGTATGTATATATGTATATATATATGTATGTATATGTATATATATATGTATGTATATGTATGTATATATATATATATACATATATATGTGTGTATATATACATATTAGACATGGCCTGGGCCAATAGTGGCCAAAACCTATCAATGTTATATATATGTATATATATATATATATATATATATATATATATATGCGTGTGTATACATATATATATATATATATATATGTATGTGTATACATATATTTATCTAGGGCGGGTAAAATTCCCGAGATCCATGGACGAGTTCTCTCCAGCGGTCTCTGTCCCTCATTATCGCTGTCATGTCCTGCGTCTCCAACAGACCAGTGTCTGTCCTTAGGGCATCAACATACGTTAACCTTGGTCTTCCTCTTCCAGTGTGTCCATGTAGGGGCTCCCACAGGAGCACTGAGTGCAATGCCAACTCTGGATGTCGGTGAGCATGTGCAGCTAACCTCAGTCTCCTCTGTGTCACTTTTGAGCTGACTTTTAGGAGGCTCCCATACAGCTGAGTTTTTCATCCTCAGTGTATACTGATTAATGTTCAGAGCCATCCTCAGCATTCTCGTGTAGCACCCATCCACCAATGTTTGAAGAATTGGATATTGAGACAGAGCCCTTCACCAGAGAGGAGCTTCAGAGAGCCAAGAAGAAGACCAAGGAGTGCAAGGCTCATGGGGAAGATGGAGTGGCATCAGAGGTGATGAAGAGGTGTGATTTTGATGATATCATCCTGGGGTTCTGTAACCAGGCACTGGAGAAAGGAGTTGCCCTGAATCAGTGGAGGATCAGTAACATCATCCCAGTGCCAAAGAAGGGAGATCTCTCTAACACCAACATCTACAGGGGGACCTCACTGACGTCACTTGTGGCAAAGACCCTCAACAGGATGATTCTTAACAGGATCCAGCCTGATATGGAGAAGAAGCTCAGGGACAACCAGAATGGCTTCAGAGAGGGTAGATCAACCACCAGTCACATCCTGATGCTGAGGGGGATATTAGAGGGAGCTAGAGCAAAGTGCTTTCATGCGGTCATGGTTTTCATTGACTTTAGGAAGGCCTTTGATTCTGTGGACCGTCACTGCCTGATGAAGATCTTACAGGCTTATGGAATCCCCAAGAAGATAGTGGACCTGATATCACTGCTCTACACTAACACCAGAGCCTAAGTCATTACACCTGACGGGATGACGGAGCTCTTTGAGATACTGGCTGGAGTGCTCCAGGGAGATACATTGGCTCCCTACCTTTCTATCATCGTAGTGGACTATTGTATGTGCCTTGCACTGGAGAAACACCAGGACTCTGGCTTTACTGTAGCACCGGCTCAGAGCAGGAGAGTTAGGGCAAAAAAGATATCGGATGCTGAATTTGCCGACGACATAGTTTTGGTGACAAACACAGTGAAGGAGGCAGAGGATTTGATGCGGGAGGTTGAGACTGTCGATGAGTGTGGGGCTGAGAATGAATGAGACTAAAACAAAATACATATATATATATATATAATTACTAGAAATTGATTAACATATATATAAATAAATATAAACATGAATAATCACAGGAGATAATTTTTACAAGCGTGTAACCATGCATGGCTAGTATTGGAGGTCAGGATAGAGTACATATATATATATACACATACATACATATATATATATTTATACACATACATATATATATATATATTTATACACATACATACACATATATATATATATATATATTTATACACATACATATATATATATATATATATATATATTTATACACATACATACACATATATATATATATATATATTTATACACATACATATATATATATATATATATATATTTATACACATACATACACATACATACATATATATATATTTATACACATACATATATATATATATATATATATATTTATACACATACATACATATATATATATTTATACACATACATATATATATATATATATTTATACACATACATATATATATATATATATATATGTATGTGTATAAATATATATATATAGAAACAGTATATATAAATATATATATATAGAAACAGTCAGCAAGGTTAGAATTAACAACGAATATAGTGAAGAGTTTAGCGTAAAAGTCGGCGTCCATCAGGGCTCTGTTCTCAGTCCACTACTATTTATTATTGCCCTTCAGGCCATAACAGAGGAGTTCAAGACAGGCTGCCCATGGGAACTCCTATACGCAGACGACCTGACACTCATAGCGGAATCAATGGCCGAGCTAGAGAAGAAATTCCAAACATGGAAGCACGGCCTAGAGTCAAAAGGACTTAAAATTAACCTGGCTAAGACCAAAGTACTAGTTTGTAGGAAAGAAAACAAGGCGGCGGTCCCTTCTGGGAAATGGTCGTGCTCGGTGTGTAGGAAAGGCGTAGGTAGAAACTCCATTTTATGTCCTAAATGCAAAGTATGGGTGCATAAAAGATGTAGTGGGATCACAGGTAGGCTAACTAAGAACATAGATTTTACATGTGGCCGGTGCTCTGGTGCAATAAGTAGCAGCAAGTGCCCACAAACTACTAGCTCTTTCAATTGCGCAGAGGGTTCTATAGAAATAGTGGACAGCTTCCGTTACCTGGGCGATAAAATCAGCAGTGGGGGAGGGTGCTCTGAAAGTACTGTAGCTAGAGTCAGAACTGGTTGGAAAAAGTTCAGAGAGCTTATACCACTATTAGCTGCTAAAGGGTTCTCACTAAAAATGAAAGGCAGGTTGTACGATGCCTGCATACGAACAGCAATGCTGCATGGCAGTGAGACCTGGGCATTGTGTGCAGAGGATATACGCAGACTAGAGAGGAACGAAGCTTGCATGCTCCGCTGGATGTGTAACAGTAATATACGTGAACGGCAAAGCATAAACGAACTAAGGAATAAATTAGAGATAAGAGGGATCAGATGTTGTTTACTCGAGAGAAGGCTACGTTGGTATGGACACGTGATGCGCATGAAAGTCGATAGCTGTATAACAAAGTGCAGGGCAATAAAGATAGACGGTAGTCACGGAATAGGCAGACCTAGAAAAACCTGGGACGAGCTGATAAACTCCGACATCACACACTTACACCTCTCCAAGACAATGTCACTGGACCGAGACCTTTGGCGGTACTCAGTAACAGAGAAGACCCGCCTTACCTAAATATATAGTAAAACCTACTCCAGCCAGTAGGCATCTCTAACAAATACACCCCGTCCCACCACCCCCACCCGATCCACACCACCCCGTTCTATGTAAAGTTATGTTGGTGCCGCGCCATCGAGGCCGAAACAAATGAGATCGTGTAGGTGTCACGACAAAAAAACACACAGTCCGCGCTGTAATGTGGCCGTGTAGGCAACACGGTAAAAACCTCCCAGACCCACACTGTAAATGTGGTTGGTGTTAGGAAGGGCATCCAACTGTAGAAAACCTGCCAGACAGTCCTATGCGAGCAAGACAATCACTCTTGCCTCAAGTGGGACTACCCCCGTCCAAACCCATGCAAGCGTGGAACACGGACGTTAAACGCTGATGATGATGATGATGATGATGATATATATGTATGTGTATAAATATATATATATATATGTATGTGTATAAATATATATATATATATATATATATATGTATGTGTATAAATATATATATATATATGTATGTATGTGTATATATATATATACATGTACTCTATCCTGACCTCCAATACTGCTACAACCTTACATGGGGTGGGGGTGGCAAGTGATGCTTGTCCTGGCACCAGCACTACCACCTTACAGCACCAAAATCAACACTGCACATGACCAAGGCACACAGCACTGTGCCAAGCAATGCAGTGATGATGCACTAAATATAAAACTGATTATAACAGAATGAAGGGGAGGGGAAGGAGGAAGGGGAAGGGGAGGAGGTGGAAGGAGGGAGTTTGAAATGACAAACTAACGAAAACAAATAATATTGACATAAAATCTAATTGATAATTAGTTGTTGTTAGTCGTTAAAATGTTGCCAGTTTGTTTGTTTAAGTATCAGCTACTTGTTACTGTGAATATAATACAGTAGGATTTTTTTTCAACACGCTGACGCATATGTGTATATATATATGTGTGTGTGTGTATGCATACATTTATATGGTATGAGTATATAAATATAAATGTGCAAACACAGACGCACTTACAAAAATACACACTCACAGACATACATTCACAAGAACACACATTCACACAAACACACATACATACATACATTCACACAAACACATATGTACACACAAACACCCACACATATATTCACACAAATACACACACATATTCACACAAACACCCACACATACACACAAACACACTCATACAAACACACATACATTCGCACAAAAACACACACATACATTCACACAAACACAGACATACATTCACACAAACACACATACACATTCACACAAATGCACACATACATTCACACAAACACACACACATTCACACACATACATTCACAGAAATACATTCACACAAACACACACACACACATACATTCATACAAACACACATACATTCACACAAACACACACGCATTCACACACATACATTCACAGAAATACATTCACACACACACACACACATACATTCACACACACACACACACATACATTCACACAAACACACACATACATTCACAGAAATACATTCACACACATACACACACACATTCACACAAACACACATACATTCACACAAACACACATACATTCACAGAAATACATTCACACACACATACACACACACACACATACATTCACACACACACACACATACATTCACACAAACACATACATTCACAGAAATACATTCACACACACACACACACACACATACATTCACACAAACACACACATACATTCACAGAAATACATTCACACACACACACACATACATTCACACAAACACACACACACACACACATACATTCACAGAAATACATTCACACAGACACACACGCATACATTCACACATACATTCACACAAACACACACACATACATTCACACAAACACACACAAACACACACAAGCACATCCATTCACATAAACACATTCACACAAACAGTCATACATTCACGCAGCAGCAGATGTAAAGAGAGGGGAGTGGTATGAGGTAGTCAAACTACTCCCCTCTCTTTACATGTTGCAACAGAATCACAGAAATCTATATAATACATTACTCCTACCCTCTCCCTCTGCACACTCTAGAAATAACTGTTATATAAGTATCAGATACTTGTTTATGGAAATATAATAGATTTTTCCTTCCTACCCTCTCCTTCTGCATATTGTAACAATAACTCTGTTATATAAACAATTGAATTGATGGTAGCAATGATACGTGCGGATATGTGTGTGTATGTGTGTGTGTGCGTTTGTGGGTGTATGTGTGTGTTTGTGTATGCGTGTGTGTGTGTGTGTGTGTGTATGTATGTGTTTGTGTGGGTTTGTGGGTGTATGTGTGTTTGTGTGTGTATGTATGTGTGTGTATGTATGTGTGTGTGTTTGTGTATGTGTGTATGTGTGTGTATGTGTTTGTGTGAGTGTGTTTGTGTATGTGTATGTGTTTGTGTGTATGTGTTTGTGTGTGTGTTTGTGTGTGTGTATGTGTGTGTGTGTTTGTGTGTGTGTGTTTGTGTGTAATGATGGTGGTGTATGTGATGTTGATGGTCATGATGATGATGATGTCTATAATGTTGATGATCATGATGATGATGTATATAATGAGGGTGTATATAATGATGGTGTATATGTATATAATGATGATAATGTATATAATAATGGTTTCTATTATAGGCACAAGGCCAGCAAAATACCCCAGTACATTACTGGTACTTTATTTTATCGACCCCCGTAAGGATGAAAGGCAAAGTCAACCTCGGCGGGATTTGAACTCAGATCGTAAAGGGACGTAACTATGCAGGAAAGCATGGCGTCCGACCCTCTACTGATACTGCCAGTCCACCGAGGGTGTATATAATGAGGGTGTATATGTATATATTGAATCAAAAACAGTGCTGGGAATTTAAGAATATTATAAACAGTGTAGTAGTAGTGGTGGTGGTGGTGGTGGTGGTGGTAGTAGTAGTAGTGATGGTAGTAATGGTTGTAGTAGTAGTATTAGTAGTAGTTCTACTTGAAACTAGACTCAGCTGGTATCAACAGAAATACTTTAGCAGCTGTATTACCAGTTGTCTTATTACAAATATTATAATGGATGAAGAGAAAGCTTTTGTGTTAAAATATTCTTTGTAACCTGTGGATACTGCATGGTCAAATGGTTGAGGTTCTCTCTGTTAATCATTAGGTCCCAGGTTCAATCCCACTGTGTGATATCTTGTGTATCATTTACCTAAACCCAGAGGTTCGCAAACTTTTCTGGCCACCGACCCTCCTCCGCATGGCCATGTAATGCCCTCAGCGCCCCTACCCCATTTCCAGAGAGACCTGCCTATATGCAAATTGTAAATAGTACATGAATGAAATCGTTAATTTATATATAATAAATAGTATAATGTATATGATAGGATAGGACTGGGGGTCCCTCTATAACAGCACAGCTCCCATGACTTTCGGAAACATTTTTTCATGCTTAGAGTTGCTGAAGCATGGAACAAACTGCCTGCATCAGTTGTTAGCTGCCGAGACACTGCATCTTTTAAAACCCTCATGCTTCCCGAAATTCTCCAAAACTACACCTGATGTCCCCCTTCCATACACATGCACACATGTGTATATCATGACTCATGCACTGTTCATTTTGCTGACGTTTGTACATTACCCTATGTACTATACTTACACCTTTGATGAGTTGTAGTGCACCTGAGCACTGTACACAATATTTTCATTATTATTCATTATTATATAATACAGTCGTTGTAGGGCAGCTAACCCTACCTAGGTGTGATCTAATGACATGATAGGACTGGGGGTCCTTCTATCAGTAATACAGCCTCGTAGTAGGCCAGCTAAACCTACCTAGGTGTGATCTGTAATGATATGATAGGACTGGCGGTGCCTCTATATATAATACAGCCTCGTAGTAGGCCAGCTAAACCTACCTAGGTGTGATCTAATGACATGATAGGACTGGGGGTCCCTCTATCAGTAATACAGTCGTTGTAGGCCAGCTAAACCTACCTAGGTGTGATCTAATGACATGATAGGACTGGGGGTCCCTCTATCAGTAATACAGTCGTTGTAGGGCAGCTAACCCTACCTAGGTGTGATCTAATGACATGACATGATAGGACTGGGGGTCCTTCTATCAGTAATACAGTCGTTGTAGGGCAGCTAAACCTACCTAGGTGTGATCTAATGACATGATAGGACTGGGGGTCCCTCTATCAGTAATACAGTCGTTGTAGGGCAGCTAAACCTACCTAGGTGTGATCTAATGACATGATAGGACTGGGGGTCCCTCTATCAGTAATACAGTCGTTGTAGGGCAGCTAACCCTACCTAGGTGTGATCTAATGACATGACATGATAGGACTGGGGGTCCTTCTATCAGTAATACAGTCGTTGTAGGGCAGCTAAACCTACCTAGGTGTGATCTAATGACATGATAGGACTGGGGGTCCCTCTATCAGTAATACAGTCGTTGTAGGGCAGCTAAACCTACCTAGGTGTGATCTAATGACATGATAGGACTGGGGGTCCCTCTATCAGTAATACAGTCGTTGTAGGGCAGCTAACCCTACCTAGGTGTGATCTAATGACATGACATGATAGGACTGGGGGTCCCTCTATCAGTAATACAGTCGTTGTAGGGCAGCTAAACCTACCTAGGTGTGATCTAATGACATGATAGGACTGGGGGTCCTTCTATCAGTAATACAGTCGTTGTAGGGCAGCTAAACCTACCTAGGTGTGATCTAATGACATGACATGATAGGACTGGGGGTCCTTCTATCAGTAATACAGTCGTTGTAGGGCAGCTAAACCTACCTAGGTGTGATCTAATGACATGACATGATAGGACTGGGGGTCCCTCTATCAGTAATACAGTCGTTGTAGGGCAGCTAACCCTACCTAGGTGTGATCTAATGACATGACATGATAGGACTGGGGGTCCCTCTATCAGTAATACAGTCGTTGTAGGGCAGCTAACCCTACCTAGGTGTGATCTAATGACATGACATGATAGGACTGGGGGTCCCTCTATCAGTAATACAGTCGTTGTAGGGCAGCTAACCCTACCTAGGTGTGATCTAATGACATGATAGGACTGGGGGTCCCTCTATCAGTAATACAGTCGTTGTAGGGCAGCTAACCCTACCTAGGTGTGATCTAATGACATGACATGATAGGACTGGGGGTCCTTCTATCAGTAATACAGTCGTTGTAGGGCAGCTAACCCTACCTAGGTGTGATCTAATGACATGACATGATAGGACTGGGGGTCCCTCTATCAGTAATACAGTCGTTGTAGGCCAGCTAACCCTACCTAGGTGTGATCTAATGACATGACATGATAGGACTGGGGGTCCCTCTATCAGTAATACAGTCGTTGTAGGCCAGCTAAACCTACCTAGGTGTGAGCTATAACAAGAACAACAAACATACATTGGATCTACAATACAAAACTATTTGTTTTAAAATGTTTATATTTATCCCAAAACCTTCCACGATAATTTTATGTAAGATCTCTTGTTAAGTTATGTTCCAAACTCCAGCTCAATGCTGAGGATGTTAGTTACATTTTTAAATCCCTCCAAATTCTTGAGTATTTTCAAAATTATTTGAAATATTTGACATGGTTTCTAAGGCTGTATGCCCTTCACAACACCCACACTTTACAGAGTGTATTATGTGCATTTTATGTTGGTATCAACACTAGAGAGATTGTCATGTCCTTGATACAACTGAAGAGTCCTCACAACCCTTTGTTTAGCATATCATGTATAATGTATGTATACAGATAAGCAAATAAAGCTGCTATAAAACATATGTAATATATACAAAAAAAAAGTATATATTAAGATCAAATAAATGCACAAAACAATCTCAACTGATAATTTGTAATGTACTAACTAGTACTTCTTCTTCGCCCACATATTCCTGAGAGGCTCGTGGGGAGAGAGTCGTCAAACACTCCTTCCAATGGTCCTGTCAGAAGCAACCGTCTCCAACTGATCTGACTGGATTGTTCAAGTGAGACCAGCCAAGCTCATGGATGTTATCCAACCATCTTGCTCAGGGCTACCCCTGGGTCTCCTGCCGGTTGGTTTTGCCCGTAAAATCTATTCAGCGATTCTTTCCTGAGACATTCTAACCACAAGCCTATAGTATTGGAGCTGTGATCTCTCAATTCGGAGAAGTAGCAGCTCTACCTGGAGTGACTCTTTGATCTCCAAGCTACACATTCTTTCCTGAGACATTCTAACCACATGTCGATAGTATTGGAGCTGTGATCTCTCCAAGTTGTGGCTCTACCTGGAGTGACTCCCTTTTCTCTGAGCTACACACTCTATCGAGTAACCTTACTCCAAAGACCCTTCAGTTAAACAGAAAAAAAAAACCCACTGGAGTTTATAGGGAAAACAAATATTTTCATAATGGAACCCCTAAGTAGTCAGCCATAATAATGTTTCTCTCCTCTATTGCAGTTTCAGTGATAAGTTGTGGTCCTGTGCTAGGTCATATTAACCCATGTTTGGGCATGTAGGGTTTCAGGGATTTTGAGGGCTGTTTCTATTTTTAATTATCACCAATATCCAACTTACATTATTTACTCAACAAATGGTTTCACCCTTCAAGCTTGTACTGGTAGGGTGGAGGGTTAGGGGAAGGACACTGCTCCTTCCCTCCCTCCAGACCATGGTATTGTCTCTCCAGACCTTGGTATTGTCTCTCCAGACCATGGTATTGTCTCTCCAGACCATGGTATTGTCTCTCCAGACCATGGTATTGTCTCTCCAGACCATGGTATTGTCTCTCCAGACCTTGGTATTGTCCCTCCAGACCTTGGTATTGTCTCTCCTTCTCTCCAGACCTTGGTATTGTCTCTCCAGACCTTGGTATTGTCTCTCCTTCCTTCCAGACCTTGGTATTGTCCCTCCAGACCTTGGTATTGTCTCTCCTTCCCTCCAGACCTTGGTATTTTGCCTCCAGACCTTGGTATTGTCTCTCCAGACCTTGGTATTGTCTCTCCTTCCCTCCAGGCCTTGGTATTGTCCCTCCAGACCTTGGTATTGTCTCTCCAGACCTTGGTATTGTCTCTCCTTCCCTCCAGACCTTGGTATTGTCTCTCCAGACCTTGGTATTGTCCCTCCAGACCTTGGTATTGTCTCTCCTTCCCTCCAGACCATGGTATTGTCTCTCCAGACCTTGGTATTGTCCCTCCAGACCTTGGTATTGTCCCTCCAGACCTTGGTATTGTCTCTCCTTCCCTCCAGACCTTGGTATTGTCTCTCCTTCCCCCCAGACCTTGGTATTGTCCCTCCAGACCTTGGTATTGTCTCTCCTTCCCTCCAGACCTTGGTATTGTCCCTCCAGACCTTGGTATTGTCCCTCCAGACCTTGGTATTGTCTCTCCTTCCCTCCAGACCATGATATTGTCCCTCCAGACCATGGTATTGTCCCTCCAGACCTTGGTATTGTCCCTCCAGACCTTGATATTGTCTCTCCAGACCTTGGTATTGTCTCTCCAGACCTTGGTATTGTCTCTCCTTCCCTCGAGACCATGGTATTGTCCCTCCAGACCATGGTATTGTCCTTCCAGACCTTGGTATTGTCTCTCCAGACCTTGGTATTGTCTTTCCTTCCCTCCAGACCATGATATTGTCCCTCCAGACCTTGGTATTGTCTCTCCTTCCCTCTAGACCATGGTATTGTCCCTCTAGACCATGGTATTGTCTCTCCTCCAGACCATGGTATTGTCCCTCCCTCCAGACCATGTCACTGACCTCTCCACCAGATCTATTATATAAATAAATAAATAAAAATAAAGCTTCTGGGTTCAATCAGGATTGAAAATTGATAGAAAATTGATGTGGACAGCAATGGACATGTAATGTTTCATATATTTATACACAATATGTATATATATATATTTATATATATATATATATATAAATATATATATATTTATATATATATATATATATATAAAATATATATATATTTATATATATATATATATATATATATATATATACATATATATATATATGTGTATATATATATATGTATATATACATATATATATATATATGTATATATATATATATATACACATATATATATATACATATATATATATATATATATGTGTATATATATATATATGTATATATATATATACATATATATATATATGTATATATATATATATACACATATATATATATATCTATATATATATATATATATATATTGTTATTTGGGGAGGGTCATATTTGCGTAATATTGCCAGAATTAATAACAGAACACACTCACTGTTTGGTTGGTTTTCGCTTCTCGCTGTCTTTTATATATATATATCTGCGATCTAACTTACTCGGTCCTCAATGTTGCCATTGACTGACCGGCGGTCAAAAATAATACAGATACAATATAGACAAACACATATATATAGTTTACATAAATCTTTCGTTGCACATCTGCAACATCGTCAGTGGTGTTATATTCATTGTTCCTCCTGTTGTGTTGTATGTCTACGCCATTTTTTTTGTTCAGTCAATGGCAACATTGAGGACCGAGTAAGTTAGATCGCAGATATATATATATAAAAGACAGCGAGAAGCGAAAACCAACCAAACAGTGAGTGTGTTCTGTTATTAATTCTGGCAATATTACGCAAATATGACCCTCCCCAAATATAACAATATCTGTTTCGACACACGATTTCATATAAAAAAACCTCGCAAAACTAATTCATCGCCGCTATATATATATATATATATATATATACATATATATGTATATATATATATATATATATATATATATATACATATATATGTATATATATATATATATATATATATATATATACATATATATGTATATATATATATATATATATATATATATATATATATATATATACATATATATGTATATATATATATATATATATATATATATATATACATATATATGTATATATATATACATATATATATATATGTGTATATATATATATATATGTATATGTGTATATATATATATGTGTATATATATATATGTGTATATATATATATGTGTATATATGTGTATATATATATATGTGTATATATATATATATGTGTATATATATATATGTGTATATATATATATATATACATATATATATATATATATATAAATATATATATATATATATAAGCTTGTGATATATGTATGTATATATAACACACTATATGTATACTATATATTATATATATATGTATGTATATATACACACTATTGTATACACTATATATATATATATGTATATATACACTATATGTATACACTATATAAATATATATATATATATGTATATATATATATAGTGTATACATATAGTGTGTGTATATATATATATATATATTGACACTGGCTTGTCTTCTGCTATTCTTGGAATCTAATCAACTCATCAAATAGAATCCATGCCAACAGAGGAATTGGTTTGTGATTGTGTGTATGTGTATATATGTATACATGTGTGTATACATATATATATATATATATATATGCATGTGTGTGTACACACATGCATATATATATATATATGTGTGTATACATATGTGTATATATGAATACGTGTGTATATACATATATATATATATATATATATGTATGTGTATACATATGTGTGTATACATATGTGTATATATGAATACGTGTGTATATGCATATATATATATATATATATATATATATATGTATATGTATGCATGTGTGTGTACATATATATATATATATATATGTATGTATACTTGTGTGTGTATGTATATATAAATAGATATGTGTATATATATTTATGTATACATATGTGTGTATACATGTAAACATGTCTTCAGATGTCTTCTCTTTGTTCATTCTCATTTTCCTTTGATAGATAAAAACAAAACAAAAAAAACTAGTTTCAATAATAATAATAATAATAACAATAATAATAATGGTTTCTGATTTAGGCACAAGGCCAGCAATTTGTGGTGGAGGGGGAAAGTCTGCTATTTCTTCCAACCTACAGCCACATGCTTAGAGTAGGCCCATTCTTGCATATTCACCCATCTTTTAACTGAGGGGGCAGCATTTCTCTCCCCACCCTCACCTTCCTTTCCATGTGGAACTTGAACAAGTTAACCCTTTAATGTTCAAACCGGCCAAAACTGGTCCAAACCGGCCAGAATTCTCTACCTTTCTCTGTTGAAACTGGCTGTAACTGGTTGCTCAAACTGATGTTAAAATGTTTTCAAAATAAATACTTTCAAAATCTCATAGATTCGATATTATGTGAGATAATTTTGTGTGATAAAGCATTTACCATGAAAATATAATAGTATATATAGAGTAATGTGAATGCTAAAGGGTTAACGAATATACTGAGGGGCAGCATTTCTCTCCCCTCCCTCACCTTCCTTTCCATGTGGAACTTGAACAAGTTAATGATGGCTTGGATAAAGACGAATATGGAGGCACATGGCTTAGTGGTTAGAGCATTGGCCTTGCAATCGAAAGGTTGTGAGTTCAATTCTCAGACCGGGTGATGTGTTGTTTCCTTGAGCAAGACACTTTATTTCACATTGCTCCAGTTTACTCAGCTGTAGAAATGAGATAACAGGGACTGGGGTCCCTATCATTCCACTGCAAAGTGGCCGTGGAGGTGCCATGGCAAAAAAGCACTCAGCACTCACTGTAAATGAGGTTGGTGTTAGGAAGGGCATCCAGCTTTAGAAATCAAGCCAGAATCAGTTCCCGTCCCACCCTTGCAAGCAGGGAAAAGTGGACGTAAAATGATGATGATGATGATGTTGTTTTAGTCTAGTCGGACACACAACCACCAAACAGCGCAGAAAAACTGCCTGCCCTTCCTTGCCAAAGGGGTAGTGTCTGTCTTTAGTCCTGTCCACCTGGTCCTGTCCACTACAAGACCTCTTTTGAATTCCTTCACCATAGCCACCAGGCAGAGCTGGAAAACTGCCTGCTCTTCCTTGCTAAAGGAGGGTAGTGGCTCAGTGGGTGGAGTAGTCTTTATGATGGAGTAGGCTGATATCCCCCCCCCACCAGATCTGTCCTACACATGACAACAAAAATAATGCTGTGTTCTGTCACTGCTTAAGTTCTTTGAATTTCTCAATTTTTTCTCAGGGAAAAAACAACAAAACAACAACAAAACCTTACTTGTCATTCTTTTTTCTTTGTTTCCTGTTTTTCTCCTCTTCTTTTCATTTATCACCATTATTACTATTGTTGTTGTTGTTATCAAAGTTGTTACAGTGTCAGAATATTAAGGAGTTATTCCAGGTCTTTACATTCTGAGTTCAAATAAAGCCAAGGTTAGCTTTGCTTTTCATCCTTCCAGGGTCGATAAAATAGAGTACCAGTCATGTACTGGGGTCAATTTAATCGACTATCCCCTTCCCACAAAATTGCTGGCCTTGTGCCTAAAGTAGAAATCATTATTGTTGTTGTTATATCATTTTTGGATCTCCCCCCCCCCCCTCTCTCTCTCTCCTTTTTGCCATATCTCCTTTTCTTTCTACCCCCTCTCCCCTCAGTACTGTCACCCTCAATAGTAGTCTTCTATTCAAGGCAGTGTTATGTAAGCAGGACCCTAAACAATATATATTTATATATATATACTCTAAAATATATTTCTTTTAAATCCTAAAATATAATTTTTTAATCCTAAAATATATTTCCTTTAAT
>OZ024761.1:11007074-11044574 GCA_964016885.1 Eledone cirrhosa | reverse complement strand
TGGACAGGTGGACATATAGACAACGATTGGACAGGTGGACATATAGACAATGAATGGACAGGTGGACATATGGACAACGATTGGACAGGTGGACATATGGACAACGAATGGACAGGTGAACATATAGACAACGAATAGACAGGTGGACATATAGACAACGAATAGACAGGTGGACATATAGACAACGAATAGACAGGTGGACATATAGACAACGAATGAACGGATGGACATATAGACAATGAATGGACGGATGGACATATAGACAATGAATGGACAGGTGGACATATAGACAATGAATAGACAGGTGCACATATAGACAACGAATGGACGGATGGACATATAGACAATGAATGGACGGATGGACATATAGACAATGAATGGACAGGTGGACATATAGACAATGAATAGACAGGTGGACATATAGACAACGAATGGACGGATGGACATATAGACAATGAATGGACGGATGGACATATAGACAATGAATGGACAGGTGGACATATAGACAATGAATAGACAGGTGGACATATAGACAACGAATGGACGGATGGACATATAGACAATGAATGGACGGATGGACATATAGACAATGAATGGACAGGTGGACATATAGACAATGAATAGACAGGTGGACATATAGACAACGAATGGATGGATGGACATATAGACAATGAATGGACGGATGGACATATAGACAATGAATGGACAGGTGGACATATAGACAATGAATAGACAGGTGGACATATAGACAACGAATGGACGGATGGACATATAGACAATGAATGGACGGATGGACATATAGACAATGAATGGACGGATGGACATATAGACAATGAATAGACAGGTGGACATATAGACAACGAATGGACGGATGGACATATAGACAATGAATGGACGGATGGACATATAGACAATGAATGGACAGGTGGACATATAGACAATGAATAGACAGGTGGACATATAGACAACGAATGGACGGATGGACATATAGACAATGAATGGATGGATGGACATATAGACAATGAATGGACAGGTGGACATATAGACAACGAATGGACAGGTGGACATATAGACAACGAATAGACAGGTGGACATATAGACAACGAATAGACAGGTGGACATATAGACAACGAATAGACAGGTGGACATATGGACAACGAATAGACAGGTGGACATATAGTCAACGAATAGACAGGTGGACATATAGACAACGAATGGACAGGTGGACATGGACAACGAATAGACAGGTGGACATATAGACAACGAATGGACAGGTGGACATATAGACAATGAATGGACAGGTGGACATATAGACAACGAATGGACAGGTGGACATATAGACAACGAATAGACAGGTGGACATATAGACAACGAATGGACGGATGGACATATAGACAACGAATGGACGGATGGACATATAGACAATGAATGGACGGATGGACATATAGACAATGAATGGACAGGTGGACATATGGACAACGAATGGACAGGTGGACATATAGACAATGAATGGACAGGTGGACATATAGACAACGAATAGACAGGTGGACATATAGACAACGAATGGACAGATGGACATATAGACAATGAATGGACAGGTGGACATATGGACAACGAATGGACAGGTGGACATATAGACAATGAATGGACAGGTGGACATATAGACAACGAATGGACAGGTGGACATATAGACAACGAATAGACAGGTGGACATATAGACAACGAATAGACAGGTGGACATATAGACAACGAATAGACAGGTGGACATATGGACAACGAATAGACAGGTGGACATATAGACAACGAATAGACAGGTGGACATATAGACAACGAATGGACAGGTGGACATGGACAACGAATAGACAGGTGGACATATAGACAACGAATGGACAGGTGGACATATAGACAACGAATAGACAGGTGGACATATAGACAACGAATAGACAGGTGGACATGGACAACGAATAGACAGGTGGACATATAGACAACGAATGGACAGGTGGACATATAGACAACGAATAGACAGGTGGACATATGGACAACGAATAGACAGGTGGACATATAGACAACGAATAGACAGGTGGACATATGGACAACGAATAGACAGGTGAACATATAGACAACGAATAGACAGGTGGACATATAGACAACGAATGGACAGGTGGACATATGGACAACGAATAGACAGGTGGACATATGGACAACGAATAGACAGGTGGACATATGGACAACGAATGGACAGGTGGCCATATAGACAACGAATAGACAGGTGGACATATGGACAACGAATAGACAGGTGGACATATGGACAACGAATGGACAGGTGGACATATAGACAACGAATAGACAGGTGGACATATAGACAACGAATAGACAGGTGGACATATGGACAACGAATAGACAGGTGGACATATGGACAACGAATGGACAGGTGGACATATAGACAACGAATAGACAGGTGGACATATGGACAACGAATAGACAGGTGGACATATAGACAACGAATAGACAGGTGGACATATGGACAACGAATAGACAGGTGGACATATAGACAACGAATAGACAGGTGGACATATAGACAACGAATGGACAGGTGGACATATGGACAACGAATAGACAGGTGGACATATAGACAACGAATGGACGGATGGACATATAGACAACGAATGGACAGGTGGACATATAGACAACGAATGGACAGGTGGACATATAGACAACGAATGGACGGATGGACATATAGACAATGAATGGACGGATGGACATATAGACAACGAATGGACGGATGGATATATAGACAATGAATGGACAGGTGGACATATAGACAATGAATGGACGGATGGACATTTAGACAACGAATGGACAGGTGGACATATAGACAATGAATGGACGGATGGACATATAGACAACGAATGGACAGGTGGACATATAGACAACGAATGGACGGATGGACATATAGACAACGAATGGACAGGTGGACATATAGACAACGAATGGACGGATGGACATATAGACAACGAATGGACAGGTGGACATATAGACAACGAATGGACGGATGGACATATAGACAATGAATGGACAGGTGGACATATAGACAACGGATGGACATATAGACAATGAATGGACAGGTGGACATATAGACAACGAATGGACGGATGGACATATAGACAACGAATGGACAGGTGGACATATAGACAACGAATGGACGGATGGACATATAGACAACGAATGGACAGGTGGACATATAGACAATGAATGGACGGATGGACATATAGACAACGAATGGACGGATGGACATAAGGACAACGAATGGACAGGTGAACATATAGACAACGAATGGACAGGTGGACATATAGACAACGAATGGACAGGTGGACATATAGACAACGAATGGACAGGTGGACATATGGACAACGAATGGACAGGTGGACATATAGACAACGAATGGACAGGTGGACATATAGACAACGAATGGACAGGTGGACATATAGACAACGAATGGACAGGTGGACATATAGACAACGAATGGACAGGTGGACATATAGACAACGAATGGACAGGTGGACATATGGACAACGAATGGACAGGTGGACATATAGACAACGAATGGACAGGTGGACATATAGACAACGAATGGACAGGTGGACATATAGACAACGAATGGACGGATGGACATATGGACAACGAATGGACAGGTGGACATATAGACAACGAATGGACAGGTGGACATATAGACAACGAATGGACAGGTGGACATATAGACAACGAATGGACAGGTGGACATATGGACAACGAATAGACAGGTGGACATATAGACAACGAATAGACAGGTGGACATATAGACAATGAATGGACAGGTGGACATATAGACAACGAATGGACAGGTGGACATATAGACAACGAATGGACAGGTGGACATATAGACAACGAATAGACAGGTGGACATATAGACAACGAATAGACAGGTGGACATATAGACAATGAATGGACTGGTGGACATATAGACAACGAATGGACGGATGGACATATAGACAACGAATAGACAGGTGGACATACAGACAATGAATGGACAGGTGGACATATAGACAATGAATGGACAGGTGGACATATAGACAACGAATAGACAGGTGGACATATAGAAAACAAATGGACAGGTGGACATATAGACAACGAATGGACAGGTGGACATATAGACAACGAATGGACAGGTGGACATATAGACAACGAATAGACAGGTGGACATATAGAAAACAAATGGACAGGTGGACATATAGACAACGAATGGACAGGTGGACATATAGACAATGAATGGACAGGTGGACATATAGACAACGAATGGACAGGTGGACATATAGACAATGAATGGACAGGTGGACATATAGACAACGAATGGACAGGTGGACATATAGACAACGAATGGACAGGTGGACATATAGACAACGAATAGACAGGTGGACATATAGACAACGAATAGACAGGTGGACATATAGACAACGAATAGACAGGTGGACGTATAGACAATGAATGGACTGGTGGACATATAGACAACGAATAGACAGGTGGACATATAGACAATGAATGGACAGGTGGACATATAGACAACGAATAGACAGGTGGACATATAGACAATGAATGGACAGGTGGACATATAGACAACGAATGGACAGGTGGACATATAGACAACGAATGGACAGGTGGACATATAGACAACGAATAGACAGGTGGACATATAGACAACGAATAGACAGGTGGACATATAGACAATGAATGGACTGGTGGACATATAGACAACGAATGGACGGATGGACATATAGACAACGAATAGACAGGTGGACATATAGACAACGAATAGACAGGTGGACATATAGACAACGAATAGACAGGTGGACATATAGACAATGAATGGATTGGTGGACATATAGACAACGAATGAACGGATGGACATATAGACAACGAATAGACAGGTGGACATATAGACAACGAATAGACAGGTGGACATATAGACAACGAATAGACAGGTGGACATATAGACAATGAATGGACTGGTGGACATATAGACAACGAATGGACGGATGGACATATAGACAACGAATAGACAGGTGGATATATAGACAACGAATAGACAGGTGGACATATAGACAACGAATAGACAGGTGGACATATAGACAATGAATGGACTGGTGGACATATAGACAACGAATGGACGGATGGACATATAGACAACGAATAGACAGGTGGACATATAGACAATGAATGGACACGTGGACATATAGACAATGAATCGACAGGTGGACATATAGACAATGAATAGACAGGTGGACATATAGACAATGAATGAACAGGTGGACATATAGACAACGAATGGACAGGTGGACATATAGACAACGAATGGACAGGTGGACATATAGACAACGAATGGACAGGTGGACATATAGACAACGAATGGACAGGTGGACATATGGACAACGAATGGACAGGTGGACATATAGACAACGAATGGACAGGTGGACATATAGACAACGAATGGACAGGTGGACATATAGACAAAGAATGGACGGATGGACATATGGACAACGAATGGACGGATGGACATATAGACAATGAATGGACAGGTGGACATATAGACAATGAATAGACAGGTGGACATATAGACAACGAATGGACGGATGGACATATAGACAATGAATGGACGGATGGACATATAGACAATGAATGGACAGGTGGACATATAGACAATGAATAGACAGGTGGACATATAGACAACGAATGGACGGATGGACATATAGACAATGAATGGACAGGTGGACATATAGACAACGGATGGACATATAGACAATGAATGGACAGGTGGACATATAGACAATGAATAGACAGGTGGACATATAGACAACGAATGGACGGATGGACATATAGACAATGAATGGACGGATGGACATATAGACAATGAATGGACAGGTGGACATATAGACAATGAATAGACAGGTGGACATATAGACAACGAATGGACGGATGGACATATAGACAATGAATGGACGGATGGACATATAGACAATGAATGGACAGGTGGACATATAGACAATGAATAGACAGGTGGACATATAGACAACGAATGGACGGATGGACATATAGACAATGAATGGACGGATGGACATATAGACAATGAATAGACAGGTGGACATATAGACAATGATTAGACAGGTGGACATATAGACAACGAATGGATGGATGGACATATAGACAATGAATGGACGGATGGACATATAGACAATGAATGGACAGGTGGACATATAGACAATGAATAGACAGGTGGACATATAGACAACGAATGGACGGATGGACATATAGACAATGAATGGACGGATGGACATATAGACAATGAATGGACAGGTGGACATATAGACAATGAATAGACAGGTGGACATATAGACAACGAATGGACGGATGGACATATAGACAATGAATGGACGGATGGACATATAGACAATGAATGGACAGGTGGACATATAGACAATGAATAGACAGGTGGACATATAGACAACGAATGGACGGATGGACATATAGACAATGAATGGACGGATGGACATATAGACAATGAATGGACGGATGGACATATAGACAATGAATAGACAGGTGGACATATAGACAACGAATGGACGGATGGACATATAGACAATGAATGGACGGATGGACATATAGACAATGAATGGACAGGTGGACATATAGACAATGAATAGACAGGTGGACATATAGACAACGAATGGACGGATGGACATATAGACAATGAATGGACGGATGGACATATAGACAATGAATGGACAGGTGGACATATAGACAACAAATGGACAGGTGGACATATAGACAACGAATAGACAGGTGGACATATAGACAACGAATAGACAGGTGGACATATAGACAACGAATAGACAGGTGGACATATGGACAACGAATAGACAGGTGGACATATAGACAACGAATAGACAGGTGGACATATAGACAACGAATGGACAGGTGGACATGGACAACGAATAGACAGGTGGACATATAGACAACGAATGGACAGGTGGACATATAGACAATGAATGGACAGGTGGACATATAGACAACGAATAGACAGGTGGACATATAGACAACGAATGGACGGATGGCCATATAGACAACGAATGGACGGATGGACATCTAGACAATGAATGGACGGATGGACATATAGACAATGAATGGACAGGTGGACATATGGACAATGACTGGACAGGTGGACATATAGACAATGAATGGACAGGTGGACATATAGACAACGAATAGACAGGTGGACATATAGACAACGAATGGACAGATGGACATATAGACAATGAATGGACAGGTGGACATATGGACAACGAATGGACAGGTGGACATATAGACAATGAATGGACAGGTGGACATATAGACAACGAATGGACAGGTGGACATATAGACAACGAATAGACAGGTGGACATATAGACAACGAATAGACAGGTGGACATATAGACAACGAATAGACAGGTGGACATATGGACAACGAATAGACAGGTGGACATATAGACAACGAATAGACAGGTGGACATATGGACAACGAATAGACAGGTGGACATATAGACAACGAATAGACAGGTGGACATATGGACAACGAATAGACAGGTGGACATATAGACAACGAATAGACAGGTGGACATATAGACAACGAATGGACAGGTGGACACATGGACAACGAATAGACAGGTGGACATATGGACAACGAATAGACAGGTGGACATATGGACAACGAATGGACAGGTGGACATATAGACAACGAATAGACAGGTGGACATATGGACAACGAATAGACAGGTGGACATATGGACAACGAATGGACAGGTGGACATATAGACAACGAATAGACAGGTGGACATATAGACAACGAATAGACAGGTGGACATATGGACAACGAATAGACAGGTGGACATATGGACAACGAATGGACAGGTGGACATATAGACAACGAATAGACAGGTGGACATATGGACAACGAATAGACAGGTGGACATATAGACAACGAATAGACAGGTGGACATATGGACAACGAATAGACAGGTGGACATATAGACAACGAATAGACAGGTGGACATATAGACAACGAATGGACAGGTGGACATATGGACAACGAATAGACAGGTGGACATATAGACAACGAATGGACGGATGGACATATAGACAACGAATGGACAGGTGGACATATAGACAACGAATGGACAGGTGGATATATAGACAACGAATGGACGGATGGACATATAGACAACGAATGGACAGGTGGACATATAGACAATGAATGGACGGATGGACATATAGACAACGAATGGACGGATGGATATATAGACAATGAATGGACAGGTGGACATTTAGACAACGAATGGACGGATGGACATATAGACAATGAATGGACGGATGGACATATAGACAATGAATGGACAGGTGGACATATAGACAACGAATGGACGGATGGACATATAGACAATGAATGGACGGATGGACATATAGACAACGAATGGACAGGTGGACATATAGACAACGAATGGACGGATGGACATATAGACAACGAATGGACAGGTGGACATATAGACAACGAATGGACGGATGGACATATAGACAATGAATGGACAGGTGGACATATAGACAACGGATGGACATATAGACAATGAATGGACAGGTGGACATATAGACAACGAATGGACGGATGGACATATAGACAACGAATGGACAGGTGGACATATAGACAACGAATGGACAGGTGGACATATAGACAATGAATGGACGGATGGACATATAGACAACGAATGGACGGATGGACATATGGACAACGAATGGACAGGTGAACATATAGACAACGAATGGACAGGTGGACATATAGACAACGAATGGACAGGTGGACATATAGACAACGAATGGACAGGTGGACATATGGACAACGAATGGACAGGTGGACATATAGACAACGAATGGACAGGTGGACATATAGACAACGAATGGACAGGTGGACATATAGACAACGAATGGACAGGTGGACATATAGACAACGAATGGACAGGTGGACATATAGACAACGAATGGACAGGTGGACATATGGACAACGAATGGACAGGTGGACATATAGACAACGAATGGACAGGTGGACATATAGACAACGAATGGACAGGTGGACATATAGACAACGAATGGACGGATGGACATATGGACAACGAATGGACAGGTGGACATATAGACAACGAATGGACAGATGGACATATAGACAACGAATGGACAGGTGGACATATAGACAACGAATGGACAGGTGGACATATGGACAATGATTGGACGGATGGACATATAGACAACGAATGGACAGGTGGACATAGACAACGATTGGACGGATGGACATATAGACAACCAATGGACAGGTGGACATATAGACAGACTGTCAGAGAGAGAGATGGACATATAGACAGACTGTCAGAGAGAGAGACTGTCAGACATAGTGACATATAGACAGACAGACAGACATACCGACTCCCATGAACATCAATACTCATCTTGTTCCACTTCCTAGAAGATTCTGAGCCCCATTATCAGGCTAAAATTTCTTCAGTCAAAAATTTCAGCGAAAGCTTCTATCTCTTATATCATCATGATCATCATCATTGTTTAATGTCCATCTTCCACGCTAGCATGGGTTAGATGGTTTTGTCCCACTTGAGGCAAGATTGATCGGGAGACCATGTTTCGCTCGTATGGACTGTTTCTGGCAGGTTTTCTACGGTTGCATGCCCTTCCTAACACCAACCTGATTTACAGTGTGGACTGGGAGCCTTTTTACCGTGTCTCCTACATGACCACCTTACAGTGTGGACTGGGAGCCTTTTTACCGTGTCTCCTACACCACCTCTTTACAGTGTGGACTGGGAGCCTTTTCACTGTGTCTCCTACACGACCACCTTACAGTGTGGACTGGGAGCCTTTTCACTGTGTCTCCTACACAACCACCTTACAGTGTGGACTGGGAGCCTTTTCACTGTGTCTCCTATACGGCCACCTTACAGTGTGGACTGGGAGCCTTTTCACTGTGTCTCCTACACGGCCACCTTACAGTGTGAACTGGGAGCCTTTTCACTGTGTCTCCTACACGGCCACCTTACAGTGTAGACTGGGAGCCTTTTCACTGTGTCTCCTACACGGCCACTTTACAGTGTGAACTGGGAGCCTTTTTCACTGTCTCCTACACGACCACCTTACAGTGTGGACTGGGAGCCTTTTTACCGTGTTTCCTACATAACCACCTTACAGTGTGAACTGGGAGCCTTTATACCGTGTCTCCTACACAACCACCTTACAGTGTGGACTGGGAGCCTTTTCACTGTGTCTCCTACACGACCATCTTACAGTGTGGACTGGGAGCCTTTTCACTGTGTCTCCTACACGGCCACTTTACAGTGTGAACTGGGAGCCTTTTTACTGTCTCCTACAAGGCCACCTTACAGTGTGGACTGGGAGCCTTTATACCGTGTCTCATACACAACCACCTTACAGTGTAGACTGTTGTGTCATCGACACAGTGGATGGAACGGGAGAGGGAGGATGGGGTAGGGTGTGGCAGTGGGGTGTACATTGAGTTAAGAAGTGCCTACTGACTAGGTTTCTATGCAATGGCAGTTGGGTCTTCTGTACAACTGCATGGCGGCATAGATCTCGATCCAGTGTCATCGTCTTAGAGAGGTGTAGGTGGGCATCTCTCTTCTGTATATATACATATATACAGAAGAGAGATGGTTTTAAATGTACATCCTCTATTTAGTATATAATCCTGTTATATGTATTTCAAAAACATCAAAGGGATTGCATAACCCTTTGATGTGTTTTCATCTGACAGGTGTAAAGTTGTAAAGTTTTTTTGTTTTTGATATGCAACTGTACTACTACTACTACTACTACTACTACTACTACTACTACTACTACTATTGCTGCTGCTGCTACCACTACTACTATTACTACCACCACCACCACCACCACCACTACTTCCACCACCACCACTACTACTACTACTACTACCACCACCACCACCACCACCACTACTTCCACCACCACCACTACTACTACTACTACTACCACCACCACCACTACCACCACTACTACTACTACTACCACCACCACCACCACAGTACCAACACCACCACCAACACTACTACTATTACTATCTGTGTGTTGTAGATATTGAAAGAAACATCCCAGGTAGTAAGATATCAGGTCCAGTGAAGAGGGGACAGTACCATCAACAGAACAGTGATGATATGATGGGGAGGAGACCAATGGTTGAGGCCCCTGCCCCACGGGTTGTCACACCTAGCTCCAATATGAAGTACTCATCACGTCCTCACACTACAGATGCTTCAAGCAGGTAATCACTGCTGTGTTGCATCTCTTTCGCTTGTATGTTGGTGTGTTGGTGTGTGTGTGTATGTATGTTGGTGTGTGTGTGTGTGTGTGTATGTTGGTGCGTGTGTATGTATGTTGGTGTGTGTGTGTGTATGTATGTTTGTGTGTGTGTGTGTATGTTGGTGCGTGTGTATGTATGTTGGTGTGTGTATATGTTGGTGTGTGTGTGTATGTATGTTGGTGTGTGTGTGTGTACGTATGTATGTTTGTGTGTGTACGTATGTTTGTGTGTATGTATGTTTGTGTGTGTATGTATGTTTGTGTGTATGTTTGTGTGTGTGTATGTATGCCTGTATGTATGTTTGTGTGTGTGTATGTCTGTGTATGTATGTTTGTGTGTGTATGTATCTTTGCGTGTAGGTTTGTGTGTGTGTATGTATGTATGTGTGTGTGTGTATGTATGTCTGTGTGTATGTATGTATGTGTGTGTATGTAAAAGGTAAACAGAAATAACAACACAATCAGTACAGTATATGGAAGGAAAATATTAGGTTAATGCTTGAAATAGCAGGAAGAGGGTCTTAACGTTTCGGACGCTAGTCCTTCATCGAAAGAAAGAATGAGAAGTAAGAAAGATTGAAGGGACGGGCTGGGTGGAATTGGAAAAAATGTCTTTAGATAAAAATAACAGGTCCATTCGTATGTATGTATGTTTGTGTGTATGTATCATCTTCACCATTTAGCATCTATTTTTCCACGCTGGCGAGGAATCCTGTTGTGAGCAATGCCAGGTCAGGTGACCATGTCCTGCTCATACAGAATCGATATTGGCTTGGTTTCTACAGCTGGATCCTCTTCCTAGCACCAACCACACTTACAGTGTGAACTGGGTGCTTTTTGTTATGACGCCTACACGACCACTTTACAGTGTGGACTGGGTGCTTTTTGTTATGACGCCTACACGACCACTTTACAGTGTGGACTGGGTGCTTTTTGTTATGACGCCTACACGACCACTTTACAGTGTGGACTGGGTGCTTTTTGTTATGACGCCTACACGACCACTTTACAGTGTGAACTGGGTGCTTTTTGTTATGACGCCTACACGACCACTTTACAGTGTGGACTGGGTGCTTTTTGTTATGACGCCTACACGACCACTTTACAGTGTGGACTGGGTGCTTTTTGTTATGACGCCTACACGACCACTTTACAGTGTGGACTGGGTGCTTTTTGTTATGACGCCTACACGACCACTTTACAGTGTGGACTGGGTGCTTTTTGTTATGACGCCTACACGACCACTTTACAGTGTGGACTGGGTGCTTTTTGTTATGACGCCTACACGACCACTTTACAGTGTGGACTGGGTGCTTTTTGTTATGACGCCTACACGACCACTTTACAGTGTGGACTGGGTGCTTTTTGTTATGACGCCTACACGACCACTTTACAGTGTGGACTGGGTGCTTTTTGTTATGACGCCTACACGACCACTTTACAGTGTGGACTGGGTGCTTTTTGTTATGACGCCTACACGACCACTTTACAGTGTGGACTGGGTGCTTTTTGTTATGACGCCTACACGACCACTTTACAGTGTGGACTGGGTGCTTTTTGTTGTGACACCTACACGACCACTTTACAGTGTGGACTGGGTGCTTTTTGTCGTGTCACCTGCATGACCACTTTACATGGTTGGCGTTAGGAAGGACATCCAGCTGTAGAAAACCAGCCAGAAACTCTCCTATATGAGTGAGACACGGTTACCCGACCGAAATTGCCTCAAGCCTGTCTAACCCATGCTGGCGTGGAAGATAGTCGTTAATCGATGATGATATATAGAGTAATGTGAATGTTAAAGGGTTAAGAAGCCATGATACCACACCCATGTGATCAGCCTGGGACCTTATGATATTATGATATGGAAGTAAACTTAACCACACAAACCAGAAATACTTTCATTATATTTTGCTATCACTTTGTGTCCTGTCATTGTGAAAGGTGAGAGCTGGATCTGGAAGTGAGGTTTTTTAAACTATTGTTTTTCTCTGTTGATGTATTTGTAGGTCAGATCACTACAACTGGTCTTCCTCTGTTCAGTCTTGTACAGCTGTCTCAACACCGGCGGCACCTCGCCAGCCTCACCAACCTCGCCAGCCTCACCAACCTCGTCAAATGTTTGGTGGGGAGTCGTTCATTCAGGAAGCTAACACTGCTGAAATAGCTCCTAACTTTTACAACAGAGGAAGTAATAATACTTATGGTGGAGCTAAACATAGTCCTACCTATTATCAAACCACCACCACCAACAACAACAACAAGGACAATACAGGGCCAAAGGTCAGCTCGTTAAACACTCTCGTTAGTTATTTTGATTTGAAAAATTTATAAAACTTTATTTATTCACAATTTCAACTTTGTTGCAACATAATAATAATAATAATAATTGTTTCTACTTTTGGCACAAGGTCAGCAATTACTCCAGTGTATTACTGGTACTTTATTTTATTGATCTCGTAAGGATGAAAGGCAAAGTTAACCTCGGCGGGATTTGAACTCAGATCATAAAGGGAGGTAACTCTATGCTTCAAAGCATGGCGTCCAACCCTCTACCGTTACTGCCAATCCACCGCCATAATAATAATAACAATAAGGTTTCTACTTTTGGCACAAAGCCAGCGATTATCCCAGTAAATTACTGGTGACAACTCAACACAACTCTCTCCTACCCACTTTATATACTGAAGTAACACCACCATAACACAGCTATACAACACCACACCATAACACAACACAACACTACACCACATCACAACACAACAGCTATACAACTCAACAACACAACACCACACCACATCACAACACAACAGCTATACAACTCAACAACACAACACCTATACAACACCTATACAACACAACACCTATACAACACCACACCACAACACAACAGCTATACAACTCAACAACACAACACCTATACAACACCACACCACAACACAACACAACACCTATACAACACCACACCACAACACAACAGCTATACAACTCAACAACACAACACCTATACAACACCACACCACAACACAACACAACTCTCTCCTACCCACTTTATATACTGAAGTAACACCACCATAACACAGTTATACAACACCACACCACATCACAACACAATAGCTATACAACTCAACAACACAACACCTATACAACACCACACCACAACACAACAGCTATACAACTCAACAACACTACACCATAACACAACACAACCGCTATACAACACCACATCACAACACCTATACAACACCACACCACAACACAACAGCTATACAACTCAACAACACAACACCTATACAACACCACACCACAACACAACAGCTATACAACTCAACAACACAACACCTATACAACACCACACCACAACACAACACCACACCACATCACAACACAACAGCTATACAACTCAACAACACAACACCACACCACATCACAACACAACAGCTATACAACTCAACAACACAACACCACACCACATCACAACACAACAGCTATACAACTCAACAACAAAACACCTATACAACACCACACCACAACACAACACAACTCTCTCCTACCCACTTTATATACTGAAGTAACACCACCATAACACAGTTATACAACACCACACCACATCACAACACAATAGCTATACAACTCAACAACACAACACCTATACAACACAACACCTATACAACACCACACCACAACACAACAGCTATACAACTCAACAACACAACACCTATACAACACTACACCATAACACAACACAACCGCTATACAACACCACATCACAACACCTATACAACACCACACCACAACACAACAGCTATACAACTCAACAACACAACACCTATACAACACCACACCACAACACAACAGCTATACAACTCAACAACACAACACCTATACAACACCACACCACAACACAACACCACACCACATCACAACACAACAGCTATACAACTCAACAACACAACACCACACCACATCACAACACAACAGCTATACAACTCAACAACACAACACCTATACAACACCACACCACAACACAACACCTATACAACACCACAACACAACACAACAGCTATACAACACCACAACACAACACAACACAACAGCTATACAACTCAACAACACAATACCTATACAACACCACATCACAACACAACAGCTATACAACTCAACAACACAACACCTATACAACACCACAACACAACACAACAGCTATACAACTCAACAACACAACACCTATACAACACCACACCACAACACAACAGCTATACAACTCAACAACACAACACCTATACAACACCACAACACAACAGCTATACAACTCAACAACACAACACCTATACAACACCACATCACAACACAATAGCTATACAACTCAACAACACAACACCACACCACATCACAACACAACAGCTATACAACTCAACAACACAACACCTATACAACACCACACCACAACACAACACCTATACAACACCACAACACAACACAACAGCTATACAACTCAACAACACAATACCTATACAACACCACATCACAACACAACAGCTATACAACTCAACAACACAACACCTATACAACACCACAACACAACTCAACAGCTATACAACTCAACAACACAACACCTATACAACACCACACCACAACACAACAGCTATACAACTCAACAACACAACACCTATACAACACCACAACACAACACAACAGCTATACAACTCAACAACACAACACCTATACAACACCACACCACAACACAACAGCTATACAACTCAACAACACAACACCTATACAACACCACAACACAACAGCTATACAACTCAACAACACAACACCTATACAACACCACACCACAACACAACAGCTATACAACTCAACAACACAACACCTATACAACACCACATCACAACACAACACAACAGCTATACAACTCAACAACACAACACCACACCACAACACAACACAACAGCTATACAACTCAACAACACAACACCTATACAACACCACACCACAACACAACACCTATACAACACCACACCACAACACAACAGCTATACAACTCAACAACACAACACCTATACAACACCACACCACAACACAACAGCTATACAACTCAACAACACAACACCTATACAACACCACATCACAACACAACAGCTATACAACTCAACAACACAACACCACAACACAACAGCTATACAACTCAACAACACAACACCTATACAACACCACATCACAACACAACACAACAGCTATACAACTCAACAACACAACACCTATACAACACCACACCACAACACAACACAACAGCTATACAACTCAACAACACAACACCTATACAACACCACACCACAACACAACAGCTATACAACTCAACAACACAACACCTATACAACACCACATCACAACACAACACAACAGCTATACAATAACACAACAGCCATACAGCACCACAACACAACTTTCTCCTACCCACTTTATATACTGAAATAACACCACAACACGACAGCTATACAACACCACATCACAACAGTTATACAACAACACAACACATAGGCCATACAACATCACAACACAACTGTCTCCTACCCACTTTATTTACTGAAGTAATACCACAACACAACACAACAGCTATACAACTCAACAATACAACAGCTATACAACAACACAACACAACAGCCATACAACACCACAACACAACTATCTCCTATCCACTTTATTTACTGAAGTAACAACACTTCATTATCCACAACATGCGTTGTTTGTTTCATTAATCTGTTAATATCCTCATAGCTTTATCTCTACTCACATGACCCAATATATAAGGAATTAAATGGTGGATTATTGTTTAACTCTTAACAACCTGTAATGATTTAAGTACTCAATATCTATAAACAACTTTTTAATTCAATTATTTGTAGTATCATTACTAGTATACATATTGTTGGAAAAGTCTACAGTAAACTGAAAGAAAGACTTTAACCCTGTAGCATTTAAACCAGCCATATCCAGCCAGAATTCTCTCACCTCTTTCTGTTTAAACCGGTCATAACTTGCTACACATACAGATGTTAAGGTATTGTTCTCAAAATAAATAATATCAAAGCCTCATAGATTTGATATAATATGAAATATTATGTGAGATAAAGCCTATACTGTGAAAATACAATAGTAAATATAGAGTAACGTAAATGTTAAAGGCATCTTCACCCTTTCGCATTTATATTACTCTATATTTACTATTATATTTTCACAGTATAGGCTTTACCTTACATAATATCGAATCTACGAGATTTTGATGTTATTCATTTTGAGAACAATACCTTAACATCAGTATGAGTGGCCAGTTTGAACAGAAAGAGAGGAGAGAATTCTGGCCAGATATGACCGGTTTGAACAGAAAGAGGTGAAAGAATTCTGGCCAGATATGACCGGTTTGAACAGAAAGAAGTGAAAGAATTTTGGCCAGATATAATTCTTTCACCTCTTTCTGTTCAAACTGGTCATATCTGGCCAGAATTCTTTCACCTAAAGAGGTGAAAGAATTCTGGCTGGATATGGCCGGTTTAAATGCTATCATTACTAGTGGACAGATTGTTGGGAAAATTTATAGTAAAATAAAAATAAAGGCTTCAAATTCTGACTTAAAATAACCTAAGAGGTCAAAGACCTCAGTGGTAGTGGTAGTGGTAGTGAAGCAAGTATCTCAACTACTCAGTGGTAGTGGTAGTGAAGCAAGTATCTCAACTACTCAGTGGTAGTGGTAGTGAAGCAAGTACCTCAACTACTCAGTGGTAGTGGTAGTGAAGCAAGTACCTCAACTACTCAGTGGTAGTGGTAGTGAAGCAAGTATCTCAACTACTCAGTGGTAGTGGTAGTGAAGCAAGTACCTCAACTACTCAGTGGTAGTGGTAGTGAAGCAAGTATCTCAACTACTCAGTGGTAGTGGTAGTGAAGCAAGTACCTCAACTACTCAGTGGTAGTGGTAGTGAAGCAAGTATCTCAACTACTCAGTGGTAGTGGTAGTGAAGCAAGTACCTCAACTACTCAGTGGTAGTGGTAGTGAAGCAAGTATCTCAACTACTCAGTGGTAGTGGTAGTGAAGCAAGTACCTCAACTACTCAGTCATAGTTTAATCTCATGGAACAGTAGATTCTTCAAGTTTCCCAACCTCTTTCACTTCATTATTCCAGCCAATCCCAGAATTATAATTAACTACATGGTAGATTTTATTATTGTCCCAGTTTCACACATGAGACTGTGGCCATGCTGGGGCATTGGTTTGAAAGAATTTAGTCTATCATATTGTCCCAGTTTCAGTCATTAGACTGTGGCCATGCTGGGGCATTGGTTTGAAAGAATTTAGCCTATCATATTGTCCCAGTTTCACACATGAGACTGTGGCCATGCTGGGGCATTGGTTTGAAAGAATTTAGTCTATCATATTGTCCCAGTTTCACACATGAAACTGTGGCCATGCTGGGGCATTGGTTTGAAAGAATTTAGTCTATCATATTGTCCCAGTTTCACACATGAGACTGTGGCCATGCTGGGGCATTGGTTTGAAAGAATTTAGTCTATCATATTGTCCCAGTTTCAGTCATTAGACTGTGGCCATGCTGGGGCATTGCATTTCTAACATCATCATTATTTAACATCCATTTTCCTTATATATATATATGTAGCAATGGCTTCTACAGGACTAGAACTGTGTCATTCGTAAGGAATCATCACGGTTTTCCTGATGATTTCATACAAATGACACAGTTCTAGTCCTGTAGAAGACATTTCTATATTAAATTTTGTATATACTCTATTAATGTATTGAGTACTTCACTTACTGTGAGTACCTACAATTGAAACCCAGGACTCACACATATATATATATATATATATATATATATATATATATATATATATATATATATATATATATATATATATATATATATATATATATATATATATATATATATATATATATATATATATATATATATATATATATATATATATATATATATATATATATAGAGGCACATGGCTTAGTGGTTAGAGCATTGGCCTTGCAATCGAAAGGTTGTGAGTTCAATTCTCAGACCGGGTGATGTGTTGTGTCCTTGAGCAAGACACTTTATTTCACATTGCTGCAGTTTACTCAGCTGTAGAAATGAGATGATAGGGACTGGGGTCCCTATCATTCCACTGCAAAGTGGTCACGGAGGTGCCATGGCAAAAAAGCACCCAGCACTCACTGTAAATGAGGTTGGTGTTAGGAAGGGCATCCAGCTGTAGAAATCAAGCCAAAAATCAGTTCCCATCCCACCCTTGCAAGCAGGGAAAAGCGGACGTAAAATGAAATGATGATGATGAAATGATATATATATATTAGAAAGTGAGGTTTTTTTTACAAATTGAAAAATAACCGAGGTGTCCTACACAAGTGAAAGTATAAAGAAAAAGAGATGAAATCGAAAATGCAACTGGAGTCTGATTTTTAAAAAAAATATATATATATATTTGGTTCCTTTACCGGTTTCGCAGTTCTTCTGCTTTTCAAAAGGTGAGTTGAGATGGAGGGTCTGTGGTTTTTCTCAGATGTGAGAAAAACCACAGGCGCTCCATCTCAACTCACCTTTTGAAAAGCAGAAGAACTGCGAAACCGGTAAAGAAACCAAATAAATATATATATTTAAAAAAAAAATAAGACTCCAGTTGCATTTTCGATTTCATCTCTTTTTCTTTATATATATATATATATATATATATATATATATATATATATATATATATATATATGTTTATCCCGGGTTCAATGGGGGGGGGGGGGAACAGTAAGTAAGGTACTCAATACAGTGCAGAGTATATATATTTAATATAGAAATGGCTTCTACAGGACTAGAACTGTTTCATTCGGGAGAAATCATCAGGAAAACAGTGAGGATTTCTTACGAATGACACAGTTCTAGTTGTAGAAGCCATTTCTATATATATATATATATATATATATATATATATATATATATATATATATATATATGTATATATAATATATGTATATATAATATATGTATTTATAATATATGTATATATAATATATGTATATATAATATATGTATATATAATATATATATATATATATATATATATATGTATATATAATATATGTATATATATATATATATATATATATATATATATATAAAAGATACAGAAGTGAAAACCAACCAAACAGTGAGTGTGTTCTGTTATTATTTCTGACAATATTATTACAACAATATGATCCTCCCCAAGTATAACAATATATATATATATATATATATATATATATATATATATATATATATATATATATATATATAATACTCGAATTACTGAAATATCTTCTCTCTGCTGCAGTGCTGACCATTCTGGAGCAGACTATATTTCCTTACCATACACAACAAACCTCCACCTCCTCCTCCCATCACTTATATCTCCTCTCTACCTTAGCAACAGCCAATCAAATATTTTACACCTGTCTTCCTTATTTAATTTCAATTTCTCCTTTGCTTTTATAATTCCTAGCTAAAGGTCATCTTAGTCAAAATCTGTATTTGACCTCCAGCCTACTCCTTGTACCCCACCCTACCATACATAACCCAGCAACAGCAACAACAACAACAACAGCAGCAACAGCAACACTTGTCCTAACAGTTGAAGAAGAGCTGACTAATATTCACTACTTTTCTCTCTTTGTCTTTTTTCTTTCTCCCTTTCCTTCTTTATTCCCCTCTTTCCTTCTTTATTCCCCTCTTTCTTTCTTTCTTTCTCTCTTTCCTTCTTTGTTCTACCACTACCGCCCCCCCTACCACTCCAACAGGGAGCTACGGATCCATACATATACACATAATGGCTGCCCCCTCGTTATCAAGTATGGCCATTGCACGATATACCATTATCAAGTATCGGTAGAGCGTCAGACGCCATGCTTTGACGCATAGAGTTACGGCCCTTGCCATTCTGAGTTCAAATCCCGCCGAGGTTAACTTTGCCTTTCATCCTTACGAGGTTGATAAAATAATACCAGTAATGCACTGGGTAATTGCTGGCCTTGTGCCAAAAGTAGAAATAATTATCAATTAATTCTATCGTGCAATGCCTGAGCGTGAAGATATATTTTAAAGTGAGGAAAGACGGCACTGAGCCAATCCCACTCTCTGAGAGACACTAGCTATAACCTGAATAGAAGAATAGATCAACATCATCGGTAACTACTGAGCCGCAGGTTTTATGTCGGAGTTATCCCAGTTTCCTGAGTTGCCTTCGCCTAGAAGAATGCTCTGACAAGGGCTAGGGGTCCTTCACTCCCAGTGGTTTAACTGCACGGTACATATATATATACATATATATATATGTACATATACATACACAGAGAGACACATATACATACATACATACACACACATACACACAAACACGCATATATACATACATACATACATGCATACACATACATACATACATATACATACATACACACATATATGCATGCATACATATGCATACATACACACATATATGCATGCATATATACATACACCCATGCATACATATATACATTCATACATACATATACATATACACACACACACAGGCACACACATACATACACATACATACATATATACACACACACACATACATATACACACACATATATACACACACACACACACAAACATACACACACATACATACATATATATTCATACACACGCATACATATATACACACACACAAACACACACACACATACACAACCACCTAACACCTGTTGTTTGTATATATATTCAGGTTAATGTCAGTGGTATGGTGTCAAACACAGCCAGTAGAAAGGACCAAAAACCTGTTCAGAGAGCAGCACTTAATACAACCATTAACCCCGTCCTTACAATTTTTATCAAAGACCTGAAAAATTACTACTTGAAGTACAATGAGAGATTTCCTATCCTCTGTGAGGTTTATGGTAAGTAAATGTTTATTTAGCTTTTAACTTTACCTTTTTCTGTTTCCTTTCATTTCAATGTCATGGGAGTAAAATCCTGTTTTGTTATCGCAGAGTCATTGTTTGGTGTTTGTTTCTGACTCAGTGTTCAGACACCCGTTCCTTTTAGCTATTTCTTCCCCATATTAATTACCCCCTTTTAATATAATGTAATGGTTCTCAGACCCCTGTCACATCCTCACCTCATTTAATATAATGGGTCTCAGAGACCCTGTCACACCCCTCCTCCATATAATATAATGGGTCTCAGAGACCCTGTCACATCCCTCACCTTATATAATATAATTGTTTCTAATTTTGACACAAGGCCAACAATTATCCCAGTACATTACTGGTACTTAATTTTATCGACCCCGTAAGGATGGAAGGCAAAGTTAACCTCGGTTCTCAGAGTTCTCTCACATTCCTCTCATTTGCAATCCCAGTTCTCCTAAATTCCTTCCCCATCTTATACAATGGTTCTCAGAGTCCCTTGTAACATCCCTCCACCATATAATACAGTGGTCCTCACAGACCCCTGTAACATCCCTCCACCATATAATACAGTGGTCCTCACAGACCCCTGTAACATCCCTCCACCATATAATACAGTGGTCCTCACAGACCTCTGTTACATTCCTTCCCTAGTTCTCCTCAATTCCTTCTCCATTTCAAATTGTCTTTCATTATAGATATTAGAAATATGGTAATGAAAGGGTTAATGACATAGACAGTGTCTTTCATTAGAAATATGGTAATGAAAGGGTTAATGACATAGACAGTGTCTTTCATTAGAAATATGGTAATGAAAGGGTTAATGACATAGACAGTGTCTTTCATTAGAAATATGGTAATGTAATGAAAGGGTTAATGACATAGACAGTGTCTTTCATTAGAAATATGGTAATGAAAGGGTTAATGTTTATGCTGGAATTTCTCCCTCATGTAATTCAGCCACTATTAATGAGGCCATATATCTAACATTTACTCTAATATATTCTCATTAAATTAATTAAATTTTATATTAATTAATGATTTATATCTGTTATGACCTTGTCATTCTTGGGTATTTTCAAAATATTATATAACACATTTAGCTATTCTTAATCCCATTTGCTTTGGCTTGTTTATATATTTTATTATTTTCATTCCTTTATTGGTTTCTGTCATGCTGGGGCACCATTTTAACTTCTTTTTATATCTTCCTAGCCAGAATTGGCTCTGGTTCTATAAAACAAAACCACTATTTTTAAAGGGTTTCTATTTAGATTAAAAATCTCCCAACATTATTTTATGTAATGAAGACTATCATTTGTTTTAACTAGATTGTAAAAAAATCTGAACGAAATCAGGCTATCTATGAATTTAACCCTTTTACCAACCTGGCCCAAACCAGTTTTCGCTTTTATGAAATAAAACCACCCATTTAAAGGTTTCAATTTAAATCAAAATTTTCCAACATAGTTTTATAAGACCCTTACAGTATTCAGAATTTCAGAGTAACGGGAAATCAAGGTTAAAGGCGCTTTGAAAATAGTAATACAATAAGGTTACAATAGTTTAATTATTTTTATCGCTTTACTAATGCAATTGTAACCTAAGCAAACATGAAAGAACAGCTGAACTCCCACTGTCATCACTCCCATCTCTCTGGCCCGCCCCATCTCTCTGTATGGTGAGCAAATGGGACCCCACGTGCTGGCCTCCCCACAGCCCTGGCGGACAGAATGGAGAAGGCGTTTCCCCGGAGGATGGTAAGGGAGATGCGCTTACATAAAGTTCTATTGATTGAAAATGAAAGTCAGCCCAGCATGTGACTGTAGGGACCCTGACAAGGCATCACTGACCCTTATACTTCTGGTAAGGCCCTTCAAACCTATGACTTCACTAACCCTTATACTTCCAGCAAGGCCCCAATCCCCACACTTAATAATGAGGAAGCTATTTATATTGTAAGTGTGTTTGTGTTTGCGTGTTTATATTTATATACTCATACCTATAAATGTATGCATACACATGTACACACACGTACACACACATGTACACAGACATATAAATGTATGCATACACATGTACACACACGTACACACACATGTACACAGACATATAAATGTATGCATACACCTGTACACACACGTACACACACATGTACACATACATATAAATGTATGCATACACATGTACACACACGTACACACACATGTACACAGACATATAAATGTATGCATACACCTGTACACACACGTACACACACATGTACACAGACATATAAATGTATGCATACACATGTACACACACGTACACACACATGTACACATACACGCCAGTGTGTTGAAATAAATCTTAGTTAAAAATATGGCAGCAAAAGAGTTAATAATCAGAATCTTTTCTTCTTGGTTCTAGCAAAGCTTTTATGTTGCTTCAGCAAACTTTGCAGATTCTAATTCATAAATCTGAATGGTTTTCAGCTAAACTTATTCATCAGTGTTAATTAAACTGAATTAACGAACACTTAGTCTAACGAACGTCACAGAAGCAGTATTCATTAAGCAACATGTATTAATAAGTGGATTATAGACGAGTGGAAGTTTTCTCTGTGATTCAAACGTTAAGCCTGTCTTAAACTGATTCTATGGAAGATGAAGTAATAAATAACATGTAATATATGATTATCGTACGGTGGAGCAACCACTGTAAGAGCTGGTGCATTTGTGTCATAATTTAGTTTTCTCATTAATAATGTAATTAGAAGCGACAACAACTGCAGGTTACCAACTGTATGTCTTATGACACACACCATGTGTCTGTTTACAAGATTGATATCATAATATATATATATATATATATATATATAACGAAGGAAATGTGGTAAGGAACCAGGTGGACCATAACGCACCAAAGTACTCAATACTTTTTTTAGCCCAGAATTAGCCGTCGAAACGGCTTGAGCTCAGCCGTCGGGGTCCTACTCGTTCCTATATATATATATATATAAAGGTAGAACACTGGAAGGTAATATCCGTAGTGGTAGAGCGCTCAGTCCATGGGACGAGTTAGGTAGAAGTGGTTACACAACAGTTAGTTCACCTTACCGAGAACAATTGTTTCACCTTATGCGGATCTTCAGCTCAGACTGAATTGGCACAGTCGTCAAGATGTTGGATAGAATGCTTTACAGTATTCGTCCACCTCATTTTGTCCTTCATCTTTTCAAGGTCGATAAAAAAAAAGTACCAGCTTCGCCAGGTTTAAAAGTACCCTAGACACCATATGACAGAGCCTCTACAACTCCACAAACAGTTATGGGATCTTTATCCTTTAAATATATATTTACCATATTTCCCGACATCGAAGACGCTACTTTTTTCTTAAAATAAGTCTCGAGAATCTACTGTGCGTCCTGGAGGCCGAGGTTGTTTATTATTTTTTTTCAAATTTTTGGTTGTCAAAATTCTTTTTTCAGGGTATGTCAATATTTATTTATAAAACTAATCTGTATTGTATTTTATCTGATGAAAGCGCACCATAATTTGCCTTGGTGGCCCTTGAAATATGTATAATAAAATAAATATGGTTTTATAAATATAGTTTCCATTTGTTAATATATTGTATATATATATATATATATATATATATATATATATATATATATATATATATATATATATATATATATATATATATATATATATATGTATATATATATATAAACATAAACAAAGCAAGTTTGTTTTCAATCTGCTCCTCAGACTGGCATTTCAACAAAAAATACAGTGTGTGTGTTTTTTTTTGTGATCTGTAAGATGTTGTGAGATATAAACATTGACCATACATGGTGATTGTTGTGGTGGTAGTGATGGTGATTGTTGTGGTGTAGTGTTGGTGATGGTGATTGTTGTGGTGTAGTGTTGGTGATGGTGATTGTTGTGGTGTAGTGTTGGTGATGGTGAATGTTGTGGTGGTAGTGGTGGTGGTGGAGGTCCCTCAGCCCAGCTGAGAAGTTAGTTGCTCCGCCTGAGTCCTGACCCAATCTGTGACAAACTGTCCAACTCTTGCTAGCAGGGAAAATGGACGTTAAATGATGATGATGATGATGATGATATATATATATCATCATCATCATTTAATGTCCTTGCTAGGCTTGCAATATACACACACATACATACTTACACATCTAACACACACACTCACATAGATATACACAAATGTAGCACACACACATATATACATTTATATATATATGTGTGTATATATATATTGTTATACTTGGGGAGGGTCATATTTGTGTAATATTGCCAGAATTAATAATAGAACACACTCACTGTTTGGTTGGTTTTCGCTTCTGTGTCTTTTATATCGGTTAATTTAATTTATTCGGTCCTCAATGTTGCCATTGACTGACCAACGGTCAAAAATACAGATACAATAAAACCAACCAAACAGTGAGTGTGTTCTGTTATTAATTCTGGCAATATAACACAAATATGACCCTCCCCAAGTATAACAATATTTGTTTCGACACACGATTTCATATAAAAAACCTCGCAAAACTAATTCATCGCCGTTATATATATATATATATATATATATATATATATATATATGGTGTTAGGAAGGGCATCCAACCAGTGTATCAATGCCAAAAAGCTTATCAGCACAGCAACAAAACAGCATAGAAAAATATGAAGACGTCGCATCTCAGAGTTGCAACACTTAATGTTGGCACTCTCAGAGGTAGGTCTGCTGAAATAGCGGAGATGCTGGAGAGAAGGCAGGTGGATGTGTGCTGCGTGCAAGAGGTGAGATGGAGGGGTGCCTCTGCGAGACTAGTCGTAGGCAAGCGTCTTAGCTATAAGCTATTCTGGGTAGGTAAGGATGATGGGTTAGGGGGAGTAGGCATTTTCCTGGCTGAGAAATGGATCAATAAGACAATAGAGGTAGTTCGAGTTAGTAATCGAATAATTAAGCTTAGATTAGTTGTAGGTAGGAGACTACTGACAATCATCTCGGTCTATGCTCCCCAAGCAGGCCTAGGCAAAGATGAGAAAGACTGCTTTTATGAGCAACTTTTGCAAACAACCACAATGACAGAGGACGGAGACATCGTTATGCTAGCAGGAGACTTCAATGGTCATGTTGGACAGCTCCAGGATGGTTACACTGGGGTACATGGTGGGCACGGTTACGGTTCAAGAAATGAAGAAGGAGTGAGACTTCTTGAATTTTGTGATGCAAGTACATTGACTATTTGCAACACAAACTTCCAGAAACCTGCCAATCACCTAATAACCTACAAATCTGGTGAGCACATAAGCCAGATTGACTTCCTGCTAGTTAGGCAGCGGGACAGGCAGATAGTGTCTAATACCAAGGCATACCCTGGGGAAGAATGTACCCCACAGCATAGGTTAGTTGTTAGTGATATCTCAGTAAGCAAGAGATGGAATGAGACATATAGGAAGGTGTGGAGAAGAAAGGTCTGGAAGCTAAAAGACCTTTCACTAAAATTCAAATTTAGGAAAGCCCTTCAAGATGTATATGACGAAAAAGAAGACGATTTAGAGACGTATGACATAGATAATAACTGGAAGTTCTTACGTGACAACTTGCTGAAGGCTACTGATGAAACCTGTGGCTGGAGCAGAGCTCCAACCAGACAGAGAGTGACCTGGTGGTGGAACAGCAGTGTAGATAAGGCTATTAGAGACAAAAGACTAGCATGGAAGGCTTGGAATAAGGGTGGGAGTAGGGAAGAATATACAGCCACTAAGAGAGAAGCTAGACGTCAGGTGTACTTAGCACGCAGGGAGGCAGAGAGTAGGAGGTTTGCCAATGTTCTGCGACGGGAAGATCAGAGGCGTGCGGTGTTCCACATTGCAAGGCAGTGTGTCAATGCAAATCAGGATGTTGTTGGTGATAAATGTGTCCGGGATGATGCCGGTGTACTTAGTGTCACGAATGACCAGAAAAAGGAGGCCTGGAAATGTCATTATGAGAGACTGATGAATGTGGAGAACGAATGGGAGAGAGAGAAATTACCCTTGGTAGATCCGACAGAGGGACCAGCTATTGAGATTGACGAATATAGGGTCCAAGAGGCGATTAGGGAAATGAAAAATGGTAAGGCGGCCGGACCATCGGGAATAGTTGCTGAGATGCTGAAGGCATCAGGGGACGTAGGCACTAAACTGGTTGCACGCATAATCAATCAGGCTATATATGGTGGTGTCATACCCAAAGACTGGTGCAGCAGTATTCTCATAAATTGCTACAAAGGTAAAGGGGATGCTTTGGAGAGGAGCAATTATAGGGGTATAAAACTGATAGATCAGGTTATGAAAGTGGCAGAAAGGATTCTAGCACAACTAATTAGAGAAAGGGTCAAACTAGATGAGATGCAGTTTGGTTTTGTGCCTGGGAAGAGTACAACAGATGCCCTCTTCTTGGTGAGACAAATGCAAGAGAGGTTCTTAGAGAAGAATAAGCCACTATACTTAGCCTTTGTTGACCTAGAGAAGGCCTTTGATAGGGTACCCCGATCTGTCATCTGGTGGTCCCTAAGGAAGCTGGGTGTTGAGGAATGGCTTGTAAGGACAGTGCAAACTTTGTACAGAGGTACTCTCAGTAAAGTCAGGGTAGGAATGGAGTTTAGTGAGGAATTCCAGATACAAGTAGGAGTACATCAGGGTTCGGTCCTCAGCCCGCTCTTGTTCATTATAGTCCTCCAAGCCATAACAGAGGAGTTTAAGACTGGCTGTCCATGGGAACTTCTCTATGCTGACGATCTGGCTCTTATGGCAGAATCAGTAGAGGAGCTAGAGAATAAATTCCGGCTATGGAAACAGCAGTTGGAAGCAAGAGGACTGAGAGTAAATCTAGCTAAGACAAAAGTGTTGATGAGTAGAAAAGAGGACAAAACCCTGATTCCGTCAGGGAAATGGCCATGTTCGATATGCAGAAAAGGAACTGGCATAAATTCTATAAAATGCACACAATGTAGGTCCTGGGTACACAAGAGATGTAGCGGGATAGCAGGCAAACTAACAGGTAGGGAGAAATATGTATGCAGTAGATGTACAGGGAAATTAGACAGTAGAAGTCGCACTGATAGACACATTTTTCAAATGCGAGAGGGCGCTATAGAAGTGGTGGATAGCTTCCGGTACCTAGGAGATCAGATTAGCATGGGAGGAGGGTGTTCCGAGGCCATAGTATCTAGAATAAGGACGGGTTGGAAGAAGTTTAGGGAGCTGCTTCCTCTGTTGACGAAGAAGGGTTTCTCCCTGCGTACGAAAGGCCGGTTGTATGATGCCTGTGTGAGGAGCGCGATGCTGCATGGTAGTGAGACATGGGCAGCTACCGCAGAAGATATGCGACGGCTGGAGAGAAATGAGGCAAGCATGCTCCGTTGGATGTGCAGTGTAAATGTGCGTGAACGACCCAGCATAAATGTGTTGAGAGAGAAACTGTGTCTGAGAGGGATAGAATGTAGTGTACGGGAGAGGAGACTGAGGTGGTATGGACATGTGATGCGCATGGAGGATGACCGATGGGTGAAGAAGTGCCAGGAAATGCCAGTTGAAGGAAGACGTGGTAGAGGTAGACCACGAAAAACATGGGCGGAGGTGGTGAGAACAGACCTTAGATCATTGAAGCTCACGGTGGAGATGACGAGGGACCGTGACGAGTGGAGAGATGCTGTGCTGAATAAGACCCGTCCCACCCTTGCAAGCAGGGAAAAGCGGACGTAAAATGATGATGATATATATATATATTTATATATATATATACCACTATTAGCCGCTAGAGGGTTCTCCTAAATTATACCACTATTAGCCTAAGTTATACCACTATTAGCCGCTAGAGGGTTCTCCCTAAAAATGAAAGGCAGGTTATACGATGCCTGCATACGAACAGCAATGCTGCATGGCAGTGAGACCTGGGCATTGTGTGCAGAGGATATACGCAGACTAGAGAGGAACGAAGCTTGCATGCTCCGCTGGATGTGCAATAGTAATATACGTGAACGGCAAAACATAAACGAACTAAGGAAAAAATTAGAAATAAGAGGGATCCGATGTTGTTTACTCGAGAGAAGGCTACGTTGGTACGGTCACGTGATGCGCATGAAAGACGACAGCTGTATAACAAAGTGCAGGGCAATAAAGATAGACGGTAGCCACGGAGTAGGCAGACCCAGAAAAACATGGGACGAGCTGATAAATTCCGACCTCACACGCTTACACCTCTCCAAGACAATGTCACTGGACCGAGACCTTTGGCGGTACTCAGTAATAGAGAAGACCCGCCTTACCTAAATACAAAGTAAAAACCTACTACAGTCAGTAGGCATCTCTATCCAGACACACACACAAACACCCCGTCCCACCCCGTCCCACCACCTCCACCCCATCCGCACCACCCCTTTCAATGTAAAGTTATGTTGGTCCCACAACATCCAGGCCGAAACAAATGAGAGCGTGTAGGTGTCACGACAAAAAACACACAGTCCACGCTGTAATGTGGCCGTGTAGGCAACACGGTAAAAACCTCCCAGCCCCACACTGTAAATGTGGTTGGTGTTAGGAAGGGCATCCAACTGTAGAAAACCCGCCAGACAGTCCTATGCGAGCAAGACAATCACTCTTGCCTCAAGTGGGAAAACCCCCGTCCAAACCCATGCAAGCGTGGAACACGGACGTTAAACCTGATGATGATGATGATGATGATGATGATAACGGCGATGAATTAGTGCAGAATAGACCCCACAACTTACCGTGGATATCTCTGTGTGTATGTATATATATATCATCATCATCATCATTTCATTTTACGTCCGCTTTTCCCTGCTTGCAAGGGTGGGACGGGAACTGATTCTGGCTTGATTTCTACAGCTGGATGCCCTTCCTAACACCAACCTCATTTACAGTGAGTGCTGGGTGCTTTTTTGCCGTGGCACCTCCACGTCCACTTTGCAGTGGAATGATAGGGACCCCAGTCCCTATCATCTCAATTCTACAGCTGAGTAAACTGGAGCAATGTGAAATAAAGTGTCTTGCTCAAGGAAACAACACATCACCCGGTCTGAGAATTATATATATATATATATATAAAATGAAGGAAATGTGGTAAGGAACCAGGTGGACCATAACGCACCAGAGTACTCAATACTTAAGGTAGTAGAGTGGGTAATAGGAAGAGAGTCAGGACCCCGACAGCTGAACTCCGGCCGTTTCGACAGCTAGTTCAGAAATTGTTGTCGAAATGGCCGGAGCTCAGCCGCCGGGGTCCTGACTCTTTTCCTATATATATATATATATATATATATATATATATATATATATACACACATACTCATCTATTGGCACAATTTTCCAACTGTTGATATATATATATATATGTATGTATGTGTATATGTGTATATGTATATACACACACACACACACACACAAAGGAAATGAAATGTCAATCATCTGATTCATCAATGATAATTGGAATTTTCTAATCACTGCTATTGAGGTTAATCAATATGTTGTGTGTGTTTGTGTTGAGTAATATTGTAGAACCAATCACCATCCCATATGTTGGTATTGCCAGCAAATTCTGCTTCAAGATGTCAAATTCATTAAAGTTATAGATAAAACATGGTAGTCTTGGCAGAACTGCTAAACAACCAGATTACATGGGGGTGTATATATATATATATATATATATATATATATATATATATATATATAATTATATATATATATTTATATAGGGACAAGTAAGACCCCGACGGCTGAGCTCAAGCCGTTTCGACGGCTAGTTCTGAGTACAGAATTAGCCGTCGAAACGGCTTGAGCTCAGCCGTCGGGGTCTTACTTGTTCCTATTACCCACTCTACTACCCTAAGTATTGAGTACTTTGGTGCGTTATGGTCTACCTGGTTCCTTACCACATTTCCTTCGTTATATATTTATATATATATATATGTGTGTGTGTGTGTATAAACATATATATATTATATATATATAATATACATATATACATATATGTTTATAGACACACACACACACACACACACACACACACACACACAGGGTGCGGATGATAGCTGTTCGCAAGATTACTGTCTAGGAAAAAGTAAGACAGTAGTTTTATTTTTAAAGATTTATTTATCAAACTTGGGTCAGTTTGTCTTCATGACTTGTTCTTTCGATCTCACTCGATAAACCCGCCATTGACTTTGATGACAGCCTCAAGGCGGCCTTGGAACCGGCTACAGGCCTTCGTCACTGGAAACTCTGTCTGCATGACTCTGGGCACGTCTTTGGATGAGACAGAGAGCCACCTGTTGTTCTGGGAGTTGATCTTCTGGCCTTATTTGTCCTCCCGGCGCGGATTCCAAGAAGAACTCTGTGTCTCTTCCACAAATTTGGAGGTTCAAAATTAGCAGTTGAAAATTGCGAACAAATATCGTCCGCACCCTGTATATATATATATACATACATATATGTTTATATGTATATATACACACACATATACAGGCATGCTTATATATATATATAATTTATTTATTTAACTGCTCTGTAAAACAACTGATGTTCATACATTGAGCTATTTCTCTTACTGGTAATAAGGTAATTAAGAAATTACTGACCTTCCTGTTTATAGTTGTTTATACTATATACATAACTATAAATAGTATTATTATTATATATATATATATATATAAGGGCGGTGGATTGGCAGTATTGGTAGAGGGTCGGACGCCATGCTTTCCAGCATAGTTACGTCCCTTTACGATCTGAGTTCAAATCCCGCTGAGGTTGACTTTGCCTTTCATCCTTACGGGGTCGATAAAATAAAGTACCAGTAATGAACTGGGTAATTGCTGGCCTTGTGCCTAAAGTAGAAACAATTATTATTATATATATATATATGAGTAATAAGACATTTGATTGCCTTAACCAGTAAACAGAGCACTCAGATTGTCTTAAATTTATATATACAAACATCTTTTAAAATAATAATAATGAAATTATTGTGTAAAGTGCTCAGGTGCACCACAACTCGTCAATATAGTACATAGAATAATACACAAATGTCAGGGAAGTGCATGTGTGTATGTGTTAGCTGTAGTGTTGGCGGATCTCGGGAAGCATGGATGCTTTAAAGGATGCAGTGTCTCGACAGCTAACAACTGATGCAGGTAGTTTGTTTCATGCTTCAGCAACTCTGAGCGTGAAAAAATGTTTCCGAAAGTCATGGGAACTGTGCTGTTTTCTTACTTTGTGGGCATGTCCACGTGTGTTAGACACATGGAAATCAAAAAGGTACTCAGGGTTGTTGTTGGCAACATGGTTAACAATTTTGTGGGTGTACACTTATATATATATACACACACTTATATATATATACACATACATATATATATATATCTTTCTTTATAGATATAGATATCTTTCTTTATCCATATGATGATGATGATGATATAACTATACATACTTTCTTCCTGAGAAAAAAAAATTTTTCCGTTTATTTATTTATTCTTGTCTATCTTTCTATTCCTTCTTCTCTCTTTCATTCTAACTCTGTCTAACCCATGCTGGCGTGGAAGATAGACGTTAAACGATGATGATGATGATGTATCTGTTTCTGGCCCTTTACATTCTAGGTTCAAATCCCACTGAATTCAACTTTACCTTTAATGTTCCCAAGGTTAATAAAGTAAAGTACAATGAAGTACAGTGGTTGGTTTAACCACCTTTAATGTTCCCAAGGTTAATAAAGTAAAGTACAATGAAGTACAGTGGTTGGTTTAACCACCTTTAATGTTCCCAAGGTTAATAAACTAAAGTACAATGAAGTACAGTGGTTGGTTTAACCACCTTTAATGTTCCCAAGGTTAATAAAGTAAAGTACAATGAAGTACAGTGGTTGGTTTAACCACCTTTAATGTTCCCAAGGTTAATAAAGTAAAGTACAATGAAGTACAGTGGTTGGTTTAACCACCTTTAATGTTCCCAAGGTTAATAAAGTAAAGTACAATGAAGTACAGTGGTTGGTTTAACCACCTTTAATGTTCCCAAGGTTAATAAACTAAAGTACAATGAAGTACAGTGGTTGGTTTAACCACCTTTAATGTTCCCAAGGTTAATAAAGTAAAGTACAATGAAGTACAGTGGTTGGTTTAACCACCTTTAATGTTCCCAAGGTTAATAAACTAAAGTACAATGAAGTACAGTGGTTGGTTTAACCACCTTTAATGTTCCCAAGGTTAATAAACTAAAGTACAATGAAGTACAGTGGTTGGTTTAACCACCTTTAATGTTCCCAAGGTTAATAAAGTAAAGTACAATGAAGTACAGTGGTTGGTTTAACCAACTTTAATGTTCCCAAGGTTAATAAAGTAAAGTACAATGAAGTACAGTGGTTGGTTTAACCACCTTTAATGTTCCCAAGGTTAATAAAGTAAAGTACAATCAAGTACAGTGGTTGGTTTAACCACCTTTAATGTTCCCAAGGTTAATAATACTAGACTAGTACTTTATTATCCACCTTGAAAGGATGAAAGGCAAAGTTGACCTCGGTGGGATTTGAACTCAGATCACAGATAGCCGGAAGAAATACCATAAAACATTCTACCTGACGTTCTAACCACTCTACCAATACACCACCCCTACCTTAATGTACACTTCTCTATACCACAGGTGTTGCTAATATATTTTACCTCTTTTTATCACAGGTGTTGCTAATTAATACCTCTTTACTACTCTATATTTCAGGTGTGTTAGACTCTGCTGTCCTAGCAGACCGCAACATCTCTGGAAGACAGTTCCTACTGCGAGACAATTCTGACTCTATAGAGTGTGTCTTCTATGAAATTGTGAGTAAATTTTGTTAATGAAGGGTGGAGGGTTTGGTTTATAGTGGGAGAAAGGTTAGTGGTAGGGCTAGCATATGACTGACATCTGGGTATTAGCACCCTAAGCCAGCTCTACAATGTGTACCTGGGTATATAGCACCCTAAGCCAGCTCTACAATGTGTACTTGGGTATTAGCACCCTAAGCTAGCTCTACAATGTGTACCTGGGTATTAGCACCCTAAGCTAGCTCTACAATGTGTACCTGGGTATTAGCACCCTAAGCCAGCTCTACAATGTGTACCTGGGTATATAGCACCCTAAGCTAGCTCTACAATGTGTACCTGGGTATTAGCACCCTAAGCTAGCTCTACAATGTGTACCTGGGTATTAGCACCCTCAGCTAGCTCTACAATGTGTACCTGGGTATTAGCACCCTAAGCCAGCTCTACAATGTGTACCTGGGTATTAGCACCCTAAGCTAGCTCTACAATGTGTGCCTGCGTATATAGCACCTAGGCTAACCCTACAATATGTACCTGAGTATATAGCAGCCCAAGCTAGCCCTACAATATGTACCTGGGTATTTACCACCCTAGGCCTTCCCTACAATGTGTACCTGGGTATTAGCACCCTAAGCTAGCTCTACAATGTGTACCTGGGTATATAGCACCCTAAGCCAGCTCTACAATGTGTACCTGGGTATATAGCACCCTAAGCCAGCTCTACAATGTGTACCTGGGTATTAGCACCCTAAGCTAGCTCTACAATGTGTGCCTGCGTATATAGCACCATAAGCTAGCTCTACAATGTGTACCTGGGTATTTAGCACCCTAGGCCTTCCCTACAATGTGTACTTGGGTATTTAGCACCCTAGGCCTCCCCTACAATGTGTACCTGGGTATATAGTATCCTACACTTACCTTTTATTGTATGAATGAGTGTGTGTGTGTGTGTGTGTGTGTGTGTGTGTGTTTGTATGTTTTTGTTTGTATATATGTATTTATGTTTGAGAGTGTGTATGTGACTGTTTGCTTTCTCACATATCATTGCTGTAGTGGAGTCTGTGCTGCTGTACGGGCCTGAGACTTGGACACTGACCAAGAAACTCACTCAGATGCTCGATGGGTGCTACACGAGAATGCTGAGGATGGCTCTGAACATTAATCAGTATACACTGAGGATGAAAAACTCAGAGCTGTACAGGAGCCTCCCAAAAATCAGCTCAAAAGTGACACAGAGGAGACTGAAGTTAGCTGGACATGCTCACCGACATCCAGAGTTGACATTGCACTCAGTGCTCCTGTGGGACCCCCTACATGGACACACTGGAAGAGGAAGACCAAGGTTAACGTATGTTGATGCCCTAAGGACAGACACTGGTCTGTTGGAGACGCAGGACATGGCAGCGATAATGAGGGACAGAGACCGCTGGAGAGAACTCATCCATGGATCTCGGGAATTTTACCCGCCCTAGAATAGAATAGAATATCAGCATTTCGCACACTATTGCATAGCATTTCACACACACACACACACAGACCCATACATACATATATATATATATATATATATATATATATATATATATAGGAACCAGTAAGACCCCGACGGCTGAGCTCAAGCCGTTTCGACGGCTAATTCGAATTAGCCGTCGAAACGGCTTGAGCTCAGCCATCGGGGTCTTACTGGTTCCTATTACCCACTCTACTACCCTAAGTATTGAGTACTTTGGTGCGTTATGGTCCACCTGGTTCCTTACCGCATTTCCTTCGTTATATATATATATATATATTAACACAGTATATGTACATATGCACACACAGACTCATATACACACACACACATATATATATATATATATATATATATATATATATATATATATATACACAGTATATGTACATATGCACACACAAACATACATATATTCTTACATACACACAAACACACACACAGACTCATGCATATATATATATATACACAGCCACATATATATTTATACACACAAACGTTCTTACATATACACACATATACATTAACATACACACATACACACAATCATTTTTTGGTTACCTTGACAACCACACTGATCACATCCTAACTACTCCCCCCTCCCCCTCTACAACTCCAATTATTGTTCACTGTCAACTACTAAATATCAATGTTAGTGGTAGTGGTAGTAG
>OZ024761.1:10987074-11002074 GCA_964016885.1 Eledone cirrhosa | reverse complement strand
GAGGGATGTATTTAATTGTGTCCCATATAAAATAATACAACTGGCTATCCGCAAAATACGTATAGTTAGCACCCCAAACGTATAATTGGGATTATACTAAGGTATATCCTAATGTTTGTTGAGTGAGATGGAAGTCGGTCGGAATATTGCTTAAAGCTTTCTCTGTTAATGTATTAAATATATATATATATATATATATATATATATATACGGGGTAACAAATAATAGTTATATCCAGTCCCCTTAGGTGTAGTCCAGTTATGGTATTCCGGGTAGTGGATGATATCAACGCTAGGCTTGGTTTGACTCAACAAGGCGTATTCATAGTGATGTTGCGAGTATGCTGTAATTCCTATGTTGTAAACACTTGGAGTAATGAAACAATTGTCAGCAATGAGTTTAAAAACCTTTTTTGTATTGCAAACCATGTCAATCTTCTTTCCTGATTTATATATATATATATATATATATATATTAATAAGAGGAATTCCAACTTTGTCTGATTTACTCGTTTTATTTACAATCCTTTAAAATATATATAATATATTAATAATATATTATAATACCATATTATATATATTTTAAAGGATTGTAAATAAAACGAGTAAATCAGACAAAGTTGGAATTCCTCTTATTAATATAATCTTCTATACACAATCATACACACCCGTGTATATTTATCTATCTATATCTCTATATATATATATATATATAATAGAGAGAGAGAGAGAGAGAGAGAGAGAGAGAGAGAGAGAGAGAGAGAGAGAGAGAGAGATTGCTAGAATTATTCCACTGTCATGTCTTATGGATGTCTTCTAGTCTGCTTGCATTATCAAACTCTTATTTATCCATATTTTCTGCCATTCTCTTTCGTCTATTTTAAATATCCAGGACAGGACATTACCTCGATTGATCCGAGGTCATTGGCTGAGGTAAGTGTTTGACCAACTTGAGCTGTTGTCTTACTCACCACACATCATGAAGTTCTCTCCTATATATATATAAGTTAGATGTGAACCCCCAGCCTGTCGGAGAGGTCAGTAGCCCTGCTTCAGTACAGACTCTGCTCTGTGAAGGACTGTCTAAACCTTACTAGCTGGGAAGGTGGACATTAAGTGATGATGAGGATGGTGGTGGTGACGGTGATGATGTGGTGTTGATGATGGGGGTGGTGTTGGTGGTGGTGGTGGTGGTGTTGATGGTGGGGGTGATGGTGGTGGTGGTGGTGTTGATGATGGTGGTGGTGGTGGTGGTGGTGTCGATGATGTGATGATGATGATGTGGTGATGATGATGATGGTGCTGGTGGTGGTGATGTGCTGATGATGATTGGGATATGTCTAAACTTGCTAAGCATTTCTACCTGACAAAACATGTTTGTGCCCCCCCCCCCCCCCACCCCTCCCCCCCCAGCCCTTCACGGTTCAGTGGTCACCAAATGCAAGAGTTTCTTCTGGAGGACTATTACTGCAACAGAAAACCACCCAGCCGTATCACTGACGTGTACAGGATAACAACAACAACAGCAACAACACCATCAACAGTTGGATGTTAAACAGTAAAACCTTCAACAGTGTTTGCCATTTTCATAACAAACCCCATAAAATCATGCTTGATTCTATAAGACAAGGCTTTGGCCCTTGGTGGGATTTGGACCCCTAAATAAACGTCCATAACCAGCTTCACCTATTCTGACTTCTATAATCATATATTTTCACGGTAAAGACTTTACCTTACATAATTGTCTCACACGCCGAGGTTAACTTTGCCTTTCATCCTTACAGGGTCGATAAAATAAAGTACCAGTAATGTACTGGGTAATTGCTGGCCTTGTGCCTAAAATAGAAACAATTATATTGAATTGGTGGATTGGCAGTATTGGTAGAGGATCAGACGCCATGCTTTCTAGCATAGAGTTACGTCCCTTTACAGTCTGAGTTCAAATCCCGCCGAGGTTAACTTTGCCTTTCATCCTTACGGGGTCGATAAAATAAAGTACCAGTAATGTACTGGGTAATTGCAGCTCTTGTTGTTGTTGTTGCTGCTACTACTGTTATGTCTGTGTACCTATTGTGTTTACACTTACAATTCACACCTAACTGTTGTTGTTATTGTTGTTGTTATTGTGATTGTTGCTGCTGTTGTTGTTATTGTTGTTGCTGTTGTTGTGCCTGTGTCTATATTTTCACTTACATTTCATTATCCCACAAACGTAATTTTTAGTAATTAATTGTTTCTACTTTTGGCACAAGGCCAGCAATTACCCCAGTACATTACTGGTACTTTATTTTATTGACCCCGTAAGGATGAAAGGCAAAGTTGACCTCAGCTGGTAATTAATATTTGGTAAAGAAACTGAAAATTCCACCTCATTTCTATCTAAAATGATGACAGGTAATATACTAGTATATATAATGGAGATGACATGCCTCTTGTAGTATTTGTTGGTTGGTAAAGAACCTGAATATTTCACCTCATTTCTATCTAAAATGACGATGGGTAATATACTAGTATATATCATCATCATTGTTTAACGTCTATCTTCCATGCTAGCATGGGTTAGATGGGAATTGTCCCACTTGAAGCAAGATTGGTCGGGTGACCTTGTCTCACTCGTATAGGACTATCTGGCAGGTTTTCTACGGTTGGACGCCCTTCCTAACACCAATTCTACGGCTGGATGCCCTTCCTAAATATATATATACGCCAGACAGTCCTATGCGAGCAAGACAATCACTCTTGCCTCAAGTGGGAAAACCCCCGTCAAAACCCAGTCAAGCGTGGAACACGGACGTTAAACGTTGATGATGATGATGATGATACTGGAGATGACATGCCTTTTATAGTACTTGTTGCTTGTTAAAGAAACTGAATATTTTACCACCTCATTTCTATCTAAAATGACGACAGGTAATATACTAGTATATATATAATGACATGCCTCTTCCCTGTACTAGTTGGTTCTGTGTATGTCTTCATACTTCAATCTGTCCACTTCACTGTGAAGAGAAGTTCAGTTTAAGTGAAACATTATACCTGACTTGCAATCTAAGTATGGTAGCAGTAGTAGTAGTAGTATTAGTAGTGGTAGTATTAGTAGCAGCAGTAGTGATAACAGTAGTAGTAGTAGTAGTGGTGGTAGTAGTAGTAGTATCAGTGGTAGTAGTAGTAGTGGTAGTATTAGTTGCAGCAGTGGTGGTAGCAGTAGTAGTAGTAGTAGTGGTAGTATTAGTATCAGCAGTAGTGGTAGCAGTGGTAGTAGTAGCAGCAGCAGTAGTGGTAGTAGTAGTAGTAGTAGTAGCAGCAGCAGCAGCAGTGATAACAGTAGTGGTAGTAGTAGTAGTAGTAGTGGTAGTAGTAATAGCAGCAGTAGTAGCATCAGTAGCAGCAGCAGTAGTAGCAGCAGCAGTAGTAGTAGTAGCAGCAGCAGCAGTAATAGCATCAGTAGCAGCAGCAGTAGTAGCAGTAGTAGTAGCAGGAGCAGCAGTAACCTGCTGCGAGAGTGCCTGTGAATCCTACAGTGACACTATGATGTGTTGTGTCTAATCATCAGCAGCAGCTGTAACATTTAATAACTATTTTGCCTACTAAGTTATACTTCAGTAACCCAGTGCTGTCGACAACGGCAACAACAGCATTGGATGTTGTAGTCAAAGATTAGTATGTTTTATATACCAGGATTACTGGATATATGAACTGGGATATTTGTTGATGAATTTATCGTTTACTTAAGAGAAACCCTATAGTTTTTGTTTATTACTAACACATGGTAGGGCATATATAGCAGGTTTACATAAGAGAAACCCTATAGTTTATGTTGGTTACTGACACATGGAAGTGATCAGAGATAAAAATGATATTTTAATAATATATTTCTAGGATACAATTACATAAATGTTCAGCATGTATGTAGACATGACAGGTTTAAATGTAGGGGTAACTTTGGAGAAATAACTATTTACAGGGACAAATGTAGGGTTAGAAACCAGGACCTTGAGTAACTTTGGAGAAATAACTATTTACAGGGACAAATGTAGGGTTAGAAACCTGGACCTTGAGTAACTTTGGAGAAATAACTATTTACAGGGACAAATGTAGGGTTAGAACTCTTGACCTTGAGTAACTTTGGAGAAATAACTATTTACAGGGACAAATGTAGGGTTAGAACTCTTGACCTTGAGTAACTTTGGAGAAATAACTATTTACAGGGACAAATGTAGGGTTAGAACCCTGGACCTTGAGTAACTTTGGAGAAATAACTATTTACAGGGACAAATGTAGGGTTAGAAACCTGGACCTTGAGTAACTTTGGAGAAATAACTATTTACAGGGACAAATGTAGGGTTAGAAATCAGGACCTTGTGTAACTTTGGAGAAATAACTATTTACAGGGACAAATGTAGGGTTAGAACTCTTGACCTTGAGTAACTTTGGAGAAATAACTATTTACAGGGACAAATGTAGGGTTAAAAACCTGGACCTTGAGTAACTTTGGAGAAATAACTATTTACAGGGACAAATGTAGGGTTAGAAACCTGGACCTTGAGTAACTTTGGAGAAATAACTATTTACAGGGACAAATGTAGGGTTAGAAACCTGGACCTTGAGTAACTTTGGAGAAATAACTATTTACAGGGTCAAATGTAGGGTTAGAAACCAGGACCTTGAGTAACTTTGGAGAAATAACTATTTACAGGGACAAATGTAGGGTTAGAAACCAGGACCTTGAGTAACTTTGGAGAAATAACTATTTACAGGGTCAAATGTAGGGTTAGAAACCTGGACCTTGAGTAACTTTGGAGAAATAACTATTTACAGGGACAAATGTAGGGTTAGAAACCAGGACCTTGAGTAACTTTGGAGAAATAACTATTTACAGGGACAAATGTAGGGTTAGAAACCAGGACCTTGAGTAACTTTGGAGAAATAACTATTTACAGGGTCAAATGTAGGGTTAGAAACCTGGACCTTGAGTAACTTTGGTGAAATAACTATTTACAGGGACATGTAGGGTTAGAACTCTTGACCTTGAGTAACTTTGGAGAAATAACTATTTACAGGGACAAATGTAGGGTTAGAAATCAGCACCTTGTGTAACTTTGGAGAAATAACTATTTACAGGGTCAAATGTAGGGTTAGAAACCAGGACCTTGTGTAACTTTGGAGAAATAACTATTTACAGGGACAAATGTAGGGTTAAAAACCTGGACCTTGAGTAACTTTGGAGAAATAACTATTTACAGGGACAAATGTAGGGTTAGAAACCTGGACCTTGAGTAACTTTGGAGAAATAACTATTTACAGGGACAAATGTAGGGTTAGAAACCTGGACCTTGAGTAACTTTAGAGAAATAACTATTTACAGGGACAAATGTAGGGTTAGAAATCAGGACCTTGAGTAACTTTGGAGAAATAACTATTTACAGGGACAAATGTAGGGTTAGAAACCTGGACCTTGTGATACTCCATTGCAAATGGTGACCATAGTTTAGTTATGGGTTTAGCTGTTATAGTTACATAATGATATTATGTACTGATCTAATCAGACTAGTGTTTTCATCTTGGTTGTTAGTCACAAAGTTCTATTCGTTTTACCCTCAGGCCATCTTCAAGTGTCTGTCTTATTCACTTACACCTACGTTTACATGAATATAGCTGTCAATGACAGATTGTTCTTTATATTCTTGCTCACGGTTTCTCTCTCTCTGTCTCTCACACACACATAAACATCAATTTTGATACCAAACTATCTGAAACTGCCCCTGGTTTTACAATACAAGACTGTTTTAAAGAGTTTATACTTATTTACAAACTTTCCATCATAGTTTTCTGTAGCAAAAAAGTTATGTTCCAAGTACTAGAATAAGTAATGGGACAGTTAGTTATATTACTAAATCGCTCTAAATTCTTAATTATTTTCAAAATGATTTGGAAACCATAGACAGTGTCTTTCATTAGAAATATGGTAATGAAAGGGTTAATGACATAGACAGTGTCTTTCATTAGAAATATGGTAATGAAAGGGTTAATGACATAGACAGTGTCTTTCATTAGAAATATGGTAATGAAAGGGTTAATGACATAGACAGTGTCTTTCATTAGAAATATGGTAATGAAAGGGTTAATGACATAGACAGTGTCTTTCATTAGAAATATGGTAATGAAAGGGTTAATGACATAGACAGTGTCTTTCATTAGAAATATGGTAATGAAAGGGTTAATGACATAGACAGTGTCTTTCATTAGAAATATGGTAATGAGGGGGTTAATATGTTGCACAGTATTCACTGTTAATGATTTAATGTTTGGTATATTTTGAATGTTTAATAATTTCATGTGTAGAAATTCTAGGTTGACACAGCTTGGGTCAAATCCCAAATGTAAGATTTACCAGATCTTAAGAATTGTAGAACATTTTTGGAATTCCACACATTCCTGTCTCACTTCCAGACTCAGTGGATGGCTGAGTGGTTAAGAAGTTCTCTTTAGATACACTTGATCCTGGGATCAGTCCCACACAAGCGTCATTTCCTATGACCTTGGATCAACCTGTGTCTTGTCAGTGACTCAGTAGGTGGGAAGGGTGTCTGCTGTGTCGGTGAGAGGGGTGTCCCCTGTGTGGGTGGGAAGGCTGTCCTCTGTGTGGGTGGGAAGGTTGTCCTCTGTGTGGGTGGGAAGGCTGTCCTCTGTGTTGGTGAGAAGGGTGACTCCTGTGTGGGTGAGAGGGGTGTCCCATAGAGAGTACAATGTATTATTTGACCCTGTCTGGAATTTGAACTTTGAACTGTCAAATCTAATAAATTCCATTCCACAACTTTTTTTCACATTAACATTTTTTAAATTCCTCACTGTTGTCAATTTATCTGCATTTTCTTTTTCCTCCTTCTTTCTTTCTTTATTACTCTCTTTCTATTTATTTCATTTAGTCTATGTATTATTTTTTCATCATCATCATCATTTAATGTCTATCTTCGTATATATTTTTTCATCTTTTAAATTTATTTTTGATATATTTTAAAATATATTTCATATTGATTTTTTTAAAGATATTTTAGAAATATATTTTATATTGAATTTCTTTTATATAAATATATTTAAAAAATATAATTATATGTATTTATTTTGATTTTTGAAAAATACTTCTTATTTATTTTTAAATACCTTTTTTATTTTGTTTTAAATATATTTTAATTTTATTTTTTAGATATATTTAAACATTGTTTCCATGGTCTGACCTAATGATCAGCTCCTTTCTTCTACCAGGAGTTGTGACTGTCAGATAGTATCAACAATGGAAAGACCAATGGAAACCTTGTTTCCATGGTCTGATCTGATGATCAGCTCCTTTCTTCTACTAGGTGTTGTGATTGTCAGATAGTATCAACAACAGAGAGACCAATGGAAACGTAGATTTCTTTGTCTGATCTGATAATCGGCTTCTTTTCTTTGTTGGACTAGCTTTCCAAAAATAATATTACTATAAATCTTGGCTGTCATTTATCACAATCTCTGTCTAAAACAGTAAATATCAACCTTCCTTGTTATAATAGAATATAGATTACATAGAAAACAGGTGAAAAACAAAAGCTCTGTTAATTCTACCATTATCTTTACCAGGAACCTATCTCATTAAATCTCAATCAATTCTTATACAAAAGTCACACATACACAAACACATATATATAATCATCACCGCTTAACGTCCATTTTTCCATGCTTGCATGGCTTATACATATATCTATATATATATATATAAAGCTTTTATTTTCTTTCTCTCACACAACAACAGTATCTTTTTATATGACATCTTCCTAAATATGTTGTTATGGACACATATATATATATATATATGTGTATATATAGACATTGACGCACATATGTATACATACATATACACAAACATACAGTTAATCTAATGAAACAGTCATAAATCAATTAAATGTTGTTTTCATCATCATCATTTTACGTCCGCTTTTCCCTGCTTGCAAGGGTGGGACGGGAACTGATTCTGGCTTGATTTCTACAGCTGGATGCCCTTCCTAACACCAACCTCATTTACAGTGAGTGCTGGGTGCTTCTTTGCCGTGGCACCTCCACGATCACTTTGCAGTGGAATGCTAGGGACCCCAAGGAAACAACACATCACCTGGTCTGAGAATTGAACTCACAACCTTTCGATTGGAAGGCCAATGTTCTAACCACTAAGCCATGTGCCTCCATATGTGTATATATATATATATATATATATGTGTGTGTGTGTGTGTGCCTCCTTTATATATATACAGGGTGCGGACGATATTTGTTCGCAATTTTCAACTGCTAATTTTATGCAAATATTTTTTACTTCCGTTGTCACTCGTCTTCATAAAAACAGTGACTATATTTCCATTATTTATTTTCAGAATAATTGATTATGAATAATTTTGAACCTCCAAATTTGTGGAAGAGACACGGAGTTCTTGGAATCCGCGCCGGGAAGACAAATAAGACCAGAAGATCAACTCCCAGAACAACAGGTGGCTCGTTGTCTCATCCAAAGACGTGCCCAGAGTCATGCAGACAAAGTTTCCAACGACAACATTAGTCTTAGGTGTCGTTATGCCACCTCACTTCTTCCCTGAGGGCCTCAAGCTGAACACCGATGGCTACATCCCCATTCTGAGCGAGGTAGTAAAGCCCTGGATCGACCAGGTAGGCCGTACGTGTGGCAGCAAGACTCAGCGCCCTGCCATACCAGCCGAAAGACCCAAGCCTGGCTGTCAGAGAACTTCGTTGACCACACTTCACCTGACATCTGGCTTCCCAGTTCGCCTGACTGCAACCCCCTCGACTTCTTTGTGTGGGGCGCAGTGGAACGAGACACCAACAGATCTAGCTGCAATACGAAAGATGATCAGGATCACAAGTACCTTTAGGGCCTAAGTCGGAGGCCTGTAGCCGGTTCCGAAGCCGTCATCAAAACCAATATCGAGTGAGATCGAAAGAACAGGTCATGAAGACAAACTGACCCAAGTTTGATAAATAAATCTTTAAAAATAAAACTACTGTCTTACTTTTTCCTAGACAGTAATCTTGCGAACAAATATCATCTGCACCTTGTATATATATATATATATACATACACATACATACATACACAGTGAGTGGTTAGAGAATTGGATTCGCAACCCCGTGAGGTTGTGAGTTCGATTCCTGGACCGGGCGATGCGTTATGTCCTTGAGCAAGACACTTTACTTCATGTTGCTCCGCCTACCTGGAGTTGCAACCAATAGATAGTATTAGCAATTGAAAAGACTAATGATAACATTGTCTCCTTGGTCCGACAAAAGTCAATCAACTGTCGATATATATAGTGAAAGTGCACGGCTTAGTGGTTAGAGCATTGGGCTTGCAATCGAAAGGTTCTGAGTTCAATTCTCGGACCGGGTGATGTGTTGTTTCCTTGAGCAAGACACTTTATTTCACATTGCTCCAGTTTACTCAGCTGTAGAAATGAGATGATAGGACTGGGGTTCCTGTCATTAAATCACCCAAGACACCTCCAACGAGATATACCTTGGAGGAGGCCAGCTAAACCTGCAGAGGTGTGAGCTGTCACAGACACATATATATGGTTAAAGTCTTTCCTTAATCTTACCATTTTCTACTTCTACAGGTGTATTGTAATGGTTGACAATAAAACCCGAAGGCTCCACTGTGTCAGCATTCGACCAGCAACAGTGGAGGAGAGGAATTTGCCAAGAATTATGTCTTCTTTGCAACAGAGCTATTTAGATAGTTTAGACAATGACAACAGTGGGTAAGTGGTGTATTTATTTAAATACGATGTATACTTGTGTATAAATCACACATTTTACATATAACATTTACAATGTATCATGTATTTTGAATTAAAGTTGTGTAGGTCTAATAGATAAGTCACACCTCCATTTTGCATACATTTATATTGAAAGACACTGCTTATTTCATTAACCCTTTCATTACCATATTTCTAATGAAAGACACTGCTTATTTCATTAACCCTTTCATTACCATATTTCTAATGAAAGAGACTGCCTATGTCATTAACCCTTTCATTACCATATTTCTAATGAAAGAGACTGCCTATGTCTTTAACCCTTTCATTACCATATTTCTAATGAAAGAGACTGCCTATGTCATTAACCCTTTCATTACCATATTTCTAATGAAAGAGACTGCCTATGTCATTAACCCTTTCATTACCATATTTCTAATGAAAGAGACTGCCTATGTCATTAACCCTTTCATTACCATATTTCTAATGAAAGAGACTGCCTATGTCATTAACCCTTTCATTACCATATTTCTAATGAAAGACACTGTCTATGTCATTAACTCTTTCATTACCATATTTCTAATGAAAGAGACTGCCTATGTCATTAACCCTTTCATTACCATATTTCTAATGAAAGAGACTGCCTATGTCTTTAACCCTTTCATTACCATATTTCTAATGAAAGACACTGTCTCTGTCATTACCATATTTCTAATGAAAGACACTGTCTATGTCACCACTGTGCCACCAGAGCTCCCCATCACTCATCATAAACTTTACTTCCACAACAAAACAAAAATTTTAAAAGAACAACAAAGTTTTTTTATTTTTATTTATTATTTACAATGAAAGGAAAAGGGGTTTGGATGATTTGAAGCAGTGGTTGATGAAAGTGAAGAAAGAAGATAGTCTGAGCCCTGATTCTTCAAGCTCTTGTGCTGGTGTCACGCGGCCTGTAGGCGATGCCCTTTCTTTTCAAATCCTTTACAACACTTGGAGGAAGACGACCAGTTACAGAGATAGCATAGCAACCCTTAGAAAACCGACCTGAAAAAAATAACAAACTGTTATTAGCACTTTAGCATTTAAACTGGCCACAATTCTCTCACCTCTTTCTGTTCAAACCGGCTACTTATGCTGATGTTAAGGTATTGTTCTCACAATAAATAATATCAAAATCTCAGATTCGATATTATGAGGTAAAGCCTTTACTGTGAAAATACAATAGTATATATAGAGTAATGTAAATGTTATGAGATATTATGTGAGGTAAAGTCTTTACTGTGACAATACAATAGTATATATAGAGTAATGTAAATGTTATGTGAGGTAAAGTCTTTACTGTGAAAATACAATAGTATATATAGAGTAATGTAAATGTTATGAGATATTATGTGAGGTAAAGCCTTTACTGTGACAATACAATAGTATATATAGAGTAATGTAAATGTTATGTGAGGTAAAGCCTTTACTGTGAAAATATAATAGTATATATAGAGTAATGTAAATATTATGTGAGGTAAAGCCTTTACTGTGAAAATATAATAGTATATATAGAGTAATGTAAATATTATGTGAGGTAAAGCCTTTACTGTGAAAATATAATAGTATATATAGAGTAATGTAAATGTTATGAGATATTATGTGAGGTAAAGCCTTTACTGTGACAATACAATAGTATATATAGAGTAATGTAAATATTATGTGAGGTAAAGCCTTTACTGTGAAAATATAATAGTATATATAGAGTAATGTAAATGTTATGTGAGATATTATGTGAGGTAAAGCCTTTACTGTGACAATACAATAGTATATATAGAGTAATGTAAATATTATGTGAGGTAAAGCCTTTACTGTGACAATACAATAGTATATATAGAGTAATGTAAATATTATGTGAGGTAAAGCCTTTACTGTGACAATACAATAGTATATATAGAGTAATGTAAATGTTATGTGAGGTATTATGTGAGGTAAAGCCTTTACTGTGACAATACAATAGTATATATAGAGTAATGTAAATGGTTGATGTGATGCAGTCATAGTGATGTTTTATAGTTTTTAGGACGGCTGTGCTAATGTAATTTCATGTGGTTAATTCAAATATTCATAGTCTCTTTACTAGTGGACAGATTGTTACGAAAATTGCAGTATCAGAGTCAATACAATAGGTAATATTTAAATTCTATCTCTGTTCGCAGCTGATGAACTTCGAAATGAGAGGTCAACCATGACAGCAACATGCCATGAACAAAACAGCATCCTATATTGACAAAGGAACACATCACACACACACACATATATATATATGTGTGTGTAGAAATGTTTTTGTTTTGCAATTCAACAACTTTTGTTAAAGACTTGTTACATTAATAAACTATCATTCACAGAACCACCCACTGCACAACACTAACCCCTTAAATTACCCACTGTACCACACTAACCCCTTATGTCACTCACTGTACTTATTTAACAGTAGCCACCTTACACACACATGTACACCACCCACTGTACTATACTAACCCCTTGCAATATCTACTCCTACATCATTAGCTGCACCACTAGGACCCCTCCAAAACCCTTACATTACCTGCTATACCAAGAGCTCCACATCACCAATTGTACCCCTCTGATTCATCTCAATCCCTTACATTACCAGCTCTATCCCTGTGACCCCTTTGAACCCCTCACATTACCCACTATATTCATGTGTCCCTTACATTATCAGCTCTGTCCCTGTGACCCCCTACATTACCACCTGTATTCATTGTTACTTAAAGTTACAATAAAGTTTTTCTGCTAAACACATGTAAATGTGTTACTGAATATATATACAGCACCTTACATAGTGTGTTAGCATGTATATATATATATACACTTGTTACTGAATATATACAGCACCTTACATAGTGTGTGTGTGTGTATATATATATATATACATACACACATACCCATTTGTTACTGAATGTATACATCACCTTACATAGTGTGTGATATATTGTAATAATCTGTACTATTAATATATATATACTGCTGAATCCGATGCTGGCGTGGAAAATGGATGTTAAACGATGAAGATGCAGAACCCTAACACAGTATATATATATATTAGTTAAGAAAGGCATCCAGCCATAGCAACAAAGCCAAAATACAGATCTGTGTGAGCAAGATGTGGTCACCTCACCTGACTTGTTTCATATGATCACCTAACATGAACAAACATGAAAAAATAGACATATATATATATATAGTGGTTAGAGCATTGTCCTTGCAATCGAAAGGTTGTGAGTTCAATTCTCAGACCGGGTGATGTGTTGTTTCCTTGAGCAAGACACTTTATTTCACATTGCTCCAGTTTACTCAGCTGCAGAAATGAGATGATAGGGACTGGGGTCCCTATCATTCCACTGCAAAGTGGTCGTGGAGGTGCCACGGCAAAAAAGCAGCCAGCACTCACTGTAAATGAGGTTGGTGTTAGGAAAGGCATCCATCTGTAGACATCAAGCCAGAATCAGTTCCCGTCCCACCCTTGCAAGCAGGAAAAAGTGGACGTAAAATGAAATGATATATATATATATATGTGAAGGCGTGTGGCTGATTGGTTAGTGAACTGGATTCATAATCGTGAGGTTCCCAGTTCGATTCCTGGACCGGGCGATGCGTTATGTCCTTGAGCAAGACACTTTATTTTACGTTGTTCCTTCTACCTGGAGTTGCCGATAGATAGTATTAGCAATTGGAAAGACCAACGGAAACATTGTTTCCTCGGTCTGATTTGACGAAAGTCGATCGACAAATTAAAATTATTAGATACACACACACACACACATATATATATACACATAGGTAGATATAGAGAGAAGTACTTACTAATTCTTTGCCATTTGGCCACCCAACTGTCTTCCGGCCCCATCAATGATATTAATCTAAAATAATAGAAAGAATTTAATATACAACATGTCAGACATTACGCACACTCGCATCATCATCATCATCCTTTCATTTTACGTCCACTTTTCCCTGCTTGCAAGGGTGGGACGGGAACTGATCCTGGCTTGATTTCTACAGCTGGATGCCCTTCCTAACACCAACCTCATTTACAGTGAGTGCTGGGTGCTTTTTTGCCGTGGCACCTCCAAGACCACTTTGCAGTGGAATGTTAGGGACCACAGTCCCTATCATCTCATTTCTACAGCTGAGTAAACTGGAGCAATGTGAAATAAAGTGTCTTGCTCAAGGAAACAACACATCACCCGGCCTGAGAATTGAACTCACAACCTTTCGATTGCAAGGCCAATGCTCTAACCACTAGGCCATGTGCCTCCATATATATATATACAAATATACATATATATGTGTAAGGTGGCTGGTGTTAGGTGATGCATTCAGGTCAGACACTACACACATACACACGTGTGTGTGTAAGGTGGGCGGTGGTAGCTGAGGCATTCAGTTTCGACACTACACACACACACATATATATATATACACGTGTGTGTGTGTAAGGTGGCTGGTGTTAGGTGAGGCATTCAGCCATAAATGGTGGGTATGAGCAAGACACAATCACTTGACGTAAAAACCTATCTAACTCATGCAAGCATGGAAAATATACATGTAGATATATGGTACAACAAAAAGACACCCAGTCCACCCTGTAAAGTGGTAGTGCTGGTGCCACAACAAAAAGACACCCAGTCCACCCTGTAAAGTGGTAGTGCTGGCACCACAACAAAAAGCAGCCACTCCACTCTTTAAAGTGGTAGGTGATTGGGAGGGCATCCCATGTTTAAAACCAACCCAGCCAAAACAATTCATATGAGCAAGATGTCACAACCTGGGCTCTCTAACCTCTGTTTAACCCATTTAAGCATTAAATGATGATGATGATGATGGTGATGGTATGTATAACAATTACTGCATTGAATCAATTTAGCATAGTGTATGTTTGTAATGGTGTGAGGAATGGGGAGGGAGGTGACAGGCAGAGTAAGGAGTATTTTGACATCAAGAAATAACTGATAAAGTAGTGCTATATATATAAGGAGAGGGTGTGGCTGAGGCACCACTCAGACTGGGGTGTAGTGTCTCTCCCTCCCTCCCCATCTTACCCCTTCTTATCATCATCACTGTTTACTTGAGCTGGTACACAGCTTCACTGGACAACTCCTACTGTTGCAGGTTTAGTAGACCTCTGAGGGGTGTGT
>OZ024761.1:10979574-10984574 GCA_964016885.1 Eledone cirrhosa | reverse complement strand
TATATATATACAAGCCATGTATATATATATATATATACAAGCCATGTATATATATATATATATACAAGCCATGTATATATATATATATATACAAGCCATGTATATATATATATATATACAAGCCATGTATATATATATATATATACAAGCCATGTATATATATATATATATACAAGCCATGTATATATATATATATATACAAGCCATGTATATATATATATATACAAGCCATGTATATATATATATATACAAGCCATGTATATATATATATATACAAGCCATGTATATATATATATATATATACAAGCCATGTATATATATATATATACAAGCCATGTATATATATATATATACAAGCCATGTATATATATATATATACAAGCCATGTATATATATATATATACAAGCCATGTATATATATATACAAGCCATGTATATATATATATATACAAGCCATGTATATATATATATATACAAGCCATGTATATATATATATATACAAGCCATGTATATATATATATATACAAGCCATGTATATATATATATATACAAGCCATGTATATATATATATATACAAGCCATGTATATATATATATATACAAGCCATGTATATATATATATATATATATATACAAGCCATGTATATATATATATATACAAGCCATGTATATATATATATATACAAGCCATGTATATATATATATATACAAGCCATGTATATATATATATATACAAGCCATGTATATATATATATATACAAGCCATGTATATATATATATATACAAGCCATGTATATATATATATATACAAGCCATGTATATATATATACATACAAGCCATGTATATATATATATATACATACAAGCCATGTATATATATATACAAGCCATGTATATATATATATATATACAAGCCATGTATATATATATATATATACAAGCCATGTATATATATATATATATACAAGCCATGTATATATATATATATACAAGCCATGTATATATATATATATACAAGCCATGTATATATATATATATACAAGCCATGTATATATATATATATACAAGCCATGTATATATATATATATATACAAGCCATGTATATATATATATATATACAAGCCATGTATATATATATATATATACAAGCCATGTATATATATATATATATACAAGCCATGTATATATATATATATATACAAGCCACGTATATATATATATATACAAGCCACGTATATATATATATATATACAAGCCATGTATATATATATATATATATACAAGCCATGTATATATATATATATACATGGCTTGTATATATATATATATACAAGCCATGTATATATATATATATACAAGCCATGTATATATATATATATATACATGGCTTGTATATATATATATACAAGCCATGTATATATATATATATATATACAAGCCATGTATATATATATATATATATACAAGCCATGTATATATATATATATATATATACAAGCCATGTATATATATATATATATACAAGCCATGTATATATATATATATATACAAGCCATGTATATATATATATATATACAAGCCATGTATATATATATATATATACAAGCCATGTATATATATATATATATACAAGCCATGTATATATATATATATATACAAGCCATGTATATATATATATATATACAAGCCATGTATATATATATATATATACAAGCCATGTATATATATATATACAAGCCATGTATATATATATATATATACAAGCCATGTATATATATATATATATACAAGCCATGTATATATATATATATATACAAGCCATGTATATATATATATATATACAAGCCATGTATATATATATATATATACAAGCCATGTATATATATATATATATACAAGCCATGTATATATATATATATATACAAGCCATGTATATATATATATATACAAGCCATGTATATATATATATATACAAGCCATGTATATATATATATATACAAGCCATGTATATATATATATATATATACAAGCCATGTATATATATATATATACAAGCCATATATATATATATATACAAGCCATATATATATATATATACAAGCCATATATATATATATATACAAGCCATATATATATATATATACAAGCCATGTATATATATATATATACAAGCCATGTATATATATATATATACAAGCCATGTATATATATATATATACAAGCCATGTATATATATATACAAGCCATGTATATATATATATATACAAGCCATGTATATATATATATATACAAGCCATGTATATATATATATATACAAGCCATGTATATATATATATATACAAGCCATGTATATATATATATATACAAGCCATGTATATATATATATATATATATATATATATATATATATATACAAGCCATGTATATATATATATACAAGCCATGTATATATATATATATACAAGCCATGTATATATATATATATACAAGCCATGTATATATATATATATACAAGCCATGTATATATATATATATACAAGCCATGTATATATATATATACAAGCCATGTATATATATACAAGCCATGTATATATATATATATACAGCCATGTATATATATATATATACAAGCCATGTATATATATATATATACAAGCCATGTATATATATATATATACAAGCCATGTATATATATATATATACAAGCCATGTATATATATATATATATACATGGCTTGTATATATATATATACAAGCCATGTATATATATATATATATACAAGCCATGTATATATATATATATATATATACAAGCCATGTATATATATATATATATACAAGCCATGTATATATATATATATATATACAAGCCATGTATATATATATATATATATACAAGCCATGTATATATATATATATATACAAGCCATGTATATATATATATATATACAAGCCATGTATATATATATATATATACAAGCCATGTATATATATATATATATACAAGCCATGTATATATATATATATATACAAGCCATGTATATATATATATATATACAAGCCATGTATATATATATATATATACAAGCCATGTATATATATATATATATACAAGCCATGTATATATATATATATATACAAGCCATGTATATATATATATATACAAGCCATGTATATATATATATATACAAGCCATGTATATATATATATATACAAGCCATGTATATATATATATATATATACAAGCCATGTATATATATATATATACAAGCCATGTATATATATATATATACAAGCCATGTATATATATATATATACAAGCCATGTATATATATATACAAGCCATGTATATATATATATATACAAGCCATGTATATATATATATATACAAGCCATGTATATATATATATATACAAGCCATGTATATATATATATATACAAGCCATGTATATATATATATATACAAGCCATGTATATATATATATATACAAGCCATGTATATATATATATATATATATATATATATATATATATACAAGCCATGTATATATATATATATACAAGCCATGTATATATATATATATACAAGCCATGTATATATATATATATACAAGCCATGTATATATATATATATACAAGCCATGTATATATATATATATACAAGCCATGTATATATATATATATACAAGCCATGTATATATATATATATACAAGCCATGTATATATATATATATACAAGCCATGTATATATATATATATACAAGCCATGTATATATATATACATACAAGCCATGTATATATATATACATACAAGCCATGTATATATATATATATACATACAAGCCATGTATATATATATACAAGCCATGTATATATATATATATACAAGCCATGTATATATATATATATATACAAGCCATGTATATATATATATATATACAAGCCATGTATATATATATATATATACAAGCCATGTATATATATATATATATACAAGCCATGTATATATATATATATACAAGCCATGTATATATATATATATATACAAGCCATGTATATATATATATATACAAGCCATGTATATATATATATATACAAGCCATGTATATATATATATATACAAGCCATGTATATATATATATATACAAGCCATGTATATATATATATATACAAGCCATGTATATATATATATATACAAGCCATGTATATATATATATATACAAGCCATGTATATATATATACAAGCCATGTATATATATATACAAGCCATGTATATATATATACAAGCCATGTATATATATATATATATATACAAGCCATGTATATATATATATATATATACAAGCCATGTATATATATATATATATATACAAGCCATGTATATATATATATATATATACAAGCCATGTATATATATATATATATACAAGCCATGTATATATATATATATATACAAGCCATGTATATATATATATATATACAAGCCATGTATATATATATATATATACAAGCCATGTATATATATATATATATACAAGCCATGTATATATATATATATATACAAGCCATGTATATATATATATATATACAAGCCATGTATATATATATATATACAAGCCATGTATATATATATATATATACAAGCCATGTATATATATATATATATACAAGCCATGTATATATATATATATATACAAGCCATGTATATATATATATATATACAAGCCATGTATATATATATATATATACAAGCCATGTATATATATATATATACAAGCCATGTATATATATATATATACAAGCCATGTATATATATATATATACAAGCCATGTATATATATATATATACAAGCCATGTATATATATATATATACAAGCCATGTATATATATATATATACAAGCCATGTATATATATATATATACAAGCCATGTATATATATATATATATACAAGCCATGTATATATATATATATATATACAAGCCATGTATATATATATAT
>OZ024761.1:10954574-10972074 GCA_964016885.1 Eledone cirrhosa | reverse complement strand
CTGGCTAAACTGGACATCAGAGAAACACCAACACTAAATATACAACGGACTCTAGTGGTCAACAACCGGCTAAACTGGACATCAGAGAAACACCAACACTAAATATACAACGGACTCTAGTGGTCAACAACTGACTAAACTGGACATCAGAGAAACACCAACACTAAATATACAACTGACTCTAGTGGTCAACAACTGACTAAACTGGACATCAGAGAAACACCAACACTAAATATACAACTGACTCTAGTGGTCAACAACCGGCTAAACTGGACATCAGAGAAACACCAACACTAAATATACAACGGACTCTAGTGGTCAACAACCGGCTAAACTGGACATCAGAGAAACACCAACACTAAATATACAACTGAATCTAGTGGTCAACAACTGACTAAACTGGACATCAGAGAAACACCAACACTAAATATACAACTGACTAAACTGGACATCAGAGAAACACCAACACTAAATATACAACTGACTCTAGTGGTCAACAACTGGCTAAACTGGACATCAGAGAAACACCAACACTAAATATACAACTGACTCTAGTGGTCAACAACTGGCTAAACTGGACATCAGAGAAACACCAACACTAAATATACAACTGACTCTAGTGGTCAACAACTGACTAAACTGGACAGAGAAACACCAACACTAAATATACAACTGACTCTAGTGGTCAACAACTGGCTAAACTGGACATCAGAGAAACACCAACACTAAATATACAACTGACTCTAGTGGTCAACTGACTAAACTGGACATCAGAGAAACACCAACCCTAAATATACAACTGACTCTAGTGGTCAACAACTGGCTAAACTGGACATCAGAGAAACACCAACACTAAATATACAACTGACTCTAGTGGTCAACAACTGACTAAACTGAACATCAGAGAAACACCAACACTAAATATACAACTGACTCTAGTGGTCAACAACTGGCTAAACTGGACATCAGAGAAACACCAACACTAAATATACAACTGACTCTAGTGGTCAACAACTGGCTAAACTGGACATCAGAGAAACACCAACACTAAATATACAACTGACTCTAGTGGTCAACAACTGACTAAACTGGACATCAGAGAAACACCAACACTAAATATACAACTGACTCTAGTGGTCAACAACTGACTAAACTGGACATCAGAGAAACACCAACACTAAATATACAACTGACTCTAGTGGTCAACAACTGACTAAACTGGACATCAGAGTAACACCAACACTAAATATACAACTGACTCTAGTGGTCAACAACTGACTAAACTGGACATCAGAGAAACACCAACACTAAATATACAACTGACTCTAGTGGTCAACAACTGGCTAAACTGGACATCAGAGAAACACCAACACTAAATATACAACTGACTCTAGTGGTCAACAACTGACTAAACTGGACATCAGAGAAACACCAACACTAAATATACAACTGACTCTAGTGGTCAACAACTGACTAAACTGGACATCAGAGAAACACCAACACTAAATAAACTGACTAGACTGCACTATGGGGGTAGATGTTGGATCTTGTGCTACACCTGTCCATAAAGAGAACCAGAAGGACCTCCCAGATGTTGGGTCCTGTGCTACACCTGTCCATAGGGAGAACCAGAGGGACCTCCCAGATGTTGGGTCCTGTGCTACACCTGTCCATAGGGAGAACCAGGAGGACCTCCCAGATGTTGGGTCCTGTGCTACACCTGTCCACAGGGAGAACCAGAGGGACCTCCCAGATGTTGGGTCCTGTGCTACACCTGTCCATAGGGAGAACCAGAAGGACCTCCCAGATGTTGGGTCCTGTGCTACACCTGTCCATAGGGAGAACCAGAAGAACCTCCCAGATGTTGGGTCCTGCGCTACACCTGTCCATAAAGAGAACCAGAAGGACCTCCCAGATGTTGGGTCCTGTGCTACACCTGTCCACAGGGAGAACCAGAGGGACCTCCCAGATGTTGGGTCCTGCTCTACACCTGTCCACAGGGAGAACCAGAGGACCTCCCAGATGTTGGGTCCTGTGCTACACCTGTCCACAGGGAGAACCAGGAGGGACCTCCCAGATGTTGGGTCCTGCTCTACACCTGTCCACAGGGAGAACCAGAGGGACCTCCCAGATGTTGGGTCCTGCTCTACACCTGTCCACAGGGAGAACCAGAGGGACCTCCCAGATGTTGGGTCCTGTGCTACACCTGTCCACAGGGAGAACCAGAGGGACCTCCCAGATGTTGGGTCCTGTGCTACAGCTGTCCATAAAGAGAACCAGAAGGACCTCCCAGATGTTGGGTCCTGCGCTACACCTGTCCACAGGGAGAACCAGAGGGACCTCCCAGATGTTGGGTCCTGTGCTACACCTGTCCACAGGGAGAACCAGAGGGACCTCCCAGATGTTGGGTCCTGCGCTACACCTGTCCACAGGGAGAACCAGAGGGACCTCCCAGATGTTGGGTCCTGCGCTACACCTGTCCACAGGGAGAACCAGAGGGACCTCCCAGATGTTGGGTCCTGCGCTACACCTGTCCACAGGGAGAACCAGAGGGACCTCCCAGATGTTGGGTCCTGCGCTACACCTGTCCACAGGGAGAACCAGAGGGACCTCCCAGATGTTGGGTCCTGTGCTACACCTGTCCACAGGGAGAACCAGAGGGACCTCCCAGATGTTGGGTCTTGCGCTACACCTGTCCACAGGGAGAACCAGAGGGACCTCCCAGATGTTGGGTCCTGTGCTACACCTGTCCACAGGGAGAACCAGAGGGACCTCCCAGATGTTGGGTCCTGCGCTACACCTGTCCATAAAGAGAACCAGAAGGACCTCCCAGATATTGGGTCCTGTGCTACACCTGTCCACAGGGAGAACCAGAGGGACCTCCCAGATGTTGGGTCCTGCGCTACACCTGTCCACAGGGAGAACCAGAGGGACCTCCCAGATGTTGGGTCCTGCGCTACACCTGTCCACAGGGAGAACCAGAGGGACCTCCCAGATGTTGGGTCCTGCGCTACACCTGTCCACAGGGAGAACCAGAAGGACCTCCCAGATGTTGGGTCCTGTGCTACACCTCTCCATAGGGAGAACTAGAAGGACTTCCCAGATGTTGGGTCCTGCGCTACACCTGTCCACAGGGAGAACCAGAGGGACCTCCCAGATGTTGGGTCCTGCGCTACACCTGTCCACAGGGAGAACCAGAAGGACTTCCCAGATGTTGGGTCCTGCGCTACACCTGTCCACAGGGAGAACCAGAGGGACCTCCCAGATGTTGGGTCCTGTGCTACACCTGTCCACAGGGAGAACCAGGACCTCCCAGATGTTGGGTCCTGTGCTACACCTGTCCATAAAGAGAACCAGGACCTCCCAGATGTTGGGTCCTGCGCTACACCTGTCCACAGGGAGAACCAGAGGAACCTCCCAGATGTTGGGTCCTGTGCTACACCTGTCCATAGGGAGAACCAGAAGGACCTCCCAGATGTTGGGTCCGTGCTACACCTGTCCATAGGGAGAACCAGAGGGACCTCCCAGATGTTGGGTCCTGCGCTACACCTGTCCACAGGGAGAACCAGAGGGACCTCCCAGATGTTGGGTCCTGTGCTACACCTGTCCATAAAGAGAACCAGAAGGACCTCCCAGATGTTGGGTCCTGTGCTACACCTGTCCACAGGGAGAACCAGAGGGACCTCCCAGATGTTGGGTCCTGCGCTACACCTGTCCATAAAGAGAACCAGGACCTCCCAGATGTTGGGTCCTGTGCTACACCTGTCCACAGGGAGAACCAGAGGGACCTCCCAGATGTTGGGTCCTGCGCTACACCTGTCCATAAAGAGAACCAGGACCTCCCAGATGTTGGGTCCTGCGCTACACCTGTCCATAAAGAGAACCAGGACCTCCCAGATGTTGGGTCCTGTGCTACACCTGTCCATAGGGAGAACCAGAGGGACCTCCCAGATGTTGGGTCCTGTGCTACACCTGTCCATAAAGAGAACCAGGACCTCCCAGATGTTGGGTCCTGCGCTACACCTGTCCATAAAGAGAACCAGGACCTCCCAGATGTTGGGTCCTGTGCTACACCTGTCCATAGGGAGAACCAGAAGGACCTCCCAGATGTTGGGTCCTGCGCTACACCTGTCCACAGGGAGAACCAGAGGGACATCCCAGATGTTGGGTCCTGTGCTACACCTGTCCATAAAGAGAACCAGAAGGACCTCCCAGATGTTGGGTCCTGTGCTACACCTGTCCACAGGGAGAACCAGAGGGACCTCCCAGATGTTGGGTCCTGCGCTACACCTGTCCACAGGGAGAACCAGAGGGACCTCCCAGATGTTGGGTCCTGTGCTACACCTGTCCACAGGGAGAACCAGAGGGACCTCCCAGATGTTGGGTCCTGTGCTACACCTGTCCACAGGGAGAACTAGGAGGACCTCCCAGATGTTGGGTCCTGTGCTACACCTGTCCACAGGGAGAACCAGAGGGACCTCCCAGATGTTGGGTCCTGTGCTACACCTGTCCACAGGGAGAACCAGGACCTCACAGATGTTGGGTCCTGTGCTACACCTGTCCACAGGGAGAACTAGGAGGACCTCCCAGATGTTGGGTCCTGTGCTACACCTGACCATAGGGAGAACCAGGAGGACCTCCCAGATGTTGGGTCCTGTGCTACACCTGTCCACAGGGAGAACTAGGAGGACCTCCCAGATGTTGGGTCCTGTGCTACACCTGTCCATAGGGAGAACCAGGAGGACCTCCCAGATGTTGGGTCCTGTGCTACACCTGTCCACAGGGAGAACCAGAGGGACCTCCCAGATGTTGGGTCCTGTGCTACACCTGTCCACAGGGAGAACTAGGAGGACCTCCCAGATGTTGGGTCCTGTGCTACACCTGTCCATAGGGAGAACCAGGAGGACCTCCCAGATGTTGGGTCCTGTGCTACACCTGTCCACAGGGAGAACCAGAGGGACCTCCCAGATGTTGGGTCCTGTGCTACACCTGTCCACAGGGAGAACCAGAGGGACCTCCCAGATGTTGGGTCCTGTGCTACACCTGTCCACAGGGAGAACCAGAGGGACCTCCCAGATGTTGGGTCCTGTGCTACACCTGTCCATAGGGAGAACCAGGAGGACCTCCCAGATGTTGGGTCCTGTGCTACACCTGTCCACAGGGAGAACCAGAGGGACCTCCCAGATGTTGGGTCCTGCGCTACACCTGTCCACAGGGAGAACCAGAGGGACCTCCCAGATGTTGGGTCCTGTGCTACACCTGTCCACAGGGAGAACCAGAGGGACCTCCCAGATGTTGGGTCCTGTGCTACACCTGTCCACAGGGAGAACTAGGAGGACCTCCCAGATGTTGGGTCCTGTGCTACACCTGTCCACAGGGAGAACCAGAGGGACCTCCCAGATGTTGGGTCCTGTGCTACACCTGTCCACAGGGAGAACCAGGACCTCCCAGATGTTGGGTCCTGTGCTACACCTGTCCACAGGGAGAACTAGGAGGACCTCCCAGATGTTGGGTCCTGTGCTACACCTGTCCATAGGGAGAACCAGGAGGACCTCCCAGATGTTGGGTCCTGTGCTACACCTGTCCACAGGGAGAACTAGGAGGACCTCCCAGATGTTGGGTCCTGTGCTACACCTGTCCATAGGGAGAACCAGGAGGACCTCCCAGATGTTGGGTCCTGTGCTACACCTGTCCACAGGGAGAACTAGGAGGACCTCCCAGATGTTGGGTCCTGTGCTACACCTGTCCATAGGGAGAACCAGGAGGACCTCCCAGATGTTGGGTCCTGTGCTACACCTGTCCACAGGGAGAACCAGAGGGACCTCCCAGATGTTGGGTCCTGTGCTACACCTGTCCACAGGGAGAACCAGAGGGACCTCCCAGATGTTGGGTCCTGTGCTACACCTGTCCATAGGGAGAACCAGGAGGACCTCCCAGATGTTGGGTCCTGTGCTACACCTGTCCACAGGGAGAACCAGAGGGACCTCCCAGATGTTGGGTCCTGTGCTACACCTGTCCATAGGGAGAACCAGAGGGACCTCCCAGATGTTGGGTCCTGTGCTACACCTGTCCATAGGGAGAACCAGGAGGACCTCCCAGATGTTGGGTCCTGTGCTACACCTGTCCACAGGGAGAACCAGAGGGACCTCCCAGATGTTGGGTCCTGTGCTACACCTGTCCATAGGGAGAACCAGGAGGACCTCCCAGATGTTGGGTCCTGCGCTACACCTGTCCACAGGGAGAACCAGAGGGACATCCCAGATGTTGGGTCCTGTGCTACACCTGTCCATAAAGAGAACCAGAAGGACCTCCCAGATGTTGGGTCCTGTGCTACACCTGTCCACAGGGAGAACCAGAGGGACCTCCCAGATGTTGGGTCCTGCGCTACACCTGTCCACAGGGAGAACCAGAGGGACCTCCCAGATGTTGGGTCCTGTGCTACACCTGTCCACAGGGAGAACCAGAGGGACCTCCCAGATGTTGGGTCCTGTGCTACACCTGTCCACAGGGAGAACTAGGAGGACCTCCCAGATGTTGGGTCCTGTGCTACACCTGTCCACAGGGAGAACCAGAGGGACCTCCCAGATGTTGGGTCCTGTGCTACACCTGTCCACAGGGAGAACCAGGACCTCCCAGATGTTGGGTCCTGTGCTACACCTGTCCACAGGGAGAACTAGGAGGACCTCCCAGATGTTGGGTCCTGTGCTACACCTGTCCATAGGGAGAACCAGGAGGACCTCCCAGATGTTGGGTCCTGTGCTACACCTGTCCACAGGGAGAACTAGGAGGACCTCCCAGATGTTGGGTCCTGTGCTACACCTGTCCATAGGGAGAACCAGGAGGACCTCCCAGATGTTGGGTCCTGTGCTACACCTGTCCACAGGGAGAACCAGAGGGACCTCCCAGATGTTGGGTCCTGTGCTACACCTGTCCACAGGGAGAACTAGGAGGACCTCCCAGATGTTGGGTCCTGTGCTACACCTGTCCATAGGGAGAACCAGGAGGACCTCCCAGATGTTGGGTCCTGTGCTACACCTGTCCACAGGGAGAACCAGAGGGACCTCCCAGATGTTGGGTCCTGTGCTACACCTGTCCACAGGGAGAACCAGAGGGACCTCCCAGATGTTGGGTCCTGTGCTACACCTGTCCACAGGGAGAACCAGAGGGACCTCCCAGATGTTGGGTCCTGTGCTACACCTGTCCATAGGGAGAACCAGGAGGACCTCCCAGATGTTGGGTCCTGTGCTACACCTGTCCACAGGGAGAACCAGAGGGACCTCCCAGATGTTGGGTCCTGCGCTACACCTGTCCACAGGGAGAACCAGAGGGACCTCCCAGATGTTGGGTCCTGTGCTACACCTGTCCACAGGGAGAACCAGAGGGACCTCCCAGATGTTGGGTCCTGTGCTACACCTGTCCACAGGGAGAACTAGGAGGACCTCCCAGATGTTGGGTCCTGTGCTACACCTGTCCACAGGGAGAACCAGAGGGACCTCCCAGATGTTGGGTCCTGTGCTACACCTGTCCACAGGGAGAACCAGGACCTCCCAGATGTTGGGTCCTGTGCTACACCTGTCCACAGGGAGAACTAGGAGGACCTCCCAGATGTTGGGTCCTGTGCTACACCTGTCCATAGGGAGAACCAGGAGGACCTCCCAGATGTTGAGTCCTGTGCTACACCTGTCCACAGGGAGAACTAGGAGGACCTCCCAGATGTTGGGTCCTGTGCTACACCTGTCCATAGGGAGAACCAGGAGGACCTCCCAGATGTTGGGTCCTGTGCTACACCTGTCCACAGGGAGAACTAGGAGGACCTCCCAGATGTTGGGTCCTGTGCTACACCTGTCCATAGGGAGAACCAGGAGGACCTCCCAGATGTTGGGTCCTGTGCTACACCTGTCCACAGGGAGAACCAGAGGGACCTCCCAGATGTTGGGTCCTGTGCTACACCTGTCCACAGGGAGAACTAGGAGGACCTCCCAGATGTTGGGTCCTGTGCTACACCTGTCCATAGGGAGAACCAGGAGGACCTCCCAGATGTTGGGTCCTGTGCTACACCTGTCCACAGGGAGAACCAGAGGGACCTCCCAGATGTTGGGTCCTGTGCTACACCTGTCCATAGGGAGAACCAGGAGGACCTCCCAGATGTTGGGTCCTGTGCTACACCTGTCCACAGGGAGAACCAGAGGGACCTCCCAGATGTTGGGTCCTGTGCTACACCTGTCCATAGGGAGAACCAGGAGGACCTCCCAGATGTTGGGTCCTGTGCTACACCTGTCCATAGGGAGAACCAGGAGGACCTCCCAGATGTTGGGTCCTGTGCTACACCTGTCCACAGGGAGAACCAGAGGGACCTCCCAGATGTTGGGTCCTGTGCTACACCTGTCCACAGGGAGAACTAGGAGGACCTCCCAGATGTTGGGTCCTGTGCTACACCTGTCCATAGGGAGAACCAGGAGGACCTCCCAGATGTTGGGTCCTGTGCTACACCTGTCCACAGGGTGAACCAGAGGGACCTCCCAGATGTTGGGTCCTGTGCTACACCTGTCCACAGGGAGAACCAGAGGGACCTCCCAGATGTTGGGTCCTGTGCTACACCTGTCCATAGGGAGAACCAGGAGGACCTCCCAGATGTTGGGTCCTGTGCTACACCTGTCCACAGGGAGAACCAGAGGGACCTCCCAGATGTTGGGTCCTGCGCTACACCTGTCCACAGGGAGAACCAGAGGGACCTCCCAGATGTTGGGTCCTGTGCTACACCTGTCCACAGGGAGAACCAGAGGGACCTCCCAGATGTTGGGTCCTGTGCTACACCTGTCCACAGGGAGAACCAGAGGGACCTCCCAGATGTTGGGTCCTGTGCTACACCTGTCCATAGGGAGAACCAGGAGGACCTCCCAGATGTTGGGTCCTGTGCTACACCTGTCCACAGGGAGAACCATAGGGACCTCCCAGATGTTGGGTCCTGCGCTACACCTGTCCACAGGGAGAACCAGAGGGACCTCCCAGATGTTGGGTCCTGTGCTACACCTGTCCACAGGGAGAACTAGGAGGACCTCCCAGATGTTGGGTCCTGTGCTACACCTGTCCACAGGGAGAACCAGAGGGACCTCCCAGATGTTGGGTCCTGTGCTACACCTGTCCACAGGGAGAACCAGGACCTCCCAGATGTTGGGTCCTGTGCTACACCTGTCCACAGGGAGAACTAGGAGGACCTCCCAGATGTTGGGTCCTGTGCTACACCTGTCCATAGGGAGAACCAGGAGGACCTCCCAGATGTTGGGTCCTGTGCTACACCTGTCCACAGGGAGAACTAGGAGGACCTCCCAGATGTTGGGTCCTGTGCTACACCTGTCCATAGGGAGAACCAGGAGGACCTCCCAGATGTTGGGTCCTGTGCTACACCTGTCCACAGGGAGAACTAGGCGGACCTCCCAGATGTTGGGTCCTGTGCTACACCTGTCCATAGGGAGAACCAGGAGGACCTCCCAGATGTTGGGTCCTGTGCTACACCTGTCCACAGGGAGAACCAGAGGGACCTCCCAGATGTTGGGTCCTGTGCTACACCTGTCCACAGGGAGAACTAGGAGGACCTCCCAGATGTTGGGTCCTGTGCTACACCTGTCCACAGGGAGAACCAGAGGGACCTCCCAGATGTTGGGTCCTGTGCTACACCTGTCCACAGGGAGAACTAGGAGGACCTCCCAGATGTTGGGTCCTGTGCTACACCTGTCCATAGGGAGAACCAGGAGGACCTCCCAGATGTTGGGTCCTGTGCTACACCTGTCCACAGGGAGAACCAGAGGGACCTCCCAGATGTTGGGTCCTGCGCTACACCTGTCCACAGGGAGAACCAGAGGGACCTCCCAGATGTTGGGTCCTGTGCTACACCTGTCCACAGGGAGAACCAGAGGGACCTCCCAGATGTTGGGTCCTGCGCTACACCTGTCCACAGGGAGAACCAGAGGGACCTCCCAGATGTTGGGTCCTGTGCTACACCTGTCCACAGGGAGAACCAGGAGGACCTCCCAGATGTTGGGTCCTGTGCTACACCTGTCCATAGGGAGAACCAGGAGGACCTCCCAGATGTTGGGTCCTGTGCTACACCTGTCCATAAAGAGAACCAGGACCTCCCAGATGTTGGGTCCTGCGCTACACCTCTCCATAGGGAGAACCAGAAGGACCTCCCAGATGTTGGGTCCTGCGCTACACCTGTCCATAAAGAGAACCAGGACCTCCCAGATGTTGGGTCCTGTGCTACACCTCTCCATAGGGAGAACCAGAGGGACCTCCCAGATGTTGGGTCCTGCGCTACACCTGTCCATAAAGAGAACCAGGACCTCCCAGATGTTGGGTCCTGTGCTACACCTCTCCATAGGGAGAACCAGAGGGACCTCCCAGATGTTGGGTCCTGCGCTACACCTCTCCCGTCCCAGATGTTGGGAATTTTAAATCTGATGGAGTTCATCCACCTCTCTCTAATTCTAAACACAGACGATTTCTTCCATAGAAAGAGAGAAACCTCCTTCCCCAACTCCATATTCCGGGAAAGAAGTCGACTACGACTAGTTGATAACACACACACATACACACATATATATATAGGAAAACAAAAAACAAAAGAAAAGAAGTTTATTTCTCACTGAAATCGTGAGAGATTTAAAAAAAAAAATGAATTTACCATTTTAAAAAATTAATTAAAAAAAACAATCGAATAAAGGACGGGATTTGAACTGAGAGCGCTGATAACTAGATCGAATGTCTTAAAGCATTGTGACATTGTAACGGCTCTGATAATTGCCGCCTTTTATGATGAAGATACCGTTTATAACATTAACCGAGGAATATATTATACACTAAGGACTGGGGTTATATTAAAATGGTAGGATATCTATGATCTGGGAGGGGACACTCTGTTACTATTACCAGTCTGACTGAAATATATATCAGAAATATTTTAAAGTATGTGTGAAACCCAGTGATTCATCAGACATTTATATTATACCGGTTCACGTGGAGAGAGATAAAGTAGAAGACATCTTACTCCCCTGGACAGGAGAATAGTCCACCACTAGGTTAACTCCCACAACTATTACTAGTGTGGGTGTTAGTGTACATTTCGTCCGCCAGCTGTAGGCTATTAACCCACGGATGGATACTAGAATGAAGTAATATAAAAGACGAGTGAGAAACCGGAGTAGTTGGTAAAGTTTGAGACGAGAGAGAAATCAGAGATGAAGAAATGGTTTAAATCTCTTACCTTAACTAAGGAACACAACAGGCAAGCCCGCAGGTTCCTCATATCCTTTGGTACACTTTCTAGAGTCATATTGTTTTACTTCTGTAAGGAAGGACCTCAGATCAAATTAATCCACTACAACAGAAAGATCTCCAACTTCCGGTTCTCTGAAGAGCCGAACTATTTCCTTTTCTGGTTTTTCAAACTTGAACGACAGCTAAGAAATAGTTCCATAGATTACACCTAAAATATTAAATGAAAAATTCTACATTTCTTCAGAATAAAATTTTAAATTATGTTATAGAGATTCATAAATGTGAAATTATTTTTCTGTTTTTATAATTCATTTGAAAATAATTATTTTTTGTTATTATTGAAGTATTCGGCGCGGATTGATACATACAACTATGTAAACAACTTCCGGTTCAGCTCGCGTGTTTACACACACATATATGTAAACAGTTTTATATTGTAAAAACGATATTTTTTTACACAGATACATACATTATATATATATATATATATGCAAAAGTTTTATTTAAGATTGTTGGGTTACAACGAGTAAATATTTTATAACTGATATAAAAGCACTCGACAGTTTCTGGAGTAGGTTTACGATATTAAACAAATGGAAACTATATTTATAAAACCATATTTATTTCGTTATATATATTTCTGGGATATCATATTAAAAATATGTTATGCCTTCCTCAGATAAAAATATGTTATGCCTTCCTCAGACAAAAATATGTTATGCCTTCCTCAGATAAAACAGCTTATGTATTGTATTTTGTCTGAGGAAGGCATAACATATTTTTAATATGATATCCCAGAAATATATATAACGAAATAAATATGGTTTTATAAATATAGTTTCCATTTGTTTAATATCGTATATATATATATATATATATATATATATATATAAAAGATCGGAGGCCATATTTAGTTGATTCAGGTTTATTTAAAACTCCGTTATACATATTTCACTGCGGACTATCAGTTAAGTTACCCTGAGCTCTTCAGACGGCAAAATCTAAAATAAACATTGAAAGTTCCTAAGAAAGCTTTACATTTGGAAAGATTCAATAAGTTTCCCCCGAAAAAGATTTTCTTTTCATGATACAAGGGGCCGACCTCGAACTCGTGGCGTTGTTTCTTCGACGCCAGTCCCTATATATATATATATATATATATATATATATATATATATATATATACTAGCTAGCCCGTCCGGGTGGCGTACGGCTAGGTATACCTGCCCCCACCACTCCACTGCAAAGACACCACACACCCTCCCGCGTCACATTGTCCTTCCGACTCTCTCTCTCTCTGAATAACTAACACTTTAATTGTCAGGGAGTGTAACTTGGAGTTATTGAAGGTCCCCCCGGGTGAGCACTCGATGTTTAGGTTCACTCCAGTGTCGAGGTGTAGAGCTAGACAGAGTGTATTATAGTGAAAAGATAACGTATATATAGATATATATAGTAATAATAATAAATGTGAAGACTAAAATCCGAAGAGGGCTCGATAAGGATTATATATAATAATAATTGTTTCTACTTTAGGCACAAGGCCAGCAATTACCCAGTGCATTACTGGTACTTTATTTTATCGACCCCGTAAGGATGAAAGGCAAAGTTAACCTCGGCGGGATTTGAACTCAGAATAATAATGAAATTATTGTGTACAGTGCTCAGGTGCACTACAACTCATCAAAGGTGCATGTATAGTACATAGAATAATGTGCAAATGTCAGGAAAATGAACAGTGTATGAGTCATGATATAATAATAATAATGAAATATTGTGTACAGTGCCCAGGTGCACCACAACTCATCAAAAAAGTGCATGTACAGTACATAGGGCAATGCACAAACATCAGTAAAATGATCAGTGCACGAGTCATGATACACACATGTGTGCATGTGTATGGAAAGGAGGGGTACATCAGGTGTAGTATATATATATATATATCGTATTCCTGTGTGTAATCAGAAGTAACTAAGACAGTTGTCACAAGGAAGGGCACCCAGTAGTAACACGTTGCCAAAAAAAAAAGAAAAGGGCCCGCAAGTGTAATCACCACTTTTGTATGGTTGGGGTGGGCTTTAAAATAGTCGGTTTTGGCAGTCATTAAACCGCTTTGTGGGTTCAAATCCCACCAAGGTCCGCTTTGCTTATCCTCCTTCCAGGGTCGATAAATAAAGTCTCAGTCGCTACCATCCCCCACCCCATCTCTCTGATATATTAAACAACACTACAGTATATAGAAGCTTACCATAGAAGTCTGGAATGGATGAAGAAAGAAGTTTTAATCTATATACTCGTTGGTCTATTCGAAATCTGTGTTTAACACTGTTTATATACATTACTCCGTGCGTGTGTATATATATATATGTGCGTATGTGTATGTATGTATATATGTGTGTGTGTGTGTATATAGATATAAATATGTGTGTGTATATATAGATATAAATATGTGTGCGTATGTGTATGTATATATGTGTGTGTGTATATAGATATAAATGTATATAAATATATGTGCGTATGTGTATGTATGTATATATGTGTGTGTGTATATATATATATATAATATTCTGTTTATATATATATGTATGTATGTGTATATGTATTACTCCGTATATGTGTATATATATATTAATGTTTATGCGTATTACTGTGTGTGTGTATATATATCTTTGTGTATTACTCAGTATATATATATATTTATATATATATATATAACTTTGTATGTGTGTATATATGTATGTATGGTTCTCCACCTATGTGTATGTATGTGTGTATGGCTCTCCATCTATGTGTATGTATGTATGTATGGCTCTCCACCTATGTGTGTGTATGTATGGCTCTCCACCTATGTGTGTGTATGTATGGCTCTCCACCTATGTGTGTGTATGTATGGCTCTCCACCTATGTGTGTGTATGTATGGCTCTCCACCTATGTGTGTGTATGTATGGCTCTCCACCTATGTGTGTGTATGTATGGCTCTCCACCTATGTGTGTGTATGTATGGCTCTCCACCTATGTGTATGTATGTATGTATGGCTCTCCACCTATGTGTGTGTATGTATGGCTCTCCACCTATGTGTGTGTATGTATGGCTCTCCACCTATGTGTATGTGTGTATGTATGGCTCTCCACCTATGTGTGTGTATGTATGGCTCTCCACCTATGTGTGTGTATGTGTGTATGGCTCTCCATCTATGTGTATGTATGTATGTATGGCTCTCCACCTATGTGTGTGTATGTATGGCTCTCCACCTATGTGTGTGTATGTATGGCTCTCCACCTATGTGTGTGTGTGTATGTATGGCTCTCCACCTATGTGTGTGTATGTATGTATGGCTCTCCACCTATGTGTGTGTATGTATGTATGGCTCTCCACCTATGTGTGTGTATGTATGTATGGCTCTCCACCTATGTGTGTGTATGTATGGCTCTCCACCTATGTGTGTGTATGTATGTATGGCTCTCCACCTATGTGTGTGTATGTATGTATGGCTCTCCACCTATGTGTGTGTATGTATGTATGGCTCTCCACCTATGTGTGTGTGTATGTATGGCTCTCCACCTATGTGTGTGTGTGTATGTATGGCTCTCCACCTATGTGTATGTATGTATGGCTCTCCACCTATGTGTGTGTGTATGTATGGCTCTCCACCTATGTGTATGTGTATGTATGTCTCTCCACCTATGTGTGTGTATGTATGGCTCTCCACCTATGTGTGTGTATGTATGTATGGCTCTCCACCTATGTGTGTGTATGTATGTATGGCTCTCCACCTATGTGTGTGTGTATGTATGGCTCTCCACCTATGTGTGTGTATGTATGTATGGCTCTCCACCTATGTCTGTGTATGTATGTATGGCTCTCCACCTATGTGTGTGTGTATGTATGGCTCTCCACCTATGTGTGTGTATGTATGTATGGCTCTCCACCTATGTGTGTGTATGTATGTATGGCTCTCCACCTATGTGTATGTGTATGTATGTCTCTCCACCTATGTGTGTGTATGTATGGCTCTCCACCTATGTGTGTGTATGTATGTATGGCTCTCCACCTATGTGTATGTATGTATGGCTCTCCACCTATGTGTGTGTATGTATGTATGGCTCTCCACCTATGTGTGTGTATGTATGTATGGCTCTCCACCTATGTGTATGTGTATGTATGTCTCTCCACCTATGTGTGTGTATGTATGTCTCTCCACCTATGTGTGTGTATGTATGGCTCTCCACCTATGTGTGTGTATGTATGGCTCTCCACCTATGTGTGTGTATGTATGTATGGCTCTCCACCTATGTGTATGTGTATGTATGTCTCTCCACCTATGTATGTGTATGTATGTCTCTCCACCTATGTGTGTGTATGTATGGCTCTCCACCTATGTGTGTGTATGTATGTATGGCTCTCCACCTATGTGTATGTGTATGTATGTCTCTCCACCTATGTGTGTGTATGTATGTCTCTCCACCTATGTGTGTGTATGTATGTATGGCTCTCCACCTATGTGTATGTATGTATGTATGGCTCTCCACCTATGTGTGTGTGTATGTATGGCTCTCCACCTATGTGTATGTGTATGTATGTATGGCTCTCCACCTATGTGTGTGTATGTATGTATGTCTCTCCACCTATGTGTGTGTATGTATGTATGTCTCTCCACCTATGTGTGTGTGTGTATGTGTGGCTCTCCACCTATGTGTGTGTATGTATGTATGGTTCTCCACCTATGTGTGTGTATGTATGTATGGCTCTCCACCTATGTGTGTATATGTATGTATGGCTCTCCACCTATGTGTGTGTATGTATGTATGGCTCTCCACCTCTGTGTGTGTATGTATGTATGGCTCTCCACCTATGTGTGTGTATGTATGTATGGCTCTCCACCTATGTGTGTGTATGTATGTATGGCTCTCCACCTATGTGTGTGTATGTATGTATGGCTCTCCACCTATGTGTGTGTATGTATGTATGTCTCTCCACCTATGTGTGTGTATGTATGTATGTCTCTCCACCTATGTGTGTGTATGTATGTATTTCTCTCCACCTATGTGTGTGTATGTATGTATGGCTCTCCACCTATGTGTGTGTATGTATGTATGGCTCTCCACCTATGTGTGTGTATGTATGTATGGCTCTCCACCTATGTGTGTGTATGTATGTATGTCTCTCCACCTATGTGTGTGTATGTATGTATGGCTCTCCACCTATGTGTGTGTATGTATGTATGGCTCTCCACCTATGTGTATGTATGTATGGCTCTCCACCTATGTGTGTGTATGTATGTATGGCTCTCCACCTATGTGTGTGTATGTATGGCTCTCCACCTATGTGTGTGTATGTATGGCTCTCCACCTATGTGTATGTATGTATGGCTCTCCACCTATGTGTATGTATGTATGTATGGCTCTCCACCTATGTGTGTGTATGTATGGCTCTCCACCTATGTGTGTGTATGTATGTATGGCTCTCCACCTATGTGTATGTATGTATGTATGGCTCTCCACCTATGTGTGTGTGTGTATGTATGTCTCTCCACCTATGTGTGTGTGTATGTATGTCTCTCCACCTATGTGTGTGTGTGTATGTATGTATGGCTCTCCACCTATGTGTATGTATGTATGTATGGCTCTCCACCTATGTGTGTGTGTGTATGTATGGCTCTCCACCTATGTGTATGTGTGTATGTATGGCTCTCCACCTATGTGTATGTGTGTATGTATGGCTCTCCACCTATGTGTGTGTGTGTATGTATGGCTCTCCACCTATGTGTGTGTGTGTATGTATGGCTCTCCACCTATGTGTGTGTGTGTATGTATGGCTCTCCACCTATGTGTGTGTATGTATGTATGTCTCTCCACCTATGTGTGTGTATGTATGTATGGCTCTCCATCTATGTGTGTGTATGTATGTATGGTTCTCCACCTATGTGTGTGTGTGTATGTATGGCTCTCCACCTATGTGTGTGTATGTATGTATGGCTCTCCACCTATGTGTGTGTATGTATGTCTCTCCACCTATGTGTGTGTATGTATGTATGGCTCTCCACCTATGTGTGTGTGTGTATGTATGGCTCTCCACCTATGTGTATGTATGTATGGCTCTCCACCTATGTGTGTGTATGTATGTATGGCTCTCCACCTATGTGTGTGTATGTATGTATGGCTCTCCACCTATGTGTGTGTATGTATGTATGTCTCTCCACCTATGTGTGTGTATGTATGTCTCTC
>OZ024761.1:10942074-10952074 GCA_964016885.1 Eledone cirrhosa | reverse complement strand
TATATATATACACACGTATATATATATATATATATATACATATATATATGTATATATATATATATATATATACGTGTATGTGTATGTTATTTTATCTACATTCACGTGTTTGTGTGTAAATCTAAGTCAATTTATACATCACAAACCTATAAACAGTCAAGTCGCCCCCCCCCTCTCTCTCTCCCTCTCTTTCTCTCTCTCTCTCTCTCTCTCTCTCTCTCTACCTCCCTCCCTCTCTTTCTCATTCTCTCTCTCTCTCTCTCTCTCTCTCCCTCTCTTTCTCTCTCTCTCTCTCTCTCTCTCTCTCTCTCTCTCTCCCTCTCTTTCTCATTCTCTCTCACTCTCTCTCTATCTCTTTAACTGACTCTTATTCGTACAGCCCCTCTTTTTCTCTCACTCTTCAAATAACTCTTACTCATATTATCTCTCTCTCTCTCACTGTCTATATGACACACACTCTCTCTCTCTCACTGTCTATATGACACACACACTCTCTCTCTCTCTCTCTCACTGTCTATATGACACACACTCTCTCTCTCTCTCACTGTCTATATGACACACACACACACTCTCTCTCTCTCTCTCTCTCACTGTCTATATGACACACACTCTCTCTCTCTCTCACTGTCTATATGACACACACACACACTCTCTCTCTCTCTCTCTCTCATTGTCTATATGACACACACACACACACTCTCTCTCTCTCACTGTCTATATGACACACACTCTCTCTCTCTCTCTCTCTCTCTCTCTCACTATGTCTATGACACACACTCTCTCTCTCTCACTATGTCTATAACACACACACACTCTCTCTCTCTCACTATGTCTATGACACTCACACTCTCTCTATCTCTCCTCCTAACAGTAACCGCCGCCCCTGTTCGCCCCCACCACTCCCCACAATCTTGTAAGTAGTTGTTACCACGACACCAAAACATGTAGTAATATGTCACATGACCACATGTTTAGCTCACGTATTTTTCTCCTGATTAAAAAACAAAACTGCTACTACTGTCGTTACTTTCAATCGAGTATGACTTGGTAGCGTGATCCGTGCTTCCATTAATTGAATTAGGTGTCCATGCAGTCGTAACTAGACACAGACACTCTGTCGCGCCTGCCTCTGTTGACCACCTGGGTTTAGGGTGAGGGTTGCCCCAACTTTGGTTTGATTCCTCAGCAAAACCTGGAAAGAATAAAAAGTATAGTTGACCCAGCAGGATTTGAACTGAGAACTCTTAGATCCAGAACAAGTATCACGACAAACAGCACCCAGTCCACTCTGTAAGGTGGTAGTGCTGGTGACACGACAAACAGCACCCAGTCCACTCTGTAAGGTGGTAGTGCTGGTGACACGACAAACAGCACCCAGTCCAATCTGTAAGGTGGTAGTGCTGGTGACACGACAAACAGCACCCAGTCCAATCTGTAAGGTGGTAGTGCTGGTGACACGACAAACAGCACCCAGTCCACTCTGTAAGGTGGTAGTGCTGGTGACACGACAAACAGCACCCAGTCCAATCTGTAAGGTGGTAGTGCTGGTGACATGACAAACAACACTCAGTCCAATCTGTAAGGTGGTAGTGCTGGTGACACGACAAACAGCACCCAGTCCAACCTGTTAAAATGCGGAACTGCCAACCTCTAAAAACCCAAACGGGGAGAAATGAGGCAAAATAGGAATATTTTACGCAATGAAGGCTGTACCTATTTCTACAAGAGAAGATAACTCTCACCCACCCAAAGTAGGTGGAAGATCTCCCCGTCCGACGGGTCAGAAAATCGTAGTGTTGGTGTCACAATAAAACACACCCAGTACACTCTGTAAAGTGGGAGTCCTGGTGTCATGATGAAATACTCCCAAGTACACTCTGTAAAGTGGTAGTGCTGGTGTCATGATACAATACACCCAGTACACTCTGTAGAGTGGCATTGCTGGTGCCATGATAAACTACACCCAGTACACTCTGTAGAGTGGCATTGCTGGTGCCATGATAAATTACACTCAGTACACTCTATAAAGTGGTTGGCATTAGGAAGGGCATCCAGCCGTAGATGCCATGCCAAACATGGAACATAAAGAGCCAGGTGTGTCTAGGTTTGTGATAACTAACCCCCTGCCGGCGCTGAAAGCGAATGTAAACTGATAGTGGTGATGATGATGATCTGAACGAAGCCACACTGTGAGGTGTTAGCAATGCTGACAGCTAGCTTAGTCATGTTATTTAGTCTAAGGAAAGCCGTCCATAACTCTCAGCAAAACAGACACCCTCAAAGTTGGTCAGTTTTTCGTTGTTGTCAGTCAGGAGAGAGAAGATTTTATAAGCAAGCAAGAAGGGCGGTGGGGTGGGTGGTGATGATGGCGGAGGAGGGGTTACAACTTTAACAAAAAAATCCCCCCTAAAACAAGGCCATTTTAAATTTTTTTTTGTAGAAAATTGTTTTAAAAGCAGCTGATAGTGGAGTAGTAAGAGTAGAGATGGTGATGGTGGTGGCAGTAAGGGGGGATAGTAAGAGTTGGAAATAACGACGTGGTAGCACAACATGTATTTAGAATAGAAAATAAAAAAAACAAACAAAGCAATAACAATTTTAAAACAAAATAAAATAAAATAAATTAACAACAACAAAACTAAGTTTTACTCTCACTTTCTCTTTCTTTCTCAATTTTATCATTCCCCTCCTCCCTCACTATCTCTTTCTTTTTCCAACACAGACATAAATATATACATTGTATCTCCTCTCTCTCTCTCTCTCTCTCTCTCATCGTCTCTCTCTCTCTCTCTCTCTCTCTCTCTCTCTATATATATATATATATATATATATATATATATATATATATATATATATAGTATATAGAGAGAGAGAGAGAGAGAGAGAGAGAGAAAATGAAAGAGTTACAGGTAGATAGAGAGAGGTAGATAGATAGAGGTGCATATATATATATATAGAGAGAGAGAGAGGAGGAGGAGGGGGAGGGGAGAGAGAGAGGGGAGGGGATGGGAGGTACGGAGGGGGGGAGGGAGAGTGAGATATGTCGAGGGTACTCCATGTTTTCAACTCCAGTTTTATTCATGTAAATCATTAATTTTTCTCTCATCACTTCTTTAGACTTCACCACTTAATTACACTCACTACCACATACATATATACACTAACACACACACACTCACTACCACATACATATATACACTAACACACACACTCTCACTACCACATACATATATACACTAACACACACACACTCACTACCACATACATATATACACTAACACACACACACTCACTAACCACATACATATATAGCACTAACACACACACACTACACTACCACATACACATATACACTAACACACACACACTCACTACCACTATACATATATACACTAACACACACACACTCACTACCACATACACATATACACTAACACACACACACTCACTACCACATACCACACTATACACTAACACACACACACTCACTACCACATACATATATACACTAACACACACACACACTCACTACCCACATACATATATACACTAACACACACAATACACATATACACTAACACACACACACTCACTACCACATACATATATACACTAACACACAACACACACACTACCACATACATATATACACTAACACACACACACACTACCACATACAATATATACATTAACACACACTCACTACCACATACATATATACACTAACACACATACACTCACTACCACATACATAGTATACACTAACACACACACACTACCACATACATATATACACTAACACACACACACACTACCACATACATATATACATTAACACACACTCACTACCACATACATATATACACTAACACACACACACTCACTACCCACATACATATATACACTAACACACACACACTCACTACCACATACATATATACACTAAACACACACACACTCACTACCGACATACATATATACACTAACACATCACACACACACTCACTACCATATACACTATATACACTAACACACACACACACACTACCACATACATATATACACTAACACACACACACTCACTACCACATACATATATACACTAACACACACACTCACTACTACATACATATATACACTAACACACACAGCACTCACTACCATGATACATATATACACTAACACACACACACACTACCACATACATATATACATTAACACACACTCACTACCACATACATATATACACTAACACACACACACTCACTACCACATACATATATACACTAACACACACACACTCACTACCACATACATATATACACTAACACACACACTCACTACTACATACATATATACACTAACACACACACACTCACTACCAATATACATATATACACTAACACACACACACTCACTACCACATACATATATACACTAAACACACACACACTCACTACCACATACATATATACACTAACACACACAATACATATATACACCTAACACACACACACTCACTACCATATACATATATACACTAACACACACACACTCACTACCATATACATATATACACTAACACACACACACTCACTACCATATACATATATACACTAACACACACACTCACTACCATATACATATATACACTAACACACACACACTCACTACCATATACATATATACACTAACACACACACTCACTACCACATACATATATACACTAACACACACACTCACTACCATATACATATATACACTAACACACACACTCACTACCATATACATATATACACTAACACACACACTCACTACCACATACATATATACCTAACACACACACACTCACTACCACATACATATATACACTAACACACACACACTCACTACCACATACATATATACACTAACACACACACTCACTACCACATACATATATACACTAACACACACACTCACTACCACATACATATATACACCTAACACACACACACACACTTCACTACCACATACATATATACACTAACACACACACACTCCACTACCACATACATATATACACTACACAACACACACACACTCACTACCACATACATATATACACTAACACACACACTCACTACCACAATACATATATACACTAACACACACACACTCACTACCACATACATATATACACTAACACACACACACTCACTACCACATACATATATACACTAACACACACACTCACTACCACATACATATATACATTAACACACACACACTCACTACCAACATACATATATACACTAACACACACACACTCACTACCACATACATATATACACTAACACACACACACTCACTACCACATACATATACACATAACACACTACCACACACACTCATTCTCTCTCTCTCACTCTCTACCACACACATACATACACACACTCTCTCTTTCTCTCCCTACCACACACACACAATACCACACATACACACACACATACACTACCACACACACACACACTACCACACACACTCTCTCAAACACATGTATATATACACACACACTACCACACACACACACTCTCTCTCAAACACATATATATATACACACACACACACACTACCACACACATACATACACACTCTCTCTCAAACACATATATACACATGCATACACACATACACTACCACACACACACACACTCTCTCAAACACATGTATACACACACACACACTCTCTCAAACACATATATATACACACACACATACACTACCACACACACACACTACCACACACACTCTCTCTCTCTCACTTCATTACACACTCTCTTCCTCTCTCTCCCTTAATCACACTCCCTTTCTCTTTTACTTTACTTACACTCTCTCACTTAATCTTGTTCTCTCTCTCTCTCCCCTAATCACACACACATACACAGAGACACACGCACACACACATACACAGAGACACACACATACACACATACAGACACACACAGAGACACTCACACATACACACACACACACACACACAGACACAGACACACACATACACACTCACACACACACACACACATACAGAGACACACACAGACACACACACATACACACGCACACACAAATACACAGAGACACAGACACACACTTTCCCCTTTTTTCCTTACAATCTTACTAAATCCCTCTTTTTACATAATCATAGTTTTCTCTCCTCTTCCTCACCCTCTTTCTCTTAATCCTAGTCTTTCTCCCTCTCCTTTCCTTACTCTCTCACTTAGTCACACACACACACACTCTCTCTCTCTCTCTCTCTCTCTCTCTTAAGTGCATCTTACTCTTACGCATCTATGCTTGCAAACGCATAGATACGCACACACATACATATATATACATACACACATACATATATATACATATACACATACATATATATACATATACACATACATATATATACATATACACATACATATATATACATATACACATACATTTATATACATATACACATACATATATATACATATACACATACATATATATACATATACACATACATATATATACATATACACATACATATACATATATATATACATATACACATACATATATATACATATATACATATACATATATATACATATACACATACATATATATATACATATACACATACATATATATATATATATACACATACACACACACACATACAAACATATACATATATATATATATATATTATACACACACACACATATATGTATATATATATATATATATATATATATATATATATATATACCTATATACACGCACACACACACACATATATATATATATATATATACATACATGCATATGTACCTCTCTCTCTCTCTATATATATATATGTCCATACATACACACCCATATATATACACACACACATACACATACACACACACACATACACATACATACACACCCATAGATACACACATAAAATTTGTTGTCAATTTCCTATCTTCTCTCTCTCATCCTAAGTTTCTTTCTTTCTCTCCTTTTTCTCTCTTTCTCTTTTACTACTCTTCTTCTCACTCTCTTTTTATGTCTTACTATCTTTCTCTATCTCTCCCCTTCTCGCCCTCTTTCCATATCTGTCTTTCATTACAACTCCTCCCATCCCTCTTGCATTCTTACTTATTCCGCCTCTCTCCCTCTTAAACCCCTCTCTCTCTCTTACGTTTTACTCCCTTTCTTAACCCCTCTCTCTCTCCCTTTTTACTCTCTTTCTTAACAGCCTCTCTCTTCTCTTATCTCTCTTTCTCTTATTCCCTCTTCCCCCTGCCTCTCTTACCTTTTTACTCTCTTTCTTAAACCCCCTCTATGTCTCTTCTCTTTACCTCTCTTTTTTACCCCCTCTCTTTTTTCTCATTATCTCTCTTGCTTTTACTCTCTCTCTCTTTTTCTTACCCCCCCCTCTCTCTCTTTACTCCAATCCTCCCCCCTCTCTTCCCCCATTCACGTACGTGGTCTTGCATATGTCTACACACAGCCCGTTTCTCTCTGTTGCTGCACACAAACACACATACACACATACATGCACACATTATAACCACTGACACATAAACACACCATTGACACATACTGATAAATATATACACACACTCAAACTGATAAATATACACACATACTGACCAATATACACACTAACACATGCACACATAACTACATATACACACATAACTACATATACACACACACACATTATATACACACACTGACACATGCCCGCTTATGTTTATAAACACGTACGTACACAGTGAAAACCCACGTTATAATTACACACACATACATACACACACATACATACACACTGACATTATAGTACACACACATACATATATATATTCACCTGGAGGATGGATGTAAAGCCTCATCAGCAACAACAGCAACAACAGCAACAATAACAACTCCCCCTCCCTCATCCAGCACCTTGCTGGTCTCACAAACATTATCACGGATTTATGTATAAACAACTGGAAGAACACAGCTTGGAGTACACCAGACATCGGGTTAGTGGTTCGAATATCTCTCTATCTATCTACCTATCTACCTATCTATCTATCTATGAAAGATTCGGGACACCGACGGCTGAGCTCCTGCCGTTTCCACAGCTAGATCCGAATATATATACACATCTCTCTCTCTCTCTCTCTCTCTATATATATATATATATGTATATATATATACACACACATATATATAAGGTGTCGCATAAAAAATGTATACACACTTTGATTAGAATGCTGTTGAAGTGTGTATACATTTTTGGGGGACATCCTGTATATATGTAAAATCCCGACCGCGGTGCCAAACGGTTTCGGCTTGTGATTCGGTATTTTACATATATACAATATACAGGGTGTCCGCCAAAAATGTATACACACTTCAATAGCATTCTAATCTGCGTGTATATCTATCTATATACACACACACACACATATATATACACATATCTCTCTCTCTCTCTCTATATATATATATGTATATATATGTATATATATATATATATATATATATATATATATATGTATATATATATATATATGCGTGTATATCTATCTGTTTATATACATATATATATATGTATATATATGTATATATATATATATATATATATATATATATATGTATATATATATATATGTATATATATATATATATATGCGTGTATATCTATCTGTTTATATACATATATATATATCCTTCTATCTGCCTGACTCTATAGTCGTCTGTCTGTTTATCTATCTACTCAGCAAATAGAATTTACACACTATCTCCACGTATTGAGTGCTCGCTCAATGTTTGAAGAATATTTGTAAGCACAGTGGTATTTTAAACTCTTATTCTACTGTGTTTCTCACTCTTTATCATTATATACATTATATATATACATACATATACATACATATATATATACATATACATACATACATATATATCCATTACGTATACACACGTGTGTGTATATATATATATATATATATATATATTTATATATGTTTAACTCTTTAATATATATATATACACACGTGTGTGTATATATATATGTATGTTTAACTCTTTAATATATATATATATACACACGTGTGTATATATATATACACACACGCACGTGTGTACTTTTCGGAGATAGTTGGATGAGGTGATGTTGACTTAGATAATTTTTAAACTCTACATTACGGACACACACACACACACACGCGCGCACACACATATATACACACACACACCACATAACATGTACACATACGGTATTCGAACACAAACACGTGTGTGTGTGTGTGTGTGTGTGTGTCGGTTTCTTACATCACACACACATTCACCTACGTATATGTATATATACATATATACAAACGTAGTTTGTATATATGTATATATACAAACGTAGTTTGCGTGTGTTCATCTTCCATATGTGTTTATATCTCTCTCTCTCTCTCTCTCTCTCTCTCTCTCTCTCTCTCTCTCTCTCTATATATATATATATATATATATATATATATATATATATATTTAATTAGAAAGTGAACAACACAAAATATAACAACTCCATTACCACAGGTTTCTGGATCACAGACGATAATATACGTCTGGATCGGTCGTCAGGCAGAGATACGAAATTCACGGGGTATAAAAAAATTCGTTGTAACGAAATATTCTTTATAACGAGATCGATCTAACACATCGAACGTGTGGCCGGGTATTGAAAAAAATTCGTTATATCGGAATTTTACCTGTCTATATATATATATATATATATATATATAATTGTTTCAACTATAAGCACAAGGCCAGCAATGTGAAGGGGAGAGGAAAGTCGACTAAATCAATCACAGTACATTACTGGTACTTTATTTTATCGACCCCCGTACAGGTGAGAGGCAAAGCTCACCTCGGCGGGATTTGAACTCAGAACGTATCGACGCTCTACCAATTCTGCCAATCCATTGCTCTTATATATATATAT
>OZ024761.1:10915237-10934374 GCA_964016885.1 Eledone cirrhosa | reverse complement strand
GTCACACTGTCACCTAGACCAGTGGTCAGTCACCGGTGGGTCGTGTCACACTGTCACCTAGACCAGTGGTCAGTCACCGGTGGTCGTGTCACACTGTCACCTAGATCATCTGTCATCCACCGGTGGTCCACGTCATGCTATCACACCTAGACCAGCGGTGGTCCACGTCATGCTATCACACCTAGACCAGCGGTCATCCACCGGTGGTCCACGTCATGCTATCACACCTAGACCAGAGGTGGTCCACTGGTGGTCCACATCATGCTATCACACCTAGACCAGCGGTGGTCCACTGGTGGTCCACGTCATGCTATCACACCTAGACCAGAGGTGGTCCACTGGTGGTCCACGTCATGCTATCACACCTAGACCAGAGGTGGTCCACTGGTGGTCCACGTCATGCTATCACACCTAGACCAGCGGTGGTCCACTGGTGGTCCACGTCATGCTATCACACCTAGACCAGAGGTGGTCCACTGGTGGTCCACGTCATGCTATCACACCTAGACCAGAGGTGGTCCACTGGTGGTCCACGTCATGCTATCACACCTAGACCAGCGGTGGTCCACTGGTGGTCCACGTCATGCTATCACACCTAGACCAGAGGTGGTCCACTGGTGGTCCACGTCATGCTATCACACCTAGACCAGAGGTGGTCCACTGGTGGTCCACGTCATGCTATCACACCTAGACCAGCGGTGGTCCGAGAGAAAAATTTTGACATTATTTGCAATTTTTATGTTTTAATAATAATGGTTTCTTATATAGGCACAAGGCCAGCATTTGGGGGGGAGGGGAAAGTCGATTAAATTGACCCCAGTGCGTGACTGGTACTTTATTTTATTGACCCCATAAGGATAAAAGGCAAAGTTAACCTCAGCAGGATTTGAACTCAGTCCGTAAAGGGACGCAACTCTGCTTCAAAGCATGGTGTCCGACCCTCTACCGATTCTGCCAATCTACTCTATTAATAATTGTTTCTACTTTAGGCACAAGGCCAGCAATTATCCCAGTGAATTACTGGTACTTTATTTTATCGACCCCGTAAGGATGAAAGGTAAAGTTAATCTCGGCGGGATTTGAATTCAGACCATAAAGGAACGTAACTCTTTGCTGCAAAGCATGGTGTCCGACCCTCTACTGATACTGCTAATCCATATTAATAATATAACCAAATCGTTAGAGTGTCAGACACCATGCTTTGCAGCATAGGATTATGACCCTTTACGTTCTGAGTTCAAATCCTGCCGAGGTTAAATTTGCCTTTTATCCTTACAGGCTCGATACAATAAAGTACCAGTAATGCACTGGGGTAATTGCTGGCCTTGTGCCAAAAGTAGAAATATTGATAATAAAACAAAAATAATATTTGGTTAAAATATATTTTATAAACACCCCTAAAAATATTTCTCCTCAGTAAAGAACTAACATCCATGAATTTTACACATATATATCATCTATTGACAATATGGCACAGGTACACTTCAGTATTGTTTAACCCTTTAATGTTCAAACCGGCCAAAACCGGCCAGAATTCTCTACTTCTTTCTGTTGAAACTGGCTGTAACTGGTTGCTCAAACTGATGTTAAAATGTTCTCAAAATAAATACTTTCAAAATCTCATAGATTCGATATTATGTGAGATAATTTTGTGTGATAAAGCATTTACCATGAAAATATAATAGTATATATAGAGTAATGTAAATGTTATGTGAGATATTATGTGAGATAAAGACTTTACCATGAAAATACAATAGTATATATAGAGTAATGTAAATGTTATGTGAGATATTATGAGAGGTAAAGCCTTTACTGTGAAAATACAATAGTATATATAGAGTAATGTAAATGTTATGTGAGATATTATGTGAGGTGAAGCCTTTACTGTGAAAATACAATAGTATATATAGAGTAATGTAAATGTTATGTGAGATATTATGTGAGGTGAAGCCTTTACTGTGAAAATACAATAGTATATATAGAGTAATGTAAATGTTATGTGAGATATTATGTGAGGTGAAGCCTTTACTGTGAAAATACAATAGTATATATAGAGTAATGTAAATGTTATGTAAGATATTATGTGAGGTGAAGCCTTTACTGTGAAAATACAATAGTATATATAGAGTAATGTAAATGTTATGTAAGATATTATGTGAGATAAAGACTTTACTGTGAAAATACAATAGTATATATAGAGTAATGTAAATGTTATGTGAGATATTATGTGAGATAAAGACTTTACTGTGACAATACAATAGTATATATAGAGTAATGTAAATGTTATGTGAGATATGTGAGGTAAAGCCTTTACTGTGAACATACAATAGTATATATAGAGTAATGTAAATGTTATGTGAGATATTATGTGAGGTAAAGCCTTTACTGTGAAAATACAATAGTATATATAGAGTAATGTAAATGTTATGTGAGATATTATGTGAGGTAAAGAGTAAAATAAAATAATTGTTTCTACTTTTAGCACAAGGCCAGCAATTACCCCAGTACATTACTGGTACTTTATTTTATCGACCCCGTAAGGATGAAAGGCAAAGTTAACCTCGGCGGGATTTGAACTCAGATCGTAAAGGGCCGTAACTATGCTGGAAAGCATGGCGTCCGACTCTCTACCGATACTGCCAATCCACCGCCCTTGAGTAATATAAAATAATGTGAATGTTAAAGGGTTAATAAAATGGAAGTTCTCTGATCGGCCCTTGCCATTCTGAGTTCAAATCCCGCTGAGGTTAACTTTGCCTTTCATCCTTATGGGGTCGATAAAATAAAGTACCAGTAATACCCTGCGTAATTGCTGGCCTTGTGCCCAAAGTAAAAACAATTATTATTACACATAAGGCGACCAACGATATGAAGACGGACAAGGCGGTTGGGCCTTCGGAAATAGTTGCTGAAATTCTGAAAGCATCTGGAACGGTGGGACACACTATGGTCACCCGTATAGTAAACCAAGTCATACAGAATGGGGTCGTTCCGAAGGACTGGCATAGCAGCATGATCATTAACTGCTACAAGGGTAAAGGAGATGCCCTAGATAGGGGAAACTATAAAGGCATTAAATTAATTGACCAGGTCATGAAGGTCACGGAAAAAGTAATAGCGCAACTAATCAGAGAGAGAATTGACCTAGATGAAATGCAGTTCGGGTTTGTGCCACAGACGCTCTTTTCATTGTACGACAACTACAGGAGAAGTACCTAGCTAAAAGTAAACCCCTCTACTTAGCTTTTGTTGACTTGGAGCAAGCCGTTGACAGAGTCCCCCGCCCCATTATCTGGTGGGCTCTCAGAAAACTAGGTGTTGATGAATGGAGTCCCTATCATTCCACTGCAAAGTGGTCGTGGAGGTGCCACGGCAAAAAAAAAGCACCCAGCACAGACTATAAATGAGGTTGGTGTTAGGAAGGGCATCCAGCTGTAGAGATCAAGCCAGTATCAGTTCCCGTCCCACCCTTGCAAGCAGGGAAAAAGTGGACGTAAAATGAAATGATGATGATATATGTATATACATATATATATATACATGTATATATATATATATATATATATATGTATATACATTTAAATATATACACACGTTTATACATACATATATATATATATGTATTTATATATACATACGTTATATATGTATATATATATATATATATATACACACACATGTATATACATATATATATCATAATTAAAACGTAAACAATATTTTTTCTCGTTACTTCATTAGTGGTTGTTGATTAGCCTCTGTTTCAGCTGCCAAATTAGATGACCCCCCCCCCCCCCTTCTTGTTCCCATTCCTCTTTATTACTTCATCAATAAAGATTAATTGTGTTCGATTAGTAGAGCTTACATATATATATATATATAGATATGTGTGTATGTATGTATATATATGTATGTATGTATATATATGTATGTATATATATGTATGTATGCATATATATGTAAAAAAGGGCAAAGGAGCTCTTAAGAGTCAATGGCCATCTAAAATCACCGGGAGAGATGACCCCTTAGCCTTTGTCAAGGCAGAATTCTAGGAGAAGGAAAACTCTGATATAACACCTGCAACCCTGATGGTATCCAATGATGTTGACTTGTTCTTCTTTTTGGTAAATATCATCTTGGTTAAGAGAGTGGGACTGGCTTTGTGCATTGCCTTTGCTCACTATAAAAGCTTCACGGCACAGGCATTGCTTTATATCTGGAGATCTCTCTGCACTTGTCATCACGTGGTACCATGGGCCCAACACTATGTGTCAATAATTGTCACAAGTGTAGTGATTGTGCCAGTTTTCAAGTCGCTGGCTGGACTAAAAAGTCACACTCGTTCAGCGCATCGGTAGGGGTTCTCCTACATGGATATAAAGTAGTGGCCGTACTCGAAAACGAGTTGGCAGCCACCATATGTATGTATATATATGTATGTATGTATATATATGTATAAATGTATGTATGTATATATATGTATAAATGTATGTATGTATATATATATATGTATGTATATGTATATATGTATGTATATGTATGTATGTATATGTATATATGTATGTATATATATGTATATATGTATATATATGTATGTGTGTATATATAGTGAAAAATTAGATTAGTTAAAAACAATATAAACACACTCACATTTATATATATATATATAAATATATATATATATAGATATGTGTAAGTATATATATATATATATATATATATATATATATATATATATACATGTGTTAGAAATTCAATGTCCAAATCATGTGTTTCTTTTGTTGTTGTTTAGCCCCAGGTCAGTCCTGATCCAACCAACCTACTGTTGTTGTTACACTGTGGCATGCTGAATCTCCCTGAGAACAACAGTAAAGGTACACAGTATCTGTGGCATGCTGAATCTCCCTGAGAACAACAGCAAAGGTACATGTGTCTGTGGAATGCTCAGCCACTTACAGCTATAATACAAGATGGACTGTAGCTGTAATTCCAAGACCAGTCTTGTCACTGACTTGGATTGGGAATCACTTTAGTCTGCCCATATCTGTAGGATGCTCAGCCACTTACTTGTTAATTCACAAGCTGGCAGGACTGGGACCACTTTCATTAAAACACCCGAGAAACCTATGAGATGTAACCTAGTAGGAAGCCAGTTAACCCTTTAGTATTTACACTACTCTATATCTACTATTGTATTTTCACAGTAAAGGCTTTGCCTCACATAATATCTTACATAACATTTACATTACTCTATATATACTATTGTATTTTCACAGTAAAGGCTTTGCCTCACATAATTGTTTCTACTTTTGGCACAAGGCCAGTAATTACCCAGTGCATTACTGGTACTTTATTTTATCGACCCCGTAAGGATGAAAGGCAAAGTTAACCTCGGCGGGATTTGAACTCAGACCATAAAGGGCCTCACATAATACCTCACATAACCTCAGACCATAAAGGGCCTCACATAATACCTCACATAACATTTACATTACTCTATATCTACTATTGTATTTTCACAGTAAAGGCTTTACCTCACATAATATCTTACATAACATTTACATTACTCTATATCTACTATTGTATTTTCACAGTAAAGGCTTTGCCTCACATAATACCTCACATAACATTTACATTACTCTATATCTACTATTGTATTTTCACAGTAAAGGCTTTACCTCACATAATATCTTACATAACATTTACATTACTCTATATCTACTATTGTATTTTCACAGTAAAGGCTTTGCCTCACATAATACCTCACATAACATTTACATTACTCTATATCTACTATTGTATTTTCACAGTAAAGGCTTTGCCTCACATAATACCTCACATAACATTTACATTACTCTATATCTACTATTGTATTTTCACAGTAAAGGCTTTACCTCACATAATATCTTACATAACATTTACATTACTCTATATCTACTATTGTATTTTCACAGTAAAGGCTTTACCTCACATAATATCTCACATAACATTTACATTACTCTATATATACTATTGTATTGTCACAGTAAAGTCTTTACCTCACATAATATCTTACATAACATTTACATTACTCTATATATACTATTGTATTTTCACAGTAAAGGCTTTACCTCACATAATATCTCACATAACATCTCGTATACGAGAGACGTGTGTTGACGTGTGTGAACAAGCTCGGCTACCGAGTCGGATTTACTTACTCAAAAAGTGAGTTTTGATTAATTTTTTTATACTGTAATATACGTTAACCCCTTGCCTTGGTCGTCAAACTTTGAGTTTATTTATTTTCGCCCCTTTTTGGGGCGAATTTTCCAGTTAAAAATTTATTACGGCAAACTAATAGAAATGGACGGAATTTTCACATCTCATCCTAACGTGAAAGCCACGCCCCCTAAGAAAGGTGATACAGAGAAGCTAGAAGCACAAGGCTCTAAGTCTTCCCTCCTCACTTCTGCAAAAGAAACATGGAACACGGAATTAAAAGAAAAATTTGTAGAAATGGGTGAAAACCCAGAAAGTCACATAAACGCAGACAAAAACATCAACGACAATAACAGCAATAGTCACAACACCAACCAAGGAAAAAATAACGATAACACCAAACAAAGTGAACCCACTACTGGTACCTCCTTTGCACAGGCGGTCCGGAAAACACAAACCTGCAAGCAACTGGACATTACAACTCTGAGAGAAAAGATGAAGGAAGCGAAACAGTATGTAACTTTCAAAGAAGGAGGAGACTTCACAATCACCTCCCCACAAGAAATCAAAAGAGACACGACGCTAAGAACGATATCTTTCAGAACAATTTCCAACATAACAAGGAAACCAACTCAATTATCCCAAAAAGAGATTGAGCTGGTCCTAAAAAATGTGTGGAGTGATATATCGTTCATACAAAAAGGGCCACTCTATGGGAATATAACGGTCCTAATGAAGGATCAATTGACGGCCAGGAAATACTCTGTGGCACCAATTGTTTCCAAGATATATACATTTTTCCCCACATATTTAGGGAAAAGAACGCAGAAGATAAGGGTCTCCGGAATCCGGCCAAATGCATGCATTTCCTGGGTACTAACAGGATTTTTAGAAGACGAGGACGGAATCCTCTCAGTAGGAGAAGTCACCACAGACGTTTTTGGCGGTTTGAGCGTGGAGGTTCTGGTCCAAATGAGACCAGAACGAATCGCTAGAATACCACAGAGGGTGTCCCTCGATGGAGAAACATTTATATATATTTCAGCCGAGGGTAGGAGGCCCATATGTTACTACTGTTCAAGCAGGGGTCATCTAAGGGCTGCTTGTCCTCAATTGACAAAAAAAAAGGCTCTTTTGCCTACACCCCACACACCACCACCGCCACCACCACCACCACCACCACCACCTCCACCACCACCACAACAACAACAACAAAAACAACAGGGAAAAATAACACAAGACACGGCCCCACCCAAAACAACTCCCAAAACACACACAAATACAACAAACCCCCAAAATACACCACTACCCGACAGCACGGACGAGGACCCAGCGGAAACGGCACCTAGTGACGAAGAGGGGGAACCCTTCCAACCTGTAAAAAGGAAAAAAAGAAAGCACCACTCGAACATAAACGAAACAAACACACAACCACCAACAAAAACAAAACAAACAGAACAAACAAAATCCGCCCCACCCCAAAACATAACACATACAACAAAACGTAAGCACACACAAGAACAACAAACAAACACAACACAAATAAAACAGTATACATACATTAACACAAATAACAAAGAACTAGTAAAAACAATACACAAAGACCCTTTGGTGGAAACTGAAGGGCAATTCTTTGCAAGCGCGGCCAACAAACCGCATTTAAAAATGATAAGACTCCCAATGGACACCTATGCAAAACTAAGAGAGAACTTTCCTGAGGACGTGGGGAAAACATGTACTCGACCCTATAACCGCGTCCTCTTGAAACGTTTCCCCACCCACACCTCACCAAACACCCCCACTCCACCACAGAACAACACCCCACCAAACAACCCCTCCAATACGCCCATGGATATTGTGCAACCTGCTCCTCAGGAGCCGAACAGGTAGGTCCTTCCTCTTTTAACCAACATGGCTGATATAAGAGTTGGGTTTCTGAATGTACGTGGCCTGGGACTGTCTTGGAAACAAGGCAAACTTTTAAACGATCTCAGGTCACATAGAATGGATGTAATGGCTATTTGCGAGTCCAGGATCAGCAGCGAGCACCAACTGGCGCCCCTCTTCGACGACTTTGAGATCTTCGCATCTCTCTGTCAACCGGGGGGTGGGGGTGGAGTTGTCGTTCTGCTGCGAAAACACCTGGGCCTCGCCATACAGAAGGTGCACCTGGACCCGGAGGGTCGACTGGTGGTTTTAGACGTCGGCAGTAGTGAAAGTGGAGCCCTTAGACTAATAGCTGTGTACGCCCCTTTTTGGGCAGCGCGGCCGGAATACTTCCAACGTCTGGAAACTTTTCTGGGAACGTCCCGCTCCTTGCTTTTAGTGGGGGACTGGAATGGTATCCTGGATGCACGTTGGGACTATGTAGGGGCATGTGCCAATAGAGGGGGGTGTAAAAGCCTCAAAAGGTTAATCGGCCGATTTGACCTGGCCGATAGATATCGACTAGATTTTCCGACTGTACCACTATGGACGTGGACCAATCGCAGTGGAACATCTAGGTCGTACCTAGATAGGGTCCTAGTTAGAGAGAACGATAGGGACACATTTAGCTGTCCAAAAATGTTCATGGTTGACTATTCGGATCACAAGTTAGTGACCTGCATAGCCAACCTTGATAGAACCCATAGACAGGGACCCGGTTACTGGAAGCTGAACTTGTCCTTACCGAGAAGCAAAGCTTACAGTAAACGGATTAGCACGTTAGTTAAGCAGAATTTGACAGGGGCAATTGTCAACAACAGGTGGTGGAGCTCTCTTAAGAGAGCAATTAGAATAGAATCGATAGGTTTTAGTCAGGAATTAGCAAGGGATAGGAACAAGACGGAAAAGGGAATTAGTAGATAGAGTAGAAGAGGCGATTAGGAGTGGCAATGTAGCCGGCGTGCTGGCATCAAGAATGGCCTTAGACCAGTTCTTTGAGGTGAAGCATGAAGGCTGCGTTGTCAGGAGTAAAATACGTGCTCTGGGTAATGAGGGAGCCAAAGCTGTAAGCTGGGCCCGAGTGACAGAGGCAAAAAGTGGGAACAAGTCCACGATTCGGTCTTTGAAGGACCAGGATGGGCGTGTGATCCTTGAACCTGGGCAGATGTGTGCGGCCTTTCAGCGGCACTTTGCACGACTGTTCGAGAGGGGCGGCGCGCCGGGTGAGACTATGGATTTCAATCCATACCTCGACGGTCTGCCGCGCCTCTCGGACGCGGAGGCGAAGTCCTGCGAAAGGACGATTTCAGCTGCTGAGATAGGGGCGGCGCTGAGCCAATGCGGCAAACGCAAATCCCCGGGTCTCGATGGTCTACCATACGAGCTATATGTAGCGATGCCGGACTTGTTCTCCGATATCCTCGAAGCGGTCTACTGCAACTGGCAGCAGAACGGGAGAATTCCCAGTTCTGTGACCAAGGGCGTAGTTACGCTGGTGAGGAAGGATGAGAACAAGGGGGATGACATAAGTAACTTCAGGCCCATAACTCTGCTAAATACAGAGTTAAAGATTTTGGCCAAGGTGTTAGCGAAGAGGTTGGCGCTTGTCGTTGGAAACCTGGTGGGAGAAGCGCAGACATGCGCAATCCCGTCCAGGTCCATTCACGACAATCTCCACCTTATGCGATACATCATAGAGAGGGTAGGGAATGAACCCGGCTTTGGTGGGGCCCTGATCAACTTGGATCAATCTAAAGCTTTCGATAGGGTTGACCATCGTTACCTGGATGCGGTGCTCGCGGCGGCAGGCTTCGGACCCGTTTTCAGGGGTTGGATTGCTGCGATGCACAGCAGCAACGTCTGCTCAAGGGTCAAGGTGAACGGCCACCTCTCGGAGCCGTTCCAAATCATGCGATCCATCCGACAGGGATGCCCTCTCTCCTCCCTACTGTATGTGCTGGCTCTTGAGCCACTACTGCGGAAGTTGGAGCGGTTGCAGGGCATCCCTTTGGAACCGGGATTGCAGAAAGCGGCGTCGGCCTACGCCGATGACGTGACAGTAATGGTGTCGAAAACCTCGCAAATCGGTGAGATCGGCACCTTACTGGAGGAATATGAAAGGTTTACAGGAGCCAAGCTGAACCGGGACAAGTCCGTTGGTTTGCAACTCGGAACATGGAGAGGCAAACCGATGCCCTCCAACGACGTCGTCGGACGCTGGACGGAGGGCCCGGTGAAGCTGCTTGGGGTCTGGTTCGGACCAGACCTCCAGGTGGAGAAAAACTGGAACGAGGTAACGGCCAGGGTGTTTGCACTCACCCAGAAGTGGGCCCAGTGCAAACTATCCCTGAAAGGTCGAGCGGAGGTGGCGAATACTTATATAGCATCCGTCATCTACTACCGCTTGACCGTCGTGCCTTGCCCAGTGAAAAGACTCGCCAAAATGGAGTGCGCGCTGTTCCAATTTCTTTGGAACAAGCGGACCCCTTTGGTGAGGAGATCCATCTGCTGTCAACACCCTTCGAAAGGAGGGCTGGGGATGCCGTGGCTACAGATGCGTAAACACGCATTAAGGCTACGGCACCTCCAGGTATTCCTCACCGGTCAACCGGTGTGGGCCCCGTTTGTGAGGCGAGCCTTTCCCAGACTCGTCTCGCTCACCGAGCTGCAATCCTGGGTCAAGCAAAGACCGAGAAAAGTGGGCGACTGGCACATTGAATGTGCCCAGGCGCTCACGGCCCTCTGGAAAGCGGACCCGGCAATCAGTGGAGACTCCACCTCGACATTCTATAGAGGGTTGGTACGCAGCAGGTGCGACGATGCTCTCGGAGAAGCTCTAGGCATGGAGGAAGATGAACTGGCCAGTCTGTTCGGTAGGACGTTTGGCCCTGGACCGATGGACAACTTCCAAAAGTCCCTGGCTTGGCAGTGCTACCGAGGGGCTCTACCCGTTCGAGACAAGCTCCACAGACATGGGAGCCTGGGTAGAGATCCTTTGAATAAGATCTGTCCGAGATGCGTGCATGATGACGAAACCGTTGCGCACGCATTCGTACACTGCCCAGGCATTGCTGACCTGTGGGGCTATGTGGAACGACTACTGTCGAGGGTGGGACCAATCCGGTTGACCACCGAGTCCATTGTCACGATCAAACCGCCTCCCCCTTTCAAAAACGAAGGAGAGGCGGTTTTTCTCTGTGTGGTAGCCATGGCTAAAGAAGTTGTATGGTGGACGAGGCTGAAAGGGCTGAGGTCAGACACCTTTCTCTCCGGCCAACAACTGGTCCCCTTTTTCAAATACCATTTTAAAAGAAGGATCAGAATGGAGAGAGAGGTGCTCTACCCCAGCAAGTTTTATGAAAGGTGGGTGAAAGTAGGGAGAATGGCCAGAGTGAATGGGTCTTCTCTCTATATCAGCCTGTAGGTGAAAGAAGAGGAAAAAGCGGAGACGAGGGAAGCACCTACTCTTTGTGCTCCTGAGGAGAAGGGTTACACATTTTTTCCGGGGTGTGTGCGACCCATGTTAATGCCCCCTCCCTATTGAGGACTTCGTTTGTTGTTGTTATTTCATTGTTATATTTTTGTACTCGTTAATTATATGTAAACTTCCCCCCTTGTATCTGTCCCTACCTTTTGTGCCCTAGTGGCAAATAAAGAAACCACTCTATATATACTATTGTATTTTCACAGTAAAGTCTTTACCTCACATAATATCTCACACAACATTTACATTACTCTATATATACTATTGTATTGTCACAGTAAAGGCTTTACCTCACATAATATCTTACATAACATTTATATTACTATATATATACTATTGTATTGTCACAGTAAAGTCTTTACCTCACATAATATCTCACATAACATTTACATTACTCTATATATACTATTGTATTTTCACAGTAAAGGCTTTACCTCACATAATATCTCACATACCATTTACATTACTCTATTTTTACTATTGTATTTTCACAGTAAAGTCTTTACCTCACATAATATCTCACACAACATTTACATTACTCTATATATACTATTGTATTGTCACAGTAAAGGCTTTACCTCACATAATATCTTACATAACATTTACATTACTATATATATACTATTGTATTGTCACAGTAAAGTCTTTACCTCACATAATATCTCACATAACATTTACATTACTCTATATATACTATTGTATTTTCACAGTAAAGGCTTTACCTCACATAATATCTCACATACCATTTACATTACTCTATTTTTACTATTGTATTTTCACAGTAAAGGCTTTACCTCACATAATATCTCACATAACATTTACATTACTCTATATATACTATTGTATTTTCACAGTAAAGACTTTACCTCACATAATATCTCACATACCATTTACATTACTCTATATATACTATTGTATTTTCACAGTAAAGGCTTTACCTCACATAACATTTACATTACTCTATATATACTATTGTATTTTCACAGTAAAGGCTTTACCTCACATAACATTTACATTACTCTATATATACTATTGTATTTTCACAGTAAAGACTTTACCTCACATAATATCTCACATACCATTTACATTACTCTATTTTTACTATTGTATTTTCACAGTAAAGTCTTTACCTCACATAATATCTCACATACCATTTACATTACTCTATTTTTACTATTGTATTTTCACAGTAAAGTCTTTACCTCACATAATATCTCACATACCATTTACATTACTCTATTTTTACTATTGTATTTTCACAGTAAAGTCTTTACCTCACATAATATCTCACATACCATTTACATTACTCTATTTTTACTATTGTATTTTCACAGTAAAGTCTTTACCTCACATAATATCTCACATACCATTTACATTACTCTATATATACTATTGTATTTTCACAGTAAAGGCTTTACCTCACATAACATTTACATTACTCTATATATACTATTGTATTTTCACAGTAAAGGCTTTACCTCACATAACATTTACATTACTCTATATATACTATTGTATTTTCACAGTAAAGGCTTTACCTCACATACCATTTACATTACTCTATTTTTACTATTGTATTTTCACAGTAAAGGCTTTACCCCATTTTATATCGAATCTATGAGATTTTGATATTATTTATTTTGAGAACAATACCTTAATGTCAGTATGAGTGGCCAGTTACAGCTGGTTTGAACAGAAACAGGTGAGAGAATTCTGGTCTGATATGGCCGGTTTAAATGCTAAAGGGTTAAACCTACATAGGTGTAAGCTTAACAACATGACAGGACTGGCTCCTCTTTTATTAAAACTTCTGAGAAACCTGAGATTTAACCTAGTAGGAAGTCAGTTAAACCTACATAGGTGTAAGCTTAACAACAAAAACATGACCTACAACCTCTTAAACGTCAGTTAAACCTACATAGGTGTGAGCAGTAAATATTTAATTTTCCCATTTTCAAAACACACTGTACAATAATGTTGTTTTTTCCTTTTTACTTCTTCAAATATTTATTTATTTTCCTCAGTAACATAGGTTTGTATTTATTTTATTGCAATTGTCAATGTTTAACGGTTAGTTTCCCTAATAAGTTGTGGACAGGTCATCACAAACCAGTCAGTACTCTGGTAGAGCTATTGACCTCTCAGACAGACCAGTGTTCAGTAAATAAATTACATATGTTTCCATACTTTACAGAGTCTACTGGGTGTATTTTATTGTGCTACCAACACTAAAGAGGTTGTCATCATCATCATCATCATCGTTTTACATCCATTCTTCCACGCTAGCATGGGTTAGACGGGTTGTCCTGTTCTGGGCAGTGTCCGGTTGACTGACCTTGTCTTGCTCATACGGGAACTGATTCTGGCTTGATTTCTACAGCTGGATGCCCTTCCTAACACCAACCTCATTTACAATGGGTGCTGGGTGCTTTTTTGCCGTGGCGCCTACACGACCACTTTACAGTGGGGGTGTGTGGGGGCATATTGTCTATATGCTTCAGCTTCGGCTTGTACCCGTGGGAAGTCGGGTCTTCTGTATTAGTGTGTGACGCCAGAGGTCACGTTCACGTCTATGACACAACTGAAGAGCTCTCTCAACCCTTTATTTGGCAATATTTCTACAGCTGAATATCCTTCCTATCACCAATCACTTTACAGAGTGTACTGGGTGTATTTTAATGTGACACCAGCATTAGGAACATTGTCATGTCTATGGCACAATTGATGACTTCTCGCTATTCTTTGTTTGGCATGTTTTCTATGGCCAGATGTCCTTCCTATCACTAACCACTTTACAGAGTGTACTGGGTGTATTTATCGTGTAAATCACGAACGCTAGGAAGGCTGTCATGTCCTTGACACAACTGAAGGGTCTTCTCAACCCTTTGTTTGGCAGGGTTTCTACAGCCATATGCCCTATCTATCACCAACCACTTTACAGAGTGTACTGGGTGCATATCACTACAGATGTCCCACTCTGTTGTATTTCAATGTTTTAGCCACATGTTGACCTGTAATCAACAAACATTTGCTCCATTCATTCAAATTCTCACTACATTTAACTAACAAGAGGTCCTTGTATATTCATCTTCAATCTCTCTCTCTCTCTCTCTCTCTCTCTCTTCCAGAAATATGCCTTCTTCCAAGAACCCTGTCCTGTCCACTCACCTGAGGAATTGGCTTACCTGAAATATATTCAGCCCTATGTCAGCTTCTTATCCAAAATTACCTTCTGGTGGATTACCGATTTAATCCGGAAAGGTTTCCGACACGTCATAGAGCTACACAACCTTGGGAAACTTCCGATGGTAAGTAAAGGACCTGGACTTTATTGTAGACTAGTTATTGAACTGGTCAGTTGGACCTTTGACCAGTTATTGGACTGGTCAGCTGGACTTTAGACTCGTTATTGAACTGGTCAGTTGGATTTTAGACTAGTTATTGAACTGGTCAGTTGGACCTTTGACCAGTTATTGGACTGGTCAGTTGGACTTTAGACTCGTTATTGAACTGGTCAGTTGGATTTTAGACTAGTTATTGAACTGGTCAGTTGGACCTTTGACCAGTTATTGGACTGGTCAGCTGGACTTTAGACTCGTTATTGAACTGGTCAGTTGGATTTTAGACTAGTTATTGAACTGGTCAGTTGGACCTTTGACCAGTTATTGGACTGGTCAGTTGGACTTTAGACTCGTTATTGAACTGGTTAGTTGGATTTTAGACTAGTTATTGAACTGGTCAGTTGGACCTTTGACCAGTTATTGGACTGGTCAGCTGGACTTTAGACTCGTTATTGAACTGGTCAGTTGGATTTTAGACTAGTTATTGAACTGGTCAGTTGGACCTTTGACCAGTTATTGGACTGGTCAGTTGGACTTTAGACTCGTTATTGAACTGGTCAGTTGGACCTTTGACCAGTTATTGGACTGGTCAGCTGGACTTTAGACTAGTTATTGGACTGGTCAGCTGGACCTTTGACCAGTTATTGGACTGGTCAGCTGGACCTTTGACCAGTTATTGGACTGATCAGCTGGACTTTAGACTAGTTATTGGACTGGTCAGCTGGACTTTAGACCTGTGATTGCAGTTACGGTCCTTTATGATCTGAGTTCAAATCCTGCCGAGGTTAACTTTGCCTTTCATCCTTACGGGGTCGATAAAATAAAGTACCAGTAATACACTGGGGTAATTGCTGGCCTTGTGCCAAAAGTAGAAACAATTATTATTATCATTAGAGGCCGGTGGATTGACAGAATCTGTAGAACGTCAGACACCATGCTTTGTGGCATAGAGCTATGGCTCTTTACGTTCTGAGTTCAAATCCTGCTGAGGTTAACTTTTTACCTTTCATCCTTACGGGTTCAGTAAAATAAAGTACCAGTAATGCACTGGGGGTGCTTTAATCGACTCCCTTCCCCCCCACCTCATCAAAATAGTTGGCCTGTTATTATTGTTATTAATATTCTTAAATTATTGTTGTTGTTGTTGTTGTCTAACTAAACTGTTTTAATCCTCTTAAAACTTGGATCACTGATATAGTCACTAGATTTAGGATTAATGTACTCCCCCCCTACTCTCACTACCTCCCCCTCTCTCTTTACTTCTCCCCCCCCCTACTCTCACTACCCCCCCCCTCTCTCTTTACTTCTCTCCCTCCTCTCACTCTCACTACCTCTCCTTCCTCTCACTACCTCTCCTTCCTCTCACTACCTCTCCTTCCTCTCACTCTCACTACCTCGCCTCTCTTTTTACCTCTCTCTTTACCTTACTCTCCCTCCTCCCTCTCACCCTCTCTCTCTATCTCTGCCTCCTCTCTCTCCTTCCCACTCTACCTCTCTATCTCTTCTCACTCTCTGTCTCTCCCTCCTCCTCTCCCTTTCTCTTTCCCTATTGTTACCTCTTCCTCCTCTTTCTCTTTACCTCTCTCTCTCTCCCTCCTCCAACTCTACCACTTCTCAATCTCTACCCCCCCCTCTCTACTGCCACTAACCCCTCTCCCCCACTACCTCCCCCTCTACCTCCCACTACCTCACAGTCCCCGCCCCCATATTATATCTAAACATCATTGACCTTGACATTTGACTTGTTGTTCTGACATAGCACCCCACCCCACACACACAGATGCACACACACACAACACAAACACCACCACCAACACCACCACCAACACCACCACACCAACACCACCACCAACCCACCACCACCACCACCACTACCACACCAACACCACCACCACACCACCACCACCACCACACCACCACCAACACCACCACCACGCCACCACACCACCACCACACCACCACCACACCACCACCAACACCACCACCACCAACACCACACCACCACCACCACCACACCACCACCACACCACCACCACCAACATACCACCCCACCACCACCACACCACCACCAACACACCACCACACCACCACCACACCACCACCACACCACCACCACACCACCACCACACCACCACCACCACACCACCACCACCACCAACACGCCACCACACCAACACCACACCACCACCACCACCACACCACCACCAACACCACTATCACCACCACCACCACTACCACCACCACTACCACCACCACACCACCACCACAACCACCACACCACCACCACACCACTATCACCACCACCACCACCACCACCACACCAACACCACCACCACACCACCACCACCACCACCACAGCACCACCACCACCACCACCACACCACCAACACCACCACCACACCACCACCACACCACCACCACACCACCACCACACCACCACACCACCACACCACCACCACACCACCACCACCACCACACCACACCACCACCACCACACCACCACCACACCACACCACCACCACCACCACCACACCACCACACCACCACACCACCACCACACCACCACCACACCACCACCACCACCACACCACCACACCACCACCACACCACCACCACCACCACCAATATTTCCACCATTGTTATTTCAGACGGAGAAGTCTACTTACAACTACAAGAAAATTTGGATATCATTTGAGAATCACAAGGTTTGTTGTTGTTGTTGTTGTTGGTGTTGTTGGTGTTGGTGGTGTTGGTGTTGGTGTTGTTGTTTGTGAGGAAGATACAGCACCCCCTCGTCCATTCTCTTGGAGGCCCAGGGGGCTGTGTGTGTGTGTGTGTGTGTGTGTGACAGCTCACACCTATGCAGGTTTAGCTTGCCCCCTTGGAGGGGGGTATATCTCGTTGGAGGTGTCTTAGGTAATTTAATGATATGGACCCCAGTCCCTATCATCTCATTTCTACAGCTGAGTAAACTGGAGCAATGTGAAATAAAGTGTCTTGCTCAAGGATTGCAAGGCCAATGCTGTAACCACTGAGCCATGCGCCTCCACTGGGGAGGTGAAAACCACTATCACTGCAGTCTGAAGTGTCAACTATGGAAGTATACCTCTGGAAGTATATCTTTACTGGGTTGATAAAATAAAGTACCAGTAATGCACTGGGGAAGTAATTGCTGACCTTGTGCCAAAAGTAGAAACAACAATTTAGCGTTAAAAAGCGTGACAAAATATATATTGCCACGAAAAAAGCCATTAAAAAATCGCAGAAGGTATTTATGATTCCGCTAAGATGGGGTGGTTTCCACAAACAATTATTAATTAGGTTCTAAGATACCCCCTCCCCTCGGTACACCGCCGTGAAAGCCCAGGAGGCTGTATACCTCCACTGTAGTCTGAATTTCAACTGTGGAAGTATACCTACTATTGTCAGTGTGTATGGCTGCATTATAATGCGATGCACTACAATGCATGAACGTATGATTCGTGTTTACCATTTGCTTTTTCAGTCTCATTATCGATCTGTCATATACTCTACATTGTATTTTAGTTTAATGCATTATTTAAATTACTTACATATGTTTCAGTGCAATACTGAAGTAAGTGGCAGAGGAATTAAATGCTACCTCCTTCTGTATTGGAATGAAATGTGTAATTCATTTAAATTATATATCTCTAAGACAATGTCACTGGATCGAGATCTTTGGCGCCACGCAGTAATACAGAAGACCCGCCTTCCCTACCTGCAAAGTTAACCTACAGTCAGTAGGCTGCTCCAAACCAAACATACACTCCATCCTCCCACTCCCGCCAACGCCAGCCTTTCTCTATAAAGTTAGGTTGGTACCAGAACATCCAGTCCAAACTAATGAGGTCGTGTAGGTGTCACGACAATAAAACACACAGTCCACGCTGTAATGTGGTCGTGTAGGTAACACGGTAAAAAGGCTCCCAGACCACACTGTAAATGTAGTTGGTGTTAGGAAGGGCATCCAGCTGTAGAAAACCCGCCAGACAGTCCTATACGAGCAAGACACGGTCACCCGACTAATCTTGCCTCAAGTGGGACAACTCCCGTCTAACCCATGCTAGCATGGAAGATAGACGTTAAACAATGATGATGATTAAACACATGCACAAAAACACATGCAGACACACACAGATGCAATAACCTCACAACCTGCTGTCT
>OZ024761.1:10900237-10907737 GCA_964016885.1 Eledone cirrhosa | reverse complement strand
TATACTCATCCGGGAGGGTATGAGGATGAAAGCTGCCATACAGGTAAGTCTCATTTCAATTATTACCTACCTACCTCTCCACTTCCCTACCTACCTACCTACCTACCTACCTATCTACCTATCTACCTACCTACCTACCTACCTATCTACCTACCTACCTACCTACCTACCTACCTATTTACCCCCCCCCCCCCACCTGTCTACCCCCTACCTACCCCACACCTCCCCCTACCTACCCGTCTGCCCCCTACCTCCCTACCTACCTACCTACCCCCCAAACTTACCTACCTACCCCCAAACTTACCTACCTACCTACCTACCTGTTTACCCCCCTAACTACCTACCTACCCCCTACCTACCTACCCCCCATACCTACCTACCCCCCTACCTACCTATCTACCTACCTACCTACCCCCTACCTGTCTACCTACCTGTCTACCTACCTACCTACCTACCTACCTACCTACCTACCTACCTACCTACCTACCTACCTACCCCCCTACCTACCTACCTGTCTACCTACCTGTCTACCTACCTACCTACCTACTTACCTACCTACCTACCAACCTACCTACCTACCTACCTACCTACCTACCTACCTACCTACCTACCCCCTACCCACCTACCTACCTACCTATCTGTCTACATACCTACCTACCTACCTACCTACCTGTCTACATACCTACCTACCTACCTACCTACCTACCTACCTACATCCCTACCTATCTACCTACCTGTCTATCTATTGACCAACAACATTTGTTCTCACCTGTACACCTGTTATTCTCATCTGTAGCCTTGTTATTCTCACCTGTACATCTGTTATTCTCACCTGTACACCTGTTATTCTCACCTGTACACCTGTTATTCTCACCTGTACATCTGTTATTCTCACCTGTACACCTGTTATTCTCACCTGTACACCTGTTATTCTCACCTGTACACCTGTTATTCTCACCTGTACACCTGTTATTCTCACCTGTACACCTGTTATTCTCACCTGTACATCTGTTATTCTCACCTGTACACCTGTTATTCTCACCTGTACACCTGTTATTCTCACCTGTACATCTGTTATTCTCACCTGTACACCTGTTATTCTCACCTGTACATCTGTTATTCTCACCTGTACACCTATTATTCTCACCTGTACACCTGTTATTCTCACCTGTACACCTGTTATTCTCACCTGTACATCTGTTATTATCACCTGTACACCTGTTATTCTCACCTGTACACCTGTTATTCTCACCTGTACATCTGTTATTCTCACCTGTACACCTGTTATTCTCACCTGTACATCTGTTATTCTCACCTGTACACCTGTTATTCTCACCTGTACATCTGTTATTCTCACCTGTACATCTGTTATTCTCACCTGTACACCTGTTATTCTCACCTGTACACCTGTTATTCTCACCTGTACACCTGTTATTCTCACCTGTACACCTGTTATTCTATCCACAGGTAATGATATATAGTAAGGTACAACAGCTGTCAACTCAGGCATTATCACACGGAAGAGTTACAGAAACAGAGATTATGAATCATGTGACATTAGAATGTAACAACCTTATGATCATCTACAGTTTCTTGCATTATTTCTGGGCAGTACCTCTCCAGGTAAGTCACTATTTACAACACCTGTAAAGGTAAGTCACTATATACCTGTACAGGTAAGTCATATACAATACCTGTACAGGTAAGTCACTGTATACCTGTAAAGGTAAGTCACTATATACCTGTACAGGTAAGTCATATACAATACCTGTACAGGTAAGTCACTGTATACCTGTACAGGTAAGTCACTGTATACCTGTGCAGGTAAGTCACTGTATACCTGTACAGGTAAGTCACTGTATACCTGTGGAGGTAAGTCACTGTATACCTGTACAGGTAAGTCATTATATACAACACCTGTATAGGTAAGTTACTATATACAACACCTCTCCATGGTAGTAATATATACCAGTGTCCCTTAAAAGAACCTTGTATATTCTGTATGATGATGATGAGATTCAACAGAGCCCTATAAATTCTACATGGCCCTAGTTATATGTGATACTGTGACATGGTCCTAGTTATATGTGATATTGTGACATGGTCCTAGTTATATGTGATATTGCTGTGACATGGTCCCAGATATATGTGATATTACTGTGACATGGTCCTAGTTATATGTGATATTACTGTGACATGGTCCCAGATATATGTGATATTACTGTGACATGGTCCCAGATATATGTGATATTACTGTGACATGGTCCCAGATATATGTGATATTACTGTGACATGGTCCTAGTTATATGTGATATTACTGTGACATGGTCCCAGATATGTGTGATATTACTGTGACATGGTCCCAGATATATGTGATATTACTGTGACATGGTCCCAGATATATGTGATATTACTGTGACATGGTCCCAGATATATGTGATATTACTGTGACATGGTCCCAGATATATGTGATATTACTGTGACATGGTCCCAGATATATGTGATATTACTGTGACATGGTCCTAGTTATATGTGATATTACTGTGACATGGTCCCAGATATATGTGATATTACTGTGACATGGCCCTAGTTATATGTGATATTGTGACATGGCCTCAGTTATATGTGATATTGTGACATGGCCTCAGTTATATGTGATATTGTGACATGGCCTCAGTTATATGTGATATTGTGACATGGTCCTAGTTATATGTGATATAACTGTGACGTGGTCCAACCTGTAGCCCTCTACATGGCCCCAGATATGATATTACTGTGACATGGTCCAACCTCTAGCCCTCTACATGGCCCCAGATATGATATTACTGTGACGTGGTCCAACCTCTAGCCCTCTACATGGCCCCAGATATGATATTACTGTGACGTGGTCCAACCTCTAGCCCTCTGTTTACTTCCAGGTCATTCTTGGTTTCCTTGTGGTCTTCTTCAAACTTGGCCCCAGTGCAATTATGGGGTTCTTCATTGTCGCTGTACACACAGGCATGCACATTGCTACTGCAGGCCATCTCTTTAGACTGCAAGGTAGCATCATGGTAGGTGACATATGTCTGTCTGTCTGTGTGTGTGTGTGTCTGTCTGTGTGTATGTGTGTGTGTGTGTGTGTCTATGTGTGTATGTCTGTGTGTGTATGTCTGTGTGTGTGTGTATCTGTCTGTGTGTATGTGTGTGTGTGTGTGTGTCCGTGTGTATGTATGTATGTGTGGTGTGTGTGTGTGTGTCTGTCTGTGTGTGTGTGTGTGTGTGTGTGTGTATGTCTGTGTGTGTGTATGTGTGTGTCTGTGGTTGTGTATGTCTGTGTGTCTCTCTGTGTATCTGTCTGTGCGTATGTGTGTGTGTATCTGTGTGTGTGTTTATGTATGTATGTATGTATGTGTGTGTCTGTGTGTGTATGTATGTATGTATGTATGTGTGTGTCTGTGTGTATATTGTTGAATTCTATCATCAGTGTGTGTTACTATACCCTCCTCCCTCTATCTTTTCATCTCTCTCTCTCTTTCTCTCTATCTATGTCTCTCTCTCTCTCTCTCTCTCTCTATATATATATATATATACCACTCTCACTCTCTCTCTCTATTTCAGATTCACAGTGAGAGGAGAGTAAAGAAAGTGAAACAATTAATCCGAGGAATTAAACAAATCAAGTTAAATGCCTGGGAGAAATGTTTCAGTCGTTTGGTCAGTAAAGACAGACGCAAGGAAATGAAGTTGCTATATCGTATTGCATACCTCAAGTCTATCATTGGTGAGTGTATATATATATGTATGTATATATATGTATGTATATATATGTTATTCTCACCTGTACACCTGTTATTCTCAGGCTACCCTCTATTTTTATCGCCCTGCACTTTTTTTATACAGCTGTCGTCTTTCATGTGCATCACGTGACCATACCAACGTAGTCTTCTCTCGAGTAAACAGCATATATATATATATATATATATATATATATATATATATATATATATATATATATATATATTACTAGCAGGCAGTGTCAGCAATGGAAAGACCAATAGAAACATTGCTTCCTTGATCTCTGATCTGATGAACAGCTCCATTCTTCTGCCAGGTGTTGTGACAGATAGATAGTATCAGTAATGGAAACATTGTTTCCCTGGTCCAATCTGACAATCAGCTTTTTTTCTTTCTTCTTATTAATCAGGTCTGAAAGGTAGAAAGACAAAGTCAACCATGGTGGGATTTGAACTCAGAAAAGAAGTTAAATCTGGAATGAACACAACAGATCATTGTGTCAAATATTCTAACAAATTTGCTGATTCGTTACACTAATAACATTAATTACTGATGTCAAAACTAATTATTGAAGTCTTAACTAATTATTAACTTTTGGTTGTTTCTCTTTCAGAGTTCCTTGTCACATCAGCCCCATTGTTGTCAACAGCTGCAGTAAGTTACTTGGTTTTGATTGCATATATATTGTAGGCAAGAGACTACTGATGACAATCATCTCTGCCTATGCTCCCCAAGCAGGCCTAGGTAAAGAAGAGAAAGACTGCTTTTACGAGCAACTTTTACAAATAGCTGCAATGACAGAGGACATAGACATCGTTATGCTAGCAGGGGACTTCAATGGACATGTTGGACAGCTCCAGGATGGATACACTGGGGTACATGGAAGGCACGGTTACGGCTCAAGAAATGAAGGAGTGAGGCTTCTTGAATTTTGTGATGCAAGTGCACTAACCATTTGCAACACTAACATCCAGAAGCCTATCAACCACCTAATAACCTACAAATCAGGCGAGCACATAAGCCAGATTGACTTCTTACTAGTTAGGCAGCGGGACAGGCAGATGGTGTCAAATACCAAGGCATACCCTGGGGAAGAATGTACCCCACAGCATAGGTTAGTCGTTAGTGATATCTCAGTAAGCATGAGAAAGAATGAAACATACAGGAAGGTATGGAGAAGAAAGGTCTGGAAGCTAAAAGACCTTTCACTAAAATACAAATTTAGGAAAGCCTTTCAAGACGTGTATGACGAAAAAGAAGACGATTTAGAGACGTATGACATAGATAATAACTGGAATTTCTTACGTGACGACTTACTGCAGGCTACTGTTGAAACTTGTGGCTGGAGCAGAGCTCCAACCAGACAGAGAGTGACCTGGTGGTGGAACAGCACAGTAGATAGGGCCATTAGAGACAAAAGACTAACATGGAAGCTTGGAAAAAGGGTGGGAGTAGAGAAGGATATACAGCCGCTAAGAGAGAAGCTAGACGTCAGGTGTACTTAGCACGCAGGGAAGCTGAGAGTAGGAGGTTTGCCAATGTTCTGCGATGAGAAGATCAGAGACGTGCGGCGGTGTTCCACATTGCAAGGCAGTGTGTCAATGCAAATCAGGATGTTGTTGGAGATAAATGTATTATATGTATTATATATATATATGTATATATATATGTGTGTATAGTCATATATTGTTAGAGAAACAGTATTCTGTAGATATATATAATAGTGAAACATAGTATTCTGTAGATATATATAAAAAACATATAATATTTGGGAAGCACCATGTTTTAAGGTGAAAAAAAGTAATATTCCTAATGGCGCCGTTTCATAGATTTTATTTAAAAAAACAACTATTTAATTTGTTTTCATCTTTACAGACATTTTTGCACTACCACATGTTTGCAGGAGGAGTTTTAACCCCAGGTCAAGTGTTTTCTGTAGCTGCCACATTCCAAATAATGTGTTATCCATTCTACTTCCTCTGTGTCATCTATATATCTTTACTGAATGCCAAGACCAGCAGTAAACAGCTGACCTCCTTTTTACAGTCCAGTCACATATGTCAGCACCCTAGTGCCTTCTTCACCAAGTGCCACCAGACTAGCAACCTGCTGAAAGAAGCAGAGGTAAATATTTGTCTCTCTTCTTTAACCCCTCTCTCTTTCTTTTTCTTTTTCTTTCTTTCTCCCTACCTCCTCTCCTCTCTTCCTTTCTCTCTCTTCCTTTCTCTCTCTTCTTGTCTCTCTCTCTCTGATTTTTCATTTATATTGCACCACCACCACCACCATACCATTAAACTTGTGTCACTACTACACTCTACCACCACTACCACTATACCATTGAACCTATGTCACTACTACACCACACCACTACCACCACGAATAACATAATTACCATCACTTTAGCCATTATCACAATAATACTTATCTCTGTAATAACCACCATCATTACTGTAAACACCGTCACTATAATAGCTATTGTGTTTATAGCCATCAGGGGAGGTGATTGATCAGTAGAGATTCGGACTACAAGATTTGTGATATAGAGTTATGGCCCTTTATGGTCTGTGTTCAAATCCCATCTAGGTTAGCTTTGCCATTCATCCTTACGGGGTCAATAAAATACAATAATGCACTGAGGTTGATTTAAACAACTTTGGCTTTGCCCTCAAATTAGCTGGCCATGTCCCTAAATTAGAAATCAATCTTACCACCATCACTATAGTACCACCCATCACTATTATGCCCACCATCACTATGGTACCCCCATTACAATAATGCCTATCATCATTATTGTACTCCCCATTACTATAATGCCCATCATTACTAAAGTACCCTCATTATTGGCAGTATCAGTAGAGGGTCGGACGCCATGCTTTGCAGCAAAGAATTACGGCCCTTTATGGTCTGAGTTCAAATCTCGCCGAGGTTAACTTTGCCTTTCATCCTTACGGGGTGGGTAAAATAAAATACCAGTAATGCACTGAGGTAATTGCTGGCCTTGTGCCACAAATATAAACAATTATATCCTATAACTGTCATCACTATAGTACCCCCCATTATATCCTATAACTGTCATCACTATAGTACCCCCTATTATATCCTATAACTGTCATCATTATAGTACCCCCCATTATATCCTATAACTGACATCACTATAGTACCCCCCATTATATCCTATAACTGTCATCACTATAGTACCCCCCATTATATCCTATAACTGTCATCACTATAGTACCCCCCATTATATCCTATAACTGTCATCACTATAGTACCCCCCATTATATCCTATAACTGTCATCACTATAGTATCCCCCATTATATCCTATAACTGTCATCACTATAGTACCCCCCATTATATCCTATAACTGACATCACTATAGTACCCCCCATTATATCCTATAACTGACATCACTATAGTATCCCCCATTACTATAATTCCCATTATTACTATAGTACCCCCCCATCATTAGTAGAGTACCCTCATTATATCCTTTAATTGTCATCACTGTAATAATAATCATCATCATCATTGTAACAACTTACATTTCAGTTAACATTCTCCATGTCACGACTGAGATCATTTCTGCAGTCAGCTATGTCCATGTTCTCCTGTATGGACTGTAAGGTGAGATGTACACCATGATGCGACATGCTGCATTACCATGCACAACACATTGCACTGGGCTTTCATTCTGCACATCTTGTCTAATTTCCTTTGTTCAA
>OZ024761.1:10885237-10895237 GCA_964016885.1 Eledone cirrhosa | reverse complement strand
ATATATATATAATTATGTAATAAACAACATAAGACAATTATTCCATTTACCAAAGGTTTCACGAAGACAGACTAGCTCAACAGAGACGTCTGAAATCGCTCATCAGAATGAAAATTTAATATGATAATTTAAAAACAAAGACAATTACAATTGAAAATGAGGCTGAAATATAATAAAATAAAGATAAGAAATAAAATAAAATAATGGGAAAAATATTCATACTTACGTCCATATTAAATTTTCATTTGGATGAGCGATTTCAGACGTCTCTGTTGAGCTAGTCTGTCTTCATGAAACCTTTGGTAAATGGAATAATTGTCTTATGTTGTTTATTACATAATTAAATAGCTCTGTAGCATACATAGAGCACTCTGTTTTCCTTTACCCTTCTTATGGAAATACTTCATATATATATATATATATATATATTCGTATTTCTAAAGAAATCCGGTATGTTTATAAATAAACATTTAGAAAGCCGTAGCTATGTAAAAACACTGGCAGTTATCGCCACCTGGCCGTGCCCATCAGAAGCAAGAGGGACAATCGTCAAAGCATTTCAAACTGAACTAGTTCTCATCAGCACGATGCCTCCAGCTCTTGCAATATATATATATATGTAAATATATATAAGAAATGTAAATTTGATTTTGTCGAATATTAATGATATTATTCGATTCATTTGCAATTATGGAAAAAGCCTCTTTAAGCCATGTGAGTAGAATGACCCCATCATTCTTGCTTTTGCTCTTGTGTTGGCAGACATTAATGTTTCTGGGTGATTACCTTTCATCAGTGCTGTATACTGCTTACCTGCCAAATGTCTGAGCTTGTGAAAATGTATGATATTTTCTGGAATATACAGTGACTGATCAGTCAGCTCTACATATTAGGGGTTGTTTGCATAACTGGAGAATTACAGTTAATCATTATTTAATTTTTAGTTAATTACTAGTTAATTACTAATTAATCATTATTTTATTACTGGTTTGTTATTACAGAGCCTGTACATTGGCGTATTGTTCTCAGCCACCTTGGCTCATGAATGCCACAGTCCAAGAAAATATACTTTTTGGTCAACCATATAACTGGAGGAAGTAAGTTATTTTAACCCTTTAGCATTTAAACCACCCATATCAGCCAGAATTATCTCACCTCTTTCTGTTTAAACTGGCTATATCTGGCCAGAATTATCTCACCTGTTTCTGTTTAAACTGGCTATATCTGGCCAGAATTCTTACACCTCTTTCTGTTTAAACTGGCTGTAACTGGCCAGAATTCTTACACCTCTTTCTGTTTAAACAGGCTGTAGCTGGCCAGAATTCTCTCACTGCTTTCTATCAATTGGTGACCTGTGTCCTGGAGTGCAATCAACACCACTGCGTGTTTGTATGTATGTACCTAGTGTGTGTGAGTGAGTATGTGTGAAGCTAGTGTGTGTGTATATGTATGTACTTAATGTACTTAGTGTGAGTGTATGTATGTGTACCTACAGTTTGTATGTTCACATATATATATGCATGTGTATGTGAAGGCGCATGGCTTAGTGGTTAGAACATTTTCCTTGCAATCGAAAGGTTGTGAGTTCAATTCTCGGACCGGGTGATGTGTTGTTTCCTTGAGCAAGACACTTTATTTCACGTTGCTCCAGTTTACTCAGCTGTAGAAATGAGATGATAGGGACTGGGGTCCATATCATTAAGACACCTCCAACGAGATATACCTTGGAGGTGGCCAGCTAAACCTGCATAGGTGCGAGGTGTCACACACACACACACACACACACACACACCCACACATATATATATATATATATGTAGAGGTTATATTTAATTTGTTGGGATTCAACAAGCTTAAACAATTTTATAACTGATATAAAGCACTCAACAGTTTAGTGGAGTAAATACACAATATATTAATAAATGGAAACTATATTTATAAAACCATATTTATTTTATTATATATATTTCAAGGGCAACCAAGGCAAATTATGGTGCGCTTTCATCAGATAAAATACAGATTTATTTTATAAATAAATATTGACATACTCGGAAAAAATACAACCTTAACGGAAGCTCCAAACGTTAAGGTTGTCTTTTTTCCAGGTATGTCAATATTTATTTATAAAACAAATCTGTATTTTATCTGATGAAAGCGCACCATAATTTGCCTTGGTTGCCCTTGAAATATATATAATAAAATAAATATGGTTTTATAAATATAGTTTCCATTTAGTAATATATTGTATATATATATATATATGTGTGTGTGTGTGTGTGTGTGTGTGTGTGTGTGTGTGTGTGTGTGTGTGTGTGTGTGTACTTACAGTTATGTTGTGTTCCTGATTCCAGATACAAGAAAGTCCTACATGCTGTCTCTCTCAACATTGACTTAACTTTGTGGCCAGCTAAAGACCGAACAGAAGTAGGTGAACAGGTAAGTTAACACAGGTGGGTCAACGCTGGTGAACAGTGGGTTAACATGGGTGAGCAGTGGGTTAACATGGGTGAACAGTGGGTTAATATGGGTGAACAGTGGGCTAACACGGGTGAACAACGGGTTAACACAGGTGAACAGTGGGCTAACATGGGTGAGCAGTGGGTTAACACGGGTGAACAGTGGGTTAATACATGTGAACAGTGGGCTAACACAGGTGAGCAGTGGGCTAACACGGGTGAACAGTGGGTTAACATGGGTGAACAGTGGGTTAATATGGGTGAACAGTGGGCTAACATGGGTGAACAGTGGACTAACATTGGTGAACAGGTGGGTTAAAATTGGTGAATAGATGGGCTAACACAGTTGAATAAGGGGTTAACTCGGGTGAGCAGTGGGTTAACATTAGTGAATAGGTGGGCTAACATTGGTGAACAGGTGGGATAACTTAGGTGAGCAATGGAATAGCACAGGTGGACAGTGGGTTCACATTGGCAGAATTGGTGAACAGATAGGTTAACGATTGGTGAATATATTGTGAAGTGAACATTGTAACCCTTATAGCTATGGTGTGGTGACCATCCAACCATCCACCACTGACCATCCAACCATCCAACCATCCAACCATCCACCACTGACCATCCAACCATTCAACCATCCACCACTAACCATCCAACCATTCAACCATCCACCACTGACCATCCAACCATCCACCACTGACCATCCAACCATCCACCACTGACCATCCAACCATCCACCACTGACCATCCAACCATTCATCCATCCACCACTGACCATCTAACCATCCAACCATCCACCACTGACCATCCAACCATCCAACCATCCACCACTGACCATCCAACCATTCAACCATCCACCACTGACCATCCAACCATCCAACCATCCACCACTGACCATCCAACCATCCACCACTGACCATCCAACCATCCACCACTGACCATCCAACCATCCAGCACTGACCATCCAACCATTCAACCATCCACCACTGACCATCCAACCATCCAACCATCCACCACTGACCATCCAACCATCCAACCATCCACCACTGACCATCCAACCATTCAACCATCCACCACTGACCATCCAACCATTCAACCATCCACCACTGACCATCCAACCATCCACCACTGACCATCCAACCATCCACCACTGACCATCCAACCATCCACCACTGACCATCCAACCATTCAACCATCCACCACTGACCATCTAACCATCCAACCATCCACCACTGACCATCCAATTCTCTATATTCCAGGGTATTCTACTCACAGAAGGCCAGAAGCAACGTATCTGTCTAGCCAGAGCTCTCTACTCCTCATCTAATACCATCATAATGGTATGTATTATAACACTCCTCTACCCCCCCTCTCTCTACTCCTCAGCTAATCCCCCCCCCCCGTCCCACTACACAACTCACATCGCCAACACCACTACATCCCCTCCACCAACACCACTACACCCCCACCACCACCACCACTATGCCCCCACCACCACCACTGCACAATGCGCCTCCACCACTACTACCCCCTTCCTCCACTATCCCCCACTACCCCCGTCCCACTACACAACTCACACCACCAACACCACTACAACCCCTCCACCAACACCACTAGATCCCCACCACCACTACGCCCCCACCACCACCACTACACAATGCGTCCCCACCTCCACCACTACACAATCCCCACCTCTACAACTACACCCCCCACTGCACCCCCCACTACCCCTCCCCACTACTACACCCCACCTCCACCACTACACCCCCCACTACCAATTTCACAACTCCACCATCATTGTCACAATCCCACCATGTTAATCCTGCTGTGTTTCGTTTCTCCAGGACGATCCGTTTACCAAGATGGAGGGTCACCTCAGTCGGAATGTCTTTGAAGAAGCTGTTGTCCGTAACATGATCCGAAGGAAACGTACTGTGATCCTTGTCTCTCCCCATATTCCTCACATCTACAACGCCTACCAGGTCAGTGCCAATATAGATATATACAGTGCATCTTTGCTTATCCGGATATCAGACTCGGACTCAGAAGCTCCCGCGTCTTGCGACGCATGAGGCAATCATAGTGTTCCACCGCGGTCAGCAGCCAGTTGCACAGTGTCCCGCCGTTGTCTGTCGCTCGCAGGTCCCTCTCAACTGTTTGGCGCCAGTTCATTTTGGGGCGCCCTCTCCGTCTGCTTCTCTGTGGGTTCCATTTAAGTACTTGGTTCGCCAGTCTCTCCGGAGGAAGTCTCAAAGCGTGCCCAAACCAGCCCAGGCGTCGCTTTTCTGAAATTCGATTTACCTGACGGCTATTTCTAACTTTTTACGGTTTCACTCAATTCAGTTTTACCAAGTTTTTAGTTATTCTTAAGTTTGTTTAATTAATTTTCTTATAAATTCTAGCTGTTCTTTTGTTATTCTAATAAATTTTCTTTACTTAGCATTTTTCTTTTATTTTGACTAAAATAAGCCAAAACATTAGAAACCACAAGCCTTGGCAATATCGGTGGAGGGTCGGATGCCATGCTTCGCAGCAAAGAGTTACGGCCCTTTATGGCCTGATCTCAAATACCGTCGAGGTTAACTTTGCCTTTCATCCTTACGGGGGGGGGGGGGGGGGGCTCGATAAAATAAAGTACCAGTAATACACTGGGTAATTTGCTGGCCTTGTGCCAAGAGTAGAAACAATTATCTAACAATGGGATTTTAAAATTCACTTAACCGGATCTTTTTCTAACTGTTTGGTTTTGACCGTCCGGATGAGCGAACATTCACTGTGTATATATATATATATATATATATATATATATATATATATATATATATATATATATATATACACACATATATATATATATATGTATATATATATATATATATATATATATATATATTTGAAAAAAAAAGGGAAAAGAATGACTTCACTTGTAGTTCTAAATAATTTGATTTAATTTTATATTATATTATGAGTTGGTTGATCTAGTAAGTTCTTTGTTAACTTTGGTGGGAAGAATTTTAAAGATTCCTGGTTAACTTTCTCGCATTGCATTCATCGGTGGCGATTGTCAAACTGATCTCAGTTTGACAGACAGACAGACAGACACACACACACACACCTATGGTAGTAGTAATATAATGTAATGTTTCTCTGTCCAGATTATTGTAGTGAATCGTCATCAAATAAAATGCCAGGGAAGGTTGAAAGATATAAAACGTGCTGATCCTGACTTGTATGAAAGTTGGAGGAGAGTACTGAAGGACAACAAGTAAGTATTATCCACTCCTCTACAAAACTTCCCTAAAAAATTAATCTCTCTTATAGTTAACTCCCTTTACAACTAACCTCTGGTAGTTAACTCCCCTTAAAATCAACCCAGCTAGACTTTCTTTCAGAGTTACCTCCCTTGACAATTTGCCTCTCTTAGTTATCTCCCCTTATATCGCCTATTTGACTCTGTAAATGTCATTAACCCTTTCATTACCATATTTCAAATGAAAGACACTGTCTATGTCATTAACCCTTTCATTAACATATTTCTAATGAAAGACACTACCTATGTCATTAACCGTTTCATTACCATATTTCTAATGAAAGACACTGTCTATGTCATTAACCCTTTCATTACCATATTTCTAATGAAAGACACTGTCTATGTCATTAACCCTTTCATTACCATATTTCTAATGAAAGACACTGTCTATGTCATTAACCCTTTCATTACCATATTTCTAATGAAAGACACTGTCTACGTCATTAACCCTTTCATTAACATATTTCTAATGAAAGACACTACCTATGTCATTAACCCTTTCATTACCATATTTCTAATGAAAGACACTGTCTACGTCATTAACCCTTTCATTAACATATTTCTAATGAAAGACACTACCTATGTCATTAACCCTTTCATTACCCTATTTCTAATGAAAGACACTGTCTATGTCATTAACCCTTTCATTAACATATTTCTAATGAAAGACACTGTCTATGTCATTAACCCTTTCATTAACATATTTCTAATGAAAGACACTACCTATGTCATTAACCCTTTCATTACCATAACAGACCGGCTCTGAGCATATGCCTGTAGTCTGGCTAATTTGAGGAGAAGGAAAGTACCCTTCCCGGGGGCCTCAGAGTGTTGGGTTGTTACCCCCCCCCCCTATTGGGGAACTCTTGTTTGCTATTTTTATTGTTATTTATATTTTCTTGCACGTTATATATGTAATGCCCCCTGTCCCTGTCTATTGTATTGTCCCCTATATGTCAGCCCCCTGTCCCTGTCTATTGTATTGTCCCCTATATGTCAGCCCCCTGTCCCTGTCTATTGTATTGTCCCCTATATGTCAGCCCCCTGTCCCTGTCTATTGTATTGTCCCCTATATGTCAGCCCCCTGTCCCTGTCTATTGTACTGTCCTCTATATGTAGGCCCTTGTGGCCAATAAAGAAATAATAATTATTATTAATATATGGATTGGCAGTATCGGTAGAGGGTCGGACACCATGCTTTGCAGCATAGAGTTACGGCTCTTTACGGTTTGAGTTCTAATTCCGTCGAGGTTAACTTTGCCTTTCATCCTTACAGGGTCGATAAAATAAAGTACCAGTAATACACTGGAATAATTGCTGGCCATGTGCCAAAAGTAGAAACAATTATTATGCTTCCATTAATTAATGTAATTAATGAACTTTGATTAATTTTCTCTTTCTAAAATTATGATTAAATCAATTTTTATTTACAGAAGACCTAATCTCGTTGAAAGGTATTTTACTGATAGATTTATAAATATATTGATATATATATTGATTGATTAGTGTCTTGTGTCGATATTGGTTAGTCTCATGGCTGTGTGTGTCAGTGTGTGTGTGGGTATGTGCATGTGTGTGTGTGCGTGTGTGTGTGTTAGTACATGTGTGCTTGCGTGTTTGTGTTTGTGTGTTGTGTGTATGTGTGTGTCGTCTGTGTGTGTGTCAGTGCATGTGTGTGTGCGCGTGTGTGGGTGTGTGTGTGTGTTAGTACATGTGTGCTTGCGTGTTTGTGTTTGTGTGTTGTGTGTATGTGTGTGTCGTCTGTGTGTGTGTCAGTGCATGTGTGTGTGCGCGTGTGTGGGTGTGTGTGTGTGTTAGTGCATGTGTGCTTGCGTGTTTGTGTTTGTGTGTATGTGTGTGTCGTCTGTGTGTGTCAGTGCATGTGTGTGTGTGTTGTGTGTGTCTCATGTCTGTGTGGCTGTGTGTATTAGTGCATGTGTGTTTGTGTGTTGTCTGTGTGTGTGTCGTGTGTTTGTGTGTTGTCTGTGTGTGTCTGCGTTAATTGTGCATCCTTTTTCATACCTCATGTAGTAATGTAGTGTGTATGTATGTGTTTATACCCCATGTAGCTATGTCATGTGGGATGTATGTGTTTATACCCCATGTAGCTATGTCATGTGGGAGGTATGTGTTTATACCTCATGTAGTAATGTAGTGTGTATGTATGTGTTTATACCCCATGTAGCTATGTCATGTGGGATGTATGTGTTTATACCCCATGTAGCTATGTCATGTGGGAGGTATGTGTTTATACCTCATGTAGCTATATACTCTCTACGTGTCTGTGGTTATAGATTGTGTGCATGCTTCCTGTAGCATTGTGTGCCATGTAGCTATGTATGTGTGTGTGTGTCATGTAGCTATGTATGTGTGTGTGTGTCATGTAGCTATACATTGTATGTGTGTGTGTCATGTAGCTATGTACTGTGTGTGTGTGTCCTGTAGCATGCTTCTGTGTATTTTGAAGTAAGATGATTTGTCATGTAGTGAGGTACTCTCTATGTAGTGAGGTACTCTATGTAGTGAGGTACTCTATATAGTGAGGTACTCTCTATGTAGTGAGGTACTCTCTATGTAGTGAGGTACTCTCTATGTATTGAGGTAATCTCTATGTATTGAGGTAATCTCTATGTAGTGAGGTACTCTCTATGTAGTGAGGTACTCTCTATGTATTGAGGTAATCTCTATGTATTGAGGTACTTTCTATGTAGTGAGGTACTCTCTATGTATTGAGGTACTCTCTATGTAGTGAGGTACACTCTTTAGTAGGAACTGCATGACGAGTAGTGAAGAAGTATCTGTAGAGAGGTACTGCATGGGATATAATGGGGTACTCTATATATTGAGGTACTCTGTTTAATGAAGAACTCTGTCTTGTAGCATGGTACTCTATATATTGTTATGTGGTACTGTTTGTAGCATGGTACTCTATATATTGAGGTGCGGTACTGTCTTGTCACGTGGTACTCTATATATTGTGATATGGTACTCTATATATTGTCACAAGTACTCTATATATTGTCACATAGTACTCTATATACTGTCACGCAGTACTCTATATATTGTCACACGGTACTCTATCTATTGTCACATGATACTTTATATATTGTCACATGGTACTCTATATATTGTCATGTGGTACTCTATATATTGTCATGTGGTACTGTCTGTTTGGTAGTGAGCTAGGCTCTACATATATTGGTGATTTGATCAGTATTTATGTAACTCACATGAGGAGTCACATCGTGTTACATCTCACTATAACCTGTCACACCATGTCACATCTCACTATAACCTGTCACACCATGTCACATCTCACTATAACCTGTCACACCATGTCACACCATGTCACATCTCTCACTACAACCTGTCACACCATGTCACATCTCTCACTACAACCTGTTACACCATGTCACATCTCTCACTACAACCTGTCACACCATGTCACATCTCACTATAAGATGTCACACCATGTCACATCTCTCTAGATGTCACCGCATGTTACACCAGTTGGCTCTAACCATTTAGATATCAGTAATGGAGTTACTGTTTCTATTTTATTGATCCAGGAGGAGATCCAGTCTCCCGGAAAGGTATTTCCCCCCTCTCTCTCTCTCTCTCTCTCTCTCTCTCTCTCTCTCTCTCTCTCTCTCTCTCTCTCTCTCTCTCTCTCTCTCTCTCTCTCTCTATATATATATATATATATAGTGTCACATCTCTCTCACTTTGGCCTCTCATGTTAGTTTCAATGTCACTTTCTCTCTCTCCTCTCTTTCTCACCCTCTCTTTGATAGCCACATCTCTTTTTCTCTCTCTTTCTCACCCTCTCTTTGATAGCCACATCTCTTTCTCTCTCTCTTTCTCACCCTCTCTTTGATAGCCACATCTCTTTCTCTCTCTCTTTCTCACCCTCTCTTTGATAGCCACATCTCTTTCTCTCTCTCTTTCTCACCCTCTCTTTGATAGCCACATCTCTTTCTCTCTCTCTTTATCACCCCCTCTTTGATTGTCACATCTCTTTCTCTCTCTCTTTCTCACCCTCTCTTTGATAGCCACATCTCTTTCTCTCTCTCTTTCTCACCCTCTCTTTGATAGCCACATCTCTTTCTCTCTCTCTTTCTCACCCTCTCTTTGATAGCCACATCTCTTTCTCTCTCTCTTTCTCACCCTCTCTTTGATTGTCACATCTCTCTTTCTCTCTCTTTCTCACCCTCTCTTTGATTGTCACATCTCT
>OZ024761.1:10867737-10870237 GCA_964016885.1 Eledone cirrhosa | reverse complement strand
TAAAAATTTGATAATGCAATACGATTGTTAATATTATAGTTCTATGAAAATGTAACAATAGATAACTAAATTATTGTACTATTAGTATATTTAAGAAATTATCATTATAGATTTGATCGTTCATATAAGCATCATATTAAGTTTCAACACAATTATTTTGTTACTATGAGTATATGATAATAATATTACGTAATTATTTATAGCTGTTATTACATTAAACATAGATGTATTTATTTTTATATGTTACACTCTAAGAATTAACTAAGTGAAATAGCGTAAAAATAAAGGCTTCGTTGGTTTAAGCTATTTTTATAAAGGATGCCACAGAATGTACGATATATAATGATTACAATATTTTTTAGCAACAACTCTAGTCCCACACTTTTGAAGGTTTATTATAACATTCTGTGGCACTTTTGAGCTTGCGCATTTTTCATGTCTAGTTTAATATTTTTTTAAGGCAACGCTTGTAATAACTCTAGTTAAACAGGATATATATTAATAATAAATTATCGTTGTAATGTAATTAGATTATGTAATTGTTATTATAAATTATCTTATAAATATTAGTGTAAGATGTATAAAAATATTTTCAGACTTTTAATATAAACAACTACAAAAAACAATCAATATTAAATCAATATATTATACATAATAGAAAACATAAAATATACAATACAAAAACAAAATATTTACATACATTTGCAATTATCAGTGTATATACATTTTCTTTATATTCCCTGAGCAAATTAATAAGATTTGTTTTTATTGTACATAATTTGATGACTTGTTGGAGTGTATTAAAAGATAGCAACAATTTGTGATTAAATTGTTATCTTAAGCAACTCACTTTTTAATAGTTGTTGGCTGAGCGAAATTGTAAAAGCCTATGAGCAAATATAAAAAAAAATACACAAACAACATTTCCTTGTGTTATTACAACATTAGATAAAATAATTGAGCAATGTCGTTATATTTTGCTCTTATTGCACATTAATAGTGTTACTATTTTTCGGCACAAATCCATTACGGCAGTCCATTACTGGTACTTTATTTTATCGAATTAGTAAGTATGAAAGTCGAAGTTAACCTCGGCAGGATTTGAACTTAGAATGCAAAGGACCATAACAATACTGCAAAGCATGGTGTCTGACGCTCTACCAATACTTGTGTTGAGCTGGTCATTAATTTATGGTGGTCGTGCGTGAAGTAGAGCAATCGCTAGTTGAAATATTATGAACAAAACATTTTTATTTGCCGAAGAACATATTTTCAATACTGTTTGTGAATGTGACGAAGGAAATACATTCTGATATGGAACAGTGTACAAAGTGTGTCTGTGAATAACATAATGTTACCTCATGTTGTTGTCAAGACATAATGGATTTCGTTTATCCAGTTAGAAGATGAAACCTAGCCATCTCGGATTAGTTATATTTCATGCCATGTGTAAACGTGTTTGAGGATAGCAAAATATGCGCGTTAATTATAATAATTAGTTAATAATATTACAAAATATACCTAATTAAACTCTTTGCTTGAAATTTTATCATTCTTCGTTTATATATATATATATATATATATATATATATATATATATATATAGAGAGAGAGAGAGAGAGAGAGAGAGAGATTTATCTAGTCCTTCGCTCAAGATTAATCTATAAGTTTAGATGTTTGCCTTCGTTTAAGTAAATATTACAGTAAGATTTTTAATATAAACAACTACAAAAAACAATTAATATTAAAACGAAAAAATTATCAATGATAAAAGAAGCGGATGCAACTTTTTTTTTATAAAGTTATATTCCTGTTTCTTTAAAGAACATTTCATTTTTGTTCTATTGTAGGCGAAATAATGCAATGGTTTAATAGGGAAGATATAACTTACGAATTATGTCTCTAACCGTGTAACGCTTTTTAAGTAGATAACTACAATTGAAAATACTAAAGAAATGGAACCAACAATTCAATTTGAAAGTCGTCTAGTGACAGTGTATTACTGGTACTTTATTTTATCGACCCCGTAACGATGAAAGGCAAAAATGCAAATGCTTAAAATTTAAATTGCCTTAATTCTATCGTCTGCTGTTTCATTAAAGGGAGATTCTCGTCTGTATTTAATTCTATCGTCTACTGTTCCACTAAACAGATATACCTCCACTATCGTCTCTATTTATACATTTTAACTTATAACTTATACACATTTGATTTGAAATATTTTATCTAGTCCCCCCTCTCAATATTATGATGATTTCTTTCGAATGAAACAGTTCTAGTCCTGTAGAAGCCATTTATATATATAATTGAACTGAGTTAAAAATTCACAATATTTATAATTAAATAAGCTCATATATATATGTGTGTATTTATCTGTTTATTGTATTATATATAATGTGTGTATATAAAGGATGTCCCCCAAAAATATATACACACTTCAACAGCATTCTAATAACTATTGCCTGTACAGGTAATCAAAGTGTCAATCGAATGTTAGTTT
>OZ024761.1:10837737-10862737 GCA_964016885.1 Eledone cirrhosa | reverse complement strand
CATAAAAAGGTAGTTTATTCCGTGTGCTTACAAGTGTTTCCACGGTGGTGCTGCATCTTGGATAATCCTATACCTAATATATATATATATATATATATATATATATATATATATATATATATATATATATATATATATATAGAAGATAACTCAGGAAACTGGGGTAACTCCGATATAAAACCTATGGCTCAGTAGTTACCGATGATGTTGATCTTTTCTTCTTTTCGGGTTATAGCTACTGTCGCTGAGAGAGTGGGATTGGCTCAGTGCACAGGTGCTGCATGATCAAATTAATTAATAATTATTAATAATGGTATATCGTGCAATGGCCATACTCGATAACGAGGGGGCAGCCATCATATATGTATGTATGTACATATGTATGTATATATATGTATGTAGGTATATATATTTGTGTATGTATGTATGTACATATATCATCATCATCATCATTTTACGTCTGCTTTTCCCTGCTTGCAAGGGCTTTTCCCTGCTTGCAAGGGTGGGACGGGAACTGATTCTGGCTTGATTTCTACAGCTGGATGCCCTTCCTAACACCAACCTTATTTACAGTGAGTGCTGGGTGCTTTTTTTCCGTGGCGCCTACACATCCACTTTACAGTGTGGGCTGGGTGCTTTTTTCCGTGGCACCTCCACGACCACTTTGCAGTGGAATGATATGGACCCCAGTCCTATCATCTCATTTCTACAGCTGAGTAAACTAGAGCAATGTGAAAAATGTATATATATTTGTGTATATATAGTGTAGTATTAACTTGGATATTTACCATGCGGTATTCTAATTCTATTGTATCTCTCTCAGTTATTTACCATGCGACCCTCACTTCCTACCCCCCCCCCCTCTCTATGCATCTCTTTAAGGTTTACTACCCTGTCTTTAACCTAATTCATTCAATCTGAAAATATTGAAGAGATAAGACACTTTCCCATTCTTCTCTGCTAAAATGTATCACTAGAGTTGATTCCAATTGTTCCAGCCATCCATCCATCCTTATTAATCTTCGAAGGTATTTTAGCCTACATATTGTTGGTAATATTAATGATGTTCCCTGCTGTATTAGTGATAAATTTTCGAGGATTTTTCTTAGTAGTTTTCATGACGTTATTATTGTTAATTTTACTGATGTAGTATTAACTTGGATATTTACCATGCGGTATTCTAATTCTATTGTATCTCTCTCAGTTATTTACCATGCGACCCTCAGTTCCTACCTCACAAGCTCCCTCCCCCCACCCCCACACACCACCATAGTCTATTCGACCAATCAAACCTAGCATGCCATTTCCACTGCTGCTGCTACTACCTGCCTAACTAACTCTCTCCTCCTCTGGCGCATCCCAACACACCCTGCCATTACCCCACCACCACTGTTCTTCTAGCCCTCAATTTTCCCACCGTTATGGATGGATGAGCTGAGAATACATTTGAGCAACTCTGAATCAATAGATGAAATATGAATCTGCGAGCTACCAAGCACCCACGTGAAGCGCCAACCCAGAGACCCTCCCCTACGAGTGTCGACAAATGCCCAAAACTCCGAGTTGGTACCATCAATGTAGGCTCAATGAAAGGAAGAGCAGGAGAAATCGTAGAAATGCTAGAGCGAAAGGAAGTTGATGTATGCTGTGTGCAAGAGACTAGATGGAGAGGAGGGTCTGCTAGAGTCCTTGTAGGAAAAAGCCAGTGCTACAAATTTTTCTGGGTGGGAAATGACGATGGGATGGGTGGTGTAGGTATACTATTAGCTGACAAGTGGGTAGATAAAGTAATCTCAGTGTACAGGGTAAATGCAAGAATCATTAAACTCAGACTAGTCCTGAATAAGACAATTACCACAATAATATCAGCTTACGCACCCCAATCGGGGCTGCCAGACGAACTTAAGGATAGGTTTTACGAACCCCTAATACACACTACTGCTCTAACAGATGACAAGGACTTCCTAATCATTGCAGGAGATTTTAACAGACACGTAGGTAAACACTGCGACAGCTTCAATAGAGTACATGGAGGCCATGGAGTTGGCACAAGGAATGAGGAAGGATTCAGACTTCTAGAATTCTGCGACGCCAATGACATGTCGATATGTAACACAAACTTTAAAAAACCCGACAACCACCTGATCACCTATAGATCAGGGGAGCACTCTAGTCAGTTAGATTTTATCCTCATCAGAGGACGTGACAGATGGACGGTCGTAAACACAAAAGCCTTCCCTAGTGAGGAATGTACATCCCAACATAGCTTAGTTGTCAGCGACCTCACGGTCAGAACTAGACGAGCCCTGAAACAGAGGCCAACCTGGAGAAGAAAGATCTGGAAGCTGAAAGTCCCCTCAACCAGTAACAGATTTAAAGATATTTTACTCAATGCCTACGACAGTAAAGAAGAACAGATAGAGACATTTAACGTAGAAGAGAACTGGGAGTTCCTAAAAAATAACTTACTAGAGGCGACGGATGAGGTTTGTGGCTGGAGTAAGACCTCAAGCAGGAGGAGAGTGACTTGGTGGTGGAACAATAAGGTAGATGAAGCAGTCAAGGCCAAGAGACAGGCATGGAAAGAATGGAAGAACGGGGGAGCAGGGTACATTACATAGAGACCAAGAGGGAAGCTAGGCGACAAGTATACTTAGCTAGGAGGGAAGCAGAGGATAGAAAATTCAAGCATGTTTTACAACGTGAGGACTAGAAACAGGAGGTATTCAAGATTGCGAGGCAGTGTGTCAGAGATAGTTGTGATGTCATTGGAGAGAAGTGTATCCGGAATGATAAAGGTGAGCTTGCCCTCACAAGTGCTGAGAAGAAAGATGCATGGAAGAGTCATTATGATAGATTACTAAATGAGGAGAATGCATGGGAAGAAGAGACCCTACCCCACGTAGACCCTATAGAGGGACCAGCAGTCCAAGTCAGCGGCAGCGTAGTAAGTAAGGCAATCAGAGATATGAAGATAGGGAAGGCAACCGGTCCATCGGGTATAGCTGCCGAGATGCTGAAGGCATCTGGGTCTGTAGGTCACACTATAACCACACGTATCGTTAACCAGGTAATACTAGAGGGGGCCATACCAAAAGATTGGTGCAGTAGCATCATTGTCAACTGCTACAAAGGTAAAGGCGATGCACTAGATAGAGGAAACTATAGAGGTATAAAGTTGATGGACCAGGTCATGAAAGTAACAGAAAGAGTTATAGCACAGCTGATTAGGGACCGGGTGAATATAGACGAGATGCAATTTGGGTTTGTACCAGGGAAAGGCACCACTGATGCCCTCTTCCTTGTGAGGCAATTACAGGAAAAGTACCTAGCTAAAAGTAAGCCACTCTACTTGGCATTTGTCGACCTTGAGAAAGCCTTTGACAGAGTTCCATGTGCAGTAATCTGGTGGGCTCTTAGAAAACTAGGAGTAGATGAATGGCTTGTGAAAGCGGTACAAGCCATGTATAGGGGAGCAGTCAGCAAAGTTAGGATTAGCAATGAGTATAGCGAGGAATTTAGCGTACAGGTTGGGGTCCACCAGGGCTCTGTTCTTAGCCCTCTCCTGTTCATCATAGTCCTGCAGGCAATAACGGAGGAGTTTAAGACCGGATGCCCATGGGAACTCCTGTATGCTGATGACCTCGCACTCATAGCTGAATCTATGGTAGAACTAGAGAATAAATTCCAAACCTGGAAGCAGGGACTAGAGAGAAAGGGCCTCAAAGTCAACATGACAAAGACTAAGGTCCTTATAAGTAGACGAGAAAACAGAACCCAGATCCCCTCAGGGAAATGGCCTTGCTCAGTATGTAGGAAAGGTGTAGGTAGGAACTCCATTCTCTGCCCCAAATGCAAACAATGGGTACACAAGAGATGTAGTGGGATCTCAGGAAGCTTAATTAAGAATGTAGGATTCACATGCAGCAGCTGCGCTGAAACAGCAAGCAAACAGCCACAGGAAACAAGTACCACCAATCTCTGGGAGGGCCCTGTAGAAACAGTGGACAGCTTCTGCTACCTAGGTGACCGAATTAGCAACGGAGGTGGGTGCTCAGAAAGTACAATAACTAGGGTAAGAACGGGATGGAAGAAGTTTAGGGAACTACTTCCACTGCTAGCTGCAAAAGGCTTCTCCCTCAGAATGAAAGGCAGACTGTATGATGCGTGTATCCGAACAGCGATGTTGCATGGTAGTGAGACCTGGGCGCTGAAGGTGGAAGACTTACGTAGATTAGAGAGAAACGAAGCCTGCATGCTCCGATGGATGTGTAACAGTAATATACGTGAACGACAATGCATAAAGGAATTGAGAGAGAGACTGAGCATAAGAGGAATAAAATGCTGCGTGCAGGAGAGGCAGTTACGCTGGTATGGACATGTGATGCGTATGAAGGATGACAGCTGCATAAAAAGGTGCAGAGCACTAGAAGTTGATGGAAACCGCGGAGTGGGGAGACCCAAGATGACTTGGGATGAGGTGATAAAAGCCGACCTTACCCAACTACACCTCTCAAAGTCAATGACACACGACCGTGACTTCTGGTGTCACGCAGTAATACAGGGTACCCGACCTCCCATGGGTACATGCTGAAGCATATAAACAATATGCCCCCACTCCCCCCACCGCAAGGTGGTCGTGGAGGTGCCACGGCAAAAAAGCACCCAGCCCACACTGTAAAGTGGACGTGTAGGCGCCACGAAAAAGCACCCAGCACTCACTGTAAATGAGGTTGGTGTTAGGAAGGGCATCCAGCTGTAGAAATCAAGCCAGATCAGTTCCTGTATGAGCAAGGCATGGTCAGCCGACCAGACACTGCCCACAACAGGACAACCCGTCTAACCCATGCTAGCGTGGAAGAACGGACGTAAAACGGTGATGATGATGATGATGATGATGATGATGTATACATAGGTGTATATACTCCTATGTAACAATTTATAGAGTATTTAATTTCTTCCATCACCACTGCCATTCTCACATTCTGTCATTCTGTCATTCTGTCCCTCCGGTTGTAGCTGTGAACCACACATTCTATGTCACATTCTGTTATTCTGTCATTCTGACATTCCATATTCTGACATTCTGTCCCTCCGGTTGTAGCTGTGAACCACACATTCTATGTCACATTCTGTCATTCTGTTATTCTGACATTCTCTTATTCTGATTCTGTCCCTCAGGTTGTAGCTGTGAACCACACATTCTATGTATGGCTATATGTGATCATATGTTTGTGTTGTGTCTGTGTGACCGTAGTAACGGGACTGTTGTTGAAGTTTACATCTGTGAGAGGAGCTGACAGATTACACCAGAAGATGTTACATTATCTCACCAGCTTACCAGTCATGTAAGTACATTATTTCGGCCCTTGCCATTCTCAGTTCAAATCCCGCCGAGGTTAACTTTGCCCTTCATCCTTACGGGGTCGATAAAATAAAGTACCAGTAATGCACTGGGTAATTGCTGGCCTTGTGCCTAAAGTAGAAACAATTATTACCTACTGTTGCTACTACTACTACTACTACTACTACTACTACTACTACTACTACTATTGCTGCTGCTGCTACTAGTACTACTACTACTGCTACTACTACTGCTGCTGCTGCTACTGCTGCTACTGCTGCTGCTGCTGCTACTACTACTACTGCTGCTACTACTACTACTACTACTACTACTACTACTACTACTGCTGCTGCTGCTACTACTGCTGCTGCTGCTACTACTACTACTACTACTACTGCTGCTACTACTACTACTGCTACTACTACTACTACTACTGCTGCTGCTACTACTGCTGCTACTACTACTACTACTACTGCTACTACAACTACTGCTACTACTACTACTACTACTACTGCTGCTACTACTGCTGCTACTACTACTACTACTACTACTACTACTACTACTACTACTACTACTACTACTACTACTACTACTGCTGCTGCTACTACAACTACTGCTACTACTGCTGCTACTACTACTACTACTACTACTACTACTACTACTACTACTACTGCTGCTACTACAACTACTGCTACTGCTGCTGCTGCTGCTACTACTACTACTACTACTACTACTACTGCTATTGATTGATCTTCAGTTGACTGTGTGACCCACTATCTATTAACTGACCAATATATATACCCCAGTGGTCAGTGTGTATTTAACTGACCAATATATATATATACCCCAGTGGTCAGTGTGTATTTAACTGACCAATATATATATATACCCCAGTGGTCAGTGTGTATTTAACTGACCAATATATATATATATACCCCAGTGGTCAGTGTGTATTTAACTGACCAATATATATATATACCCCAGTGGTCAGTGTGTATTTAACTGACCAATATATATATATATACCCCAGTGGTCAGTGTGTATTTAACTGACCAATATATATATATATACCCCAGTGGTCAGTGTGTATTTAACTGACCAATATATATATATATACCCCAGTGGTCAGTGTGTATTTAACTGACCAATATATATATATACCCCAGTGGTCAGTGTGTATTTAACTGACCAATATATATATATATACCCCAGTGGTCAGTGTGTATTTAACTGATATATATACCCCAGTGGTCAGTGTGTATTTAACTGATATATATACCCCAGTGGTCAGTGTGTATTTAACTGATATATATACCCCAGTGGTCAGTGTGTATTTAACTGATATATATATATACCCCAGTGGTCAGTGTGTATTTAACTGATATATATATATACCCCAGTGGTCTGTGTATTTAACTGATATATATATATACCCCAGTGGTCAGTGTGTATTTAACTGATATATATATATACCCCAGTGGTCAGTGTGTATTTAACTGATATATATATATACCCCAGTGGTCAGTGTGTATTTAACTGATATATATATATACCCCAGTGGTCAGTGTGTATTTAACTGATATATATATATACCCCAGTGGTCAGTGTGTATTTAACTGATATATATATATACCCCAGTGGTCAGTGTGTATTTAACTGATATATATATATACCCCAGTGGTCAGTGTGTATTTAACTGATATATATATATACCCCAGTGGTCAGTGTGTATTTAACTGATATATATATATATACCCCAGTGGTCAGTGTGTATTTAACTGATATATATATATACCCCAGTGGTCAGTGTGTGTATTTAATTGATATATATATATATACCCCAGTGGTCAATCGGTCAATGTCTGACAATGTTATATTTTATATTCCAGCCACTTTGAGTCCACACCTCCTGCTACAATTTTAAATACATTCTCCGCAGATAGTCGTATTGTCGACCAGGTAAGTCAAATATTTCCTATGTCTATAGGGTTGGTCAGTTCATGTGGCCTTGTGGTTAGGGGTTTGAATCAATGATAATAATGTGTTGAGTTCAATTCTTGGACCAGGCACTGTATTTCATGTTGGCTTTCATGAGAGGACTGAGGCTCCCTGTCATTAAAATATCCGAGAAACCTCATAGGAGACCAGCTAAACCAACATAGGTGTGAGCTGTAACAACATGATAGGACTTAGGTAACCTATCATTAAAACATCTGAGAAACCTCCTATGAGATACAACCTTGTAGCAGACCAACTAAACCTACAAAGGTGTGAGCTGTAACAACATGATAGGACTGGGGCCTCCATCATTAAAACAACCAAGAAATCTGGGCCTATCGTGAAACCTCAAAGAGCTGCCATGAGAGAAAAAGCTTAAGAACCATTGCACTAAACCCTTTTATTTGTGACAGCTGGTAATGAAAGAGTTAAATATCCTTATTGTATATCTACTTCTATCATGTATCTTTCAGATCCTACCAACAACTGTGGAGTTACTATTAAGGTTTGTCCTTCAAGGGGTCATTGTACTGGTCATCTGTTCTATAGCTATGCCCTATTTTGTGCTGGCTACAATCCCCATCATTATCATCTTCTATGTTCTCTTCAAGTTTTACCGACCCTCCATCAGGTTTGTCAACTCTTCACTTGATTTCTGGCTTAACTGCTCCTTATGTCTCATGCGAAGTGTCTCTGTGTGTGTCTGTCTGTGTGTGTGTGTGTCTGTCTGTGTGTGTGTATGTCTGTATGTGTGTGTCTGTGTTTGTGTGCGTGTGTATGTCTGTATGTGTGTGTGTCCGTATGTGTCATTGTGTGTTTGTGTGTATGTCTTATATATATATATATATATACACACAGTGATTCTATGTTTGTTACACTTGAAGTGTGTATGTGTATATATATATATATATATATATACATACATACTTCACACTTCAAGTGTAACAAACATAGAATCACTGTGTGTGTATATATATATATATAAGACATACACACAAACTGAACTTAAAACGATAAGTTCTTCTTTTTTGGATATGTCAATATTTATAAAACAATTTTTGTATTTTATCTGATGAGAGCGTACCAAAATTTTGGTACCCTTGAAATATATATAATAAAATAAATATGCTTTTATAAAGATAGTTTCCATTTATTAATATCATTGATATATATATATATATATATATAAATGAAAGGTATAGAAAGTATTGTAGCAAGAAGCCAACAGTATTCCATAATATATAAGTGACTATAGCGTCAAAATGGGAAAATAGTTAACGTAAGATGTGGGAAAAATAATTCAAACTCAATTCAAAAAGAATCAGGATATAGATTTATCCAACAGAATTTAGTGAAATCCAGGGAGAAATCAATAGAGCCTTACCTCATGATAGAATAAAGTTTAAAATACTCATCCTTCAATTTGGGACAACTACAAATGTTCTGTATAGTCTTGAAAAGACTATTTCACGAAAACTTTCAGTGGGGATGGTCACGGTTGGAATCCGATCGTCAGCAGAGCTCATATATATATATATATATATATAAATAATAAAATGAAAGTTGCGGGTGAAAGAGGGTAATATCCATCGCCAGTTGTCTGCTAGGAATCATAGGTATTTCTTCGCGTTAGAGACAAGATACCTCAGCCTAGGGCGAACTATAACTAAAATAAGTTATTGGGATAAAAAAAGGGGGGAAAGAGAGAGAAAAAAATGTAAACAGACACGAAGGGTGAAGCAACATAAAGAGAGGAAATATATCAAGTCAACAACTCATTTCTAACATAAGATCTGGCGAGTTTGATGAGAGAAAAAAGACACGTCTTCACTGTAGCAGTGTAAGCGAGAGAAGAGACTGCTTACAGTGGCGGACGAGGGAGGAAGTGAGCTAACGGAGAGAGGGTGACTAGCAGAGAGGGAGTGAGTGAATACACGAGAGAGAGAGAGAGAGAGTGTGTGTTTATCAATGTACAGGGAAAACTACCAGTGTATGGAATCTATAAACTAAGAAAGGTGAGGTAGATGCATAATAATTAAAAACACGAATCAGAATGAATTTACTCACCTTGATAAATATTATATCACACACGTACAAATTCAAAGAGATTTGTTTTGCCAAAAGATTAGTGAATGGAATGAAACACCCCGGTTCATCAGCATGCATGTTAATTTATTTTATATATATATATATATATATATATATATATATATATATATATATATATATATATATATTTATATATATATTTATTAAAATAACAGATTAAAGTTTAAGCAAAGAATCGCTGCTTTCACCCTTATCGAGGTTAGAGCGGAGGTGGGGTCGGGGTTATTTGAGAGCTGAGAGTAAGCAATATATATGTCTTATACATAGTTAGTTGCACAACTTATTTTTTATGCAATCTTCAGTCACTAATAATATATATATCTTCTGTTTCACAGACAACTAAACCGTCTTCAGAACCTGACCAAACTGCCATTGTTTAACCATTTCTCAGAGATTCTCAGCGGTCTTCGAACAATCAGAGCTTACAGGTATATTTGAGGTCTTTAACCCTTTAGCATTTAACCCTTTAGTATTTAACCCTTTAGCATTTAAATCCTTTAGCCTTTAACCCTTTAGTATTTAACCCTTTAGTATTTAACCCTTTACCATTTAACCCTTTACCATTTAACCCTTTAGTATTTAACCCTTTAGTATTTAACCCTTTTAGTATTTAATCCTTTAGTATTTAACCCTTTAGTATTTAACCCTTTAATATTTAACCCTTTACTATTTAACCCTTTAGTATTTAACCCTTTAGTATTTAACCCTTTTAGTATTTAATCCTTTAGTATTTAACCCTTTAATATTTAACCCTTTACCATTTAACCCTTTACCATTTAACTCTTTACTATTTAACCCTTTAGTATTTAACCCTTTACCATTTAACCCTTTAGTATTTACATTACTCTAGACACTATTGTATTTTCATGGTAAAGACTTTATCTCACATAATATTGAACTCATGCAATTTTGATGTTATCTATTTTGAGAACAATACCTTAACATCAATATGAGTGGCCAGTTACAGCCGGTTTGAACAGAAAAAGCTGAGAATTTTGGCCAGATTTGGCCGGTTTAAATGGTAAAGGGTTAAACCAGCCATATATGGCTAGAATTCTCTCTCCTCTTTTATGTTCAAACTGGCCATAACCGGCTGCTTATCTTATCTTAACTCTTTAGTATTTAAACCATATTCATCGCCGTATCATCATCATCATTTTACGTCCACTTTTCCCTGCTTCCAAGGGTTGGATGGGTCCTATTCAGCATCTCTCCACTTGTCACGGTCCTTCGTCATCTCCTTGGTGAGTTTCAACGATCTGAGGTCTGCTCTCACCACCTCCGCCCATGTTTTTTGTGGTCTACCTCTACTGCGTCTTCCTTCTACAGGGATTTCCTGGCACTTCTTTACCCAGCAGTTATATATGTTATAATAACTTCAAATTAAGCTGTTCTAAACCCTCTTTTCCAGGGTACAGTACTGGTTTACTGGTTATGTCACCCACGCTATAAATGTGTTCAATGTTGTCTTCCTATACATCCATGCTGTAAATCGGTGGTTAGCGATACGTTTGGTAAGTCTTACTATTTCTAAATTGTCTGTATGTTTGTGTGTGTGTCTATCTCGGTCTGTATGTAAATATATTGCCAAAAAAAAAAAAAAGAAAAGTGACAAAGTCACTACTTTAAAACTGATAGCGAATGGTCTTCTAAATGTTTTAAATTAAACATACTGTATATTGCCAGATATACTATACATACATTCATGTATACATCGCTATTTCAGAGCACCAATACAAATACCTATATATGTATATATTTATATATATATATTGTTAATACTTGGGGAGGGTCATATTGTTGTAATAATATTGCCAGAAATAATAACAGAACACACTCATTGTTTGGTTGGTTTTCGCTTCTGTATCTTTTATATCTCCACAGTTAATTCATTTGGTCCTCAATGTTTACCATTGACTGACCAACGGTAAAAAAATATATATAGTCTAACAAAGTTCTTTCGTTGCACATCTGCAACATCATCAGTGGTACTATTATGTTCCTCCTGTTGTATTGTATATCTACGCCATCTTTATATATATATATATATATATATATACATATATATATATAGTAATAATAATAAATTTGAAGACTAAAATCCAAAGAGGGCTCGATAAGGATAAATATATATCAAATATATAAGAACCGTAGAGCAAAAATTTATTAAAATAACTGATTAAAGTTTAAGTATTGCTTAAACTTTAATCTGTTATTTTAATAAATATATATATATATATAGTCTTTCTGCTTCTTTTAATGATCTACTAGATACCAGACCTAATTCACTTGCCGAGTGGGGTGGACCTTGTCAAATCGGACAAAGGAAACGGTGTTTCCATTGGTCTTTCCATTGCTGATACTGTAGCACTAATATCAAGAAGTCTTCTTGTGAACGCGACCTGGGCATTACGGTCAGCAGCGATTTGCGTTGGACGAAGCACGTCTCTAAAATGTCAAGAGGACCGAGGGTCTCTTAGCATCACTCAGCAAGACCTTTGTCAGCCACTCTCCAGATATCTATTTAAGGCTGTACATTGCTATGGTGCGGCCACACTTAGAATTTGCATCACCAGTCTGGAACCCCTATCTTGCTCAGAACATTGACCGCCTGGAAACTCTTCAGAGACGTGGAACCAAGCGAATACCCTCCATCAGGCATCTACCATACTCTGAGCGCCTTGCTTCCCTGGGCATGGATACATTGAAGCTCCGACGCCTGGCAACTGACTTGGTAAACACTCACAAAATTGTTAACCATCTTGCCAACAACAACCCTGAGTACCTTTTTGATTTCCATGTGTCTAACACACGTGGACATGCCAAAAAAGTCAGAAAACAGCACAACTCCCATGACTTTCGGAAACAATTTTTCACGCTCAGAGTTGCTGAAGCATGGAACAAACTACCCGCATCAGTTGTTAGCTGTCGAGACACTGCATCCTTTAAGGCCTCCATGCTTCCCGAGATCCACCAACACTACAGCTAATGTTCCCCCTCCATACACACACACACATGTATACCATGACTCATACACTATTCACTTCCCTGACATTTGTGTATTATTCTATGTACTATACATACACCTTTGACGAGTTGTAGTGCACCTGAGCACTTTACACAATAATTTCATTATTATTATTTTATATATATATATATATATATATATATATATATATATATGATGGGCTTCCACATAGTTTCTGTCTACCATATTCCACTGGTATGACATTAGTCAAGCCAAGGCTATAGTAGATTACACTACTTGCCCAAGACACGATGCTACACAGTGAAGACACTACACAGAGCTAACTGTTTCCTAAATAGACTCCTGCACTTCTCAGCCATACCCCTATGTGTATGTGTGACAGCTCGCACCTATGCAGGTTTAGCTGGCCTCCTCCAAGGTATATCTTATATATATATTGGAGGTGTCTTGGGTAATTTAATGATAGGGACCCCAGTCCTATCATCTCATTTCTACAGCTGAGTAAACTGGAGCAACGTGAAATAAAGTGTCTTGCTCAAGGAAACAACACATCACCCAGTCCGAGAATTGAACTCACAACCTTTTGATTGCAAGTCCAATGCTCTAATCACTAAGCCATACCCCTATAAACATTAGTTAACTTCTATAACAAACACAACCCCTTTTTATTGCAGGATTTCCTTGGCAGCCTTATCCTGTTGCTAGCATCTCTTGGTAGTTTGGCGTTCTCCATCCAGAACCAAGAAAATGGTACTTTGGTCGGACTTTGTATGTTAAATGTGTTGATGGTAAGAAAAGTTTGGGGATTTTTCGTTTTATGTTGTTTTTTGTTTTTTTGAGCTCTTTGTCAGGCAAACGATTTGATCTGAAATCAATATATTCATCCTTTTCCATTTTTAGAGGTTTTTAAACTCCACTATCAGGCTAAAATTTCTTTAGTAAAAAATATAGCAAAAGCTATTTCTACTAAATTTCAAACTTTGCTTGCTGTTTCACAACAAACTTACTTAAATTATATATATCTTATATTATAGTAAATTATATATATTTTATGTTATAGTAAATTATATATATGTTATAGTAAATTATATATATGTTATATTATAGTAAATTCTATATATTTTATGTTATAGTAAATTATATATATGTTATATTATGGTAAATTCTATAAATTTTATGTTATAGTAAATTATATATATGTTATATTATAGTAAATTCTATATATTTTATATTATAGTAAATTAGATATATGTTATAGTAAATTATATATATGTTATGTTATATTAAATTATATATATGTTATAGTAAATTATATATATGTTATATTATAGTAAATTCTATATATTTTATGTCATAGTAAATTATATATATGTTATAGTAAATTATATATATGTTATATTATAGTAAATTCTATATATTTTATGTTATAGTAAATTATATATATGTTATAGTAAATTATATATATGTTATATTATAGTAAATTCTATATATTTTATATTATAGTAAATTATATATGCTATATTATAGTAAATCATATATATGCTATATTATAGTAAATTCTATATATGTTATATTATAGTAAATTATATATAATTATTGTTAAACCACGAGGTGACTGATATGGTGTTATATAAATTTTTCTCTATTCCAGATGCCGATCTATATGAACATGATAGCTCGACATACAACAGAACTGGAAAATAACATTACATCTTTAGAAAGGGTCGTAGAATATGCCTGCGAAACTCCACCATCCATTGATCCACCTGGTTTGTTACCTTTTCTACTGTCTTTCATGATTTACTGGAATCTTCTTCCATTGAATTACATTCAATATATCCTCTGTGTTGCAATCTGTCTGGTTTTGACAAAGAATATTCAGTTGTATGAAAACTCATAAAAGGGTGAATGACATAGACAGTGTCTTTCATTAGAAATATGGTAATGAAAGGGTTAAGGACATAGACAGTGTCTTTCATTAGAAATATGGTAATGAAAGGGTTAACGACATAGACAGTGTCTTTCATTAGAAATATGGTAATGAAAGGGTTAAAGACATAGACAGTGTCTTTCATTAGAAATATGGTAATGAAAGGGTTAACGACATAGACAGTGTCTTTCATTAGAAATATGGTAATGAAAGGGTTAATGACATAAATAGTGTCTTTCATTAGAAATATGGTAATGAAAGGGTTAATGACATAGGCAGTGTCTTTCATTAGAAATATGGTAATGAAAGGGTTAATGACATAGGCAGTGTCTTTTATTAGAAATATGGTAATGAAAGGGTTAATGACATAGACAGTGTCTTTCATTAGAAATATGGTAATGAAAGGGTTAACGACATAGACAGTGTCTTACATTAGAAATATGGTAATGAAAGGGTTAAAGACATAGACAGTGTCTTACATTAGAAATATGGTAATGAAAGGGTTAAAGACATAGACAGTGTCTTTCATTAGAAATATGGTAATGAAAGGGTTAATGACATAGACAGTGTCTTACATTAGAAATATGGTAATGAAAGGGTTAATGACATAGACAGTGTCTTACATTAGAAATATGGTAATGAAAGGGTTAAAGACATAGACAGTGTCTTTCATTAGAAATAAAGTAATGAAAGGGTTAACGACATAGACAGTGTCTTACATTAGAAATATGGTAATGAAAGGGTTAAAGACATAGACAGTGTCTTTCATTAGAAATATGGTAATGAAAGGGTTAAAGACATAGACAGTGTCTTACATTAGAAATATGGTAATGAAAGGGTTAAAGACATAGACAGTGTCTTACATTAGAAATATGGTAATGAAAGGGTTAAAGACATAGACAGTGTCTTTCATTAGAAATATGGTAATGAAAGGGTTAATGACATAGACAGTGTCTTACATTAGAAATATGGTAATGAAAGGGTTAAAGACATAGACAGTGTCTTACATTAGAAATATGGTAATGAAAGGGTTAAAGACATAGACAGTGTCTTTCATTAGAAATATGGTAATGAAAGGGTTAATGACATAGACAGTGTCTTACATTAGAAATATGGTAATGAAAGGGTTAAAGACATAGACAGTGTCTTTCATTAGAAATATGGTAATGAAAGGGTTAATGACATAGACAGTGTCTTTCATTAGAAATAAAGTAATGAAAGGGTTAACGACATAGACAGTGTCTTACATTAGAAATATGGTAATGAAAGGGTTAAAGACATAGACAGTGTCTTTCATTAGAAATATGGTAATGAAAGGGTTAAAGACATAGACAGTGTCTTACATTAGAAATATGGTAATGAAAGGGTTAAAGACATAGACAGTGTCTTTCATTAGAAATATGGTAATGAAAGGGTTAATGATATAGACAGTGTCTTACATTAGAAATATGGTAATGAAAGGGTTAAAGACATAGACAGTGTCTTTCATTAGAAATAAAGTAATGAAAGGGTTAACGACATAGACAGTGTCTTACATTAGAAATATGGTAATGAAAGGGTTAAAGACATAGACAGTGTCTTTCATTAGAAATATGGTAATGAAAGGGTTAAAGACATAGACAGTGTCTTACATTAGAAATATGGTAATGAAAGGGTTAAAGACATAGACAGTGTCTTTCATTAGAAATATGGTAATGAAAGGGTTAATGACATAGACAGTGTCTTACATTAGAAATATGGTAATGAAAGGGTTAAAGACATAGACAGTGTCTTTCATTAGAAATATGGTAATGAAAGGGTTAATGACATAGACAGTGTCTTACATTAGAAATATGGTAATGAAAGGGTTAAAGACATAGACAGTGTCTTTCATTAGAAATACGGTAATGAAAGGGTTAATGACATAGGCAGTGTCTTTCATTAGAAATATGGTAATGAAAAGGTTAAAGACATAGACAGTGTCTTTCATTAGAAAAATGGTAATGAAAGGGTTAAAGACATAGACAGTGTCTTACATTAGAAATATGGTAATGAAAGGGTTAAAGACATAGACAGTGTCTTTCATTAGAAATACGGTAATGAAAGGGTTAACGACATAGACAGTGTCTTACATTAGAAATATGGTAATGAAAGGGTTAATGACAGTGTCTTTCATTAGAAATATGGTTATGAAAGGGTTAATGACATAGACAGTGTCTTTCATTAGAAATATGGTAATGAAAGGGTTAACGACATAGACAGTGTCTTTCATTAGAAATATGGTAATGAAAGGGTTAATGACATAGACAGTGTCTTTCATTAGAAATATGGTAATGAAAGGGTTAACGACATAGACAGTGTCTTTCATTAGAAATATGGTAATGAAAGGGTTAATGACATAGATAGTGTCTTTCATTAGAAATATGGTAATGAAAGGGTTAACGACATAGACAGTGTCTTTCATTAGAAATATGGTAATGAAAGGGTTAACGACATAGACAGTGTCTTTCATTAGAAATATGGTAATGAAAGGGTTAACGACATAGACAGTGTCTTTCATTAGAAATATGGTAATGAGAGGGTTAATGACATAGACAGTGTCTTTCATTAGAAATATGGTAATGAGAGGGTTAATGACATAGACAGTGTCTTTCATTAGAAATATGGTAATGAAAGGGTTAAAGACATAGACAGTGTCTTTCATTAGAAATATGGTAATGAAAGGGTTAATGACATAGACAGTGTCTTTCATTAGAAATATGGTAATGAAACGGTTAATGACATAGGTAGTGTCTTTCATTAGAAATATGGTAATGAAACGGTTAATGACATAGGTAGTGTCTTTCATTTGAAATATGGTAATGAAAGGGTTAATGACATTTACAGTGTCTTTCATTAGAAATAAAGTAATGAAAGGGTTAACGACATAGACAGTGTCTTACATTAGAAATATTGTAATGAAAGGGTTAAAGACATAGACAGTGTCTTTCATTAGAAATATGGTAATGAAAGGGTTAAAGACATAGACAGTGTCTTTCATTAGAAATATGGTAATGAAAGGGTTAATGACATACACAGTGTCTTTCATTAGAAATATGGTAATGAAAGGGTTAATGACATAGGCAGTGTCTTTCATTAGAAATATGGTAATGAAAGGGTTAATGACATACACAGTGTCTTTCATTAGAAATATGGTAATGAGAGGGTTAATGACATAGACAGTGTCTTTCATTGAAATGTCTTTCTATATTCCAGATTGTATTGAAGTACCAGAATCTTGGCCAGATTTTGGAGATATTGAGTTTCATCATATTGCTTTAAACTATGACCCTGACCAATGTCCTGTTGTGATTGATGCCACCTTTACTATAAAGGATGCAGAGAAGGTAACGTGGTGGTGGTGGTGGTTTTACACTAACATTACATGTCTATACTTGACCTGACCTCTCTCTAAACTAACATTACATGTCTATACCTGAGCAGTCCTCTCTCTACACTAACATTACATGTCTATACCTGAGCAGTCCTCTCTCTACACTAACATTACATGTCTATACCTGAGCAGTCCTCTCTCTACACTAACATTACATGTCTATACCAGTGCAGTCCTCTCTCTACACTAACATTACATGTCTATACCAGTGCAGTCCTCTCTCTACACTAACATTACATGTCTATACCAGTGCAGTCCTCTCTCTACACTAACATTACATGTCTATACCAGTGCAGTCCTCTCTCTACACTAACATTACATGTCTATACCAGTGCAGTCCTCTCTCTACACTAACATTACATGTCTATACCAGTGCAGTCCTCTCTCTACACTAACATTACATGTCTATACCAGTGCAGTCCTCTCTCTACACTAACATTACATGTCTATACCAGTGCAGTCCTCTCTCTACACTAACATTACATGTCTATACCAGTGCAGTCCTCTCTCTACACTAACATTACATGTCTATACCAGTGCAGTCCTCTCTCTACACTAACATTACATGTCTATACCAGTGCAGTCCTCTCTCTACACTAACATTACATGTCTATACCTGAGCAGTTCACTCTCTACACATTACACGTCTATACCTGAGCAGTCCTCTCTCTACACATTACACGTCTATACCAGTGCAGTCCTCTCTCTACACTAACATTACACGTCTATACCAGTGCAGTCCTCTCTATACTAACATTACATTTCTCTACCTGAGCTATCCTCTCTCTACACTAACTTTACACTTTGTTATCATATTTCCATATATTAAGGTGGCCTTCTGTGGACACGCCGGCAGTGGGAGGTCTTCGCTCATCTTATCCTTATTCAAGATGATCCACGTACATGAAGGAAAGATCATGATCAACTACCAGGACATCTCAGTTGTACCTTCACATGTTCTCAGGTCCCGGCTCTCCATCGTTCCTCATGATCCAATTATGTTTGATGGAACAGTCAGGTGAGTTTTTCTACCTCAACTCTTTTAATATTGATCCTATTTGAAACTGCTTCTTGTTCTATGACACAAAAGTGTTTTTTTAAACTCTTTTAACTCTTTTAATGTGAAGGCGCATGGCTTAGTGGTTAGAGCATTGGGCTTGTAATCAAACGGTTGTGAGTTCAATTCTCAGACCGGGTGATGTGTTGTTTCCTTGAGCAAGACACTTTATTTCACATTGCTCCAGTTTACTCAGCTGTAGAAATGAGATGATAGGGACTGGGGTCCCTATCATTCCACTGCAAAGTGGTTGTGGAGGTGCCACGGCAAAAAAGCACCCAGCACTCACTGTAAATGAGGTTAATGTTAGGAAGGGCATCCAGCTGTAGAAATCAAGCCAGAATCAGTTCCCGTATGAGCAAGACAACAGGACAACCCGTCTAACCCATGCTAGCATGGAAGAACGGATGTAAAACGGTGATGATGATGATGATGATGATGAATGTGTGTGTGTTTGTGTCTGTGTGCATCATGATTGTTCAACATCCATTTTCCATACTAGTATCGACGCGCTGTCCCGTTGTGAGACAAGCCTCATTGGAGGGACATGTTTTGCTCTCACAGAACTGATTTAGGCTTGGTTTCAGGAATAAAGTGTACCTATTGTAAACTGGATATACACAGGGATACAGTGTACCTATTGTAAACCTGGTATACACAGGGATACAGTGTACCTATTGTAAACTGGATATACACAGGGATACAGTGTACCTATTGTAAACCTGGTATACACAGGGATACAGTGTACCTATTGTAAACCAGATATACACAGGGATATAGTGTACCTATTGTAAACCAGGTACACACTGGGATAGTGTACCTATTGTAAACCAGATATACACAGGGATATAGTGTACCTATTGTAAACCAGATATACACAGGGATATAGTGTACCTATTGTAAACCAGGTACACACTGGGATAGTGTACCTATTGTAAACCAGATATACACAGGGATATAGTGTACCTATTGTAAACCAGATATACACAGGGATACAGTGTACCTATTGTAAACCAGATACACACAGGGATATAGTGTACCTATTGTAAACCAGGTACACACTGGGATAGTGTACCTATTGTAAACTGGATATACACAGGGATACAGTGTACCTATTGTAAACCAGATATACACAGGGATATAGTGTACCTATTGTAAACCAGATATACACAGGGATACAGTGTACCTATTGTAAACCAGATACACACAGGGATATAGTGTACCTATTGTAAACCAGATATACACAGGGATATAGTGTACCTATTGTAAACCAGATATACACAGGGATACAGTGTACCTATTGTAAACCAGATACACACAGGGATATAGTGTACCTATTGTAAACCAGATACACACAGGGATATAGTGTACCTATTGTAAACCAGATATACACAGGGATATAGTGTACCTATTGTAAACCTGGTATACACAGGGATACAGTGTACCTATTGTAAACCAGATATACACAGGGATATAGTGTACCTATTGTAAACCAGGTACACACTGGGATAGTGTACCTATTGTAAACCAGATATACACAGGGATATAGTGTACCTATTGTAAACCAGATATACACAGGGATACAGTGTACCTATTGTAAACCAGATACACACAGGGATATAGTGTACCTATTGTAAACCAGATACACACAGGGATACAGTGTACCTATTGTAAACCAGATATACACAGGGATATAGTGTACCTATTGTAAACCAGATATACACAGGGATATATTGTACCTATTGTAAACCAGATATACACAGGGATATAGTGTACCTATTGTAAACCAGATATACACAGGGATACAGTGTACCTATTGTAAACCTGGTATACACAGGGATACAGTGTACCTATTGTAAACCAGATATACACAGGGATATAGTGTACCTATTGTAAACCAGGTACACACTGGGATAGTGTACCTATTGTAAACCAGATATACACAGGGATACAATGTACCTATTGTAAACCAGACAGTACTCTCACAGTCTGTTAATATCAGAAATGTTTTGGTTATACTTTCAGGTTCAATCTTGACCCAGAAGGGATTTATAAGGACCCAGAAATCTGGGAAGCATTGAATGCAGTTCAAATGACCAGTACAGTCCAAGAACTTCCTCACAAGCTGGGTACGTTGATATAAAATAATTGTTTCTACTTTTGGCACAAGGCCAGCAATTATCTCAGTACTACGTTACTGGTACTTTATTTAATCGACCCCTGTAAGGATGAAAGGTCAGATTTGTTTAAAACCCACCAAAAATCAAAGGAACAAGATAAACTTGCACCTCCAAAATAAAACTGTAGTTATAAATGTTTACCATTATTTGAAGTTTCTCAATTTCTATTCACAGAAACTGTTGTTCTTCATGAAGGAAGAGAGTTTACAATTGGCCAAAGACAGGTAAGACTGACACAGGTGCCTCCTCTTCCTTCTTCATTAGAAATATGTTAATGAAAGGGTTAATGACATAGACAGTGTCTTTCATTAGAAATATGGTAATGAAAGGGTTAATGACATAGACAGTGTCTTTCATTAGAAATATGGTAATGAAAGGGTTAATGACATCAACAGTGTCTTTCATTAGAAATATGGTAATGAAGGGTTAATGATGTAGACAGTGTCTTTCATTAGAAATATGGTAATGAAAGGGTTAATGACATAGGTAGTGTCTTTCATTAGAAATATGGTAATGAAAGGGTTAATGACATAGATAGTGTCTTTCATTAGAAATATGTAATGAAAGGGTTAATGACATAGACAGTGTCTTTCATTAGAAATATGGTAATGAAAGGGTTAATGACATAGACAGTGTCTTTCATTAGAAATATGGTAATGAAAGGGTTAATGACATAGACAGTGTCTTTCATTAGAAATATGGTAATGAAAGGGTTAATGACATAGACAGTGTCTTTCATTAGAAATATGGTAATGAAAGGGTTAATGACATAGACAGTGGCTTTCATTAGAAATATGGTAATGAAAGGGTTAATGACATAGACAGTGTCTTTCATTAGAAATATGGTAATGAAAGGGTTAATGACATAGACAGTGTCTTTCATTAGAAATATGGTAATGAAAGGGTTAATGACATAGACAGTGTCTTTCATTAGAAATATGGTAATGAAAGGGTTTAATTAAATATGTCTTATAATTTTCCTCTTTTGCAGTTATTTTGTTTTGCTCGGGCTTACATGAGAGACAGTAAGATTGTAATTGTGGAGCAGGAACACAGCAATGATGATGCCTTGATGGAGGAAAACATTCAGGACCTCATCCGAACTGTGTTCAGGGAGTCCACCGTGCTTGTAACTTTGGTAAGTCAAACATCGTTCCTGACTGTCTTCGGTTAGACAGGTTGTCATGATCTGAGACCATTTTACAGAGTGGGAACAACCTTATCTTGCTCATTTGTTCCATATTTGGAATGGTTTCTAATGCTGGAAGTCCTTAGTAATGCCAGCCATTTTATTGGATGTAGTCGGTGCACTAGACAGGCTGTCACATACTCAGCTAGATGGAACAGTTCTCTCAAACCCTATATTTTCTCTGTTCATAATATATATATATATATATATATATATATATATATATATATATTGAGTCTGGCAATCCGCATTGTTCATAGTTAGTATTTTTTTCACCCTAGTGAATCTGGTCCCTTACAATTTGAACACATATATGTATATATCTGTGTTTATCTCTATTTTATATTCAATTATATTACATGGCCTGGAAAAATTTTTTTCCTTGAGCTATTTAATTGTAAGAGACAGTTTTGAGTTTCTAACTCAATATATACTTTTGATATATATATATATATATATATATATATATATATATATATGTATCATCATCATCATTGTTTAATTGTTTAATGTCCATCTTCCTTGCTAGCATGGGTTGGATGGGTTTGTCCCACTTGAGGCAAGATTGGTCAGGTGACCGTGTCTCGTTCGTACAGAACTGTTTCTGGCAGGTTTTCTACGGCTGGATGCCCTTCCTAACACCAACCACCTTTACAGTGTGGACTGGGAGCCTTTTTACCGTGTCTCCTACACGACCTCTTTACAGTGGACGGTGTGGGGTGGGGTGTATATTGGGTTAAGAGGTGCCTACTGAATGTCACTACCCATGTGAGAGTCCTGTCACAATCTTGACCCTGTCACTAAATACCCACCCAGGTGTCATTCCTCTCTCTCTCTCTCTCTCTCTCTCTAATCAATATCTTCTATGTTTCTCGTTACAGCACCACCTGACACACCTGAACGACTACGATCGTGTCATGGTCCTTGACCAAGGCAGAATTGTTGAATTTGATAAAGCTTCACAATTACTTGCCGACGAAAACAGTATGTTAACAGCTTTGGTAAGGGAGAGCCAACAGAAGCGGCCACACAAAGTACTGATCACGGTTTCTTAACCAACAGCAGCAACAACAACAGCAACAATAACAGCAGCAGCAACAACAGCAGCAGCAGCAACAACAACAGCAGCAGCAGCAACAACAACAACAGCAACAATAACAGCAGCAACAACAACAGCAGCAGCAACAACAACAGCAACATCAACAACAACAACAACAACAGCAACAATAGTACTTATCACATTATACTCTAGTTGAAATATAATATATATATATGTGTATGTGTATATATATGTATATATATATATATATATATATATATATATATATATATATATACATATACACACACATTACCATTATATACAGTGTATATATGTATATATATATATATATACACACACATTACCATTATATACAGTGTATATATATATATATATATATATATATTTCCAGAGAGCAAGATAGATCATTAATGGTGTTTCATTAAAATCTTGATGGGGGAATATTTATTTTTCATCCCACATTAAATTGTTCATTGAAGTGGCTTAGTGGTTAGGGTGTTCGGCTCACAATTGTAACGTCATGAGTTCGATTCCCAGACCAACCGGCCTAATTGTGTCCTTGAGCTGGAGGTTTTATTTCATGTTACTCCAGTCCATTCAGTTGAGAGAAATGTATTATGCCGAGGGAAGAAGTGTGATGGATTGGTGTCTTTTTGATCTTTCTAGTTAAGTCCCAGTCTGATTGGTTTCTGAATATATTTAACTCTTAACATCCTGTAATGATTTAGCAGAGAATATCTAAAAATGGGGTTTGTTAATTCAAATATTTTATATCTATACTTTACTAGTGGACAGATCTTTGTGAACATTTACAGTATTAGAGTAAAGACTTTAATATTTAATGTGGTGCAGCCATAATGTTATTTTTGTACTTTTCAAGAATGTCTTGCTAATGTGGTTTAATGTGTACGGGACTTTAAGAATTAATTTTAAAGATTGAGCCTTGAAGATTCTTGTTTCAAGGATCACCAGATTACAAGAACTCTCTAGATCATAAGAACTCTCCAGATCATAAAAGCTCTCTAGATCATAAGAACTCTCTACATCATAAAAGCTCTCTAGATCATAAGAACTCTCTACATCATAAAAGCTCTCTAGATCATAAGAACTCTCTACATCATAAAAGCTCTCTAGATCATAAGAACTCTCTACATCATAAAAGCTCTCTAGATCATAAGAACTCTCTACATCATAAAAACTCTCTAGATCATAAGAACTCTCCAGATCATAAAAGCTCTCTAGATCATAAGAACTCTCTACATCATAAAAGCTCTCTAGATCATAAGAACTCTCTACATCATAAAAGCTCTCTAGATCATAAGAACTCTCTACATCATAAAAGCTCTCTAGATCATAAGAACTCTCTACATCATAAAAGCTCTCTAGATCATAAGAACTCTCTACATCATAAAAACTCTCTAGATCATAAGAACTCTCCAGATCATAAAAGCTCTCTAGATCATAAGAACTCTCTACATCATAAAAGCTCTCTAGATCATAAGAACTCTCTACATCATAAAAACTCTCTAGATCATAAGAACTCTCCAGATCATAAAAGCTCTCTAGATCATAAGAACTCTCTACATCATAAAAGCTCTCTAGATCATAAGAACTCTCTACATCATAAAAGCTCTCTAGATCATAAGAACTCTCTACATCATAAAAGCTCTCTAGATCATAAGAACTCTCTACATCATAAAAGCTCTCTAGATCATAAGAACTCTCTACA
>OZ024761.1:10802737-10825237 GCA_964016885.1 Eledone cirrhosa | reverse complement strand
AGCTTTTAGCTTTTACTGTCTCAACACACATATACAAATATATATTTACATATATATATATGTATGTATATATATTATATTATATTTCACAGCTTATAAGACACTGCAATGAGTAAGTCAATTTAGACGGTAACAATCAGAAAAATAACATTAAATATAGTATGTGTATGCGTGAAGTGTGTAATATGTATGTGTGTGTGTAGTGTGTGTGTAGTATGTGAGTAGTGTGCTATCTATCTGCTATTGCATCAATAAAAGCTTAATCGTAGGGCAAAAATCCTAAAATCTACAAGCTAGGGTAGTGTAGAGTTATGAAGATGTGGTAATAAATTTAAATATGTGTAATTTGGGAGACAGACATAATGTCAAATTTGAAATAGATGAAGGTTAAAAATATCCAGTACTCCTAGTGTTCTATATATGTGTATAGATATATGTAAACATGTATATATATATACATGTATATATAACTATATATATAGTTATATATACATGTATATATATATATGCATGTATATATAACTATATATATATACAGTTATGTATATGTATATATATATGTATATATATATGTATATATATATATATATATATATATATATATATATGTATATATATATATATATACATGTATATATAACTATATATATATATAGTTATATATACATGTATATATATATATATATACATGTATATATACATGTATATATATATATATATCTATACATGTATATATATATACATGTATATATATATATACATATATATATATATATATGGATATATACGTATATATATATATAATGGTGTGTTCACCTATTAAAAATCCACAAAATACTTTTAATATTCTCGTTTTCGTCCATAGCAAGTGTTGTTTCGAAATAATTTTTGCACCCATTTTTGCGATTAAGTAAATACAGAGTTATCGTTCTTGAGATTTCGTCCTGGTGAAATTTAAGGAACTGATGTCGCTAAATCGCCAAATCATTTACCTGCCCCGTTGCCTCATGGGAGGGTAATGGCTGCCTTTTATTTTTTAAACGATGGCAGATTCTTTAGTTTCTTTCGCAGCATCTTTTTCCTTGTTTCATATAAGTAAATAATTAAAACATTTTAGCGAGAAAGATATTAAAAAGACTGACATGGTTTTCGAAAAATAAAAGGCAGCCATTACCCTCCCATGATGCAACGGGGCAGGTAAATGATTTGGCGATTTAGCGACATCAGTTCCTTAAATTTCCCCGAGCCGAAATCTCAAGAACGATAACTCCGTCTTTACTTAATCGCAAAAATGGGTGCAAAAATTATTTCGAATTTCTTAGTAATTATTTGTATATACTTACATTGTTTGCATATAAGGTAGGCTTAAAAGTTCATAGGCTCACTATGAAAGAGTGATGCTAGGGCTGTGCAATCTTGCATGTTGAAAAATAAACCTCATTTGGTCATTCCATGAGAGTATCTTGGTCAGCCTATGAAGGAGTGATGCTAGGGCTGTGCAATCTTGCATGTGGAAAAATAAACCTCATTTGGTCATTCCATGAGAGTATCTTGGTCAGCCTATGAAGGAGTGATGCTAGAGCTGTGCAATCTTGCATGTTGAAAAATAAACCTCATATGGTCATTCCATGTGAGTATCTAGGTCAGCCTATGAAGGAGTGATGCTAGAGCTGTGAAATCTTGCATGTTGAAAAATAAACCTCATTTTCATCATTCCATGTGAGTATCTTGGTCAGCCTATGAAGGAGTGATGCTAGAGCTGTGCAATCTTGCATGTTGAAAAATAAACCTCATTTGGTCATTCCATGAGAGTATCTTGGTCAGCCTATGAAGGAGTGATGCTAGAGCTGTGCAATCTTGCATGTTGAAAAATATACCTCATTTCGTCATTCCATGTGAGTATCTAGGTCAGCCTATGAAGGAGTGATGCTAGAGCTGTGAAATCTTGCATGATGAAAAATAAACCTCATTTTCATCATTCCATGTGAGTATCTTGGTCAGCCTATGAAGGAGTGATGCTAGAGCTGTGCAATCTTGCATGTTGAAAAATAAACCTCATTTGGTCATTCCATGAGAGTATCTTGGTCAGCCTATGAAGGATTGATGCTAGAGCTGTGCAATCTTGCATGTTGAAAAATAAACCTCATTTGGTCATTCCATGAGAGTATCTTGGTCAGCCTATGAAAGAGTGATGCTAGAGCTGTGCAATCTTGCATGTTGAAAAATAAACCTCATTTGGTCATTCCATGAGAGTATCTTGGTCACCCTATGAAGGAGTGATGCTAGAGCTGTGAAATCTTGCATGTTGAAAAATATACCTCATTTGGTCATTCCATGAGAGTATCTTGGTCAGCCTATGAAGGAGTGATGCTAGAGCTGTGAAATCTTGCATGTTGAAAAATAAACCTCATTTGGTCATTCCATGAGAGTATCTTGGTCAGCCTATGAAGGAGTGATGCTATATATATATATATAGTTATATATACATGTATATATATATATATACATGTATATATATACATGTATATATATATACATGAGAGATTTGCATGACGTGGAGGTGGATGTCTTCAAGAAACATCTCGACACCTTGTTATCCAGGATCCCGGATGAGCCCACAGCAAGACACGAGGGAAACCTAAGGGCAGCAGCAACAAACTCCCTCCTACACCAGTGGGCAACCTATACAGGCTGGAGATAAAATGTGTAGCAACAAGGGCGGTGCCCCAGCATGGCCTCAGCCGGATGGCTGAAACAGGTAAAAGAGTATATGTGTATATATATATATACATGTGTATATATATATATAGTATGCTAGGGAAAGGATCAGGGGTGTATAACACTCCACTTATCCAGCAGGCAGTATGAGGTTAGCTCAATGTCTGAGGACAGAGCCGTAATATAATAAATAAATAACAAAGAACGCTTATAGCATATGCATATCTTTACTTGCTAACATTGTTTCATCCGCACTATAAGTGGGACTCATCAGAGCATAAAGGTTAATTACATACCATACAAGCAATAACAAATCCAAGACATTGAAGAATGAAAGGTAATAATAGACGATAGAGGATAAGAATAAAAATAAAAATAAAAATAAAAATAAAAATAAAAATAAAAGTAAAAATAAAAATAAAAATAAAAATAAGGGGTGCTATCAGTCACAGTTGGGCGGGGTGCTGTCAACATATAGTTACATACAAGCATACACATGGATAAGAGAACAGACAAGAGTAGACACATGGATAAGAGAACAGACAAGAGTAGATAAGATAATGGGATTAGGTAAGAGTAGGTAAAAAATAGGTAAAAAATAGGTGAAAAACAGACTTATAATATATATAAAAAGAAATACAAAGAAATACATAACAAACTTACATATAAAATATAAAATATAGGGTAAGGAATGAGATAAAATAATATAAAATTAAAAATTAAAAATTATATACATAGAACATAATATAGTATAATCGTAAAATAAGATAAAATAAGGTAAACTAAAATCAAATAACATAGACTAAATTAAAATAATATAATATAAGATATAATTAAATGTATAATTAAATGTAATTAAATGTAATTAAATAAATAAATAAATAAATAAATAAAAATTAAATAAATAAATAAAATTTAAATTTAAATTTTAAAATTTTAAAATTAAAATTTAAATTTAAATTTAAATAAATTAATAAATAAATAAATAAATAAATAAATAAATAAATGGAGTCAAGTAAGTAAATAAATAAAATTAGATAACATGAAATGAAATAAAATAAAATGAAATAAAGTAAATTGAGATAAGATATATATTTTTTTAGAATATATCTCTTGAATATATCAGGGGCCCACGAAGGCACTAAATGTCACAGTTATGTGTATCACTTGACCAATTTTTTAAAATATATTTCTTGAAAACATCAGGGGCCCACGAAGGCACTAAGTGTCACAGTCACCAGTATCACTTGACCATTGCAAGGCAATGGAGGCGTCCCAGGTTGGGCAGTCTCGAAAGTTCACTCGAAAGTCATGGGTGTGCATTCACACAGTTGAGCGGTGGGGTAATCACAAACCGGTTCACACACGGGCAGGAGTCAAATGGTCAGAGAGAGGTGCATCGAAGGAGGTAGAAGAATTCACATGCATTAGCAAGCGAGGTGAGGTTAAAGCAAGCAGACACAGTTGTAGACGGTCGTTTTTATGATCCCGAAAGTAACGTTTTGGCCCCGATGGCCCTCCGTAGTTACTAACGGTCTGTGTACACTCGAATCGGTCAATGGCACGTGCAGACATGAATATCTCCGTAGGATTTCAACTTTATTTTAATACATCTCATCGTATGTATTTGTTTTGAATATATTACCTGTGGTGGTGGGTCTGGTCTAATGTGGTATTTCGGTGTTTAATATCGTATTTAATATCGTATTTAATATCGGCTTTGACCCGGGTGTCCTACGCTGTGTGTGTGTGCGTGTGTGTCCGTGTATACATTTATATGTGTATGGGTGTAGGTGGTTATATGTGTCTGTGTATATATAAAAAAAAATATATATATATATATGTATACCGTCTCTGCATATGCATGTGGTGTGTATACGTGCATATACGTGCTGAACATATTGCTGTGTACAATCTTGTGATGTCCCAATGCGGTGACTTAATGGCTCTTGAAGCTATTTTTTTTTATATATCTTCTGTCTTTTTATATATATTTTGTATGCGCTACAACTGTGTCTGCTTGCTTTAACCTCACCTCGCTTGCTAATGCATGTGAATTCTTCTACCTCCTTCGATGCACCTCTCTCTGACCATTTGACTCCTGCCCGTGTGTGAACCGGTTTGTGATTACCCCACCGCTCAACTGTGTGAATGCACACCCATGACTTTCGAGTGAACTTTCGAGACTGCCCAACCTGGGACGCCTCCATTGCCTTGCAATGGTCAAGTGATACTGGTGACTGTGACACTTAGTGCCTTCGTGGGCCCCTGATGTTTTCAAGAAATATATTTTAAAAAATTGGTCAAGTGATACACATAACTGTGACATTTAGTGCCTTCGTGGGCCCCTGATATATTCAAGAGATATATTCTAAAAAAATATATATCTTATCTCAATTTACTTTATTTCATTTTATTTTATTTCATTTCATGTTATCTAATTTTATTTATTTACTTACTTGACTCCATTTATTTATTTATTTATTTATTTATTTATTTATTTATTTATTTAAATTTAAATTTAAATTTTAATTTTAAAATTTTAAAATTTAAATTTAAATTTTATTTATTTATTTAATTTTTATTTATTTATTTATTTATTTATTTAATTACATTTAATTACATTTAATTATACATTTAATTATATCTTATATTATATTATTTTAATTTAGTCTATGTTATTTGATTTTAGTTTACCTTATTTTATCTTATTTTACGATTATACTATATTATGTTCTATGTATATAATTTTTAATTTTTAATTTTATATTATTTTATCTCATTCCTTACCCTATATTTTATATTTTATATGTAAGTTTGTTATGTATTTCTTTGTATTTCTTTTTATATATATTATAAGTCTGTTTTTCACCTATTTTTTACCTATTTTTTACCTACTCTTACCTAATCCCATTATCTTATCTACTCTTGTCTGTTCTCTTATCCATGTGTCTACTCTTGTCTGTTCTCTTATCCATGTGTATGCTTGTATGTAACTATATGTTGACAGCACCCCGCCCAACTGTGACTGATAGCACCCCTTATTTTTATTTTTATTTTTATTTTTACTTTTATTTTTATTTTTATTTTTATTCTTATCCTCTATCGTCTATTATTACCTTTCATTCTTCAATGTCTTGGATTTGTTATTGCTTGTATGGTATGTAATTAACCTTTATGCTCTGATGAGTCCCACTTATAGTGCGGATGAAACAATGTTAGCAAGTAAAGATATGCATATGCTATAAGCGTTCTTTGTTATTTATTTATTATATATATATATATACATGTATATATATATATATATATATATATAAATGTATATATATATATATAAATGTATATATATATAAATGTATATATATATATAAATGTATATATATATATAAATGTATATATATATATATATATATATATATATATATATATATATATATATATATATATATATATATATATATATATATATATATATACATGGCTAATTAATTTAAAGCTACTCACTGACGATCTCCGGCCTCTCACCCTCAGATGTTCTGTCTTCTACAACCCCTTTTAAAACAATGAAAGGTGCATTCAACGATGTAGATGTGGGTACCTTGATAATCATATAAACACAGGATGGTCACGGCAGGTATACCATCGATTACACACATGTCGGGTCATCTTGTCTTGCTCGTTCAAGACCTGTGAATAAAAGTAAACAGCAACACGTCTCTACGTCTACGCTCCACTTGCTAGAAATAGAAGCCAGGTTTCCTAAGAATTACGGAGGTGAATTAGCTGTGACACATGTAAATACAATCTTTTATATTTTATCTGTGTAGGAAGATATTAACAATGTTTTTACTTTTGATTATGTATATGTAAATATATGTCTTGATCGCTCAGGTCTGACTTGTCAATGAAAGTAAACAACAGCTACCTTATGAAATTTTCACCATTTAAACCCCAACAAAATGCATACAGACATATATAAGTGTATATATATATATACTCGAAATTATATATATATACGCCAAATTTTTACACGGGGGACAAACGGTTCCCATAACCTGAATAGGTCCTCTGAGAACCGACTTATGTATATAGAATCAATGAGATTCCAGCGTTGACCAATATGTGTATATATGACTATCTAAAACTACATCTTCTAATGTGTCCTTCATTATTTTAAAACGTGGCGAGCGATAAATATTTGGCTGCTATTTCCAGCAATAATTCTAATGTCACTTTTGTGTGAATATCTCGTAATTAGTATATTCTCTTCTAAATCTTTCTTATTTGTTGGGGCTTGTTTAAGACGTCAGCCCCCGTCGGGCTTGACCCAGCAGAAGTACGAAGGTTGGCTGACTATGAAGGACTGATGCTAGAGCTGGGAAATCTTGCATGAATTAATTTCAAGCCTTCTTATTAATAACTGCATTGTTTCTTTCCAAGTAAATTGACATCTGACTGTTGAAAGAGGACTTCAAATGTAATTAGTAATGACCTCTTGAAAATGGACAACATTTGGCATCGTGGTATTATCAAGTACCTGTAGAAAAGGGGTTTATCCCCCAAGGACATTCATGTTGACAAGGTTGCTACATTAAGGGATGACACTCCAGATTTATCAACAATTCAACAGGCTCTGGTCCACAATTATTGTCTCTCCTCCTTCTGTACATTATACCTCTACTACAATGGTCTCTGCTCCTCCCCAGCCCATAAATATGATGTTCCCTCTCTACCTCTACTACAGTGGTCTCTGCTTCTCCCCAGCCCCTAAATATGCCGTTCCCTCTGCCTATTCTATCTCTACTACTGTAGTCCCTGCTCCTCAGAGGTTGCTGGTCTCCAATGAAACACTCATCAGTTATGTTGAAATCCTCTGGTCTATATAGTCACTACATTGAAGACATCCAACTCTGTTTTCTTCAAACCCACCATAACTTAATTCCTCTGCTGCTGTAGCTGAAACAATGGTTAGGTTTTTCACTAACCATGGATACCTTTCCATCCTGTTCACAGACACTGGTAAGGGTAACTTAGGAGTCCATTGCTCTACCAATCTTCCTCCTTCACACGACAATAACCTTCTGTTATTTTTCCCCTTTCAAAAAAACCTACAACCATAAGAAACTCCTTGTCCACAGTTCCTGAAAAAGTTTCGGGATAAAAGAACTGGTGTAAACCTCCTTCGAGATGTAACCTTGTAGGAGGTCAGTGTATATATATATATATATATGTAAGTGTAAAGAGAGCTGGATGATGATCAACGAGATTACAGGAAGGAAGAGAGGGAGTTTGAGTTAGATCTGGGGATAAGAAGAGGCTGGACCATTTTAAGACCCTACTAGGAGAGCCACCTTCGACAGCCCAGAATACCAGGGAGATCAGACAGCTGTTTGAGGAACTGGATATTGAGACAGGACCTTCGCCAGAGAGGGGCTTCAGCGAACCAAGAAGATCGAGACCCATGGAGAGGCATCAAAAGTGATGAAGAGGTGTTATTTTGATGATATCATCCTGGAGTTCTGTAACCAGGCACTGGAGAAAGTTGCCCTTGATCACTAACATCATCTCAGTACCAAAGAAGGGAGATCTTTCTAACATGAACAACTACAGGGGAATCTCATTGATGTCACTTGTGGCAAAGACCCTCAACAGAATCCAGCCCGAGATGTATATATATATATATATTATAAGAATTTTCTGTACTATGGACATATATTGTTTCCTTTATTTAAGTGTTGTGTTTGCACCACCTTAATCCATAAACTTTGGTGTAAGCAGCATTAAGCACTCTATGTATCCAACAGTGGTATTGGATTGCTTATAACACATTGAAGTATCAGTGTATATATATAGTTTGTTTTTTTGTCCCTTTCATTTCATAAAACCAAATACCTAGTTAGCTACAAGTACACTGTACTAAACACACTATATATATATACTATGTATGATGATGTCCAAGGATGATTCAAGTTGGCATTAGTTACATTCTAGAAATATCCCATATTGCTCAATGCACACTCTGAAGGTTTCCTTTTGTCTTCCTCACATGAAACAGAACTACCAGAGTCATTCTTTTTCACCGATGAATCAAGAACATCATAAAGTTGTACACGAGTTGGCAGTGAATTTTGATTGCTCCACCAAGTCCTATGATAATGAACCTAACTACAATATCTCGCAGTTCTAGCATCACTTCTTCAAAGCCAGCCTATGAGCTTTTCAGCTGATCCTCTTTTGTAGAGAAGAATGTTTATATAAATGTAGCTTTGTGTGTCTGACTAGAGAAGATTTAGTTGTGTTTATTTGACAAGGTAAGTATTTATATATAACTGTATCTATGTGTAAGTCTAGAGTAGGTTTAATTTCTTAGAAGAGGTATATATAAATGTAGCTTTATATGTTATGTGTGTAGAGAGAGAAGATGTTTTGTTTATTAGACAAAGTAAGTATGTATATATGAATGTAACAGAATGCCTTCAGTTCTCTGAATTAAAATCCTGCTGAGGTCAACTTTGCCTTTCATCCATTTGAGGTTGATAAAACAAAGTACCAGTCTAGTATTGAGGTTGATTCTTCTGTTTCTCTGGAAGAAATCTGCTGTATTCAGACCTGGAGAGGAGATGGGTCTGCCAGGTTTTAAAAAGTGCCCTAGAAATACTGTATGTCAATGTGTGGCCTGTATGACTCCCTTAGAAGTTGCAGGTCCATGCATACATGTAACTCTCACAGTTTGGAAGTTCTGCATTCATCACATTGCTCCAGTACTCACAGCCGAGGAGTTAGTCCTGTGGTAGACCAGCGTACTATCCAGGGAGAATCTTGTACTCTCAGACACTTAACACCAAGCAAACTGGTCATAAGCTGAGAACAGTTTTTATATATTATACTAAATTTTGGTCTAATCACATATCGATGAAGGAAATCATGGTCTTAAGATGTTTATTACCAAAATAGATAATTAGTGATTGATACTAATTACTAAGATCGATGGTTTGCATTTTTTATTTTCTTTATTAACATAAACATTACTATCTTGAAGTAAATATACTTATTGTTCTGTATATATATATGTATTAAATACTAGTAGTTTAAACTTGTTACATATAAAAACGGGATGAAAGTAAGGTAACACGGTCGTGAAAAAGTAATTTCTTTCTGAAAATATTTCGGAGACGAAGTATAATATTGATAATTATTCGGTAGAGATCTCAACTCTCACCATACGAAATATATTCAGAAAGAGATATTTCTCCACGCCCTCAGTTATCTCGTCTTCGTTCCGTTTCTATATATATATATATATTTTAATAAATAAAATTCTAACTATAAGTATTACTAATTTACTCAGTAGAGTTGCGCTCTGTGCATGACGCTGCACGTAACATTTCGGGCTTCGCTGTCGTACTTCGGTATGGCATGACCATTCTATGTGTCTGAAGATCGAATCGTTGCGGCGGCAGCCAGGCTTTATGCTGGCCTGCGTCCCCACCTCGCATTGAGTTTTACTAAAAAATTCGCCGAGAGTTATCGTTTGAATTACTTGCCCCTGATTGGAACTATTCTCGTTTGTTGTCATTCTTCTTTATTGAATTAAACTGTTAACATCGTTTGGATTTACTCGTGTAATTTGATAGAATCAGTCTGGATATTATACTAATGGTGAGAGGTATGTAATGTTTTATTTGCCGTATATACACTCACAGGCATACATTATTCTATATGCCTTTCATCCTTATGGGGTCGATAAAATAAAGTACCAGTAATGCACTGGATAATTGCTGGCCTTGTGCCAAAAGTAGAAACAATTATTCTATATACAGAAAGATTCTAGAGACGTACATATTGTTTTATTTAAACCTAAATACACACACAAAACTAGATTTATATATATATAAATGTTCTTTAGCTGAGGTAAAATACCCTCTAATTTACCTATACGAACGCTTTATTTGCCATGTATATTTTAATTCATTGCTAAACACTCGAAAATACAGTCTTAGATATATATTAACATTCTTTAGTATATGCATTCACCTCTATAATCCATACACTGGAAGAAACGTTTCCTATCTAGATCAATATACACATATAAAGCTACATTTATATATACACCTTCATTCTTCTAAAGAGGTATGTAATGTTTTAGTTGTCCCTTAAATTCATCGATAAACACGTAGTTATTCCTGAGATACAAGAATATATTTCACTACTCTTCATATACAGGAGGAATGTTAAAGACGTATATGTATAATATAACCGTCTTTTTACTAAGAATAATAATTAAAACCCCTTCATACTCAGGAAAACTAAACATTCTATCTACATACACCGCCTTCTGTCTTATTCATAGTGGTACATTGTTAGAAGTAACTAATTAAGCCTTCTCTCGACACTATCATTGCATATTTTAAAATCCACTTCTTTATATACTATATTTAGGTTTAATCAATACATATATTGATGATTGGAATCATGGTCTTAAGATTACCCAAATCGATACTAACTATTACAAATACAGATCTCTCTAAGGCTATGTATGTTACCTACATATTAATTGTTCTGAAAAGATGCATCAGTCTTCTCCTCTATGGAGCAGAAACGTGGCCCCTCACAAAGACGATTGACAGCAGTGCCCTGAGGACCATCACAGCCTTAGTCTCGTTCAACGCAGTAGCACCTGGTCGGCTCTACCCATGATGATGCCGGTCTAGTCTAACAAGAATAGATGTACAAAATACTCGAATATAAGGTGACCCTCTTCCCTATCTTATGTCTGAGAAGTGGGCAAAAATGCGAACCTTATTTACGTAGAATTTGAAGTTGGCGAAAATGGTCAAACTATTGACTCCCTATATAAGTCAACCCCTTACTACATATTCCCTGGCTTCTATTCGTGTATATCCCGTTATATATGTACAAAATGCTAGTAGTTCCTTAATGGCTATATATCCCGTTATACTTATATAGAAAGAGAAACGGAAAGAAAACGAGATAACACTCGGAATATGTCGTGTTTTCTTGCTTTCTTTCCGTTTCTTTTTTTTTTAAAAAAGAAGGAAAATGTTAGCTATAAGTATGCCTATTTGACTCTGTAGAATTGCAGCTTGTGCGTGGCGCTGCACGTAGCGTTTCTGGCTTCGCTGTCGTACTTCGGTATGGCATGACCATTCTATGTGTTTGAAGTTCGAATCGTTGATGAGAGAAAGAGAAATGAGAGAAACAAGAGAGAGGGGAGATGAGAGAAACAAGAGAGAGGAGAGATGAGAGAAACAAGAGAGAGAGGTGTTGAGAGAAAGAAGAGAGAGGGAGACGAGAGAAACAAGAGAGAGGGGAGATGAGAGAAACAAGAGAGAGAGGTGTTGAGAGAAACAAGAGAGAGGGGAGATGAGAGAAACAAGAGAGAGGGGAGATGAGAGAAACAAGAGAGAGGGAGATGAGAGAAACAAGAGAGAGGAGATGAGAGAAACAAGAGAGAGGGGTGTTGAGAGAAACAAGAGAGATGGGAGATGAGAGAAACAAGAGAGAGAGGTGTTGAGAGAAACAAGAGAGAGGGAGATGAGAGAAACAAGAGAGAGGGGAGATGAGAGAAACAAGAGAGAGGGGAGATGAGAGAAACAAGAGAGAGGGAGATAAGAGAAACAAGAGAGAGGAGATGAGAGAAACAAGAGAGAAGAGATGAGAGAAACAAGAGAGAGGGGTGTTGAGAGAAACAAGAGAGAGGGAGATGAGAGAAACAAGAGAGAGGAGATGAGAGAAACAAGAGAGAGGGGTGTTGATAGAAACAAGAGAGAGGGGAGATGAGAGAAACAAGAGAGAGAGGTGTTGAGAGAAACAAGAGAGAGGGGAGATGAGAGAAACAAGAGAGAGGGGTGTTGAGAGAAACAAGAGAGAGGGGAGATGAGAGAAACAAGAGAGAGAGGTGTTGAGAGAAACAAGAGAGAGGGAGATGAGAGAAACAAGAGAGAGGGGAGATGAGAGAAACAAGAGAGAGGGGAGATGAGAGAAACAAGAGAGAGGGAGATGAGAGAAACAAGAGAGAGGAGATGAGAGAAACAAGAGAGAGGGGTGTTGAGAGAAACAAGAGAGAGGGGAGATGAGAGAAACAAGAGAGAGGGAGAGGAGAGAAACACGAGAGAGGGGAGATGAGAGAAACAAGAGAGAGGCGAGATGAGAGAAACAAGAGAGAGGGGTGTTGAGAGAAACAAGAGAGAGGAGATGAGAGAAACAAGAGAGAGGAGATGAGAAAAACGAGAGAGTGAGAGAGTGAGATAAATAAGAGGGAGAGAGTGAGAGAAACGAGAGAGAGGGGTGAGAGAAACGAGAGAGAGGGGTGTGAGAAACAAGAGAGGGGTGAGAGAAACAAGAGAGAGGAGATGAGAGAAACAAGAGAGATGAGATGAGAAAAACGAGAGAGAGGGGAGATGAGAGAAACAAGAGAGAGAGAGATGAGAGAAACAAGAGAGAGGGGAGATGAGAGAAACAAGAGAGAGGGGAGATGAGACAAACAAGAGAGAGGGGAGATGAGAGAAACAAGAGAGAGGAGATGAGAGAAACAAGAGAGAGGGGATGAGAGAAACAAGAGAGAGGGAGATGAGAGAAATAAGAGAGAGGCGAGATGAGAGAAACAAGAGAGAGGGGTGTTGAGAGAAACAAGAGAGAGGGAGATGAGAGAAACAAGAGAGAGGGGAGATGAGAGAAACACGAGAGAGGAGATGAGAGAAACAAGAGAGAGGGGTGTTGAGAGAAACAAGAGAGAGGGAGATGAGAGAAACAAGAGAGAGGCGAGATGAGAGAAACAAGAGAGAGGGGAGATGAGAGAAACAAGAGAGAGGAGATGAGAGAAACAAGAGAGAGGGGTGTTGAGAGAAACAAGAGAGAGGGAGATGAGAGAAACAAGAAAGAGGGATGTTGAGAGAAACAAGAGAGAGGGAGATGAGAGAAACAAGAGAGAGGGGAGATGAGAGAAACAAGAGAGAGGAGATGAGAGAAACAAGAGAGAGGAGATGAGAGAAACAAGAGAGAGGGGTGTTGAGAGAAACAAGAGAGAGGGAGATGAGAGAAACAAGAGAGAGGAGATGAGAGAAACAAGAGAGAGGCGAGATGAGAGAAACAAGAGAGAGGAGATGAGAGAAACAAGAGAGAGGGGTGTTGAGAGAAACAAGAGAGAGGAGATGAGAGAAACAAGAGAGATGCGAGATGAGAGAAACAAGAGAGAGGAGATGAGAGAAACAAGAGAGAGGCGAGATGAGAGAAACAAGAGAGAGGAGATGAGAGAAACAAGAGAGAGGGGTGTTGAGAGAAACAAGAGAGAGGGAGATGAGAGAAACAAGAGAGAGGAGATGAGAGAAACAAGAGAGAGGGGAGATGAGAAAAACAAGAGAGAGGAGATGAGAGAAACAAGAGAGAGACGAGATGAGAGAAACAAGAGAGAGGAGATGAGAGAAACAAGAGAGAGGGGTGTTGAGAGAAACAAGAGAGAGGGAGATGAGAGAAACAAGAGAGAGGGGAGATGAGAGAAACAAGAGAGAGGAGATGAGAGAAACAAGAGAGAGGGGAGATGAGAAAAACAAGAGAGAGGAGATGAGAGAAACAAGAGAGAGACGAGATGAGAGAAACAAGAGAGAGGAGATGAGAGAAACAAGAGAGAGGGGTGTTGAGAGAAACAAGAGAGAGGGAGATGAGAGAAACAAGAGAGAGGGGAGATGAGAGAAACAAGAGAGAGGAGATGAGAGAAACAAGAGAGAGGAGATGAGAAAAACGAGAGAGAGAGGAGATGAACGAAACAAGAGAGAGGGGAGATGAGAGAAACAAGAGAGAGGGGTGTTGAGAGAAACAAGAGAGAGGGAGATGAGAGAAACAAGAGAGAGGCGAGATGAGAGAAACAAGAGAGGGGAGATGAGAGAAACAAGAGAGAGGGAGATGAGAGAAACAAGAGAGAGGAGATGAGAGAAACAAGAGAGAGGGGAGATGAGAGAAACAAGAGAGAGGGGAGATGAGAGAAACAAGAGAGAGGGGAGATGAGAGAAACAAGAGAGGGGAGATGAGAGAAACAAGAGAGAGGGAGATGAGAGAAACAAGAGAGAGGAGATGAGAGAAACAAGAGAGAGGAGATGAGAGAAACAAGAGAGAGGTGAGATGAGAGAAACAAGAGAGAGGGGAGATGAGAAAAACAAGAGAGAGGAGATGAGAGAAACAAGAGAGAGGGGAGATGAGAGAAACAAGAGAGAGGGGAGATGAGAGAAACAAGAGAGAGGGGAGATGAGAGAAACAAGAGAGAGGGAGATGGGAGAAACAAGAGAGAGGGAGATGAGAGAAACAAGAGAGAGGAGATGAGAGAAACAAGAGAGAGGAGATGAGAGAAACAAGAGAGAGGGGTGTTGAGAGAAACAAGAGAGAGGGAGATGAGAGAAACAAGAGAGAGGGGAGATGAGAGAAACAAGAGAGAGGGAGATGAGAGAAACAAGAGAGAGGAGATGAGAGAAACAAGAGAGAGGGGTGTTGAGAGAAACAAGAGAGAGGGAGATGAGAGAAACAAGAGAGAGGGGAGATGAGAGAAACAAGAGAGAGGGGAGATGAGAGAAACAAGAGAGAGGGGAGATGAGAGAAACAAGAGAGAGGGAGATGGGAGAAACAAGAGAGAGGGGTGTTGAGAGAAACAAGAGAGAGGGAGATGAGAGAAACAAGAGAGAGGGGAGATGAGAGAAACAAGAGAGAGGGGAGATGAGAGAAACAAGAGAGAGGGGAGATGAGAGAAACAAGAGAGAGGGAGATGAGAGAAACAAGAGAGAGGGGAGATGAGAGAAACAAGAGAGAGGGAGATGGGAGAAACAAGAGAGAGGGAGATGAGAGAAACAAGAGAGAGGAGATGAGAGAAACAAGAGAGAGGGGTGTTGAGAGAAACAAGAGAGAGGGAGATGAGAGAAACAAGAGAGAGGGAGATGAGAGAAACAAGAGCGAGGAGATGAGAGAAACAAGAGAGAGGAGATGAGAGAAACAAGAGAGAGGGGTGTTGAGAGAAACAAGAGAGAGGGAGATGAGAGAAACAAGAGAGAGGGGAGATGAGAGAAACAAGAGAGAGGGAGATGAGAGAAACAAGAGAGAGGAGATGAGAGAAACAAGAGAGAGGGGTGTTGAGAGAAACAAGAGAGAGGGAGATGAGAGAAACAAGAGAGAGGGGAGATGAGAGAAACAAGAGAGAGGGGAGATGAGAGAAACAAGAGAGAGGGGAGATGAGAGAAACAAGAGAGAGGGAGATGAGAGAAACAAGAGAGAGGGGAGATGAGAGAAACAAGAGAGAGGGAGATGGGAGAAACAAGAGAGAGGGAGATGAGAGAAACAAGAGAGAGGAGATGAGAGAAACAAGAGAGAGGGGTGTTGAGAGAAACAAGAGAGAGGGAGATGAGAGAAACAAGAGAGAGGGGAGATGAGAGAAACAAGAGAGAGGGGAGATGAGAGAAACAAGAGAGAGGGGAGATGAGAGAAACAAGAGAGAGGGAGATGAGAGAAACAAGAGAGAGGGAGATGAGAGAAACAAGAGAGAGGAGATGAGAGAAACAAGAGAGAGGAGATGAGAGAAACAAGAGAGAGGGGTGTTGAGAGAAACAAGAGAGAGGGAGATGAGAGAAACAAGAGAGAGGGGAGATGAGAGACACAAGAGAGAGGGAGATGGGAGAAACAAGAGAGAGGGAGATGAGAGAAACAAGAGAGAGGAGATGAGAGAAACAAGAGAGAGGAGATGAGAGAAACAAGAGAGAGGGGTGTTGAGAGAAACAAGAGAGAGGGAGATGAGAGAAACAAGAGAGAGGGGAGATGAGAGAAACAAGAGAGAGGGAGATGAGAGAAACAAGAGAGAGGAGATGAGAGAAACAAGAGAGAGGGAGATGAGAGAAACAAGAGAGAGGAGATGAGAGAAACAAGAGAGAGGGGTGTTGAGAGAAACAAGAGAGAGGAAATGAGAGAAACAAGAGAGAGGGGTGTTGAGAGAAATAAGAGAGAGGAGATGAGAGAAACAAGAGAGAGGGGTGTTGAGAGAAACAAGAGAGAGGGAGATGAGAGAAACAAGAGAGAGGGGAGATGAGAGAAACAAGAGAGAGGGAGATGGGAGAAACAAGAGAGAAGGAGATGAGAGAAACAAGAGAGAGGAGATGAGAGAAACAAGAGAGAGGAGATGAGAGAAACAAGAGAGAGGGGTGTTGAGAGAAACAAGAGAGAGGAGATGAGAGAAACAAGAGAGAGGAGATGAGAAAAACGAGAGAGGGAGAGAGTGAGAGAAACGAGAGAGAGGGGTGAGAGAAACGAGAGAGAGGGGTGAGAGAAACAAGAGAGGGGTGAGAGAAACAAGAGAGAGGTGAGAGAGAGTAAGATGAGGAGAGAGAGAGAGGGAGATGAGGAGAGTGGGAGATGGGAGAAACGAGAGAGAGAGGGGTGAGAGAAACGAGAGAGAGGGGTGAGAGAAACAAGAGGGGTGAGAGAGAGAAAGAGAGATGAGGAGAGAGAGAGGGAGATGAGGAGAGAGAGAGGGAGATGGGAGAAACGAGGGAGAGAGGGAGAGATGGGAGAAACGAGAGAGAGAGATAGAGACGTGAGAAACGAGAGAGAGAGGGGTGAGAGAAACGAGAATGAGAGGGGTGGGAGAAAAATGTGAGGGGTGAGAGAGAGAAAGAGAGATGAGGAGAGAGAGAGGGAGATGGGAGAAACGAGAGAGAGAGGGAGATGGGAGAAACGAGAGAAAGGGGTGTTGAGAGAAACAAGAGAGAGAGAGATGAGAGAATGAGAAAGAAATGAGAGAAATAAGAGAGAGAGAGAGAGATATGAGAGAAACAAGAGAGAGGGGAGATGAGAGAAACAAGAGAGAGGGGAGATGAGAGAAACATGAGAGAGAGGGGAACGAAACAAGAGAGAGGGGTGTTGAGAGAAACAAGAGAGGGGAGATGAGAGAAACAAAAGAGAGGGGAGATGAGAGAGAGATGAGAGAAACGAGAGAGAGAGGGGTGAGAGAAACAAGAGAGAGAGGGGTGAGAGAAACGAGAGTGAGAGGGGTGGGAGAAACGAGAGAGAGGGGTGAGAGAAATATATATATGTATATATATGAAATATAAGAATCATGATTTTTGATTGTACCTATTAATATAAATGTAATCTCGAAGTGTGTACTGCCACTCTAAATTCTGTAATGAATGTTGACCCACAATGTTTGAATATGTATCAATGTTTGAATATGTATTGGTATGTCTCTCGGCTGAAAGGGAGGTCATATAACTGTCCATGCATTAATAAATTGCTCCGAAGAATCCAAACCTCGGTTTGGAGGAAACAGCTGTAAGCACAATAATGTTTTGAACAGTTCTTTGATTCTTATATTTCATATAACTGCTCTGTAAATCATCTGATGTTTTTACATTGAGCTACTTAACTTACTGGTAATAAGGTAGTAATACATTACTGCCTACCACTATTTAGGGTGTGTGTAAAATACTTACAACTGCTTAAGGTTTTGTGTTTACATAACCATAAATAGTATAACTAATACTATGTATATATATATACATGTATATATATATATATATATATAGATGTATATATATATACATGTATATATATATATACATGTATATATATATACATGTATATATATACATGTATATATATATACATGTATATATATATACATGTATATATGTATACATGTATATATGTATTTATATGGATATATACATGTATATATATATATATACATGTATATATATATATATATACATGTATATATATATATATATACATGTATATATATATATACATGTATATATATACTCTTAAGAGTCAATGGCCATCCAAAATCACCGGGAGAGATGACCCCTTAGCCTTTGTCAAGGCAGAATTCTAGGAGAAGGAAAACTCTGATATAACACCTGCAACCCTGATGGTATCCAATGATGTTGACTTGTTCTTCTTTTTGGTAAATATCATCTTGGTTAAGAGAGTGGGACTGGCTTTGTGCAGTGCCTTTGCTCACTATAAAAGCTTCACGGCACAGGCATTGCTTTATATCTGGAGATCTCTCTGCACTTGTCGTCACATGGTACCATGGGCCCAGCACTATGTGTCAATAATTGTCACAAGTGTAGTGTTTGTACCAGAGTTTTCAAGTCGCTGGCTGGACTAAAAAGTCACAGTCGTTCAGCGCATCGGTAGGGGTTCTCCTACATGGATATAAAGTAGTGGCCGTACTCGAAAACGAGTTGGCAGCCACCATATATATATATATAGATATATACATGTATATATATATACATGTATATATTTATATATATATACATGTATATATATATATATATATACATGTATATATATATATATATATATATACACATGTATATATATATATATACACATGTATATATATATATACAATTATATATATATATATATATACATGTATATATATATATATACATATATATATACATGTATATATATATATATATATACATGTATATATATATATATATACATGTATATATATATATATATATATACATGTATATATATATATATATATATATATACATGTATATATATATATATATATATATACATGTATATATATATATATATATATATATATACATATATATATATATACATGTATATATATATATATATATATATATACATATATATATATATACATGTATATATATAAATGTATATATATATATATATATATATATATATATATATATATATATATATATAAATGTATATATATGTAAGTATGTGTTTTCATTTTATTAATGTATATATATATATATATATATATATATATAGGTCCGGGGACCCGTCGGACAAATGAAAATAAAATTAAAAATAAAAGCAAAAACAAAAACCATAACCTACATAAAAATAACCACTACCACAGTCACCAACAGTCTTCTAAACAGGAAACTTCTTCCTCTTTTTTAGCCATAATGAATCTGGCAAAAGAACTGGAAAAAAACATTCGAGCTATCACCCAGCACCACCCTCCACTATCACCCCACTGCACAAACTCCCATTGCTGCCATTAACAAACAAACAAATTAACAACACACCAAAACAATTAAAACCATCCACTCTCGCCTCTACATTTTTGCTTAACGCCCAAGGCATCAGCCCTTCCACCAATACTCAAAAATGGAAGATCAAATTCCTGGAGGACTGGATTGATGTCCATCCAAACCACATCCCTTTCTTCGTCCTCACTGAAACCCATCTCAGTAACCTCCACTTGGAAGCCGAGGTGAAAGTGAAAAATTTCAAAGCCATCCGTGCTGATCGCGCTGACAGAAGAAAGGGCGGAACTGCCATTTATGTCCATAATTCTTTCTCAACAGAGGCTATGAACATATTCACTAATGGATACTGTGAAGCAGTCACTGTATTCAGTCAAACCAACAACCTATTAGTAGTTGGGCTCTATAGGCCACCCCAAACGCCTGTACCATGCTTCAAGGAATGCCTCAACAGCATAAAGTGTTTCATCCAAGAGTGTCACCCTGACAACATCTTAATGATGGGGGACTTCAACCTCCCCGGAGTTGACTGGTCCACAAACAGCCTGCCACCAGGTTCTTCTGCCTCAACCTCTGACAGGGAAGCTGTGGAATCGCTTCTTGACTTCATGGATGATTTCTTCCTATCCCAACTGGTGCTCGAACCAACGAGGTGCCACAAAAACGTCCTAGACTTAATTTTCAGCAATCACACTGACAATATCCACAATATTGCAGTGGAGAAAACTCTACTCTCTGATCATGACATGGTTCTCTGTGATCTGAGATTCCACCGTCCAATATACAAACCCAATGTCATCTCTCCTGTCCATCCGTTTGACGCTATGGATTTCCACAATGCAAACTGGGAAGCGATCAGTCATGATCTTGCACATGTCGACTGGTCCTTCACGCACACTCATACACCCACTAACATCAAAAAGTCCTGGCAGACATTTGTGGACACTGTTACAAACATATGTGCTAAACACACCCCATTAAGAACTATAAACAAATCTAAGAGCAGAATCCCTAGAAATAGAAAAACGCTCATCAGAAAAATTAAGAGAACGAACAAAAAAATCAACAAGCTGAAATACTGTCAGCAGCAACACATCAACTTGACTGCCATTTCATCACTAGAGATTAAAAAACATAACCTCCAAAACAACATAATGTCCCTCATCAACAATCAGAGAAGAGCTGAAGAGGCCTGGGCCATTGAGAAGATCAAACTCAATCCCAAAGTGTTCTTTTCATTTGCAAAAAAACACAAAATCACTGGCTCTACTGTTGGCCCTCTAATTGATGAAAATGGCACTCTTCAAGACAATGCTAAAACCATGGGTGAGATACTGCAGAAACAATACTGCTCTGTTTTCAGCAATCCTGATATGGCCGATCTGGGCTGTATCGGCGATGTTACTCCCCATTACACCTTATCGGACATAACGTTTGGCGCCCCTGATGTCCTGGCGGCAATAAAGGAAATCAAGCATAATTCAGCAGTAGGTCCCGATAGGTTCCCTGCTTGTGTCTTGGAGGCGTGTCAACACCAACTTGCATCTCCTCTTGCCAATCTGTGGCGGAACTCACTGGATGCTGGATATGTGCCAGAAAACCTTCTATCCCAGTCTGTTGTCCCAGTTTTCAAAAAGGGAAACAAATCCCTTGCCGTGAATTACCGTCCAATCTCACTCACCTCTCATATCATTAAGGTATTTGAGCGAGTGGTGAGATCGCGAATGACCCACTTCCTTGAGAGTAACAATATGCTGAACTCCAACCAGCATGGATTCCGTAATGGAAGGGATTGCCTGACGCAGCTACTGCATCACTTTGATGACATTTTGAGAGCCTTGGGAGAGGGTTCCAACACTGATGTTATCTACCTTGATTTCAGCAAGGCCTTTGACAGGGTTGATCATAACATTCTACTGAGAAAGCTGTCCAATATTGGTGTCACTGGAAAGCTGCTGCAGTGGATCAAGAGCTTCCTGTCAAACAGAACCCAACATGTTGTAGTTGAGGGAGTCAAATCAAGCCCAGCCAAAGTCAGTAGTGGGGTCCCACAAGGCACTGTGTTGGGCCCACTTCTCTTCATCATCTATATTAATGACATCACTGACATCATCAAACACAGCAACATTAAAATTTTCGCTGATGATTCCAAGCTCCAAAAGGTCATCAATGGCGTGGATGACCGGATAAGCCTTCAGTCAGACCTACTGGCTGTTACCCAATGGGCAGAAAAGAACAACATGTTACTGAACGAAGACAAATTTGAACTGATCCACTTTGGAAAAGAGGATGCTCTGAAACTCCCGTACTCCCTTTCCTCCGGGGAAACTCTCGTGGCATCTAACAACATCAGAGACTTGGGAGTAACCGTGGACAGCAATATAAGCTGGACCACGCATATAAGCAGCAAAGTTGACATGGCCCGCAGAATGTGTTCCTGGATCCTCAGAACCTTCCAGTCGAGAGATTCCCGCACCATTATCCTTCTCTTCTCTACTTTCGCCCGACCACACCTTGAATACTGTTGTCCACTGTGGTCTCCCCACACGAAACAAAGTATCATGAAACTTGAAGCTCCTCAAAGGGCAATCACGAAAAAGATAGATGGCATGTCAGACCTTGAGTACTGGGGTCGATTAGAAAACCTGAAACTTTACTCACTCCAACGTCGCCGTGAGCGTTATATTATCTGCATGATGTGGAAAATGTTCCATCATCACTGCCCAAATGA
>OZ024761.1:10785237-10792737 GCA_964016885.1 Eledone cirrhosa | reverse complement strand
TGTGTCATTCTCGATAAAAGCACTGGATATGTAGTCCTGATGAATTCTAACAAGAATGAAACGCGTAGATTACTTCCCTTGCTTTTATCGAGAATCTAATTGTAATACGTGACGTATTCTATTCTATAGCGATTAGGTCTTCAAAATGTTTATTATAAACATACAGAATATTTTCGAATATTCTATATCTATATTCACATATATATCGCTATTTCAGAGCATTTATTCCAATTTCTAATTTCTGCCGGACCGGCAACCGCTCTTTCAAACCAGTTCCTGTACACAGCTAAGTATTCTATAAGTCTCTAGCTGTGTCATTCTCGATAAAAGCACTGGATATGTAGTCCTGATGAATTCTAACAAGAATGAAACGCGTAGATTACTTCCCTTGCTTTTATCGAGAATCTAATTGTAATACGTGACGTATTCTATTCTATAGCGATTAGGTCTTCAAAATGTTTATTATAAACATACAGAATATTTTCGAATATTCTATATCTATATTCACATATATATCGCTATTTCAGAGCATTTATTCCAATTTCTAATTTCTGCCGGACCGGCAACCGCTCTTTCAAACCAGTTCCTGTACACAGCTAAGTATTCTATAAGTCTCTAGCTGTGTCATTCTCGATAAAAGCACTGGATATGTAGTCCTGATGAATTCTAACAAGAATGAAACGCGTAGATTACTTCCCTTGCTTTTATCGAGAATCTAATTGTAATACGTGACGTATTCTATTCTATAGCGATTAGGTCTTCAAAATGTTTATTATAAACATACAGAATATTTTCGAATATTCTATATCTATATTCACATATATATCGCTATTTCAGAGCATTTATTCCAATTTCTAATTTCTGCCGGACCGGCAACCGCTCTTTCAAACCAGCTCCTGTACACAGCTAAGTATTCTATAAGTCTCTAGCTGTGTCATTCTCGATAAAAGCACTGGATATGTAGTCCTGATGAATTCTAACAAGAATGAAACGCGTAGATTACTTCCCTTGCTTTTATCGAGAATCTAATTGTAATACGTGACGTATTCTATTCTATAGCGATTAGGTCTTCAAAATGTTTATTATAAACATACAGAATATTTTCGAATATTCTATATCTATATTCACATATATATATATATATGTGTATGTGTATATATATATATATATATATATGTGTGGGTATGTATGTGTATGTGTGTATATGCATGAGTGTGTTTTATATGTGTGTAGATATGTGTATGTATGTATATATATATATATGTATATATATATATATATATATATATATATATATATATATATATATATATGTGTGTTGTGAACGGATATATATATATGTATGTATGTATGTTTATGTATATATACGTGTATATGTGTATATGTCTATGTATTTATATGTGTATATGTATGTGTCTCTATATGTATGCATGTGTGTATGTGTATGTGTATTTATATGGTGTGTGTATGTATATGTATGTGTATGTATGTGTTTATGTATATGTGTGTGTATATGTATGTATATATACGTATATATATATATATATATATGTATATGTATGTATATTGATGTATATTTTATATTTTACTTGTTTATATATGTGTGTATATATGTATGTATATGTGTGTGTATATATGTATATATATATATATATATATATGCAATATTAAATAAATGGAAAACTATATTTATAAAACCATATTTATTTCATTATATATATTTCGGGGATATCATATTAACAATATGCTATGCCTTCATCAGACAAAATACAATATAAACTGTTTTATAGATAAATATATTCGACATACCGTAATAAACATCAACTTCATTTGAAGAGGTTTACTCTAGCAGTGAAAATACAGAGAGAAAGAAAGAGAGAGAGAAAAGAGGGAAATAAGAAAGAAAGAGAGACAAAACGAAGAAAAGGAAGAAAAAAAGTTGGAAATTGAGAACAGAACACAACCTTTCGTGCCGAGGAAACCGAAGATCAATATGAAGGACCACAAGAGGAATTTTGAGATTGACCTGCCAGTTAGATTGATCGCACTTTCAAAATCGGACCTGGGCAAATTAAGCAAAAACATTCCTGACAGGGTGATACTGCAAATTAAGAACTTGGATTATGTATCTAACCTGAGCTTGTGGAAGCGAACTGGAGAGGTTGTTGAGTGGTTTAGGCAAATTAAATATAACAATAATAATATGTTTATTCAACTTGATATAGCTAACTATTATTCTTCTATTACCCCTAGTCTACTAAATAAGGCACTAAATTACGCATTCAAACATACGGACCTAACTAGCAAAGAAATGCATATTATATTATCGGCTAGGAAAACTTTGATAGAATTTGATGACAAATTATGGACCAGAGCAGATAGAGATAGCAATTTTGACATAACTATGGGATCTTCCGACTCAGCTCAGGTAACTGACCTTGTGGGCTTATTTTTAATCAATTCGCTACATAGGAAAATACCTGGTACTACCGGAGGTTTATATAGGGATGACATGCTTTTACTTATTAATAATAATAGCCCTGAACTAAATAGAAAATGTAAACAAATTACAAAATTTTTTAATTACTTTAACCTTAAAATAGAAATTGAGAACAACCATAGAATAGTCAATTTCCTAGATATAACATTAAATCTCAACACATGTCTCCACTATCCTTTTCACAAGTTGAATGAAAACTTAAACTATGTCAACTTTAACTCTAACCACCCCAGATCTCTCAAAAACACTATAGTAAACTCAGTCCAAAAACGTATCTCTAGGATCTCGTCGAATAGAAAGATTTTTGACGAAAAGGCCCAATACTATAATGATGCACTAGCTAGGGCAGGGTATGCTGATAAGATTGTGTACATAGATAATGATAAACAAACTAAACAAAGTAACAACTTTTTTAATTACGGCAACAACATTAACAACTATAATAGAAAGCATTACAATAATTCCAAAGGACAAAAAAGAAATAGAACTAGGAACATAATTTGGTTTGCCCCCCCTTTCTCACTAAACATTAAAACCCACATCGCTAAATTATTTTTCAAAGCTCTTGATAATCGCTTCCCTAGAACACATAGGTACCACTCAATCTTCAATAGGCATACAATTAAATTAACCTACTCATCCACCAAAAATTTAGCACAAAATATTAATAGAATAAATAATAGGAACTTAAAACCTACTGATAATAGCATAAATAATATACAAGTTAACAAATGTAACTGTAGAGATAGATCTAAATGTCCGTTAAATAACAACTGCTTAGTTAAAAATATAGTATACAATTGTAATGTTAATACTGACTCTAATTCTTTTAACTACGTCGGTTCCACATCGACGGAATTTAAACTTCGCTATAATAACCACAAGAATTCTTTCACAGATCCAAATAAAAAATCTTCAACGGCACTATCAGGTGTACTCTGGCAACTTAAGCTACATAACGTTAGATATTCGACGGCTTGGAATATAGTCTCAAGAGGGATTCCTTTTAATTCATCCTCTGAGACATGTGACCTCTGCGCAGAGGAGATATTCTTTATACTAAAATCTAAAAATTCCCTTAACCTACGGACAAATTTATTCAGTTGTTGCAAACATAGATTAAACTCAACGTTTAAATATAAATTTAAATTTAAAATGTAGTATATTTAGTTTGATTTATATTTATATGAGTACTAGCCGATAAATCTTTTGATTCCTAAATCTTTGATTCCCTCTTTTTACTCTTTTTATTGTTTATTTTATTTTATTTATTTTTATTTTTATTTTTATTTTTATTTTTATTTTTATTTTTATTTTTATCTAAACATTCCTCATGAAAAATTAAGCTACCCTAAAAGCCGATGCTCCAAATTTTTTGAATTAACCTTACACTTGATAAACTTATATATTAAATATAGGAACATATGTAGACATTATTGGACATCATAATCTTTTTTTGAGATATTCCTTGCTAGATGTGATTTGATAGATAATTTTTGGCTTTGTCTTATAGTGAACTTGGCAATATATTGTCAATTAACTTTGAAGGGTTGTTCTTTGTGGTTTATTTTTATTTTCATTTTTATTTTTATTTTTATTTTTATTTTTATTTTTATTTTTATTTTATTTTTATTCTTTTAGTATTGTAGTATTCTATAATATTTTTATTTTTTATTTTATTTTATTTTTATTTTTAATATTTTTATATGTAAAGTTTTAATACGTAATATTTTTAATACGTAGTATTTTTAATATGCAATATTTTTATTATGTAATATTCTTTCGTAATATTCTTTTTTAGTTTTCTATTCTATATTTTTATATTTTTATATATTTTTACTTATTATCATTATTATTGTTATCTCTGCTTATAATATAATATATATTTTCGATTAGTATATTGAAACCTGCTCTCTATTTCTGCTTGATAGATAATCTTGTAGAGTAATCGCAAGAATAATAATACGCTCAAATTTTTATACCACATTGAGAATGTTTTCCGGTAACTTTGAATTTGCGGAGTGAATCAGTTGGATTCACATAGACATATGAATTTTTTTAAAAACTAAACATAAGATAATGAATTTTCACGCATTGTGAATACTTGTTTCATTCATGAATACTGATATTTACAATATAGTGTAAGTTTTATAAATACTAATACATTAAAACATAGGGTTTTCTACGCCTCGAATATGTCTGGCTATTTTTAAATTTTTTCTCTCTATATCTCTCTATATCTCTCTATATATCTCCCTTACATTAATACTTGAGCTAAATAAATAAATAAATAAATAAATAAATAAATAAATGCATCATTGATACACTTACTCAAAATGACCTCCCACTACCTAATTTTTCTATATCTATATTTATATATGTATCTATCTCTATTTCCTCTCTCTCTCTCTCTATATATATATATCTCTTTCTGTCTCTTTACATGAAGCTCTTCGCTTTATCTATTTTTCCATCTCTCTATTTTGTCCCATGCATTTCTTCTTTTTCTTTTTCTTCTTTTTTTTTCTTCTTTTTCTTCCTTTTCTTCGTTTTGTCTCTCTTTCTTTCTTATTTCCCTCTTTTCTCTCTCTCTTTCTTTCTCTCTGTATTTTCACTGCTAGAGTAAACCTCTTCAAATGAAGTTGATGTTTATTACGGTATGTCGAATATATTTATCTATAAAACTGTTTATATTGTATTTTGTCTGATGAAGGCATAGCATATTGTTAATATGATATCCCCGAAATATATATAATGAAATAAATATGGTTTTATAAATATAGTTTTCCATTTATTTAATATTGTAAATATACTCCAAGTATTTGTCGAGTGCTTTTATATCAGTTATAAATATTTACTAGTTGTAACCCAACAATTTTAAATATAACTTTACATGTATATATATATATGTATATTTTCTTAATATATTTCTTTTTTCTTTTTCTTTTTATTTCTAAATTTATAGATACATTTATAAATAGGCAGCTTGCTGACACCGCTAAATACTGACCTCTCCCCCCCCCCACCTACTTTCTGTATCTGGATCTAAATATGTGTGGCAGTGTTTATGTGCGCGCATTAATGTCCATATGCTTATGATAATTGTATATACACATATATGTGTGTGGGGGTGTGTGTGTGAATGTATGTTCGTGGTTGTGTGTATGTCTATGCGTATACGCGCGTGTGTGTGTGAATGTACGTATATGTGTGAGTATATGAATGTGTGTATATATTTATTTTTATATTTATATGCGTATACGTATTTTATCTGTAGATTATAAACATACAGAGACATTAGCCTTGAATTTTTGTATTTACATACATCTTTTCAGCATGCGTATGCATGTGAACATATATATTTTTATGCATATCTGTGAACGAAGTTACTTACATATATACACACACCTAACTGTATGAACTTTTTGTGTTTTCATTGGTCAATTTGAACTCTGTTCCCAAACAGACCTGTAATTTTGAATTGTTGTTATTATCAATAAATATATTTCATTATTTCTGAAGACGGCATATATATGTGTTGGTATGTATATTTAATTTTGATAGTTTGTATAGTTTTGTATAATTTTGTATAATTTTGTACATAGATCTGTTGAATATGCATGCCAATTCTAACAAATATATATCCTAGAAACGATCGCTAAATAATGAACTTTTTTGTTTAATATAAGGAACTGTTTCATTGTTTTATTCATTATTTTTTAAATATTTTATTTACATATATATATATATATATATATATATATATATATATATATATATATATATATATATAAAAACAAATAACGAAACGAAATTAAATTTCGTTTCGTTTGTAACTCACTTTTGTATGACTGACGCTTAAACAATTAAGTTAAAGATGTACATCCATATATGTATACTGAAATACTAGTATGTATATGAATACACACACGTATACATATGTAGATGTACCAAGTTTTTTTCACTGGTCACTTTACTGTGAGTGGCCAGCTATTCTGTATGTAAACACACAGACAAACCGGTTTTTAGAGTCATACTGGTTTTTGAGGAAACACCTTTCCTCTATTCTCCAGAAAGCCAGACAAGGAATATTGAACTAGTTTCGTTGTTGTTACAACTCATCAGCAATATTTACCTATCTTCCGGCCTCTCTAGAGAATCGTAAAAGCACATATCGTTATATGCTTTTTCTATGAAAATTAGTAGTGGGCAAACTAATTTGCATAGAGTGTGAGTAAGTACCGGTTCAACGGAGACGATAAAAACAAATAACGAAACGAAATTAAATTTCGTTTCGTTTGTAACTCACTTTTGTATGACTGACGCTTAAACAATTAAGTTAAAGATGTACATCCATATATGTATACTGAAATACTAGTATGTATATGAATACACACACGTATACATATGTAGATGTACCAAGTTTTTTTCACTGGTCACTTTACTGTGAGTGGCCAGCTATTCTGTATGTAAACACTCAGACAAACCGGTTTTTAGAGTCATACTGGTTTTTGAGGAAACACCTTTCCTCTATTCTCCAGAAAGCCAGACAAGGAGTATTGAACTAGTTTCGTTGTTGTTACAACTCATCAGCAATATTTACCTATCTTCCGGCCTCTCTAGAGAATCGTAAAAGCACATATCGTTATATGCTTTTTCTATGAAAATTAGTAGTGGGCAGACTAATTTGCATAGAGTGTGAGTAAGTACCGGTTCAACGGAGACGATAAAAACAAATAACTAAACGAAATTATATTTCGTTTCGTTTGTAACTCATTTTTGTATGACTGACGCTTAAACAATTAAGTTAAAGATGTACATCCATATATGTATACTGAAATACTAGTATGTATATGAATACACACACGTATACATATGTAGATGTACCAAGTTTTTTTCACTGGTCACTTTACTGTGAGTGGCCAGCTATTCTGTATGTAAACACACAGACAAACCGGTTTTTAGAGTCATACTGGTTTTTGAGGAAACACCTTTCCTCT
>OZ024761.1:10762737-10775237 GCA_964016885.1 Eledone cirrhosa | reverse complement strand
ATATATATATATATATGTGCATGCTACTGTACGTCTGTATACATATATGTATGTACGTATACATGCATACTTACATTTAAGTAAGTGCCATACTAAGAGTGAGAAATGAAATTTCGTTTTCATTTTGTTTCAATTTATCGTTTTCGGTATGCCTGACCGATTTAACTCACTCAATATGCAAATTAGGCTGCTCAGCCGTTAATTTTCATAAGGAAAGTATATACTTTCGAACGTTCAACTATCTGGCAGATGGGTAAACGGTGCTGATGATAGCTAACAAGCTTGAAACTAGTACATCGTTCCTGTGTCAGTGTTGAACAAAAAGGTGACGTGGTTGCCTTAACACCGTATGGCATAAATTCAGGCTGTTCAGTTTGTTTACAAACGAACAAAGCGACGTTAGCGCCGCTAAACTGATACGTGCATATATGTATGTGTACCTGTATGCATATGTATGTATATATGTATATATATATATATATATGTGCATGCTACTGTACGTCTGTATACATATATGTATGTACGTATACATGCATACTTACATTTAAGTAAGTGCCATACTAAGAGTGAGAAATGAAATTTCGTTTTCATTTTGTTTCAATTTATCGTTTTCGGTATGCCTGACCGATTTAACTATGGTAATGGCTGCCTTTTATTTTTTAAACGATGGCAGATTCTTTAGTTTCTTTCGCAGCATCTTGTTCCTTGTTTCATATAAGTAAATAATTAAAACATTTTAGCGAGAAAGATATTAAAAAGACTGACATGGTTTTCGAAAAATAAAAGGCAGCCATTACCCTCCCATGATGCAACGGGGCAGGTAAATGATTTGGCGATTTAGCGACATCAGTTCCTTAAATTTCCCCGAGCCGAAATCTTAGTATTTATTTGTATATACTTACATTGTTTGCATATAAGGTAGGCTTAAAAGTTCATAGGCTCACTATGAAAGAGTGATGCTAGGGCTGTGCAATCTTGCATGTTGAAAAATAAACCTCATTTGGTCATTCCATGACAGTATCTTGGTCAGCCTATGAAGGATTGATGCTAGAGCTATGCAATCTTGCATGTTAAAAAATAAACCTCATATGGTCATTCCATGAGAGTATCTTGGTCAGCCTATGAAGGAGTGATGCTAGGGCTGTGCAATCTTGCATGTGGAAAAATAAACCCCATTTGGTCATTCCATGTGAGTATCTTGGTCAGCCTATGAAGGAGTGATGCTAGAGCTGTGCAATCTTGCATGTTGAAAAATAAACCTCATTTGGTCATTCCATGAGAGTATCTTGGTCAGCCTATGAAGGAGTGATGCTAGGGCTGTGAAATCTTGCATGTTGAAAAATAAACCTCATTTGGTCATTCCATGAGAGTATCTTGGTCAGCCTATGAAGGAGTGATGCTAGAGCTGTGAAATCTTGCATGTTGAAAAATAAACCTCATTTGGTCATTCCATGAGAGTATCTTGGTCAGCCTATGAAGGAGTGATGCTATATATATATATATATATATAGTTATATATACATGTATATATATATATATATACATGTATATATATATACATGTATATATATATATACATGAGAGATTTGCATGACGTGGAGGTGGATGTCTTCAAGAAACATCTCGACACCTTGTTATCCAGGATCCCGGATGAGCCCACAGCAAGACACGAGGGAAACCTAAGGGCAGCAGCAACAAACTCCCTCTTACACCAGTGGGCAACCTATACAGGCTGGAGATAAAATGTGTAGCAACAAGGGTGGTGCCCCAGCATGGCCTCAGCCGGATGGCTGAAACAGGTAAAAGAGTACTTGGCTTACACCCTACTAAATGTTCTGGAGACAAGCCTCTTAGCTATATATCATAGTTCTTCAATCCTTCATCTTCCACAGTTGGTGAAGTATTTCGATTTGATATGACGTTCGCAGAGTTAGATTTAGGACGTGGTGGCGTTCATGGCTTTCTTAGTGTTGTTACTAGAAAGGGTCGACTCTGTCTTTCACACTTCAGGTTTTTTCATGAATTAAATATCCATTTTCTTTCTGATCGGTCTAACAATGATTTGAACCTACAATGACTCCGTCTGTAATAATGTTCTCTTATTTGAAATATGTCATACCTAACTCCCGTGTCTGTGTGTGTGAAAAATATTCCAACTTAGAGCGACGTGCCCGTAAATTGTTTAGCCTGATTCCTATATATCGATAATGTGTTCGGTGCGTAATATTTGAACCTTCATTGAGGGTCTTCGCCGTAATTTCCCGTAGCTCCGACTAGAAGTCATTATGTAGTTTTTTCGTCCGTTAAAAATAATGATTAAAACAATTCTATATGCACAGTTATATACACCTCTTCATCACATATTATATTATTTCCACCAATAACTACATTATATCCTTAAATAAGGCACCAAGACATATAATTTGTAAATAAAAGATAAAATATTAAAACCTCAAGTTTTCAATAATTTTACCCGACCTTTGTGTTCTCAGTGTTTAGATTAATCCATAATTTTATGATTTTGGAGCAGATAACTTATAGAACCAGTCATGTACTGGGATCAATTTAACGAATTAGTTCCTCCCCGCAAATTACTTGACTTTTGCTTAAGTAAGACATACTCACAGAATGTATCGATGTATATGTATGAAAGTATATATATATAATAATAATATATATATATATATATATATATTTATGTATATATTTGTATATTTTAAGTTTACAATAAAAATAGACAAACAATTTAATGATAATATGAAATGAAATTATTATTATTTATTAATAATATTTTTATTGTTTTCACTGCATTAACTTCTGAGTGTGACTTTGTTTTTCTCTTACTATTTTCAACTGTAAATGGAGGCTGAGAGGAAATTGGATTATTACTAACGTTTACTGGATTGTGGTGTTTCTTTGTTTTATATTTCAATCAGTGGACATCAGGATAGCTTTCTATATACCTGGGATAAATGTAAAGAGTACCGTCTTTCATCTGCAGTACAATGGTGATGTCTTCTTATATTTACATTTACTTCTGCAATACTGTATATTGTAGTCTTTTCATTATTTTAAATATTTCTATCATGTCACTCGTTTGATATATCTCCCCGAAAGATGTAGTTATTCAGGGCTTTACATTGGAATAGTGTACTACTACTATTTAAATATTAGTCCTTTAAATATATATTTCTATCATGTCCCCCCCCCCCCCTCTTAGATTTATCTCCTCTAAATTTGCAATCCCTAAAGTTTAACATCTTTCTTCAGAAGATAGATTTCTTAATAATTCTGGTGTTTTCTGTTTTGTTCATTTCTGGATTCCTTCAATAGCGTCTCCCCAAAACAATATTCTAGGTGGTATCACACATATCATTGAACTAGTATTTTAGACCTCTCGGCAAAGGAATGTTTTATTATTCCTATCATCTGAATTCCTTTTTTTTTTCTTCAACATGTTTAGCCATCTTTAAAATCATATTCATACATATTCACAAGTCCTCGTGGAAGGGTATAAGAGACATGTATAAATATAGCTGCATATTACTACAAAATAACTTGAACCATATCGCGAAACATTTTGTAAAGTATCTCTGTAATTATTCTCATTTCGATTTTCTGTAGAATGTATTGACGTTTAAAATAGAGATAATTGCCCTTCTTCTAATAATCTGTATGTCCATTCCATGTTTAGTCTCACAAAATATTGTTAATGCAAGATTTTGCTCTAACGTAATAAATGTTACTTTTAAAAGACCGAAGTTCTCAATTTTCTTCTTTCTCTTGTATATTGATATCAAAAGGCTGACAAATGTATGCATTATGTGATAGGGAGGGAAAACCCACGACCTTCTTCTCTCGTTACAGATGGCTAACTGACAACGTCTTTCGCAGGAGTGACTCGTACTGTACGACAATGAACAATACTGCCTTTTATATACCGTGACAACTGGAAAGACGTGACAGATAAGGATACACTCTGCTCTCCTTATCAACATTGTCCGAGTCTGAGGACCTTTCCTCCCTGGTTAAGGAGTGAGATAAAATATTAGGGATCAATCTCTACTAATAATTTCATTAAATCATATTTAACCAGAGACTGTTATGTCGTGGTTGTTGCTATATTTTATAGTCGTGGTTTCAATGTTTAACAGCGGTTGTATAATTAGCTTTATCTAATTATTATCAAACAAAACAGATTTATATATTGTCGCCGTTGTACGTTAAAATCACATATATATTTATATACACACCAAGGATGGAGGGACGACGGAATTGAAAACTATTATTGCTGAGTACATCACGGCAAGATCTAATCTAATACACACACACACACACACACTCTCCCGTATATATTTAATAATCAGCTATGACCATGAAGAAGGTCCCTGTAGATCATCTGGTTGTAGGATCTAATGAACCCGAAAGAAAGTGAAAATATATTTTATGAAAGCCCCAGAAGAATAAATGTAAACATTGACCCGATTCTAGTAGAAATAACAATGAGAAAGCCATGAACGCCAGCACATCTATTTTGCTTGGAAATTGAAAGTAGGTTTATAAATATTAATTTTTTTCTGATGTTCTTGTATCTGTTTCGTTGGCCTAATGGTAGGTGTTAGAGACTATGTAGACACTGATGTGGTGTTCAATCTGAGTCCGAATCTGTACTATATACTTTTAAATTTAAATTTTTCTCTAGCAAAGTAAAAAATGAAATTATTGTCTATAGACTTTGACTGAGATCGAAACCCAGAGCAGGTTCTCCACCGTCTCTAATACCTACCATTAGGCCACGGAGACAGATATAAAAACAGTGTGAAAATTAATATTTATAAAGTTACTTTTTTATTTTTGTTTTATACTATAAAAAAATATAATACGACACACTGCCAGTGATTGAACCCCGGACCTGGACCGGCTCTTATACTTACCACTAGGCTAAAGGGACGGTTACGGAAATCTATTGAAAATTGATATTTATAAACCTACTTTTTCATTACTAGAAAAAACCGGAAGTGGAGAAAATTGAAAAACATCTTTTTCTTCCTCTGATTTCTTTTTTATCCAAAATTTGGATTTAAGTCAGAGACGAGTTATCGTTCGTGGCAAAAATTTCGTTTTTGTTTGAAAAATCAGAGGAAGAAAAAGAAAAAGTTTTTCAATTTTCTCCACTTCCGGTTTTTCCTAGTATAGGTAAGTAAATATTAATTTTCAATGCATTTTTCTCACCGTCCCTGTGGCCTAATGGTAAGTACTAGAGACGGTGGAGATCCTGATTTAGGGTTCGATTTCCGTCAGGTTCTATACTAATAACTGCGTATTTGTTGCTTTTATTAAGTAAGATTTGAACTAATAATGCTGTACTTTGTAGTAATGTCCCATATTATATTCAACATATTTTAATTAAAATTTTTTTTTTTTTTTATAAAGGAAAGAACAAAAAACCTTATTGAAATTAAGAAATGAATTTTATTCAGTAAAGTTGTTTTTATTTTGTTTTCACTTCATTAACTGCTGAATACGTCTTTTGTTTTTGATTCTTTCTAACCATTGTTTACTGCAAATGGTGACTGCAACGAATCTGGATTATTACCAAGTTTCACTGGATGATGGCATTATTTTTTTGTATTATTTTGTTGTCAGTGGACATCTGGACATCTATCTAAATACCTGGAATAAACACAAGGTGTGTGTTTTACGTAACATTTCATTTTAATGTCTGATGTTCCTGTATATCACATTTAAAATGTAACCAATAAACCAGACAGGGAGGCGACATCAAAATAAACCACACAGACGAGGTACGAATAATCTAAAATTAATTTTAACAAACTATAAACGATGTTTAAAGAGAGACAAACATTAAAAAAAGAATTTCAAACAAACACGTAAAAACACAAAGACAGTTACAGCCATAATCCAATATCTGAAGATCAAGATCAACATTTTTCACGATAGAAATAAAACTAAATATGTAAAGTTTAGTGGCCCCTGATTTACTTGCTTTTAATTTCATTTTGATAATCTGTATTCTGTAGACATATATTTATGATTTTAATGATGAAATTTCCTCTTGTCTTTAAAAGATTATTACTTATAAAAATTATAATAGTCACCTCCTCCTCTCGATTAATATATAGCATCATTCGAGGTAGCTTACCCACAGGAGTTCCTCAACTGGGCGGTTTCAACTGTTGGGTGGGCGATGAGCAGCTGAACAGAAAATTGAGGGCCATTGGAAACTTTGGTGGCCGATATAGAATTTTGAGATTTAAGAAGGTATGCTACCCGAAAACCTATTCAAGGAATATATGCAAAGAACCTGAATAAAAATCAGGAAGCTTATTGGGAAAATTAAACCAGGAACAAACATTTACGAAACATATTTGGTATACTTTGGAATATTTACTATACAGGTGGCTGGTGGAACATTTTTTCATGTGAATGTGGGTAATGACGACAAAATATTTGGCAACACTTGGCTTACACCCTACTAAATGTTCTGGAGACAAGTCTGTTAGCTATATATCATAGTTCTTCAATCCTTCATCTTCCACAGTTGGTGAAGTATTTCGATTTGATATGACGTTCGCAGAGTTAGATTTAGGACGTGGTGGCGTTCATGGCTTTCTTAGTGTTGTTACTAGAAAGGGTCGACTCTGTCTTTCACACTTCAGGTTTTTTCATGAATTAAATATCCATTTTCTTTCTGATCGGTCTAATAATGATTTGAACCTACAATGACTCCGTCTGTAATAATGTTCTCTTATTTGAAATATGTCATACCTAACTCCCGTGTCTGTGTGTGTGAAAAATATTCCAACTTAGAGCGACGTGCCCGTAAATTGTTTAGCCCGATTCCTATATATCGATAATGTGTTCGGTGCGTAATATTTGAACCTTCATTGAGGGTCTTTGCCGTAATTTCCCGTAGCTCCGACTAGAAGTCATTATGTAGTTTTTTCGTCCGTTAAAAATAATGATTAAAACAATTCTATATGCACAGTTATATACACCTCTTCATCACATATTATATTATTTCCACCAATAACTACATTATATCCTTAAATAAGGCACCAAGACATATAATTTGTAAATAAAAGATAAAATATTAAAACCTCAAGTTTTCAATAATTTTACCCGACCTTTGTGTTCTCAGTGTTTAGATTAATCCATAATTTTATGATTTTGGAGCAGATAACTTATAGAACCAGTCATGTACTGGGATCAATTTAACGAATTAGTTCCTCCCCGCAAATTACTTGACTTTTGCTTAAGTAAGACATACTCACAGAATGTATCGATGTATATGTATGAAAGTATATATATATAATAATAATATATATATATATATATATATATATATATATATATATTTATGTATATATTTGTATATTTTAAGTTTACAATAAAAATAGACAAACAATTTAATGATAATATGAAATGAAATTATTATTATTTATTAATAATATTTTCATTGTTTTTACTGCATTAACTTCTGAGTGTGACTTTGTTTTTCTCTTACTATTTTCAACTGTAAATGGAGGCTGAGAGGAAATTGGATTATTACTAACGTTTACTGGATTGTGGTGTTTCTTTATTGTTTTATATTTCAATCAGTGGACATCAGGATAGCTTTCTATATACCTGGGATAAATGTAAAGAGTACCGTCTTTCATCTGCAGTACAATGGTGATGTCTTCTTATATTTACATTTACTTCTGCAATACTGTATATTGTAGTCTTTTCATTATTTTAAATATTTCTATCATGTCACTCGTTTGATATATCTCCCCGAAAGATGTAGTTAGTCAGGACTTTACATTGGAATAGTGTACTACTACTATTTAAATTTTAGTCCTTTAAATATATATTTCTATCATGTCCCCCCACCCCACCCTCTTAGATTTATCTACTCTAAATTTGCAATCCCTAAAGTTTAACATCTTTCTTCAGAAGATAGATTTCTTAATAATTCTGGTGTTTTCTGTTTTGTTCATTTCTGGATTCCTTCAATAGCGTCTCCCCAAAACAATATTCTAGGTGGTATCACACATATCATTGAACTAGTATTTTAGACCTCTCGGCAAAGGAATGTTTTATTATTCCTATCATCTGAATTCCTTTTTTTTTTCTTCAACATGTTTAGCCATCTTTAAAATCATATTCATACATATTCACAATTCCTCGTGGAGGGGTATAAGAGACATGTATAAATATAGCTGCATATTACTACAAAATAACTTGAACCATATCGCGAAACATTTTGTAAAGTATCTCTGTAATTATTCTCATTTCGATTTTCTGTAGAATGTATTGACGTTTAAGATAGAGACAATTGCCCTTCTTCTAATAATCTCTTTGTCCATTCCATGTTTAGTCTCACAAAATATTGTTAATGCAAGATTTTGCTCTAATGTAATAAATGTTACTTTTAAAAGACCGAAGTTCTCAATTTTCTTCTTTCTCTTGTATATTGATATCAAAAGGCTGACAAATGTATGCATTATGTGATAGGGAGGGAAAACCCACGACCTTCTTCTCTCGTTACAGAAGGCTAACTGACAACGTCTTTCGCAGGAGTGACTAGTACTGTACAACAATGAACAATACTGCCTTTTATATACCGTGACAACTGGAAAGACGTGACAGATAAGGATACACTCTGCTCTCCTTATCAACATTGTCCGAGTCTGAGGACCTTTCCTCCCTGGTTAAGGAGTGAGATAAAACATTAGGGATCAATCTCTACTAATAATTTCATTAAATCATATTTAACCAGAGACTGTTATGTCGTGGTTGTTGCTATATTTTATAGTCGTGGTTTCAATGTTTAACAGCGGTTGTATAATTAGCTTTATCTAATTATTATCAAACAAAACAGATTTATATATTGTCGCCGTTGTACGTTAAAATCACATATATATTTATATACACACCAAGGATGGAGGGACGACGGAATTGAAAACTATTATTGCTGAGTACATCACGGCAAGATCTAATCTAATACACACACACACACACACACACTCTCCCGTATATATTTAATAATCAGCTATGACCATGAAGAAGGTCCCTGTAGATCATCTGGTTGTAGGATCTAATGAACCCGAAAGAAAGTGAAAATATATTTTATGAAAGCCCCAGAAGAATAAATGTAAACATTGACCCGATTCTAGTAGAAATAACAATGAGAAAGCCATGAACGCCAGCACATCTATTTTGCTTGGAAATTGAAAGTAGGTTTATAAATATTAATTTTTTTCTGATGTTCTTGTATCTGTTTCGTTGGCCTAATGGTAGGTGTTAGAGACTATGTAGACACTGATGTGGTGTTCAATCTGAGTCCGAATCTGTACTATATACTTTTAAATTTAAATTTTTCTCTAGCAAAGTAAAAAATGAAATTATTGTCTATAGACTTTGACTGAGATCGAAACCCAGAGCAGGTTCTCCACCGTCTCTAATACCTACCATTAGGCCACGGAGACAGATATAAAAACAGTGTGAAAATTAATATTTATAAAGTTACTTTTTTATTTTTGTTTTATACTATAAAAAAATATAATACGACACACTGCCAGTGATTGAACCCCGGACCTGGACCGGCTCTTATACTTACCACTAGGCTAAAGGGACGGTTACGGAAATCTATTGAAAATTGATATTTATAAACCTACTTTTTCATTACTAGAAAAAACCGGAAGTGGAGAAAATTGAAAAACATCTTCTTTTTCTGCTTCTGATTTTTTTTTTATCCAAAATTTGGATTTAAGTCAGAGACGAGTTATCGTTCGTGGCAAAAATTTCGTTTTTGTTTGAAAAATCAGAGGAAGAAAAAGAAAAAGTTTTTCAATTTTCTCCACTTCCGGTTTTTTCTAGTATAGGTAAGTAAATATTAATTTTCAATGCATTTTTCTCACCGTCCCTGTGGCCTAATGGTAAGTACTAGAGACGGTGGAGATCCTGATTTAGGGTTCGATTTCCGTCAGGTTCTATACTAATAACTGCGTATTTGTTGCTTTTATTAAGTAAGATTTGAACTAATAATGCTGTACTTTGTAGTAATGTCCCATATTATATTCAACATATTTTAATTAAAATTTGTTTTTTTTTTATAAAAGAAAGAACAAAAAACCTTATTGAAATTAAGAAATGAATTTTATTCAGTAAAGTTGTTTTTATTTTGTTTTCACTTCATTAACTGCTGAATACGTCTTTTGTTTTTGTTTTTGATTCTTTCTAACCATTGTTTACTGCAAATGGTGACTGCAACGAATCTGGATTATTACCAAGTTTCACTGGATGATGGCATTATTTTTTTGTATTATTTTGTTGTCAGTGGACATCTGGACATCTATCTAAATACCTGGAATAAACACAAGGTGTGTGTTTTACGTAACATTTCATTTTAATGTCTGATGTTCCTGTATATCACATTTAAAATGTAACCAATAAACCAGACAGGGAGGCGACATCAAAATAAACCACACAGACGAGGTACGAATAATCTAAAATTAATTTTAACAAACTATAAACGATGTTTAAAGAGAGACAAACATTAAAAAAAGGATTTCAAACAAACACGTAAAAACACAAAGACAGTTACAGCCATAATCCAATATCTGAAGATCAAGATCAACATTTTTCACGATAGAAATAAAACTAAATATGTAAAGTTTAGTGGCCCCTGATTTACTTGCTTTTAATTTCATTTTGATAATCTGTATTCTGTAGACATATATTTATGATTTTAATGATGAAATTTCCTCTTGTCTTTAAAAGATTATTACTTATAAAAATTATAATAGTCACCTCCTCCTCTCGATTAATATATAGCATCATATAGAAATGAGATGATAGGGACTGGGGTCCCTATCATTCCACTGCAAAATGGCGTAGGACGGAACAAAGGAGAGGCACAAAAACAAAGAAAAGAATCCCCAGTCACTGAAGAGGTCACAGAATGTGTGACGAAAGAACTTTGACAATATATAAACAACTATCTGGTTGTGGAACCAACCAACCAGAAATTTATAAATTTATTATAATAAATTGAAGTGAAAGCAACTGGTGCGTGTGTTTCTTATTGGCAACATGACCCTCCCAAAGTATAACAATATCGGTTTCAACACACGATTTCAGATAAAGAATCTTGCTAAACAAATTCAGAAACGAAACATATATATATTCTGCATCCCCCTGCATTGAACCACCTAGGTACTATGACATAACTTATGTATTTGCTAACAGTAGTGTACATCTGTACGCATATGTTGGTAAATATACTAATTATCTCTATATATATACATATATATATATATATACACAAGGGCGGTGCCCCGGCATGGCCTCAGCCGGGTGGCTGAAACAGGTAAAAGAATAAAAGAGTATATATATATACATTTATATATATATACATATATATACATATATATACATACACATATATATATATATACACATATATATATATACACATATATATATATACACATATATATATATACACATATATATACATACACATATATATACATACACATATATATACATACACATATATATACATACACATATATATACATATATATATATATATATATACATATATATACATACACATATATATACATATATATATACATATACATATATATATATATACATATATATATACACATATATATATATACATATACATATACACATATATATATATACATATATATATATATATACATATATATATACATATATATATATATATATACATATATATATATATATACATACATATATATATACATACATATATATATATATATATATATACATATATATATACATACATATATATATACATATATATATATACATATATATATACATATATATATACATATATATATACATATATATATACTTATATATATACATATATATATATATATACATATATATATACTTATATATATATACATATATATATATATATATATATATTGTTATATTTGGGGAGGGTCATATTTGCGTAATATTGCCAGAATTAATAACAGAACACACTCACTGTTTGGTTGGTTTTCGCTTCTCGCTGTCTTATATATATATATATATCTGCGATCTAACTTACTCGGTCCTCAATGTTGCCATTGACTGACCGGCGGTCAAAAATAATACAGATACAATATAGACAAACACATATATATATAGTTTACATAATTTACTTAAATCTTTCGTTGCACATCTGCAACATCGTCAGTGGTGTTATATTCATTGTTCCTCCTGTTGTGTTGTATGTCTACGCCATTTTTTTGTTCAGTCTGTCTATATATTTATTTATTTATTTGCTTGTTTGTTTATCTTATTTTATTTTGTCTTCTTTGCGCATGCGTTTGCGTGTGTGTATAGTGTTATGTGTGATGTGTGACTAGTGTGTATAGTGTTGTGTCTGCTGGGTGACTAGTGTGTGTTTATGTGCCTGTGTATGCATTTAT
>OZ024761.1:10725237-10732737 GCA_964016885.1 Eledone cirrhosa | reverse complement strand
ACTACGATGTTTATATCATCTACGTAGCGGGAGTACATTATCAGGGTTAAGCTGTCTTCTAATTGTTCTTTAAGTTTTTGTTTAAGTCTACTGTCCCACCATACCATGAACAAGTTAGCTATGTCGCCTGCAATGCTAACACCAATGGCTGCTCCTTCCTCTTGGGCATATGTTTTACCATTAAATTTGAACATATGTTCCTTAAGGGTTAATTTTATGCTGGCCCCTACCGCATGTGCAATCATTTTCTTCAGTTCATCGTGGTTTTCGGGTGTCCGTATGGCTCTGGTCCACCCGTTCCATCTATCTGTGTGGGTTTTCTTGGCCATTGAGGTAATGGTAGGTGGTCTGCCTCTTGCTGGTCTTGTAGGGCACAGGTTGCTAAGGTCATAAGTGTCTAGGTAACTATTACTATGGGTAAGCTTAAGTAGAAGTCCCAGCTCACTGGTATCAATCCCACGGAACTCAACCTTGCTCTCGCTGATCATTTCGACGCATTTCTCCACAGCAAAATCCACGTCAATAGATGGATACAGGGACACAACATCCATACTGCCTATTATGCAGTTTGTTAGGTCCCCAGATCGGTTACCCGCGCCGATTCTGCTGAGGAGGTCCTCCGTGCTGTCACACACATCTGGGGACATCTCAATGATGGGGCGTATGATCAGGGAGAGGAAGTAGGACAGTCTGTAGTTACTAGCAATGTTAGCCCCACAGACTGGCCGTGTTGGTGGTCCCGCGACAGGGTCCCAGCCCGTTTTATGGTCTTTTCGAAGCCCATACAACGCCGGCACGTCATTGTTCCAGGCCTGGAAGTTGTTGGCAGTCCTTTTGTTGGGCTGCATTATATTTGTCCACATCACCATATGGGCATTGAGGGTTTTTTCTCTATCCTCATGCTCCTGTGGTGTTACCTCTCTTGTGTTAGTGATGTGGGGTTGCATTGCCTGGATGTAGTTTGGCAGGCTGTCAACCGACATTCTGCCAGACTTGTCTGTTGGAAAGCATGCTATCTCTCCATTACGCGAGCGCTGCATGAGCTTACGCAAGCCATTTGCAGATTCTTCTCCCAGTTGCTGGGCCTCTATTCTATTATGCTTCTTGCTATACTGTTCTATAATATTTCTAAGTTCGGATTTAGCTATACTAAATTGTGCTTCTGTTTGTTCATCGACCTGCGACGGCAACTGCGTGCGTTTGTTAAATGGCAAAGTCGTGGCGTGGACTCGTCGTAGGTCGAATGATTTATCGGAGGGGTTATAAAACGGAGAGTTCCAGGCTGCTGCTTTATGTGTACTAGTGCTATTGTTATTGTTAGTTGTGTTGTTTCTATTTCCACCAACAGCAGCAGCCTCAGCTTCATGGTTGTTTCTATGTCTCTCATAATTACTCCTGTCTCTTTCCACTGGCTCAATGTTGTTATCTACCCTATTTTGTGTGTCTGTGTGTTCGTCTTGGTTATTCTCTTTGTCCTTAGTCTCCCTACTCCTTTTAATCCTATTACTTTCTCTTATTTCTCTGATTTCTGTGCTACTGTCATTACTTGTTTTCTGTGTCTGTGTGTTTGTTAAGATTGTAGTGGTGGTGAGAGGCATTGAATGTGTGTGTGTTGTTGTTGTTGATGTGTGTTGTTGTTGATGTGTGTTGTTGTCTCCGTGTGTGTGTGTGTTATCGTTGTTGTGTGTGTTGTTATTGTTGTTTGTGTTTGCGTGTCTGTTGTTGTTGTATCTGGGTATGTTGCTGTTGTTGTTGTTGTTGATGTGTGTGTTGTTGTTATTGTTGTCTCCGTGTGTGTTGTTATTGTTGTTTGTGTCTGCGTGTCTGTTGTATCTGGGTATGTTGCTATTGTTGGTGTTGTATCTGGGTATGTTGCTATTGTTGTTGTTATTGTTGTTTGTGTCTGTGTGTCTGTTGTTGTTGGGATGTGTGTTGTATATGTGTGTGCGTATATTGTTGCTTTTGTTTTTGTTTTTGATGCTCCAGCGTAGTTTCGTAAATGATTTTTCTATTTCTGACAGACAACTAATCATATTTACCTTCTTGAATGTCGCAAATTTGGGTGGCAGACGTAACACAGACATTTCATTATTATCTATTTTCGTGTTTCCATAAATGTTGGTATTTTCATTGTTGAACTCTTCAGATAATGAGGTGTCGGCCATGTTGATACCGTCAATTTTGTCGGGATATCTATTGGTATACTCTATAGTATCCCGATTTAGCTTTGCCTGTTTAAGCCACTTTAATTTTCTGTTAAAGTGCTTATTACATTCTTGAGTAATGTACTGTTCTTCGGGGCGTATAAGGCTTATAAATGTTAGTTTTTCTGCTGGTGTGGTGATTTTAGATATTTCATCTATTAGGTTACGCTTTAGTTTTTCTTGATGACTTAATTCTCTATAGATCTTCTTTTTTATGTTTAGAATTAAAGTTCGTTTTAGCCTATCTGCTTGTTTTTTGGTGAGTTGTAATCTTCTAACGTCGGTATTGATGGTGTTGGTGTAGATTCTAGAAGTGGTGCACAGTTTTATGAAGTAAATCATTCGACCTACGACGAGTCCACGCCACGACTTTGCCATTTAACAAACGCACGCAGTTGCCGTCGCAGGTCGATGAACAAACAGAAGCACAATTTAGTATAGCTAAATCCGAACTTAGAAATATTATAGAACAGTATAGCAAGAAGCATAATAGAATAGAGGCCCAGCAACTGGGAGAAGAATCTGCAAATGGCTTGCGTAAGCTCATGCAGCGCTCGCGTAATGGAGAGATAGCATGCTTTCCAACAGACAAGTCTGGCAGAATGTCGGTTGACAGCCTGCCAAACTACATCCAGGCAATGCAACCCCACATCACTAACACAAGAGAGGTAACACCACAGGAGCATGAGGATAGAGAAAAAACCCTCAATGCCCATATGGTGATGTGGACAAATATAATGCAGCCCAACAAAAGGACTGCCAACAACTTCCAGGCCTGGAACAATGACGTGCCGGCGTTGTATGGGCTTCGAAAAGACCATAAAACGGGCTGGGACCCTGTCGCGGGACCACCAACACGGCCAGTCTGTGGGGCTAACATTGCTAGTAACTACAGACTGTCCTACTTCCTCTCCCTGATCATACGCCCCATCATTGAGATGTCCCCAGATGTGTGTGACAGCACGGAGGACCTCCTCAGCAGAATCGGCGCGGGTAACCGATCTGGGGACCTAACAAACTGCATAATAGGCAGTATGGATGTTGTGTCCCTGTATCCATCTATTGACGTGGATTTTGCTGTGGAGAAATGCGTCGAAATGATCAGCGAGAGCAAGGTTGAGTTCCGTGGGATTGATACCAGTGAGCTGGGACTTCTACTTAAGCTTACCCATAGTAATAGTTACCTAGACACTTATGACCTTAGCAACCTGTGCCCTACAAGACCAGCAAGAGGCAGACCACCTACCATTACCTCAATGGCCAAGAAAACCCACACAGATAGATGGAACGGGTGGACCAGAGCCATACGGACACCCGAAAACCACGATGAACTGAAGAAAATGATTGCACATGCGGTAGGGGCCAGCATAAAATTAACCCTTAAGGAACATATGTTCAAATTTAATGGTAAAACATATGCCCAAGAGGAAGGAGCAGCCATTGGTGTTAGCATTGCAGGCGACATAGCTAACTTGTTCATGGTATGGTGGGACAGTAGACTTAAACAAAAACTTAAAGAACAATTAGAAGACAGCTTAACCCTGATAATGTACTCCCGCTACGTAGATGATATAAACATCGTAGTTAAGACACCCCCACTAAAGAACAGTCAGGAACCAGAGAAAAACACAATGGAAAGCATCCAGCAAATAGCAAACTCCATCCACCAAAGCATTAGAGTTACTATAGACTACCCAAGTAGACACCCCAACCATCGATTACCTGTACTAGACACAGAGCTCTGGTTAGATACTATTAACAACCAAAAACAAATCCTCCATTCCCATTATGCCAAACCCATGACTTCCAAACATCTGATCCACCGAAACTCGGCCATTTCGGACCATACCAAAATCAACATACTGATTGCGGATTTGATACGGGTGATGAGAAATGTGTCCCGCATGTGCAACCCCGAAGAACTAGAGAGACACATACAACACTTCATCCACCGTATGCAGTTCTCTGGCTACAATCAGAGAGATAGAATCAGAGTGTATAAAGGAGCCAGAACCAAATGGGAAAAAATGGTAAATAATGACATAAATGGGACCTGCCCCTTGTATAGGAGCAAATTTTGGAATAGAATAGAAAGAACTAAGAACAAGGCCAATAGAATAAACTCATGGTATGATAGCAATAAATACCAGAGTGTAATGTTCATCAATACAACCCCTAGAGGCGAACTAGCCTACAAATTTAGAAGGGCCCTAAAGAAACATAATCTCAATATTAAGATAGTAGAAAGACCTGGTACCTCCGTAAAAACACTTATTAGCAAGACATACCCGTTCCAAAGACCCTCATGTATAGATAAGAAATGTATAACCTGTAAAATAAGCCCCCATATTAACTGTAAAACTAGAAATGTAGTATATAGCATAAGATGTACTGAAGGACAATGTAGAAACAAAAATATAGTGTACATAGGTGAGACAGCTCGTAGTATAGGGGAACGAATAAATGAACACTGGCGAGACCTCCAAGATAGTAAAGAATCATCTGTGCTCTACCAACATGCTAAGATAGAACACAGGGGTAAATTAGAGAGCATAGAAATAAAAATAGAATCCACACACAAGAAAGACGCAATGTTTAGGCAAATTACAGAGGCAGTAAGCATAAAAGAATTAAAACCAAAATTAAATAGAAAATATGAGTGGAACAGCAACATCACAACTTACAATTAAGGACAAAATGAAAACACACACACACATAGAACAAACAACTTACAATTGAAAACACACACAAAATGAAAACACACACAAGACAAAATGAAAACACACACACACATAGAACAAACAACCAACCAACAATAAATAAATAAATAAACAAACAAATATAAATAGAAAAATAGAAAAATGAACACAAACACACACAGACACCCGGATGTGGCGCATGCGCAAACTGAGCACGCAACCCACACACAAACAAAATGGCGTAGGATAGAAGAAAGGAAAGGCACAGAAACGAAGAAAGAAATCCCCAGTCACTGAAGAGGTCACAGAGTGTGTGACGAAAGAACTATGACTATATATATATAATCAACTATCTGGTTGTGGAACCAACCAACCAACCAGAAATTTATAAATTTGTAAATTTATAAATATATATTAAATTAAATTGAAGTGAAAGCAACTGGTGCGTGTGTTTCTTATTGGCAACATGACCCTCCCAAAGTATAACAATATATATATATATATATATATATATATATACATATATATATATATATATATATATATATACATATATATATATATATATATATATATATATACATATATATATATATATATATATATATATATATATATATATATATATATATACATATATATATATATATATACATATATATATATATATATATATATACATATATATATATATACATATATATATATATATATATATATACATATATATATATATATATATATATACATATATATATATATATATATATATACATATATATATATACTGTTACAAACATATGTGCTAAACACACCCCATTAAGAACTATAAACAAATCTAAGAGCAGAATCCCTAGAAATAGAAAAACACTCATCAGAAAAATTAAGAGAACGAACAAAAAAATCAACAAGCTGAAATACTGTCAGCAGCAACACATCAACTTGACTGCCATTTCATCACTAGAGATTAAAAAACATAACCTCCAAAACAACATAATGTCCCTCATCAACAATCAGAGAAGAGCTGAAGAGGCCTGGGCCATTGAGAAGATCAAACTCAATCCCAAAGTGTTCTTTTCATTTGCAAAAAACACAAAATCACTGGCTCTACTGTTGGCCCTCTAATTGATGAAAATGGCACTCTTCAAGACAATGCTAAAACCATGGGTGAGATACTGCAGAAACAATACTGCTCTGTTTTCAGCAATCCTGATATGGCCGATCTGGGCTGTATCGGCGATGTTACTCCCCATTACACCTTATCGGACATAACGTTTGGCGCCCCTGATGTCTTGGCGGCAATAAAGGAAATCAAGCATAATTCAGCAGTAGGTCCCGATAGGTTCCCTGCTTGTGTCTTGAAGGCGTGTCAACACCAACTTGCTTTTCCTCTTGCCAATCTGTGGCGGAACTCACTGGATGCTGGATATGTGCCAGAAAACCTTCTATCCCAGTCTGTTGTCCCAGTTTTCAAAAAGGGAAACAAATCCCTTGCCGTGAATTACCGTCCAATCTCACTCACCTCTCATATCATTAAGGTATTTGAGCGAGTGGTGAGATCGCGAATGACCCACTTCCTTGAGAGTAACAATATGCTGAACTCCAACCAGCATGGATTCCGTAATGGAAGGGATTGCCTGACGCAACTACTGCATCACTTTGATGACATTTTGAGAGCCTTGGGAGAGGGTTCCAACACTGATGTTATCTACCTTGATTTCAGCAAGGCCTTTGACAGGGTTGATCATAGCATTCTACTGAGAAAGCTGTCCAATATTGGTGTCACTGGAAAGCTGCTGCAGTGGATCAAGAGCTTCCTGTCAAACAGAACCCAACATGTTGTAGTTGAGGGAGTCAAATCAAGCCCAGCCAAAGTCAGTAGTGGAGTCCCACAAGGCACTGTGTTGGGCCCACTTCTCTTCATCATCTATATTAATGACATCACTGACATCATCAAACACAGCAACATTAAAATTTTCGCTGATGATTCCAAGCTCCAAAAGGTCATCAATGGCGTGGATGACCGGATAAGCCTTCAGTCAGACCTACTGGCTGTTACCCAATGGGCAGAAAAGAACAACATGTTACTGAACGAAGATAAATTCGAACTGATCCACTTTGGAAAAGAGGATGCTCTGAAACTCCCGTACTCCCTTCCCTCCGGGGAAACTCTCGTGGCATCTAACAACATCAGAGACTTGGGAGTAACCGTGGACAGCAACATAAGCTGGACCACGCATATAAGCAGCAAAGTTGACATGGCCCGCAGAATGTGTTCCTGGATCCTCAGAACCTTCCAGTCGAGAGATTCCCGCACCATTATCCTTCTCTTCTCTACTTTCGCCCGACCACACCTTGAATACTGTTGTCCACTGTGGTCTCCCCACACGAAACAAAGTATCATGAAACTTGAAGCTCCTCAAAGGGCAATCACGAAAAAGATAGATGGCATGTCAGACCTTGACTACTGGGGTCGATTGGAAAACCTGAAACTTTACTCACTCCAACGTCGCCGTGGCGTTATATTATCTGCATGATGTGGAAAATGTTCCATCATCACTGCCCAAATGATGTTGGCATCGCCTTCAAGATACACC
>OZ024761.1:10717737-10720237 GCA_964016885.1 Eledone cirrhosa | reverse complement strand
ATATATACACACATACAGACACGCACACACACATATATATATATATATACATATATATATATATATACAGACATATATACATACATATATATACACATACATATATATACATACATACATACACATATATATACATACACAAACATATACGTACACATATACATATATACACACAAAAATACATACACATACACATAGGTATGTGAAGGGCAAAACAAAAAGAATATATGGGGGGGGGGGGCTAAGAGGAGGTAAAAATATAAGGGGAGGTAAGGGAGAAAATTTTTTTTTAAATATACAAGAGTACAGAAGGTAGAAGCAGCAAAATAAAAACCGTAGCAAAAGTAAAGAGCAGAGAAGGAGTTCAAGGCGGTTGATTTATCGTAGGAGTGTCAATCCAGTTACAGATCAGATGCGATTTCAGATGAGGACAGCATCTGAAGATCTCAGTCTTAGAGTTAAGACAAGCGGAAGTGTCTCTCAAGTTTAGCAAAATCCTATACTTTTCTGTGGTACACAAAGAACAATTCTTTGTGCCCCTTTGGTACTCCCTCGAATGGTCTAATATAGACCAATCAATAGAGTACGGGATATTACTATCCTTGAGATCCCATACCTTACTTGCGAGGGCCGTTGATGTTCGTTTATCTGAGTGTTTAAAAGAAGCGACATGTGAGTAAAATCTGGTTTTAAACCTGTCCTGGGTCATACCGACATATCGCTCGCTTCTGGCTGGCTGGTTGTTGATAACTGGCGTTATTTTAGCCTCATAAACGACAGATTTTGTGTTACATTTACCCTGCAATGGGCATTCATCCGGCTTCTTGCAACTGCATCCTGGATTTATCCTCGTACGGTTTGAACTGGTGATTTTGGACTTCATGGATGGGCAACAAGAGTAGCTGATCTTAACTACATTCCTATTAAAAATCTTATAATATCTATGAATAGGAGGAAAATGTTTGTCTAATAGTTCAAGGAATTTCCTTCCTACATTAGTTTTGACATTTAGAGAGAAGGGGGGTGTGAACCAAATAATCTTCCTTTTCCTGTTATTATGGTTAGTTTTAGGGGGGGGGGGGGAGTAGGTAAATAAGAAATATTTTCTGTAAAACCGCTGTTCTTAAGGGCTTTATTATAATAAGGGGCGGCTTTATTAAAAATGTCTATAGACGAAGATAAGGTAGAAATCCTACGGCTAATGTTATGAATAAGATTATTAAAAACTATAGGGGGATGGCAAGACTCTTTGTGTATATACCTAAGATTTTCATTAGGTTTATGATAGGGTTTAAAAGAGGCAGTAAGTAGATCAAGATTAATATCAAGAAAGTTAGCATTAGTAAGGTTCGTATCTATAGTAATTTTAAGGTTAAGATTAGCAAAGGTACTAATTAAATCTTTACGGAATTTATCAAGATTATGGCCATTGGTGGTATGAGAAACTGCTAATCCGTCATCACGGTATAAACCGATATTATGGGACGGAAATTTCTCATTGAGTGTGTGGAGAAGGAATAATCCTACTAAGTCGCACACATCCGCACTGTCATAAGAACCCATTGCAACATCGAAAGAGTTTTCAGGGTTTGACTTTTTAACCCAAATATTATCATTAGTAAAAAGTAAAGTTTTTCTGGCATGAAAGATAATGTCCTCTTCTAATTTGGAGATATTAATGAAGGGTCTTGCAAAATCTAAGGCTTTAGTTAATAAGGAAACAGTAATAGAAGGGTAAAAATCGACAATATCAAATTGCGTAAATCTACACTTATTTTTACCTTGTATATTATTGAACCAAGAAATAACAGAGGAAGTATTTAGCCACTGTGAAAGGACAGTGTTAGTTCTAATTTGGAGAATTATTTTTCTTAAGATTTTCTTACTAGCAAGGCCAACCTCGGATTTAGCCGGGTTAATCAGTCTACAACTAGGTCGATTAGTAAAGTCCAATTTATGGTCTTTAAGGGTAATATATGCTTTACGCTTAGCTAAGCTTTCAATCCGGTTATCTATTTGTAAAGAACTAGCTAGTTCTTTAGCTTCTTTATTGATAGTATTGTAGCTATTATTATTAGTTAATTGATATTTATTGGTAATACTATTAGTTAAAAGTTGGTTATACAAATTACTATTAACTTCAAAGAGGTTTTTGGTTTTATCAGAAAGAACGAAAGTGTTTGTAGAATTTCTAAAATTAGAGATATCGTGAGAATAAATCAACGATAAATCAACCTCCTTCTCTGCTCTTTACTTTTGCTACGGTTTTTATTTTGCTGCTTCTACCTTCTGTACTCTTGTATATTTAAAAAAAATTTTTCTCCCTTACCTCCCCTTATATTTTTACCTCCTCTTAGCCCCCCCTCCCCATATATTCTTTTTGTTTTGCCCTTCACATACCTATGTGTATGTGTATGTATTTTTGTGTGTATATATGTATATGTGTACGTATATGTTTGTGTATGTATATATATGTGTATGTATGTATGTATATATATGT
>OZ024761.1:10597737-10697737 GCA_964016885.1 Eledone cirrhosa | reverse complement strand
TCTATACTGTCACACAGAGCTTTCCACTGTCCACACCACCACAATAACGTCTACACTCTCTCCCCACCATCACATGTCATTACCATACCATACCCTATCGAGACTAAAGTCATCGACCTGTTGTCAAACTCTCTACTCTCTGATGAATGTATATATATATATGTGTGTGTATGTATATGTGTGTATATACATCACTCAGTCAAACAACCAGATTTCAACCCCAACATCAACAACAACAACAACACCGGCACTAATGTTTACAGCAACAACAGCTTCAGAATGAACTGAAATGAACATTTACAACAATCACAACAACAACAACAACAGCGGCATCAAAACATAAAAAAAGGAAGGGAAAAGAAAAAAGAAAAGGGAAGGGGAAAAAAAAAAAAAAAAAAAAGAAAGGAAAAAAAAACTCAAAATAACAAAACACACACACACACACACACACACACACACACACACACACACACACACACACACACACACACACACACACACACACAACAGAACAACAACATCAACTGCCACCACCACCACCACCGCCACCGCCGTCGCCATCACCATCACCAGCGACCTGGCCTTAAGAACAACTTTAATAATAATTTTTCTGCTTTTGGCACGGATCCAGCGACTGGCCAGCGCATCACTGGTACTCTCTTTTGTTGACTCCGTGGAGAGCCATAACTCTATATATATATATACATACATACATATATACATATATACATACATATATACATACATATATATACGTATATATATATATACATACATATATATGGTGGCTGCCAACTCGTTTTCGAGTACGGCCACTACTTTATATCCATGTAGGAGAACCCCTACTGATGCGCTGAACGAGTGTGACTTTTTAGTCCAGCCAGCGACTTGAAAGCTCTGGTACAAACACTACACTTGTGACAATTATTGACACATAGTGCTGGGCCCATGGTACCATGTGACGACAAATGCAGAGAGATCTCCAGATATAAAGCAATGCCTGTGCCGTGAAGCTTTTATAGTGAGCAAAGGCACTGCACAAAGCCAGTCCCACTCTCTTAACCAAGATGATATTTACCAAAAAGAAGAACAAGTCAACATCATTGGATACCATCAGGGTTGCAGGTGTTATATCAGAGTTTTCCTTCTCCTAGAATTCTGCCTTGACAAAGGCTAAGGGGTCATCTCTCCCGGTGATTTTGGATGGCCATTGACTCTTAAGAGCTCCTTTGCCTTTTGACAGGTTTTGTTTTTAGTCCTGCAGGATGTCCAAAGTCACCCTCCTCACCAAGAAACCTTGGTGGGGTTGCCAGTTTAGTCGCCAACGACCCGACCATGGGACAGGTTGTACTGGAATACATGTTACCAGTAGCACCAACTGGTGACCTGACATAAACATACATATATATATACATATATATATACATACATATATATATACATATATATACATACATATATATATACATATATATACATACATATATATACATATATATACATACATATATATATATACATATATATACATACATATATATACATATATATATATATACATACATATATATACATATATATATATATACATACATATATATACATATATATATATATACATACATCTATATACATATATATACTTATATATATATATACATACATATATATATATATATATATATATACATACATACATATACATATATATCTATATACATACATACATATACATATATATCTATATACATACATACATACATACATATACATATATATCTATATACATACATACATACATACATATACATATATATATATACATACATACATACATATATATACATACATACATACATATATATACATACATATACATACATATATATACACATATATATATACACATATATATATATAGACATATGCATATATATATACATATACGTTACATATATACATATATATATACACATATATACACATATATATACTAGACATGAAAAATGCGCAAGCTCAAAAGTGCCACAGAATGTTATAATAAACCTTCAAAAGTGTGGGACTAGAGTTGTTGCTAAAAAATATTGTAATCATTATATATCGTACATTCTGTGGTATCCTTTATAAAAATAGCTTAAACCAACGAAGCCTTTATTTTTACGCTATTTCACTTAGTTAATTCTTAGAGTGTAACATATAAAAATATGATTTACAACTATAAAATAAATTAATTAATATAATAACAGAGCTGCGGAGCTGAAATTTAGGAAATAATGGAGTATCGGATCCTGAGTTGGAGCCAGTCAATTTTTGGCCGACTCCGCAGCCCTGTATAATACATTTCATATTAAAGTTATTAATAAACCTATTTTACACTTCATGCAAATTACCATGAGATATTGATATTAGATATAAGATACAGCGCAATATCTACAGCTGTAAAAGTACGAAAGCGAAGTAATAATAAGTGGCTTAAGGTAATTCCAATATGAAAGTTTGTAGTGATAAAAATTTGATAATGCAATACGATTGTTAATATTATAGTTCTATGAAAATGTAACAATAGATAACTAAATTATTTTACTATTAGTATATTTAAGAAATTATCATTATAGATTTGATCGTTCATATAAGCATCATATTAAGTTTCAACACAATTATTTTGTTACTATGAGTATATGATAATAATATTACGTAATTATTTATAGCTGTTATTACATTAAACATAGATGTATTTATTTTTATATGTTACACTCTAAGAATTAACTAAGTGAAATAGCGTAAAAATAAAGGCTTCGTTGGTTTAAGCTATTTTTATAAAGGATGCCACAGAATGTACGATATATAATGATTACAATATTTTTTAGCAACAACTCTAGTCCCACACTTTTGAAGGTTTATTATAACATTCTGTGGCACTTTTGAGCTTGCGCATTTTTCATGTCTAGTTTAATATTTTTTTAAGGCAACGCTTGTAATAACTCTAGTTAAACAGGATATATATTAATAATAAATTATCGTTGTAATGTAATTAGATTATGTAATTGTTATTCTAAATTATCTTATAAATATTAGTGTAAGATGTATAAAAATATTTTCAGACTTTTAATATAAACAACTACAAAAAACAATCAATATTAAATCAATATATTATACATAATAGAAAACATAAAATAAACAATACAAATACAAAATATTTACATACAATTGCAATTATCAGTGTATATACATTTTCTTTATATTCCCTGAGCAAATTAATAAGATTTGTTTTTATTGTACATAATTTGATGACTTGTTGGAGTGTATTAAAAGATAGCAACAATTTGTGATTAAATTGTTATCTTAAGCAACTCACTTTTTAATAGTTGTTGGCTGAGCGAAATTGTAAAAGCCTATGAGCAAATATAAAAAAAAATACACAAACAACATTTCCTTGTGTTATTACAACATTAGATAAAATAATTGAGCAATGTCGTTATATTTTGCTCTTATTGCACATTAATAGTGTTTCTATTTTTCGGCACAAATCCATTACGGCAGTCCATTACTGGTACTTTATTTTATCGAATTAATAAGTATGAAAGTCGAAGTTAACCTCGGCAGGATTTGAACTTAGAATGCAAAGGACCATAACAATACTGCAAAGCATGGTGTCTGACGCTCTACCAATACTTGTGTTGAGCTGGTCATTAATTTATGGTGGTCGTGCGTGGAGTAGAGCAATCGCTAGTTGAAATATTATGAACAAAACATTTTTATTTGCCGAAGAACATATTTTCAATACTGTTTGTGAATGTGACGAAGGAAATACATTCTGATATGGAACAGTGTACAAAGTGTGTCTGTGAATAACATAATGTTACCTCATGTTGTTGTCAAGACATAATGGATTTCGTATATCCAGTTAGAAGATGAAACCTAGCCATCTCGGATTAGTTATATTTCATGCCATGTGTAAACGTGTTTGAGGATAGCAAAATATGCGTGTTTCTTGTCTGGAAACTTTCTGCTAAACTGATTGGTTTCGTTTTTGGCACTATACAATACTTATCCAACAGATAGCTGTATTGGATCCTTGATTGGTTAATATTTAGGTGAGGGTGCTTGATGCAGAGTTAGTGCAAAATGGATCAATGAGTGTAATAATAATAATGATAATAATAATGAAAATATTGTGTACAATGCTGAGGTGCACTACAACTCATCAAAAGTGCATATATAATACATAGGGTAATATAAAAACGTCAGGAAAAAAGAACAGTGCATGAGTCATGATATACACATATGTGCATGTGTATGGAAGGGGGACATCAGGTGTAGTTTTGGTGTATTTCGGAATGTATGATGGTTTTAAAGGATGCAGTGTGTCATCAGCTAACAACTGATGCAGGAAGTTTGTTCCATCCTTCAGCAACTCTGAGCATGAAGAAATATTTCCTAAAGTCATGGGAGCTGTGTTGTTTTCTGACTTTGTAGGCATGTCCACGTGTTAGACACATGGAGATCAAAAAGGTGTTCGGGGTTGTTGTTGGTCGGATGGTTAATAACTTTGTGGGTGTTTACCAAGTCCATTGCCAGAGGGAAGCAAAATATTCAGGGTATGGTAGGTGTCTGATGGAGGGTATGCGCTTGGTTGCATGTCTCTGAACAGTTTCCAGGAGGTCAATGTTCTGAGCAAGATAGGGGTTCCAGACTGATGACGCGAACTCCAAGTGTATTCGTACCATAGATGTATACAGCTTTAAATAGATGGCTGGAGAGCAGCTAATGAAGGTCTTGCTGATTGATGCCAAGTCAATCTTAATAAATTGACTGATTTATCTGTTCACTACTGCTAATCCACCGCTGTTTGTACAATTTTTTAGATAATGTCAATTTGAGCTTGAATCATTGGCGTAATGAAATTTGAAAAGATTATAAGCAAATCTTTTTTAAAATACACAGACAACATTTAACTGTATCGTTGCAACATTAGATCTAATAATGGAGCAACATTTGTGCAGAATTATTGTTTGTGCAATAAGATATTTTTTTTTCTCCTATTGTTGATTTAAATTTCATATGTCGATTATTATAGTTGAATTAATAAAAAAATTAAATATTACATACAAATAGTTTAACATAATAATAAAAAAAATAATCCAACATAATAATAATAAAATAATTTAACACAAAACAAACAATATAGACAAATATACAAGTAAATATGATACAACCAATATTATAAGCATGTTATATAAATAAATCTTGTAATTTAATATATAATAGTTAATAATTACTTTTACAAAAGCATATTGGCAAATGGACAAGTAACTATTAACTATATCATTCATATAAAAGTAAATAAACGTTACAATCAATATTGGAAGGTGCATTATAAAGATATGTAAATACAAAACGTTTATAATTTATTTTAATATATTTTTAAAATATAAGACTAAAAAAAAAATTTTTAAAGAAAGCATAAAATACAAAACAAAATATAGTTGACACCACACAATGTGCAGATATATAATTTTAGTCAGCCATATTAATCCAAAGTATCAGAGGATTTTTGTGTTGCTAAAAAAGGCACAAAAATAGTGTATGTATTTTCACATAAAAGGCTTTACCTTATATAATTATCTCATATAATATTGAATCTACGAGAGTTTTATGTTATTTGTTTTGAGAAAAATACCTTACTATCAGTATGAGTGGCTAATTATGGCCAGTTTGAATAGAAAGAGGCGAGAGAATTATGGTCGGATATGGTCTCTTTAAATGCTAAAGCGCTAGAGAGTTTCTGGTACAAAAATTAATACATTGGAATTTAAAATATAATACAACATTGAAAGTAGTTGATATAATGGATAAAAAATAAAAGATTTATAAAATTAGATAATAATAGATAAAAATATGCTTAATTTAAGATAAAATATTGATAAAATTATAATACATAAAAATTGATATCATACGGAGAGTATAGTTCAGTGACAAAATGGTCACACGAATATGGTTGAGTGACATGTGTTTTCAATATTATATCTCAAAAGGCCATAGTAGCTGCAAACCAATTTCACAATTTCCCGAGGGTAAAAAAAACAGCAGACATTCACCATGAAGATAATATATCTCAATGGTGGGACTGGATTCATATTCCAATAAATTCAGAAATGCCCTAAAGAAATAGAAACAAAGCAATAGTTAGAGATAACAAGACATCTCTCAACCTCTGTTACTTTTTCTTAGGATCAAGCAAATTTTTCAAAAAATGCTTGCTGCTGTACATTGGCGGTGAAAGTTCAATTCAACTTTTCTAAAAACAACAGGTAGTTGTTAAGCAGTTTCGACGGGAAACCTATATACTGCTTGGAAAAGACGGCATCGTTAATAATGTCCCATCTGTCCTGATTGCGGACGATGCTGGTGTAGTGCCCGGAGTCTGCACTAGCCAGTGAATGCAAGACGGAGCCGATTAGTCGGAATTTTTGGCCGTAAATGCTCTGCTTGTTCGGAGAGAAATTCATCAACTCAGAATCAATTCTGATCATCTGATTGTTTGTATATTCGAATCTATTCAAATAAACAACCAAGTAACGCATTGTGTTTGGAAATACATGGTTAACTGTACCAAAGTGCTCGGTGTCAATGCCACACAGATCGCATCTCTTAATGAGCGAAACATCAGTTTTGAGCAAGCTTTTGAATTGCTGCCGACCATTAACAGGCTGCAACGTCAGATCAGACTTGACATCAGTTATATGTGTGCAAGTGCCACAGCCGTTGATCGATGCACAATAACATTCATCATTGTGCAATCTGGGGCAATTGTGCTCGTGTTTTCTAGTGCAGCTGAGCCAAGTATTTTCCTCAAAGGTGAATAGTTGTTTAATTCTTTTAGAGAACAACTGATAAATGTGCTTCCAAAAATCGTGCGCACACTGTTGGGTACCATCATTAAACCTGCCGCCGAGGATATTTCTCAAATTTGCGACCGATTTAGTTCCAGATGACGATATAATATCGCTAATTTCACGAATAGCAACATCATCAGTGGACTGAATGTGTTCAACCAACAACACCAGCTGGCGTATAACTTGCATGGTGCTGTTTACAAAGCAAGCATTTCTCTCATTGATCAGCGAAATGTACGGCTTTGCAACCGTTTTCTCAGTTCTGGCCTTTTTTGGATTCGCCAAGTTGACCATTCCACTGTCAATATTAATAGCAAATTTACTTTTTTTAGTTGCTTTTTTGGCCTGTCCAATACTGTTGGGCCTCACGTTACACAATGGAAGCGGTCCCATATTAATGGTCTCTCTCAAATAATTGTATTCTCTCCAAGCACTAGAGTCGCACATGATCAAACTCGTTGGATCAAGATCAATCAAGTAAACATTGCACAGTTTGCGGGCTCTAGACAAGGCTACATAGGCCATACCGTCTGCAAAAACGCCAGTGCCCAAATCAACAACGACTCCATCGACACTTATTCCCTGTGATTTGTGGATGGAAATTGCATATGCAATGCACAAGGGATATTGTTCTCTAGTGATAAAAACACTAGGAGACAATTCGTAATCGGCTTTGACACGTTTGATGGCAACAATTTGGTTTGTACTCTCAAAGAGAACGTCAATGGAAGTAATTTTTCCAAACTCATAATTGAGTTGCTTTACAGTTCCCATTGCACCATTGCACAAGCCTTTCTCAAGATCGATGTTGCGTTTAAGCATAACTCGAGCATTAACGCCAACTTTAAGAACAGTTTCAAGGCCAGCAGTATCAGAAGTCTTTTTAGTGGTCAGCTTTTTTCTTTTTGTTTTCTTTTGACATTTGGTTTGCCTCATATTCGAATCAATAGCCATAAGTTCAACGGTATTAATGCCAAGTTTATTGAGCATTGCAGCGTTAAACTTTTCTACTGACTCGTTTAGAGGCATGATACAGACGATACTCAAATTAGAAGTCTGTATCAGCTCACACATTTTGTAAGCAACCTGATCAATGGAAGCTTTGCCGTTGAGATCAATTCTATGCTTATTTAGAATTTCAATATCTGAATCAAGTGGTGAACCCAGCCTTATTCGGCCGAGCATGTCAACATAATTATCCAAGTCTTCTTTCTGACGCATGTTGACTGTCAACTTGTCGTACTTGAAGTACCTCCACAAATGGTGGCTGCTGACGCCTATGCATGATCTTTGTGCATCTTGGTGAGTAACTTTGTTAAACACCGGCTTTTCTCTAACAGGCGGTAATTGAAGCAAATCTCCAAAAACAACAATGTTCATTCGCCCGAAAGGAGAAATGCCTTGGGCAAAGTCACAAAACAATTATCTCATCGATTATGATCAGTCGGACATATTGAAGCCCCATCCTCAGCATTTTCAAAAAGTCCTTTGGTAGATCATCGTACACGGGAGTTTTACCGTGCTGCACTTTGAGCTTTAGCATTTGATGAACAGTCATGCCGTTGAGTTGGAAAGCAGCCATTCCTGTGGGTGCCGATATCACTACGCTCGGGCCATTGTCATTTGGATACATGTACTGAATTTTATCAGCCAGTACATTTATCAAAAAACTCTTGCCCGTGCCACCAACACCTGAAACAAATTTCAAGACTTGTGGACAATCATCGCAACTACATCTCGGATAAGGTTTGCTGTTGTCCCAATGTTTGTCTTGTTTGTCAATACCGGCAACGATATCGTCATAAATTTTTCTTTGCACTTCATTCAGTTTATTTTCTTTATGCCTCAGTGCATCCTCAGCGACATCTCTCATGCAAGGCAAATCGACATTAGCATCATCAACTGCCAACGCCTCCATGTGATCACCGCAAGAATGGTCATCATTATCATGAGACTGAGGTTCGTTTGGAATATGTTTGGCTTGTTCCAGCGCATTCTCCAAACGTTTGCGCACATTCTGGAACCTGACCATTTCAGATAAATGGTTTGCGCACTGTTCAAAAGACTCTTTATAAGTCTCACAACCTCCCAGCAAGTCTTTTTCCTCGTCTCGCCAAGGTTTAAAGAGCATAAGCAGGTTGTGGTGATAGCGCTCACAGGTATCTGCAGTCAATCTAATGTTTGGCGACTTCACAATCCGCTCTTTCACAGATTTGAAATAGCCAAGATTATTTCTCAACCTGAAGTCGTCATCAAAATTGCTGTTACCAATTGGATTCACATGTTCGTATTTACTCGCAAGTTCATACAAACACATGTGCTCCATCGAATCAGGCCTGTTTGGATACCAATTTTCGACCATATTCTCGTAATAAAGATCGGTAGAATACGGTTTCAATTTATCCAGTTCATACTGAGGCCTGAACCTGTGGGATCGGTAACTAGGCAAATCGGCTCCAATCCAAATGAGGCTTTCAGAGCATCCATAAAAATGGTGGCCAAGCAATTTGTCTGCAGCCTCATAGGCACCTGTATCACGCTTGCCCATCAGCTTAAGTCCGACACTCTTGTATCTGGAGTAAATGGACTTGGACTTGTCAATCTCAGCCCAAATACCTTCAGTTTCAGTCTTTTCGGACTTTGTCTGATAACTAGTAACATATCGGTTTAGAATCATGCTATCTTCACCGATGTATTGGATATCGACATTAGCTTTCCAGACATACAGAACAACAGGATTGTAGTCATTGATGCACTCTTCCCCTTGTCGTCTGTCAAGCTTGTACAACTTTTTGACAGCTCTACCTTTGTGTCGAGATTTTATACACTCGTTGACGCTAAGCAAATTGAAATTCCCGATAGGACGAGGAAATCCAAACCTGCATCGAGTGTAAAAACGACCACTCGAAAATATTTGCCTTTTGCAGGATCCACTACAGACATGTCGTTGAAAACGCAACACCAAGTCTGACAAAACGGGGCTTTCTACATTGGACGGCATGCGACATGTGATCATGGACTGTATAAACATCTGAATAGCATACTTGTCGTCTCTGTCCATAATAGGGCCATCTTTAATCCATAATTTCATGTGAACATGCGGAGCACCTCTCATTTGGTATTCCAACCTCCAAAAAAAGTGCTCGACAATACCAAACGGAGAATTGGTATGTTTAACAACTTCTTTCATAAAGGTGGTGAACCGATGGTGAAAATGTTCGCTAACAGCCACCACGTCATCCGCGCACAACTCATTGGTGCGTTTTCTAGAAATGTCTGGTATGTCAGCATTCAACTTTTCCAGGAACTCTCTCAGATCAGGCCAAAAGTACTCTGCACAAGACAAAGTTAAGAACAAGTGGGCTGGGCCAAATTTCTCGTCCATAGCCATCAAGTCTGAACATTTTCTAGACCAAAACTGCTTGGAACCACGGACATTGGCCATCATCATATTTAAATTGCCCTCTAGGTGCCTGTCATTTTCATGAAGCCGCCTTCTAAACTCGCTTATAGTCATGCGGCTGTTTTTGGTGGTCTTCACGATGGCATATATACCAGAATCAATGCCTCTCTTGTCGGCTTTATCAAGACAAAACATGAGATATTGTATATCTCGCCGAAATCTAGAGTCGCTATGATTCAGTCTGTTTCTTATGAACATGTATGGCTTTACAGCGCCAAACGGTTTATTGTCCACGAAAATGCCAAACTGACCAGTTGGATAAAGACAAGGAAAGCACAACAACTCAAGTTTTTTATCATTGTCTGCAATGAAATCGCCTTCCACTCTTTTCACTTTGTACAAGGCCAAGTCAGTGTCTGCAGGGAGACACGGATTCATGTCTTTAACAGTGTGATGCTCATAGGTAATGCCAGCATTCGATTTAAGTAAAAGATTATCGAATTTGGCATTATTAACTCCCGAGCACTCAACAATGTTTTCATTTTCCGTATCGGCGTAGCGATTGATCTTAACATCGGCATACATTACATTGTTTGCTGCAAGCCAATCAAGTGCCTTCAATACTTTACTCATGTCTACCATTGAACGCCAGATAATTTGTTTCCGCGAAGGCAAGCTATTTTAAGCATGTCGTCTTGAAGCGCAGGTAACGTATCCATGGTGCGGTTAATAGTTCCGTCCATAGGCAAAGGCAAGTGAATTGCAATTCCTTTAATAGCGGAAATGCATGCTGAAATATTGCCTTTGAATGAGGATGGCACCAGTTTTATTACATTGACGAAACATTTGGCCCGTTGTACAAGTATTCGCTCATATGTATTAAGATCAGCAAGTTCTTTGGGAACGGCAGCAACGCCCAAGCCATTTATTGAGGCCATTGAAGGCACCCCACTGTTGCGCAAATGTGTAGTGCATGTTGTGCAGACTGTGCAAGGCAAAGAGTAGTTGGCAGTTATTGCATCCTTTGCAACGGCCGTTTTAAAATATCTAGAGTTCCAATTATCCCAAACTTTTAGTTCCTTGCTATATTTGCGCAGTTTGCAGATATGACAATGTTGGATTTTATAGTTGGTAATTTCAGATTGAAATCTTTGAACTTGATTACCATATTTATGAATGACATCTGCATCAGTGTGTTCGACATCATTGAAACCAGTGCACATATTATTGAATTTAACTGCAATAGCACGCTCAATGTTGGCAACGTCTGTCAAATTCTCAAAGTTGGTCCAATCGCCATTGAAAACAGCTTCATTGTACTTGTTGAGCCAAATACATAAGGACTGAACTTTATAAATTTTCCTCAGCAATGTGCGCAACTTTGGCGAGTGAACTGCTATGGATTTTAAAAAGCCAAATTCACTGGTGCAGCCAGTTTGACCGATTCAGTGCTGATCATTATCATGAGTAACATTGCAAAACTCATATTTCTCGATCAACTGCCTTATTTCAGCAACTGTCATATCGGGATTGAGTTTTGGAAGTTTATCATCAATTCTTTGGCACAAAGTTAGACGAGCAGCTGAGTCATTTGGACATGTATCTAATATGGAAGACCCGCAAGGTCTAACCAAACATTTAGACACATCATTATCATCATTCTGCTCGTCAGCATTAGCCATGTCATTCACAATGTTGTCCGTCTCCTCATTATTGATAACGACTATTCGGACTTTCTCAACGGACTGATTTTTAAACTCATCCATTTTCATGTACTTTGCAGTGCTCTTGTCAAAATTAGGAAGCTCATTGGTGGAACTGTGATAATGTTGATTTCCCCAATAATGCAACAAACCGTTAGCATTGACCTTTTCCATCAATGTATGCACAGCTTTAACATTTATTTTTAATTGAGCACACACAAAATTTCGCATCCCAACAGATCTGGAGAACACACTCAGCACGTGACTATGTGCGTCGTTGCGAAGATTGGTATCTGTTATTGTCTTTTTATATGACTTAACAAATTGGGACATCAAGATCTGATGCTGCATCCGGAAGTCAACCATTTTATTTAGTTTCTTCATTTGATACAAAGACCGCTTATGAAGAAACTTTTTTTTATAGTATGTTTTCTCATAAGACTGTATATTATCTTTATGGTGAATTTTATACATAGCCTTTGTTTGTAATACTTTGTCTTGATTTGCAGATCTGTACTTGGTCTGCTCTTTAGCCAACTCGGTACGTTTAGAAGCTCTACGCTCGGCTTGCTTTTGAGATATAATAGCTGAATTTGCAGATCTATACTTGGCCTGCTTGTTTGCCAACTCATACCGTTTTGAACATCTATACTTGGCCTGTTTTTGTGTTAATTTAGCAAAATTCACAGCTCTATAATCGGCCTGTTTTTGTCTCAACTTCTCCCGATTCCGCATCCGGTAAGCTGCTTTCACATCCAATTTAATACGCCCATCTAGATTATTAGCACAGGAATGTGAACAAGCTTGTGGGACCGCATCATTGTAAGTATATGAACTGCCTGCAACATCAAGACCCAATTCACAAGTGCAGCGTTGCTCATTCACATCGGCAGTGGGGACACCAAAATCAGTGACAGGTCTCGATTCACTCGCAAGATACATCACAGCTACACTATATATTTAAACATATATACAGTGATACCTCGCTACTTGGCGGTTCAACTATCGCGGATTCACGATTTCGCGCATTTTTAGAATATATATATGAACACCTAAAATTTTTCATTAAATCCATTAAAATATTAATAATAAACACAGTTCTAATCATACGCTATATATATATATATATATATATAAATATAAGTAATTAATACCGTATAAATGGTACAAAGACTGTTTATGTAAAATGTATTTCTCAACAGAGTATTGAATACTTAGGAGAAATTCAAAACGAAGAGTGATAAAATTTCAAGCAAAGAGTTTAATTAGGTAATGACTTACAAATTTGTTTCAGTATATAGACAAAGCCTGAAGCGCTAATTATAATAATTAGTTAATAATATTACAAAATATATTAATATTATATTAAATATATACTGAAACAAATTTGTAAGTCATTACCTAATTAAACTCTTTGCTTGAAATTTTATCATTCTTCGTTTATATATATATATATATATATATATATATATATATATATATATAGAGAGAGAGAGAGAGAGAGAGAGAGATTTATCTAGTCCTTCGCTCAAGATTAATCTATAAGTTTAGATGTCTGCCTTCGTTTAAGTAAATATTACAGTAAGATTTTTAATATAAACAACTACAAAAAACAATTAATATTAAAACGAAAAAATTATCAATGATAAAAGAAGCGGATGCAACTTTTTTTTTTATAAAGTTATATTCCTGTTTCTTTAAAGAACATTTCATTTTTGTTCTATTGTAGGCGAAATAATGCAATGGTTTAATAGGGAAGATATAACTTACCAATTATGTCTCTAACCGTGTAACGCTTTTTAAGTAGATAACTACAATTGAAAATACTAAAGAAATGGAACCAACAATTCAATTTGAAAGTCGTCTACTTATAGTGACAGTGTATTACTGGTACTTTATTTTATCGACCCCGTAACGATGAAAGGCAAAAATGCAAATGCTTAAAATTTAAATTGCCTTAATTCTATCGTCTGCTGTTTCATTAAAGGGAGATTCTCGTCTGTATTTAATTCTATCGTCTACTGTTCCACTAAACAGATATACCTCCACTATCGTCTCTATTTATACATTTTAACTTATAACTTATACACATTTGATTTGAAATATTTTATCTCGTCCCCCCTCTCAATATTATGATGATTTCTTTCGAATGAAACAGTTCTAGTCCTGTAGAAGCCATTTATATATATAATTGAACTGAGTTAAAAATTCACAATATTTATAATTAAATAAGCTCATATATATATGTGTGTATTTATCTGTTTATTGTATTATATATAATGTGTGTATATACAGGATGTCCCCAAAAATATATACACACTTCAACAGCATTCTAATAACTATTGCCTGTACAGGTAATCAAAGTGTCAATCGAATGTTAGTTTCGTGTTTTAACAGTACAAATTTACAATACACACATAAAACCAGTGTATATACATACATGAGTGTGTATACACATACATGAATGTGTATATACAATATATATGTATATATATATAGACACATATATTCACGGTGCAACGGAACATTAAAATATAGATGCGGGGGGGGGGGGGTGTATATATAGGGGCGCTGGGGATAAAGGAGTGTAAAGCATAAGTGTGTAATTGATATATTGAAGGAGAGGAGCGTGCAGCGATAGAGTAACAAATATATAGAGAGGGGGAGAGATGGTATTGAAGGGGAGGAGTGCAAAGCGAAAGAGTAAGAGAGATATATATAGAGACGGAACAGATAGAGAGAAACAGGCGTAAGTAACAGTGGAAGAGATATAGAGAGAGGGGGGAATAAATAAATGGAAATATAAGTGTAACAGTATAAGAGATATATAGAGAGGGGGAAAGTGTCAACGTAATGTTAGATACATCGTGACATACCTAGAAGTTTCATATCTCTCTCTCTCTCTCTCTATATATATATATATATATATATAGATGCTAGTTAAGAATTTCACATTTGTTCTCAGTCAAAATTATATTGTCCAAAAACTGAATAAATTCTTTTATTTTATATATATATATATATATACTGTGGCACCTCGGTTTACGAGTTTAATTCGTTCCGGCGCGGCGCTCGTAAACCGAAACACGTTTAAAGTCAGTTTTCACAGCTACACTATATATTTAAACATATATACAGTGATACCTCGCTACTTGGCGGTTCAACTATCGCGGATTCACCAAAAATATATACACACTTCAACAGCATTCTAATAACTATTGCCTGTACAGGTAATCAAAGTGTTAATCGAATGTTAGTTTCGTGTTTTAACAGTACAAATTTACAATACACACATAAAACCAGTGTATATACATACATGAGTGTGTATACACATACATGAATGTGTATATACAATATATATGTATATATATATAGACACATATATTCACGGTGCAACGGAACATTAAAATATAGATGCGGGGAGGGGGGTGTATATATAGGGGCGCTGGGGATAAAGGAGTGTAAAGCGTAAGTGTGTAATTGATATATTGAAGAAGAGGAGCGTGCAGCGATAGAGTAACAAATATATAGAGAGGGGGAGAGATGGTATTGAAGGGGAGGAGTGCAAAGCGAAAGAGTAAGAGAGATATATATAGAGACGGAACAGATAGAGAGAAACAGGCGTAAGTAACAGTGGAAGAGATATAGAGAGAGGGGGGAATAAATAAATGGAAATATAAGTGTAACAGTATAAGAGATATATAGAGAGGGGGAAATGTGTTATTGAAGGGGAGGAGTGTAAAGCGAAAGCGTAAGATATATATAGAGAGAGGCGGAATAGTATATATATATATATATATATATATATATATATATATATATATCAACACTTACTCTGATTGGTTGAAAATTAGCCAATGACATACGATCACCACCACCACGGCTATCCCCGGAAAATTTATGAAGAAGTTACGCATATATGTTAGAACACGAAAAATGAACATTCTGTTGTTTCACACTTTTCGTGTTCTAACAGATATCATAGAGGTTCACACAAATATTCAGATGTATATAAGGTTACTATATCATACATAATATATATCATCATCATCATCATTTTACGTCCGCTTTTCCCTGCTTGCAAGGGTGGACGGGTCTTATTCAGCACAGCATCTCTCCACTCGTCACGGTCCCTCGTCCCTCGTCATCTCCACCGTGAGCTTCAATGATCTGAGGTCTGTTCTCACCACCTCCGCCCATGTTTTTCGTGGTCTACCTCTACCACGTCTTCCTTCAACTGGCATTTCCTGGCACTTCTTCACCCATCGGTCATCCTCCATGCGCATCACATGTCCATACCACCTCAGTCTCCTCTCCCGTACACTACATTCTATCCCTCTCAGACACAGTTTCTCTCTCAACACATTTATGCTGGGTCGTTCACGCACATTTACACTGCACATCCAACGGAGCATGCTTGCCTCATTTCTCTCCAGCCGTCGCATATCTTCTGCGGTTGCTGCCCATGTCTCACTACCATGCAGCATCGCGCTCCTCACACAGGCATCATACAACCGGCCTTTCGTACGCAGGGAGAAACCTTTCTTCGTCAACAGAGGAAGCAGCTCCCTAAACTTCTTCCAACCCGTCCTTATTCTAGATACTATGGCCTCGGAACACCCTCCTCCCATGCTAATCTGATCTCCTAGGTACCGGAAGCTATCCACCACTTCTATAGCGCCCTCTCGCATTTAAAAAATGTGTCTATCAGTGCGACTTCTACTGTCTAATTTCCCTGTACATCTACTGCATACATATTTCTCCCTACATGTTAGTTTGCCTGCTATCCCGCTACATCTCTTGTGTACCCAGGACCTGCATTGTGTGCATTTTATAGAATTTATGCCAGTTCCTTTTCTGCATATCGAACATGGCCATTTCCCTGACGGAATCAGGGTTTTGTCCTCTTTTCTACTCATCAACACTTTTGTCTTAGCTAGATTTACTCTATATATATATATATATATATATATACTTATATATATATACACACAGCTAGATCTGAACACTGTTGAAACGGCCGGAGGTCAGCCGTCGGGGTCCTGACTCTTTTTCTATTACCCACTCTACTACCCTAGGTATTGAGTACTCTGGTGCATTATGGTCCACCTGGTATCTTACCACACCTTCTTTGTTATAAATGTATATATACACATAATATATACATATATGACTATTCACTTCTCTGTGGGGTTTTTTTTTTCACTCTTTCTCTCACTCCAGTTCCCACTGCCCCACACCAGAGGAAGTTCCCACGGACAGAGTCGTATCATCAGAAAAGCCTACACTCAAGAAATATTTGCCAGTATGATGAAAGAAGCCTACCCAATGTGGGAACAGCTTGAACGTGATGCAGGGATTCAACTCTACAAGTAAGCTCTACAAACACACACCTCTACATAAAAACTCTACAGAGTAGAGCTCCATGTAGAGCTATGTGGATCGTTCATCAGACAGAGATGTTCTATACATAGAGCACTCTTTTTCTTTGGAATTACCTAACATATAAATCTGTTATTTAGGAAAAACAGCCTGCTTGTCATGGACACCAAACGGAAGCCTATTGTTGAGAAAATAAGGAAGAATTTGACTACCCATAACTTGCCCTTTGAAGATCTCTCAAACGAACAGTTGCTTAACAAGTTTAATATAAGGCTTCCGGAAGGTTCCAAAGCCCTCATAGATCCCGAAGCAGGGAGTCTTCAAGCAGATAAAGCATTGAGTGTATATCAGGTAAAGGAAGTTTTTAAATGTTTTTGTTTATTATTATTCGAACGCCATGCTTTGCAGCATAGAGTTACAGCCCTTTACACTCTGAGTTCAAATACTGCCGAGGTTAGCTTTCCCTTTCATCTTTACGGGGTCGATAAAATAAAATACCAGGAATGCACTGGGGTAATTGCTGGCCTTGTGCCAAAAATAGAAACAATTATTTGGAGGGCAGTGGATTGGCAGTAATCGGTAGAGCGTCAGACAACATGCTTCGCGGCATAGAGTTATGGCCTTTTACAGTCTGAGTGCAAATCCAACCGAGGTTAGCATTGCTTTCAACCTTATATGATCGATAAAATAAAGTACCAGTAACGTACTGGGGTCGATTTAAACGAATTTCCCCTCCCCCCCAAAAAATTTGTTGTTATTGTGCCTAAATCAGAGACCCTTCTTTGGAGGGTGGGCTGGGAGGCAGTTGGGGGTGAGGTAGATCTCATTATTACAAAGTAAACTGAGGGCAGTGGATTGGCAGTATCAGTAGAGAGTTGGACACCATGCTTTGCAGCATAAAGTTACGGCCCTTTATGGTCTGAGTTCAAATCCGGCCGAGGTTAACTTTGCCTTTCATCCTTACAGGGTCGATAAAATAAAGTACCAGTCACGCACTGGGGTTTATTTAATCAACTTTCCCCTCCCTCCAAATTACTGGCTTTGTGCCTATACTAGAAATCATTATTACAAACTAAACTTAATAACATAACACGATAAAAGCTGGCATCATTATACAGTGACAAGACTAGACCTTTGAATTACAGATACAGTCCATATATTAAGAAATACTTTAAAATAAACAGAGAGTGAAGGCATATGGCTTAGTTGTTAGAGCGTTGAGATTGCAATCATGAGGTTGTGAGTTCAATTCTCAGACCGGGTTTTGCATTGTGTTCTTGAACAAGACACTTTATTTCACATTGCTCCAGCTGTAAAAATAAGTTGCGACGCCACTGGTGATCAACTGTGTTGGCCATTGTCTTTCCCTTGGACAACATCAATGGTGTGGAGAGGAAAGACTGGTATGCATGGATGACTGCCGGTCTTCCACAAACAACCTTGCCCGGACTTGTGCACCAGAGAACTTTCTAGGTGCAAATCCCATGGTCATTCATCACCAAAGGGGGAACTTTACCTTTGTATCATAGAATCAGGGGTGGTTAGAACATAACTCAACAAAGGCTGTTGTGTAAAATTATGAATAAAATTATGGAAGGTTTTTAGATAAATATCAATAGTTCAAAATAAACAGCTTTGTATTATAGAACCAGGGGTGGTTGGAACATAACTCTACAAAGGCTGTTATGTAAAATTATTATGGAAGGTTTTTAGATAAATATAAATACTTCAAAATAAACAGCTTTGTATCATAGAACCAGGGGTGGTTGGAACATAACTCAACAAAGGCTGTTATGTAAAATTATTATGGAAGGTTTTTAGATAAATATAAATACTTTAAAATAAACAGCTTTGTATTATAGAACCAGGGGTGGTTTTTCATTAAAAGGTTTAATTGTGTAACTTCCTTTTGTTTCTACAGAACCAGTTTGTGAAAAAAGGAGGCACCCTAGTTGATGGAGCCCAAGTTTTATCTGTAGTTCCTGGTCATACCACAAGAGTTAATACATCAAAAGGGATATTCCAAGGACAAAATGTGGTCTTGTGTCTCGGTTCTTGGGCCAAGAATTATTTCCACCAACTTGGTATTGAGTTTCCTCTGAAGGTTTGTTATATATTAATTAATTTCTTGTAATTACAAAATTGCTAGTGTTTACTGCTGATAGAATATGAATGTTTGTTAATAATGTTTTAACCCTTTAGCACTTACATTACTCTATATTTACTATTGTATTTTCATGATAAAGGTTTTACCTCACATAACTATCTCACATAATATCGAATCTATGAGATTTTAATGTTATTTATTTTGAGAACAATACCTTAACATCAATATGAGTAGCCAGTTATGGCCGGTTTGAACAGAAAGAGGTGATAGAATTCTGGCTGGACACAGCTAGTTTAAATGCTAAAGGGTTAAACCAGCACTTCGATAAAAGTTTGTTCAATGAATCTTGTCAGACTGCTACTGCATTCATGCAAATCACGTGTGTGTATATATGTATACATGTATATGTGTGTGTATTGTACATGTGTGTATGTATGATGTATAAATATGTGTATGCATGCATCTATATGTGTGTGTATTGTATGTGTGTATAAATCTAGAGATAATATTTCAGTTCCAATGAAAAATTTTGTTTCAGACAATGAGAATAACAGTTGGGTATTATAAGCAGAAGACTTCAGTAGGTTATCAAAACCACAAAGTGTTCCCTATTATGTTTTATAATGATGGTGAAGAGGAATATTATGGAATACCTTCAATAGAATATCCTGGATTGGTAAAGGTATAATTCTGATTTTTTTTTTACACTATTTCTTGTTTTTTGTCTAAGCCATAACTTCATCAACATCATCATCATCATCTCCATTTTACGTCCATTCTTCAACTCTAACATGGGTTAAACGAGTTGTCCTGTTGTGGGCAATGCTAGGTCACACAGAACTCATTTAGGCTTGGTTTCTACAGCTGGATGCCCTTCCTAACGCCAACCTCATTTATAGTGAGAACTGGGTGCTTTTTACTGTGACACCTACACGATCACTTTACAGTGGGTACTTGGTGCTTTTTACCGTGTCACCATCATGACCACTTTACAGTGTGGGTAGGGGGCTTCAGTGGATGTATACTTAGACCTGTCCTCATGGGAGATATATATGTGGTGCATATCGTCTATATGCTTCAGGTTCAGCCTGTGTCCATGGGAAGTTGAGTCTTATGTATTACTGCAAAATGCCAGAGATCTCGGTCCTGTATCATTGCCTTTGAGAGGTGCAATTAGACAAGGTCGGCTTTTATCACCTCATCCCAAGTCTTCCTGGGCCTCCCCACTCCAATGCTTCCATCGACTTTGAGCACTCTGTACCTTTTTATGCAGCTGTCATCCTTCATATGTATCACATGTCCATACCAATGTAATTTCCTCTCCTGCACACAGCATTTCATTCCTCTTATGCCAAGTTTCTCTCTCAGTTCATTTATGCTTTGCCGTTCACATATTACACATCTATCAGAGCATGCAAGCTTCTCTCTCTCTTTCTCCCTCTCACTCCACTATCTCTGTGTACCAGTATATATAAAGACATTTTTTCCAATTCCACCCCGCCCGTTCCTTCAATCTATTTTATTTCTTATTCTTTCTTTTGATGAAGGACTAGCATCTGAAACATTAAGACCCTCTTCCTACTATTTCAAGCGTTAACCTAATATATTCCTTCCACATACTGTACTGATTGTGTTCTTATTTCTGTTTACCTTTTACATATATAACTATATATATACATATATATATATATATATATTTATAAATATATATACATATATATATATATATATATATATAAATATAATTTCAGCAAGATCGAATTTCAGCTGTGGTCGAAAACAAAGCGAAACGCAATATCCAAGTTATGCTGGCAAGCGCTCCATGGACCAAATAAAGACCAGAGCAATAAACATAGGTTATAAAGGCCAAACAAACTGAGATGGCGGTCAAGAAGCCATCAACCACCTAAGCCAAAAAGACAAGGCAAGCCAAACAGGTCCAAAAAAATAATTGCAATATTTACCCGGACCCTGAAAAAGATGGTATAATCCAGTATAGGGTTTCTGCGACACCTAAATCAATTATACTGCCTGCTTAAATGATAAGCTTTTAGTATAATGATTGAATATATATATATATATATATATAATATATAATTACATAAACGGAGAAAGCTAATAACGATACTCTGACCAATTTCCAACTCACTCAACAAACATTAGGAAATACTGGAGTATATTCCCAATTAAACGTTTGGAGTGCTAACTATATTGTATTGTGTGGATAATTGGCTGTATTATTTTATATGAGATATACATTATTCTTTTGTAGTTCTGTTTACATCGAGGCCCCGAAATTTCACCTGACCAACGAGATGAGGTGAACTCTGATTGGGTATTGGCAAAATGTAAACGAGTGATTGAGGAATCCTTCCCAGGACTTCAACCCGAGCCAAGTATTCTTGAATCATGCATTTATACAGTAAGGATTCTTTTATAAGTTTTTTGCCTCCAGCATGGCCACAGCCTGATGACTAACACTCTCATAAATCAACCCCCACCATATACCCACCACCATCAACATCACCACCACCACCATCACTACCATCACCAACACTATACCACATCCATCACCAATATCACCATCACCACCACCACCACCACCATCACCACTACCAACGCTATACCACCACTTCCACCATCACCACCAACACTATACAACCACTACAACCACCGATTTTTCATCTATATTTTCAGATGACCCCCGATGAATTGTTTGTCTTAGACAGACATCCAAAGTTCCAGAACATTATTTTGGCTGCTGGATTCTCAGGTAAAACATATTAACCCTTTAGCATTTAAACTGGCCGTATCTGGCCAGAATTCTCTCACCTCTTTCTATTCAAACTGGCTGTAACTGGCCACTCATACTTATGTTAAGGTATTGTTCTCAAAATAGATAATATCAAAGTCTCATAGATTCGATATTAATAATAATAATGAAATTATTGTGTACAGTGCTCAGGTGCACTACAACTCGTCAAAGGTGCATGTATAGTACATAGAATAATATACAAATGTCAGGGAAGTGAGTAGTGTATGAGTCATGATATACATGTGTGCGTATGTATGGGGGGAGAATATTAGGTGTAGTGTTGGCGAATCTCAGGAAGCATGGAGGTTTTAAAGGATGCAATGTCTCTATAAAAACCATTACCATGAAAATATAATAGTAAATATAGAGTAATGTAAATACTAAAGGGTTAACCATGCAATTTATGTCAGGCCATGCTAAGGAGCTATAACTCTTGATAGAATTATAGAGGGCGCTGTACTGATACACTGCATGTCGTGATACACTACCGAATTAGACAGACAGAATGCTTGGAACATAACATAAAGGTTTTTACATAAAATTATAATGGTTTCTGATTTAGACACAAGGCCAACAAATTTGGGGGAGGGAAAAGTCAATTAAATCGACCCCAGTATGTTACTGGTACTTTATTTTATTGACCCCCATAAGGATGAAAGGCAAAGCTAACTTTGGCGGGATTCAAACTCAGAACATAATGGGACATAACTATATGCCACAAAGGATGTTGTCTGATGCTCTACCAATTACTAACTATCCACTGCCCTCGTAATGGTAAGTTTTCAGATAGATATAAATATTTTAAAAGCAAACAGTTTTCTATTTAGAACTGGGATGGTTTCAGGTAGTTTGGTATCAAAAGATGTAAGTTAGCATTTGGAACATAACTCAACAAAGGTTCTTGAATAACATTATCATTATTTTTAACTTGCAGGACACGGTTTCAAGTTGGCCCCTGTGACAGGGAAAATCCTTGGGGATATGGTCATGAACAGAAAACCTTCATATGACATGAGCCACTTCCATCTGGATCGATTTTCCAGAAAATCTTTGCTATAATTTCAAAGAGGAAAGAAGTATTAAAAGACATTAACATGTCTACTGATTAAAACTACTTTAGTTAATTATATTTTTATTGGTGGTGGTCATGATTGGACCTCAAACTGATTGAACAAGCTTTTTATTACCATATTTCTAATGAAAGACATTGCTAATGTTTTTAAAATAATTTTCAAAATAATCATAAATCAAAAAAGATTTACATAAAATTATGAAAGTTTATTACAGCGTTCCTTTGTCAGTGTTGAACAAATGAGCAACGATGGTTGCTAGACACTGTACGGCTTAATACGGGATGTTTGTTTACAAACACACCGAGCATTATAAATGTTCGGTGAATCCATACATACATATATATATGTGTGCATGTATGTATATATATATACATACTACTGTACGTCTGTATATATATATATGTATGTATGTATACATACTTATATTTAAGTAACAGCCGTACTAAAAGTGAGAAATGAAATTTTGTTTCATTTTTTTCCGTTTATCGTTTTCGGTACCCCGGCCGATATGCAAATTAGGCTGCTCAGCCGTTAATATGCATAAGGAAAGTATATACTTTCAGACGTTCAATCATCTGGCAGGAAGGTATACATTGCTGACAATAGCTAATAAGCTTGAAACTAGTACAGCATTCCTTTGTCAGTGTTGAACAAATGAGCAACGATGGTTGCTAGACACTGTACGGCTTAATACGGGATGTTTGTTTACAAACACATCGAGCATTATAATAAATGTTCGGTGAATCCATACGTACATATATATATATGTGTGCATGTATGTATATATACATACTACTGTACGTCTGTATACATATATGTATGTACGTATACATACTTATATATATATATATATATACTGAAAGCGTTGTTGGGTTCTGGGCCCCAATTCACTCAGCCAGTTTTTATTTTTCTCATGACAGGCTGAATGAGTTGAACCCAGAACCCAACGAAACTTGAGTACCTGTTTACCTTACTGTTGTAATTATATATATGTATATATATATATATATATATATATATATATATTTATATATATATATATATATGAGCTCTCTAACACTTTCATTACCATATTTCTAATGAAAGACACTACCTATGATTTTCAAATCCTTTTGAAAATAATCAAGAATTTGTAAGTGTTTAGTAACGTAACTAATTTTCTCGTTATTAATCTGGTGTTTGGAACATAACACAACAAAGGCTCCTTGTAAAATCATTATGGAAGGTTTTTAGATAAATATGAATACTTTAAACCATTAGCATTTAAACCAGGCATATCCAGCCAGAATTCTCACCCCTCTTTCTGTTCAAACCGGCTGTAACTAGGCACTCATACTTATGTTAAGGTATTGTTCTCAAAATAAATAATATCAAAATCTCATAGATTCAATATTATTTGAAATAATTGTGAGACAAAGCCTTTACCGTGAAAATACACAGCTTTGGGTTAAAATAAACAGCTTTGTATCATACAACCAGCGGTAATTTTTATCAAAAGGGTTAATTGTGTAACTTCTATTTGTTTCTACCAAATCAGTTTGTGAAAATAATCAAGAATCCGGAGGGATTTAATGAAATAGATAACACGTATAATGTATGATTATGAATAAAGTCTTTTGAACTGAAACTTTGATTTCTCTTTCTTAACATTTAGCACACTAGGAATTTTTATGAATTGCCTCCCTTGACACTGCATTATATATTAAGGGGAGGTTACTCTATCAACAACTTAATGCAAATTTAAGCACTCTGTAGCTTACCACAACAACAAATGGATGTTAGTATTAATCTTTGTGTTTAGTTATAAGATACTGATTCACATAAAAAAACATCACACGCATATACATATATATTTCCCATGCCTACAAGCTGAAGCTGAAGCATATAGACAATATGCCCTTACCCTGTCCCACTGTAAAGTGGTCATGTAGGTGTCACAAGAAAAAAGCACCCAGTACATACTGTAAAGTGGTTGTGTAGGCACACAGTAAAAAGCACCCAGTACTCACTGTAAATGCGGTTGGTGTTAAGAAGGGCATCCAGCTGTAGAAACCAAGCCAAAATCAGTTCTGTATGAGCAAGACATGGTCACATGACCTGGCATTTCCCACAACAGGACAACCTGTCTAACCCATGCTAGCATGAAAGAATGGACGTAAAACAGTGACGATAATATATATATATATGTGTGTGTGTGTGTGTGTAAACATGATTGGAGTGATGCGTGTATAAAAACTTTCATAAAATTGAAATAATTTCAAATGCCAAAGTAGCTGTAAAAATATAGGGTTGATAAAATAATGTACCAGTCAAATACTGGGTTGACAAAATAATGTACAGCTGAGTTTCTTTTTCTTTATCTGTGTCACTTCTCTCAGCTACATCTTGTAGATAGTCTGGATACGTGACATATACACCAGGTGGGGTGGTGGTGGTGTGGGTGGGTGGAAATGTGAAAGGGGTGGTGGTACCAACCAAACAGTGAAGGGTTTTTGAAGAGTGATGATGGTGCTGAAGATCATTGGTTGGATAGTTCTGGAGGGCCAAGGGTGGAAGCTGGTGGTGGTGGTGATAATGTGGTGAGGTGGGGATGGATTCTGGGGGAGTGGGTGGAAGGAAGGGGGTGGATGGCAGAATCTTGGCTCCACAAAAACAAAGTGATTTGCTGGCTGTGTGAGGGGCTGTAAAAAAGGGTGAGGGTTGTGGTTGGAGAGAATATATCTGTGCATGTATGTATGTGTGTGTGTATATATCTGTTTGTATGTGTGTGTGTATTTGTGTTTATATATTTGTGTGTGTGTGTACGTGTGTATGTACATGTGTGTGTATGTATGTGTGTATATGTTTGTGTGTGTGTGTGTATGTGTGTGTATATGTGTGTATACGCTTTAGGGTGGTGGTGTTTTGTTTTTCACTTTGTGTCTGTGAAGATCAAATTCCAGCAGAGGATGGAGATGAATTGAATGGAGGCCAAGGGGTGGAGGTAGGTTGAGTGGGGAAAGGAAAGCCACCTTTGCCCTACACACACCCCTCCACTTCCAGCCTGGCTAGATAAACTAAAGTGGTATCAAAATACTCATGTTTTAATCTAATATTGTACTATAATGTAACAACCTTGGCCTCTTATTTAATATAACTTTGTGTAGCCATGTATTGTAACTCTTATCATGTAAGCGTTGCATGCACTTGCTTCGGCAGTACATATACTAAAATTGGAATGATACAGAGAATATTAGCATGACCCCTGCACAAGGATGAAGCAAATTTGTGAAGCATTCCATATTTTTTTTCAACCCTGAGTACCTTTTTGATTTCCACAACCTTAAGCACCTTTTTGATTTCTACAACCCTGTGCACCTTATTGATTTCCAGCCCTGAGCACCTTTTTGATTTCCATGAGTCTAACAGATGTGGACATGCCTACAAAGTCAGAAAACAGCACAGCTCCCATGACTATCAGAAACATTTTTTCACACTCATTGCTGAAGCATGGAACAAACTACCTGCATTAGTTGTTAGCTGTCGAGACACTGCATCCTTTAAAACCTCCATGGGACAAACTACCTGCATTAGTTGTTAGGTGCTGAAACACTGCTTCCTTTAAAACCTCCATGGGACAAACTACCTGCACTAGTTGTTAGCTGTCGAGACACTGCATCCTTTAAAACCTCCATGGAACAAACTACCTGCATTAGTTGTTAGCTGTCGAGACACTGCATCCTTTAAAACCTCCATGCTTCCTGAAATCCGCCAACACTACACCTGATATCCCCCCTCCATACACATGCACACATGTATATCATGACTCATACACTGTTCACTTTCCTGACATTTGTACATGCTTTGCAGCAGAGTTACTCCCCTTTACGTCCTGAGTTGAAATCCCGCCGAGGTTAACTTTGCCTTTCATCCTTACGAGGTCGATAAAATAAAGTACCAGTAATATACTGAGATAATTGCTGGCCTTGTGCCAAACAGTGGAAACAATTATTCTATGTACTATACATGTGCCTTTGATGAGTTGAGTGCACCTAAGCACTGTACACAATAATTTGATTATTATTATTATTAAAAGATTTATGCTTACTCTATTTCTATATGCAAGCCCTTGGAGCTCCCATCGAGGTTAACTTTACCTTTCATCCTTACAAGGGGTCGACAAAATAAAATACCAGTTATGCACTGGGGTAATTGCTGGCCTTGTGCAAAAGGTAGAAATAATTATTATTAATAGTAGTAGTATTCAGTATCGGAGGAGCATCAGACAATATGCTTTATGGCATGGGTTATGCCCCTTTATGATCTGAGTTCAAATCCTGCCGAGGTTAGCTTTGCCCTTCATCCTTATGGGGTTGATAAAATAAAGTACCAGTAATGCACTGGAGTCGATTTAATCGACCCCCTCCTCCCCAAATTGCTGGCCTTGTGCCTAAATTAAAAATAATTATTATTTGGATTGGCAGTATCGGTAAAGCGTCAGACACCATGCTTTGCAGTATTGAGTTATTGCCCTTTATGTTCTGAGTTCAAATCCCACCAGGTTAACTTTGCCTTTCATCTTTACGGGGTCAATAAAATAAAATACCAGTAATGTACTGGCCGTAATTACTGGCATTGTGCCAAAAGTAGAAACAATTATATCTAAAATAGGGCAAAAATTTTGAGGGAGGAGTTAGTGAGTATATTGACCCCAATATTTAGTATTTTACAACAACAAAAACAATGATTTGAGGGAGGTGGATTGTCAGAATCAGTAGAGCGTCGGGCAACATGGTTGACGACAGAGTTATGGCCTTTTATGTTCTAAGTTCAAATCCTGCCAAGGTTAGCTTCGCCTTTCATCCTAACGGGTTCGATAAAATAAAGCACCAGTAATGCACTGGGGTCAATTTAATCGACTTTCCTCCTCCCCTTAAATTACTGGCCTGATGCCTATAGTAGAAATCATTATTATTATTATAATAATTATATGAGGGCGGTGGATTGGCAGTATATGTAGAGGGTCAGACGCCATACTTTGCAGCATAAAGTTACGGTCCTTTATGATCTGAGTTCAAATCCCGCTGAGGTTAACTTTGCCTTTCATCCTTACGGGATCGAAAAAATAAAGTACTAGTCACGCACTGGGGTAGATTTAATCGACTTTCCCCTCCCCCAAAATTGCTAGCCTTGCGCCTATATAAGAAACCATTATTATAATAATTATATGCCTCTTGTATGAATAAAATACTTACTCTATCAGGTCTAGCCAGAAAACTAAAGCTGATAGAGAAAAACTGAAGTTATTTTTTAGGCAAAATCACTTAAGAATTCGTTGAAATATTCCAGGCACCAGAGAAAAATTTTTTGTTGTTGCCCAGTGTTATATCGAAAATAGGGCAACCATTTTAAGAGAGGAGTTTTGACTCCAATTCACCAACCCTTTGGCCAATCACAAAGGGTTTACCAAAAGCATATCAAAATCAATATAACACAATAAAATGTTGTTTTAATGTGTGTGTGTGTGTGTGTGTGTGTGTGTATATATATATATATATATATATATATATATATATATATATGTGGCCCTACATGGCTTAGTGGTTAGAGCATTGGGCTTGCAATCGAAAGGTTGTGAGTTCAATTCTCAGACTGGGTGATGTGTTGTTTCCTTGAGCAAGACACTTTATTTCACATTGCTCCAGTTTACTCAGCTGTAGAAATGAGATGATAGGGACTGCAAAGTGGTCGTGGAGGTACCACGGCAAAAAAGCACCCAGCACTCACTGTAAATGAGGTTGGTGTTAGGAAGGGCATCCAGCTGTAGAAATCAAGCCAGAATCAGTTCCCGTTCCACCCTTGCAAGCAACGAAAAGCGGACGTAAAATGATGATGATGATATATATATGGGGGAGAGTGTACAGAGGGAAAAAGAAAGATAAGAGAAAGATATAGAGATAGCGAAAGGATAAAGGAGAGATGGATAAAGAGAAATAGGGCATGCCAGAGAGTGCGGTACAGAGAGAAAGAGATAGGCAAAGCTAGTTTGTTAGTATCAGTGAACTATGGCAGCTATACAGTATGATGCTATAGTTGTAGGTGCCGGTATAAATGGCTCTTCTACGGCACATTATTTACAGAAAAATGGCTACAGAACTTTACTACTGGAACAGGTAAACAATTTTCACACAAATATTTTCATTTTCTTCTTTTTAATTCTATAAATATTTGAACTTTTCATTGAGTTTTTGGTTTTGTTCAGTTACTCTTCAGCTATTGGTAACATGTAACCCAGTACAACCTGTACATGGTTGGGTTGTCGGCAACATTACTCAAAATCGAGTTGCAGTCGTCAAGGATGTATTTATGTATATATGTGTATGCCTTTGTATGTATATAAGCATCATCATCATTTAACGTTTGAGCTTACCATTAAAACTATACATCCTTACTATATATATATACACATGTATCACTCTACACCTCATCACACATCAAGTATTAGCCTGAAATGTGGTCATCCTGGTTTTCAAACAGTGGACACTTCATATTTATATATGTTTGCATATTGCATATATATATATGTATGTGTGTGCTTGTGTATATATATATATATTGAAAGGATAACAAGGACGATTGATTATTCCTTCATTGCATTTTTTGATAGGTGACGCGCGTTTCGCCACTGATCAGCTCAAGGTTCGATCTATATCGATCCTACCCGACTCAATAATCGGCAGCTGTCGTGGAGGTGCCATGGCAAAAAAGCACCCAGCACTCACTGTAAATGAGGTTGGTGTTAGGAAGGGCATCCAGCTGTAGAAATCAAGCCAGAATCAGTTCCCGTCCCACCCTTGCAAGCAGGGAAAAGCGGATGTAAAATGATGATGATGATATATATATATAACCATGCTAGTATGGAAAAATGGATGTTAAACAGTGATGACAATGATGATATATTGCATTCCTTTTTTTCAGTTTCCCCTGCCCCACAGCAGAGGCAGTTCCCATGGTCAGAGTCGGATCACCAGGAAAGCCTATCTCCAGGAGATCTTTGCTGAGATGATGATAGAAGCCTACCCCATGTGGGAACAGCTAGAGAGAGAATCACAAACACAACTCTACAAGTAAGGACACCTTTTACCTTCTTATTGTTTATCTTCATTTGGCTACCTGCTCTACAGCTCTGAGCAACACCTGCACTATCCTCTCCAACAAACCACCTTCAGCTATCACAACTTCTACTACTATCAATAGCACCACCACCACCACTACAATCACTACAGCCACCACCACCATTACTAACACCACTATAATCACTACTACCACCAACATTACTACCACTACATCCATCCAATACTCGATATATATTTTCTCAGGAAGAGCCAGTTGCTTGTGATGTCCACCAAGGACAGTAACTACCTGGACACTGTGAAGAAGGTGTTGATTCGTTACAAGATGACTTATGAAGACATCTCAACTGACCGCCTACTCAAAGAATTCAACATCAAAGTTCCAGATGGTTCTAAAGCACTCATTGACCGAGAGGGAGGAATTCTGATGGCTGACCGAGCCGTTATGACATACCAGGTAAGATCTGAGGTCCACTGCAATACATTCCATTATCATATTTTCAATGAAAACCACTGCCAATATATAAAGTGGTTGTGTAGGAGAAACAGTAAAAAAGCCCCCTGTCCACATTGTAAATGTGGTTGGTGTTAGGAAGGGCATGCATCCAGCAGTAGAAAACCTGCCAGAAACACTTCCGCATGAGCGAGACACAGTCTCCCAACCAATCCTGCATCAAATGGAACAAAACCGTCTAACCCATGCTAGCGTGGAAGATGGATGTTAAACGATGATGATATATATCCATTGCCCTTATGTGAGAAAGCAAGCACAACTTCATACCAACAGTTTTTGTTTCCTATTAAGGTTTGTAGAGCATCCTTGTCAATTCCAGTGTCTTGCTATGGTACGCTGGTATCTAAACTCTGTCTTCTAATCCATCGCCCTCTGGAGAAACAGTAAGCACAACAGTTTTTGTTTCCTATTAAGGTTTGTAGGGCATCCTTGTCAATTCCAGGGTTCAACTCCTATGTACGTCAATACTCATCTTTTTTCATTTCTCTGAGGGTTCTAAACCCCACTATCAGGCTAAAATTTCTTTAATCAAAAATACAGCAAAAACTTCTATTTCTAATTTCAAAAACATTCTTACTTGTCATTATACTAGTTAAGAATGTGGCTTCTAATTTGAATAGAAGGAAATGGGTGATGTGTTGGTATTATGGTAACACAGTGGACAAGATAACCAAAGATGTTGGTTCAACTCCCAAGTACGTCAATACTCATCTTTTTCCAGTTCTTAGAGTGTTCTAAACCCCATTATCAGGCTAAAATTTCTTTAGTAACAAAAAATACAGCGAAAGCTTCTATTTCTATTAAGAAACAATTATGTTTTCTTCAGAGTCAATTCAAGAAACTTGGAGGTAAAATCATTGATGGAACTCCTGTATTACGTGTGGAACCCGGACACATTATTCAGCTGTACACAAGCAAGGGAATATTCCAATCAAGGAATGTGGTCCTGTGCATGGGAGCCTGGACCAGAACCTATTTCAATCAATTAGGTATTGACTTTCCTATAAAGGTTTGTATTTCCACAGATTTACTGAATTCTTCATAACCTGTACCCCCCCCCCCCCACACACACACACACACACTCTCCATATCCTGGGGCTTGTAAACACTAGGGTTCAGCTGGTATATTGGTACCAGGACCTACCTGAAAGCCAGGGGTTCATTAATATCTGAGGTATGATGGTATTGATGGTGGTGATGAAATGATGGTGAAGTGGTGGTGATGTTGATGATGGTGATGTTGGGTGTTGGTAATTATGGTGGTGAAAGTGGTAGTGATAATGGTGGTGATGGTGATGGTAATTTTGGTGGTAGTGATGAGTGATGATGATAGTGGTGGTAGTAATAGTGTTACTGATGATAATAGTGATCATAATGGTGTTGGCAATGATTGTGGTGCTGGTGATGGAACGGCAGTGATGTCAATAATGAAGCTGATGATGACCTGTTTGTCACTATTTGGATTATCTCCCCCTTGCCATTCTCCTCACACAGCCACTGAAGATCAGTGTTGGCTATTTCAAAGCCAAGATACCTGGACAATATGAACTTAAGAACAATTTCCCAGCATTCTATTATGGAAACGGTGTGGACGAATTTTATGGACTGCCTGCAGAAGAATATCCTGGTTTACTCAAGGTAAGAGACATCAGTTGGCATTTAGGATGTTTCTCTAATATACAGTGTACCCCTGCCATTTGCAGTCCCGGTTATTTGTGGAATTTTCCTTAGAACCTAACAAGTAATTGTTTGTGGAAAACACTGCCTATTTGTGGAATTGCAAATATCTTCTGCAATTTTTTTAATGGCTTTTTTCATGGCAATATGTATATTTTCATGTTTTTTAACACTAAATTATTAATAACAATATACTGTATTTGCCAGCCTATATCTTACATTATGTTTTGACGTTTATAGGCATTTTTATAGACCATGTCCAATATTCGCAATTTTGCACTCTTCACGGGTGCTCAGAGAATGTAATCCCATGAATACCGGGGGACAACTGTGTGTATATATATATATAAAACAAGAAGTGTAAGTCAACAGGGTAAAATTAGCTTCGTTTATTCATATTCACTGCTATATATATTTCAGTGATAGCCATTATTCAACAGTTATGACCTCATCAAGCAGTAAGAACTTGAACCGAAAGAGCAGGAAAACATAATGTAATAGATTTTACTTTGTTAATCCATTGATATGTTCAGATCCAGAGTGTGGAGTTCTCCAACCTGCATACTGAAGGGTCGGTAAACAACCAACACATACTCAAAATTATATATATATTTATATATATACACACTCACACACAAAATTACAGTGGAACCTCAGTTCACAAACTTAATTCGTTCCTGAAGGCCATTCTTCACTGGAAATGTTCATAAACTGAAACTTGGCTGTCAAGCCTCAGAGCAAGACAACCCATCTAACCCATGTAAGTGTTGAATGTAAATGTTGCTGTATTTATTGTCTGAAGATAGATAGATAAATACGTAGGTAGCTTTAGATAGCTGCTGCATGACCACTGAACATCTTGTCAACACTGTGTAAAAGAAATGGCTAGAGAGGAAAATATCAGATTACCATTTCTCTGTCAAAGTTAGCACAAAGTATTTTTCACATGAGCTTGTGTTTTCTTATAGTGTAGATATAAATATATTTATATCTACACTATAAACGCACCCACTATGAGGGGCATCCAGCTTCAGAAAGCTTGCCAAACAAAAGGTTTGGAGGACCCTTCAGTAAATCAGTAGAATGTGAAATTGTACATGAGTGAGGTGCAGACCCCACTGTGTTTTCTGGGAGAGCAGTAGCCCCACTTCAGTACTGACTTATCTATGAAGATCCATCAAAACCTTGCTAGCAGGGAAAGCTGATATTAAGCAGTGATGATGATCATAATGATGATGATTTTTGCAGGTATTTTTGCACCATGGTCCTGAAGTCCATCCCGACCGTAGGGATCAGGTTGACTCCAGGTACACTATTGAGAAATGTGAACAACTAGCCAAAGATATATTCCCTGGGCTAGAACCACATCCCAGTATCATAGAGACATGCATTTACACGGTAAGCCTCACCTCTTTTTCTCTCTTCTTTCAAAACCAACCCACCTGAATGTACTCTGGTTCTATCATACAAAACTGTTTATATTCATCTAAAAAACTTCCACCATAATCTCATGTAAGAACCTTTGTTAAGTTATGTTCCAACTACCCTTGGCTTTATGATACAGAACTGTTCTAAACTGTTTATATTTATCTAAAAACCTTCCACCATAATCTTATGTAAGAACCTTTGTTAAGTTATGTTCCAACCACCCTTGGTTCTCTGATACAGAATTGTTTTAAACTGTTTATATTTATCTAAAAACCTTCCATCATAATCTCATGTAAGAACCTTTGTTAAGTTATGTTCCAAACACAAGCTTAATAAGAATGTAAGTTATTTTACTAAATCCCACCAAATTCTCAATATTTTCAAAATTATTCAAAAATCATAGGCAGTGTCCTTCATTAACAATATGGTAATGAAAGGGTTAAAGTATTTAACACACACAAACTATCAATGACCCCAATAAATGTGAAGTTTTGTTATTTCTAGATGACCCCAGATGAACAATTTGTTCTTGACCGACACCCAAAGTTCCCAAACCTGATTTTAGGGGCTGGATTTTCAGGTAAAACATTCAACATTCTATATTCTTCTTCTTCTCCTTATTTCTGAGGGGGCTCATAGGAGCAGAATCCTCAAACACTCCTTCCAGCAGGTCCTGTCAAAAAACAACAATCTCCAATTGATCTGGCTTGATCCCTAAGTGAGACTAGCTGAGCTCATGGATGCTATCAAACTATTTTGCTCGGGGTCTACCCCTGGGTCTCCTGTCAGTTGGTTTTGCCTATAAAATCTGTTCAGTGATTCTTTCCTGAAACATTCTAACCACATGCCCATAGTATCGGAGCTGTGATCAATATATATATATAGGGAGTGGGGCTAGATTGATACAGATCGAACCTTGAGCTGATCAATAGCGAAACGCGCGTCACCAACAAATAAACGTAATGAAGGAGTAACCATTCGTCCTTGTTTTATTTCATTATATATATATATATATATATATATATATGTGTGTGTGAGTGTGTGTGCGCACATACAACATATATATATACACATACACAGACCCAAACGACATATATTCATAAAATTCATTTGATTACTTTATTGTTTTTCTTTGAAACTTGCAGGACACGGTTTCAAGTTGGCCCCTGTAACAGGGAAAATCCTGGGGGATATGGTCATGAACAGAAAACCTTCGTATGACATGAGCCACTTCCGCCTGGATCGATTTTCCAAAAAATCTTTGCTATAATACAATAAACACCCAAAGATCAGTTCACGAAACAAAATGGCTACTGGAAAATTGTTTACATAAATTGACCAGGATATAAATTTCAGAATTTGAAATTAGATGAGTTTCAATGAAAATTGTATAGGTTGACATCATTAAACGAATTTAGTAGGTATCAATAAAACATTTTGAATGAATAAATGAATAATTAAGAAAATAAAATTTGTTAGTGGTATGACTATTCCATTATAAAAACATGGTTGCTTAGGTAGAGGAAAACGAGTCTAACCAAATCCAGAGCTTTCTCACTCAAGTTAGAGGAACCCCCTCCATGGTTGATCTTCACCACTTTGTTTGGTTTTGATCATGTTAGGAATGTAGCCGTCCTCACCATGCTTGATCAACTGAGGATTGGTAAGGCTATTTAACCCATAGTTGGGGTGGATGGCTGTTGACTCTGAGGAGTTCATCTACCTTTCAACAGCTTGTTTTTTTTTATAATATAAAAGAACAAGGAAGTTGGTATGATTCACTGTTGACTTTTATGTCAGTTCACCTAACTTACTGCAAGGGTAAAGGTAAGGACCACCTTCGGACTGGGCAAGGTTTGTTTGTGGAAGACCAACAGTCGACCATGCATACTAGCTTGCCCATCTCCATGTCACCAATACTGCCCAAGGGAAAGGCAAAGGCCGATACAGCTTGGCACCAGTGACGTAGCAACTCATTTCTATAGCTGAGTAAACTGGAGCAACGTGAAATAAAATGTCTATGAAATTAATATAAAGCTGTTTTGTTATATACAAGATTACTAATATTAAATTAACATAAAGTTATGTATCATCATCAGGTCGAACTTGCTCGGCTTTCTACGACACGTTTCCTCCATCCATCTCTGTCTCTCATAGCGTTTTCCAGTTCTTCCGCAGTGCATCCAGTATCGTCCTCAAGTTGCTTGACGTATGTCTTCTAGGGATGACCAGCATTTCTTGCTCCACGAGATGGACTCCATAACAATACACCACCTGCTATTTCTTCCTTGCTGCACCAACAGTGGCCAGCAAATCCGAGTCTCTGTCCACGTATTGACCTGCTGATAGGTGGTATATTGCCATAGAGATCCTTATTTGTTGGGTGTTCCCTCCAAGACACGTTTAAAGCAGCACGGAGCTGCCGGCGAAACTGAAAAGGAATTTCTTCAGAGTTGCTGTGGAATCTGTGCTTGTTTATGGCTCTATCACTTGGACGCTAACGTCGAAGCTGGAGAAAAAGCTAGATGGGGCATACACAAGTATCTATCAACTCAGTACCTAATTTGATCAACTTTAGTGAGAGGAGAAAAAGTTGATCTGAACATGATTTGAACTCAGGACATAAAACTACAGCCATATGGACAACAACTGATCTTGGAGACTTAGAGACATTTACATATCATATCTACCATCATCATCATCACCGTTTTACGTCCGTTCTTCCACGCTAGCATGGGTTAGACGGGTTGTCCTGTTGTGGGCAGTGTCTGGTCGGCTGACCATGCCTTGCTCATACAGGAACTGATCTGGCTTGATTTCTACAGCTGGATGCCCTTCCTAACACCAACCTCATTTACAGTGAGTGCTGGGTGCTTTTTCGTGGCGCCTACACGTCCACTTTACAGTGTGGGCTGGGTGCTTTTTTGCCGTGGCACCTCCACGACCACCTTGCGGTGGGGGGGGGGGGGGGGGGCATATTGTTTATATGCTTCAGCATGTACCCATGGGAGGTCGGGTACCCTGTATTACTGCGTGACGCCAGAAGTCACGGTCGTGTGTCATTGACTTTGAGAGGTGTAGTTGGGTAAGGTCGGCTTTTATCACCTCATCCCAAGTCATCTTGGGTCTCCCCACTCCGCGGTTTCCATCAACTTCTAGTGCTCTGCACCTTTTTATGCAGCTGTCATCCTTCATACGCATCACATGTCCATACCAGCGTAACCGCCTCTCCTGCACGCAGCATTTGATTCCTCTTATGCTCAGTCTCTCTCTCAATTCATTTATGCTTTGTCGTTCACGTATATTACTGTTACACATCCATCGGAGCATGCAGGCTTCGTTTCTCTCTAATCTACGTAAGTCTTCCACCTTCAGCGCCCAGGTCTCACTACCATGCAACATCGCTGTTCGGATACACGCATCATACAGTCTGCCTTTCATTCTGAGGGAGAAGCCTTTTGCAGCTAGCAGTGGTAGTAGTTCCCTAAACTTCTTCCATCCCGTTCTTACCCTAGTTATTGTACTTTCTGAGCACCCACCTCCGTTGCTAATTCGGTCACCTAGGTAGCAGAAGCTGTCTACTGTTTCTACAGGGCCCTCCCAGAGATTGGTGGTACTTGTTTCCTGTGGCTGTTTGCTTGCTGTTTCAGCACAGCTGCTGCATGTGAATCCTACATTCTTAATTAAGCTTCCTGAGATCCCGCTACATCTCTTGTGTACCCATTGTTTGCATTTGGGGCAAAGAATGGAGTTCCTACCTACACCTTTCCTACATACTGAGCAAGGCCATTTCCCTGAGGGGATCTGGGTTCTGTTTTCTCGTCTACTTATAAGGACCTTAGTCTTTGTCATGTTGACTTTGAGGCCCTTTCTCTCTAGTCCCTGCTTCCAGGTTTGGAATTTATTCTCTAGTTCTACCATAGATTCAGCTATGAGTGCGAGGTCATCAGCATACAGGAGTTCCCATGGGCATCCGGTCTTAAACTCCTCCGTTATTGCCTGCAGGACTATGATGAACAGGAGAGGGCTAAGAACAGAGCCCTGGTGGACCCCAACCTGTACGCTAAATTCCTCGCTATACTCATTGCCAATCCTAACTTTGCTGACTGCTCCCCTATACATGGCTTGTACCGCTTTCACAAGCCATTCATCTACTCCTAGTTTTCTAAGAGCCCACCAGATTACTGCACGTGGAACTCTGTCAAAGGCTTTCTCAAGGTCGACAAATGCCAAGTAGAGTGGCTTACTTTTAGCTAGGTACTTTTCCTGTAATTGCCTCACAAGGAAGAGCGCATCAGTGGTGCCTTTCCCTGGTACAAACCCAAATTGCATCTCGTCTATATTCACCCGGTCCCTAATCAGCTGTGCTATAACTCTTTCTGTTACTTTCATGACCTGGTCCATCAACTTTATACCTCTATAGTTTCCTCTATCTAGTGCATCGCCTTTACCTTTGTAGCAGTTGACAATGATGCTACTGCACCAATCTTTTGGTATGGCCCCCTCTAGTATTACCTGGTTAACGATACGTGTGGTTATAGTGTGACCTACAGACCCAGATGCCTTCAGCATCTCGGCAGCTATACCCGATGGACCGGTTGCCTTCCCTATCTTCATATCTCTGATTGCCTTACTTACTACGCTGCCGCTGACTTGTACTGCTGGTCCCTCTATAGGGTCTACGTGGGGTAGGGTCTCTTCTTCCCATGCATTCTCCTCATTTAGTAATCTATCATAATGACTCTTCCATGCATCTTTCTTCTCAGCACTTGTGAGGGCAAGCTCACCTTTATCATTCCGGATACACTTCTCTCCAATGACATCACAACTATCTCTGACACACTGCCTCGCAATCTTGAATACCTCCTGTTTCTGGTCCTCACGTTGTAAAACATGCTTGAATTTTCTATCCTCTGCTTCCCTCCTAGCTAAGTATACTTGTCGCCTAGCTTCCCTCTTGGTCTCTATGTAATGTACCCTGCTCCCCCCGTTCTTCCATTCTTTCCATGCCTGTCTCTTGGCCTTGACTGCTTCATCTACCTTATTGTTCCACCACCAAGTCACTCTCCTCCTGCTTGAGGTCTTACTCCAGCCACAAACCTCATCCGTCGCCTCTAGTAAGTTATTTTTTAGGAACTCCCAGTTCTCTTCTACGTTAAATGTCTCTATCTGTTCTTCTTTACTGTCGTAGGCGTTGAGTAAAATATCTTTAAATCTGTTACTGGTTGAGGGGACTTTCAGCTTCCAGATCTTTCTTCTCCAGGTTGGCCTCTGTTTCAGGGCTCGTCTAGTTCTGACCGTGAGGTCGCTGACAACTAAGCTATGTTGGGATGTACATTCCTCACTAGGGAAGGCTTTTGTGTTTACGACCGTCCATCTGTCACGTCCTCTGATGAGGATAAAATCTAACTGACTAGAGTGCTCCCCTGATCTATAGGTGATCAGGTGGTTGTCGGGTTTTTTAAAGTTTGTGTTACATATCGACATGTCATTGGCGTCGCAGAATTCTAGAAGTCTGAATCCTTCCTCATTCCTTGTGCCAACTCCATGGCCTCCATGTACTCTATTGAAGCCGTCGCAGTGTTTACCTACGTGTCCGTTAAAATCTCCTGCAATGATTAGGAAGTCCTTGTCGTCTGTTAGAGCAGTAGTGTGTATTAGGGACTCGTAAAACCTATCCTTAAGTTCGTCTGGCAGCCCCGATTGGGGTGCGTAAGCTGATATTATTGTGGTAATTGTCTTATTCAGGACTAGTCTGAGTTTAATGATTCTTGCATTTACCCTGTACACTGAGATTACTTTATCTACCCACTTGTCAGCTAATAGTATACCTACACCACCCATCCCATCGTCATTTCCCACCCAGAAAAATTTGTAGCACTGGCTTTTTCCTACAAGGACTCTAGCAGACCCTCCTCTCCATCTAGTCTCTTGCACACAGCATACATCAACTTCCTTTCGCTCTAGCATTTCTACGATTTCTCCTGCTCTTCCTTTCATTGAGCCTACATTGATGGTACCAACTCGGAGTTTTGGGCATTTGTCGACACTCGTAGGGGAGGGTCTCTGGGTTGGCGCTTCACGTGGGTGCTTGGTAGCTCGCAGATTCATATTTCATCTATTGATTCAGAGTTGCTCGTGTATTCCCAGCTCATCCATCCATAACGGTGGGAAAATTGAGGGCTAGAAGGACAGTGGTGGTGGGGTAATGGCAGGGTGTGTTGGGATGCGCCAGAGGAGGAGAGAGTTAGTTAGGCAGGTAGTAGCAGCAGCAGCAGTGGAAATGGCATGCTAGGTTTGTTACCATATGGTCAACAAATGACCCCAGGACATAAACTATAACAATATGGTCAACAGCTGATCTCGGAGATATTTACACATTTAATATAAATAAATATAGGGAAAAAGAATTAAATAAATAAATATATATATCAAACCCATGCAAGCGTGGAACATGGACGTTAAACGATGATGATATATATATATTTTTTTCTTTTTAATTAACAATTAAATTAAAACAAGACCTTTTTTTTTGGTGTTTTTAAGCAGAATATTTTATAACTGTAATCCTGACCAAGATTTTCTATCCTGAAAAATAGAGAAAAAAAAATTAATTAAACTAAATCATCATCATATTAGTATTATTGATTTTGGTGGATTGGCAGTATCGGTGGAGAGTCGGACGCCATGCTTTGCAGCATAGAGTTACGCCCCTTTACGGCCTGAATTCAAATCCCGCAAAGATTAACTTTGCCTTTCATCCTTATGGGGTCAATAAAATAAAGCACCAGTAACGTACTAGGGTCGATTTAATCGATTTTCCCCTGCCCATAAATTACTGGCCTTGTGCCTATACCAGAAATCACTATTATTGATTTTGGTGGATTGGCAGTATTGGTGGAGGGTCGGACGCCATGCTTTGCAGCATAGAGTTACGCCCCTTTACGGTCTGAGTTCAAATCCCGCCGAGGTTAACTTTCATCCTTACGGGGATCGATAAAATAAAGTACCAGTAATACACTGAGATAATTGCTGGCCTTGTGCCCAAAACAGAAACAATTATTAATATTGATTTAACCGATTAGCATTTACACTGGCCATATCCGGCCAGAGTCTTCTCCCCTCTTTCTGTTCAAACCGGTCGTAACCAGCCACTAATACCAACGTTCTAAAAATAAATAATATCAAAAGCTCATAGATTCGATATTATGTGGGATAAAACCTTTACCATGAAAACACAATAGTAAATATAGAGTAATGTAGATGCTAAACAGTTAATTAACTGTTTAGCATTTAAACCGGCCAAAGTTCTTTCACCTCTTTCTGTTCAAACCAGCCATAACCAGCGTTAAGGTATTGTTCTCAAAATAAATAATATTAAAGTCTCATAGATTCAATATTATGTGAGGTAAAACCTTGACCATGAAAATACACTAGTAAATATAGAGTAATGTAGATGTTATGTGAAGTAAAACCTTTACCATGAAAATACACTAGTAAATATAGAGTAATGTAGATGTTATGTGAGGTAAAACCTTGACCATGAAAATACACTAGTAAATATAGAATAATGTAGATGTTATGTGAAGTAAAACCTTTACCATGAAAATACACTAGTAAATATAGAGTAATGTAGATGTTATGTGAGGTAAAACCTTTCCCATGAAAATACACTAGTAAATATAGAGTAATGTAGATGTTATGTGAGGTAAAACCTTTACCATGAAAATACACTAGTAAATATAGAGTAATGTAGATGTTATGTGAGGTAAAACCTTTCCCATGAAAATACACTAGTAAATATAGAGTAATGTAGATGTTATGTGGGGTAAAACCTTTACCATGAAAATGCACTAGTAAATATAGAGTAATGTAGATGTTATGTGGGGTAAAACCTTTCCCATGAAAATGCACTAGTAAATATAGAGTAATGTAGATGTTATGTGAGGTAAAACCTTTCCCATGAAAATGCACTAGTAAATATAGAGTAATGTAGATGTTATGTGGGGTAAAACCTTTCCCATGAAAATGCACTAGTAAATATAGAGTAATGTAGATGTTATGTGGGGTAAAACCTTTCCCATGAAAATGCACTAGTAAATATAGAGTAATGTAGATGTTATGTGGGGTAAAACCTTTCCCATGAAAATGCACTAGTAAATATAGAGTAATGTAGATGTTATGTGAGGTAAAACCTTTACCATGAAAATACACTTAGTAAATATAGAGTAATGTAGATGTTATGTGAGGTAAAACCTTTCCCATGAAAATACACTAGTAAATATAGAGTAATGTAGATGTTATGTGAGGTAAAACCTTTCCCATGAAAATACACTAGTAAATATAGAGTAATGTAGATGTTATGTGAGGTAAAACCTTTACCATGAAAAGACACTAGTAAATATAGAGTAATGTAGATGTTATGTGAGGTAAAACCTTTACCATGAAAATACACTAGTAAATATAGAGTAATGTAGATGTTATGTGAGGTAAAACCTTTCCCATGAAAATACACTAGTAAATATAGAGTAATGTAGATGTTATGTGAGGTAAAACCTTTCCCATGAAAATACACTAGTAAATATAGAGTAAAGTAGATGTTATGTGAGGTGAAACCTTTACCATGAAAAGACACTAGTAAATATAGAGTAATGTAGATGTTATGTGAGGTAAAACCTTTCCCATGAAAATACACTAGTAAATATAGAGTAATGTAGATGTTATGTGGGGTAAAACCTTTCCCATGAAAATACACTAGTAAATATAGAGTAATGTAGATGTTATGTGAGGTAAAACCTTTCCCATGAAAATACACTAGTAAATATAGAGTAATGTAGATGTTATGTGGGGTAAAACCTTTCCCATGAAAATACACTAGTAAATATAGAGTAATGTAGATGTATGTGGGGTAAAACCTTTCCCATGAAAATACACTAGTAAATATAGAGTAATGTAGATGTTATGTGAGGTAAAACCTTTCCCATGAAAATACACTAGTAAATATAGAGTAATGTAGATGTTATGTGGGGTAAAACCTTTCCCATGAAAATACACTAGTAAATATAGAGTAATGTAGATGTTATGTGGGGTAAAACCTTTCCCATGAAAATACACTAGTAAATATAGAGTAATGTAGATGTTATGTGGGGTAAAACCTTTCCCATGAAAATACACTAGTAAATATAGAGTAATGTAGATGTTATGTGGGGTAAAACCTTTCCCATGAAAATACACTAGTAAATATAGAGTAATGTAGATGTTATGTGAGGTAAAACCTTTACCATGAAAATACACTAGTAAATATAGAGTAATGTAGATGTTATGTGAGGTAAAACCTTTCCCATGAAAATACACTAGTAAATATAGAGTAATGTAGATGTTATGTGGGGTAAAACCTTTCCCATGAAAATACACTAGTAAATATAGAGTAATGTAGATGTTATGTGGGGTAAAACCTTTCCCATGAAAATACACTAGTAAATATAGAGTAATGTAGATGTTATGTGGGGTAAAACCTTTCCCTTGAAAATACACTAGTAAATATAGAGTAATGTAGATGTTATGTGAGGTAAAACCTTTCCCATGAAAATACACTAGTAAATATAGAGTAATGTAGATGTTATGTGGGGTAAAACCTTTCCCATGAAAATACACTAGTAAATATAGAGTAATGTAGATGTTATGTGGGGTAAAACCTTTCCCATGAAAATACACTAGTAAATATAGAGTAATGTAGATGTTATGTGGGGTAAAACCTTTCCCATGAAAATACACTAGTAAATATAGAGTAATGTAGATGTTATGTGGGGTAAAACCTTTCCCATGAAAATACACTAGTAAATATAGAGTAATGTAGATGTTATGTGAGGTAAAACCTTTCCCATGAAAATACACTAGTAAATATAGAGTAATGTAGATGTTATGTGGGGTAAAACCTTTCCCATGAAAATACACTAGTAAATATAGAGTAATGTAGATGTTATGTGAGGTAAAACCTTTCCCATGAAAATACACTAGTAAATATAGAGTAATGTAGATGTTATGTGGAGTAAAACCTTTCCCATGAAAATACACTAGTAAATATAGAGTAATGTAGATGTTATGTGGGGTAAAACCTTTCCCATGAAAATACACTAGTAAATATAGAGTAATGTAGATGTTATGTGGGGTAAAACCTTTCCCATGAAAATACACTAGTAAATATAGAGTAATGTAGATGTTATGTGGGGTAAAACCTTTCCCATGAAAATACACTAGTAAATATAGAGTAATGTAGATGTTATGTGGGGTAAAACCTTTCCCATGAAAATACACTAGTAAATATAGAGTAATGTAGATGTTATGTGGGGTAAAACCTTTCCCATGAAAATACACTAGTAAATATAGAGTAATGTAGATGTTATGTGGGGTAAAACCTTTCCCATGAAAATACACTAGTAAATATAGAGTAATGTAGATGTTATGTGAGGTAAAACCTTTCCCATGAAAATACACTAGTAAATATAGAGTAATGTAGATGTTATGTGGGGTAAAACCTTTCCCATGAAAATACACTAGTAAATATAGAGTAATGTAGATATTATGTGAGGTAAAACCTTTCCCATGAAAATACACTAGTAAATATAGAGTAAAGTAGATGTTATGTGGGGTAAAACCTTTCCCATGAAAATACACTAGTAAATATAGAGTAATGTAGATATTATGTGAGGTAAAACCTTTCCCATGAAAATACACTAGTAAATATAGAGTAATGTAGATATTATGTGAGGTAAAACCTTTCCCATGAAAATACACTAGTAAATATAGAGTAAAGTAGATGTTATGTGGGGTAAAACCTTTCCCATGAAAATACACTAGTAAATATAGAGTAATGTAGATGTTATGTGAGGTAAAACCTTTCCCATGAAAATACACTAGTAAATATAGAGTAAAGTAGATGTTATGTGGGGTAAAACCTTTCCCATGAAAATACACTAGTAAATATAGAGTAATGTAGATATTATGTGAGGTAAAACCTTTCCCATGAAAATACACTAGTAAATATAGAGTAAAGTAGATGTTATGTGAGGTAAAACCTTTCCCATGAAAATACACTAGTAAATATAGAGTAATGTAGATATTATGTGAGGTAAAACCTTTCCCATGAAAATACACTAGTAAATATAGAGTAAAGTAGATATTATGTGAGGTAAAACCTTTCCCATGAAAATACACTAGTAAATATAGAGTAATGTAGATGTTATGTGAGGTAAAACCTTTCCCATGAAAATACACTAGTAAATATAGAGTAATGTAGATGTTATGTGAGGTAAAACCTTTCCCATGAAAATACACTAGTAAATATAGAGTAATGTAGATGTTATGTGGGGTAAAACCTTTCCCATGAAAATACACTAGTAAATATAGAGTAATGTAGATGTTATGTGAAGTAAAACCTTTCCCATGAAAATACACTAGTAAATATAGAGTAATGTAGATGTTATGTGGGGTAAAACCTTTCCCATGAAAATACACTAGTAAATATAGAGTAATGTAGATGTTATGTGAGGTAAAACCTTTCCCATGAAAATACACTAGTAAATATAGAGTAATGTAGATGTTATGTGGGGTAAAACCTTTCCCATGAAAATACACTAGTAAATATAGAGTAATGTAGATGTTATGTGGGGTAAAACCTTTCCCATGAAAATACACTAGTAAATATAGAGTAATGTAGATGTTATGTGAGGTAAAACCTTTCCCATGAAAATACACTAGTAAATATAGAGTAATGTAGATGTTATGTGGGGTAAAACCTTTCCCATGAAAATACACTAGTAAATATAGAGTAATGTAGATGCTAAACGGTTAATTAACTGTTTAGCATTTAAATCGGCCAGAGTTTTTTCACCTTTCAGAATCATATATATAATCATCATTTTAGAGAGTTAGGCATGAAATGGCTAAAACAAACAAGGAGGGGATGCAGGGGACTGACCTTTACAGAGACCGAAGGTCTTACTTTGGAGAAGGCAATTTCTACATGTTTGTCAGTTACTATAACAACAGGGAGGTCCTTGGAGTCTTCATTCGGACAATTGATGATGCTTTCTTTCATGGCACTTGTGCTGGCTTCACATATCAGGGACGAGAGATCGGCACCACTGCAATGATTAGGGTTTAAAATATTTGTTATGGGAAGTCAAACTACTCACCTCTAGCTGCTCCCCCTCCTCTCTCTCTCCACACACATATACAAACTGCATCAAATATCTTCTTCAAACACACACACACACATATATATGTGTATATATATATATCATCATCATCATCATCACCATTTTACGTCTGTTCTTCCACGCTAGCATGGGTTAGATGGGTTGTCCTGTTGTGGGAAGTGCCCGGTCGGCTGACCTTGACTTGCTCATACGGGAACTGATTCTGGCTTGATTTCTACAGCTGGATGCCCTTCCCAACACCAACCTCATTTACAGTGAGTGCTGGGTACTTTTTTACCGTGGCGCCTTCATGACCACTTTACAGTGTGGACTGGGTGCTTTTTTGGCGCCTACACGTCCACTTTACAGTGTGGGTTGGGTGCTTTTTTGCCATGGCACCTCCACGACCACTTTGCAGTGGGAGGGGGTGGGAACATATTGTCTATATGCTTCAGCTTCGGCTTGTACCCGTGGGGAAGGGGGGGGGTCAGGTCTTCTGTATTACTGCGTGACGCCAGAGGTCACACACTGTAGAGCTGGCCTAGGGTGTTAAATACCCAGGTGCTGGTCCTGTTCACACATATGTATATTATAGACAGATCAATCAGTCATTAAAACAGTTGTTGGTGCTTAATCCCAGTTCAATGTGGATCTAGCAAACCCAGTGTTTGAATAGAGAAAAAAAAAACATGAAAAAAAAATGTTAATTCCTTACGAGAAACCAGTAGAGCGTGTGTCTTTAGCAATGACTTCCAGGAGACTTTCGTCACTGAGTTTGGGTTTGGTTCCACCCTGTATAAACAGATGCAGAGTAAAAGAAAGGATTGTACCACATGAAACCACATTAGTAGGACATTCTTGAAAAGTACAAAACAACACTATGACTGCATCACATTAACTCTTAACATCCTGTTCAACATGAAACCACATCAGCAAGACATTCTTGAAAAATACAAAACAACACTATAACTGCATCACATTAAATGTTAAAGTCTTTACTCTCATACTACAAATTTTCACTGAGTAAATGACATAAACAACACCAACAACAAACCCGAACATTGACATCAACAAAGACAATAACACCAACAAAAACAACGACTAATAATTACAACAGCAATAATAACAATGATAACAACAGTAACAACAACAACAACAACAGCATCAACAACAATGACAATAACAATGACACCAGCAACAATGACTAACAACACCAAAAACACCAACAACAACAGACCTTAGTTAATGTCCTAAGTATATCAAGTCTATCAGACTGTGAGGGAAGACTGACATAAAGGGTTTTGTCAAGACGGCCAGGTCGGAGGATGGCAGGATCAATAATATCTGAAAATGATCAATATATTGATTACTAGCAACAGTACTAAGTGTGATTCCAAATAAAGGTATATATGAACCTACAGCAGTACCAACACAATGTGATTCTGAATAAAGGTACAAAGGAGTACTAACACAGTGTGATTCTAAATAAAGGTATGTATCAACCTACAGCAGTACTAACACAGTGTGAGATAAAGGGTTAACCATTTGGTCATGCTGTAATGATACCAGTAATATACTGACCTGGTCTGTTTGTTGCCGCCATGACAAACACTTGCTTTCTTTCCTCAAGGCCGTCCATTTCTGTTAACATTTGGTTGACCACCCTGGCACTGGCGCCACCCTAGAACATACAATGGGCAACAGATTTAGCCAAACAGTACAGAACGTACATAAAAATCAACATCGTCATCAACACCGCCGCCATCATCAACACCACAGTCGTCATCGTTTAATGTCTGTTTTCCCTGCTAGCAAGGGTTGGACGGGTCTACATAGACCAAGTCAGTACTGAAGCAAGACTGACCTCTCAGACAGGCTGAGGGGTCTGTATATTGGTATATATCATCATCATCATCGTTTAACATCCATCTTCCACGCTAGCATGGGTTAGACGGTTTTGTTCCACTTGAGGCAAGATTGGTCAGGAGACTGTGTCTCTCTCATACAGAACTGTCCCTGGCAGGATTTCTATAGCTGGGTGCCCTTCCTAATACCAACCACATTTACAGTATGGACCACACAATATGATATATATCATGATCATCGTTCAATGTCTGTTTTCCCTGCTAACAAGGGTCTACATAGATCAAGTCTGTACTGAAGTGACATTACTGGCCTCTCAGACAGGCCGAGGGGTCTCATCATCATCATCATCATCATCGTTTAACGTCCATCATCCACGCTTGCATGGGTTTGGATGGGAGGTTTCCCACTTGAGGCCAGATTTGTTGTCCTGCTCATATAGGACTGTCTGGCGGGTTTTCTACGGCTGGATGCCCTTCCTAACACCAACCACATTTACAGTGTGGGACTGGGAGGTTTTTACCGTGTTACCTACACGGCCACATTACAGCGTGGACTGTGTGTTTTTTTGTCGTGACACCTACACGACCTCATTTGTTTCGGACTGGATGTTGTGGTACCAACATAACTTCACATTTAAGGGGGGGTATTTTGTTAGAGGTGCCTACTGAATGTAGGTTTCTCTTTGTACTTAGGCAAGGCGGGTCTTCTGTATGACCGTGTAGCGCCAGAAGATCTCGGTCCAGTGACATTGTCTTGGAGAGGTGTAAGTGTGTGAGGTCGGAATTTATCAAGTCGTCCCAGGTTTTGTATCTCGCTATATATATATATCATCATTATCATTAATGTCTGTTTTTTCTGCTAGCAAAGTTTAGACAGGTCCACACAGACCAAGTCAGTACAGAAATAAGACTGGCTTCTCAAAAAGGCCAAGGGGGGGGGTCTGTATATTGCTTATGTATGGTCATACATTTTATTGGGTGCAGATGAGAAGTCTTTTGACACAAACTGAAGGCCCTTCCAATCCCGTATAGCTAAACCCTAGGAATAACAAATCTTAATTAAATTCCCATATATGAACTTCTTATTGATATACAGGATGTCTCCAAAAAATGTATGCACACTATGATTACTTGTACAGGCAATATTAATCAGAATGCTGTTGAAGTGTGCATACAGTTTTAGGGAACACCCTGTATTTTTAATCTTTAGTTCACTACGAATTTTTATAAGTTGCTTCCCTTAATGTATTAAGGGGAAGTTACTTTTATCAACGAATTTCTATGAATTGCTTCCCTTGACACTGCATTATGTATTAAGGGGAGATAACTCTATTGGCGACTTAATGTGTCCGGAGCTTCAAGAAGGTTACAGAGAAATTATTTCAATACTGGACATAGCATTATCTAATCTATTGACTCTGATTCTGGTGGCAAGCTAAATTTAGTGAGGGAATCGATGCTTGGAGACGAAATGGCCACCACCACCAAGCATTTCATGGACTGGGTGCCATATAGTCCTCAGCTACATCTAATAACAATAACAACAGTGGTATATGTATATATATATATATATATATATATATAGTTTTAATATAGATGAGATTCTACAGGACTAGAACTGTTTCATTCTTTAGAAATCATCAGGAATTTTTATACTCTGCAATGTATTGAGTACCTTACTTACTGTGGTTACCTCCGATTCAACCCGGAATAACGTATATATATATATAAATATAAATACACCCCAGTGATGATTTCCTTTGATGAAACAGTTCTAGTCCTGTAGAAGCCATTTCTAGATTAAATTGTTATTTACACTCTACTAATGTATTGAGTACCTTACTGTAGTTACCCCCGATTGAACCCGGGACTCACATATATATATATATATATAGTAATAATAATAAATTTGAAGACTAAAATCCAAAGACTAAGATCCAGAAGATCCCGTTAAGGGTCAAAGCAGCGATTCCTTGCTTAAACTTTAATCTGTTATTTTAATATATATATATATAGATAGAGAGAGAGAGAGAGAGAATGGGTATCTAGTTTCCATCTCCAAAATTCCACAGACAAGGGATTAGTCAACCGAGGGCCACAGTAGAAGATGGTTTGTCAACTGAGGGCCATGGTAGATGATGGTTTGTCAACTGAGGGCCACAGTAGATGGTTTGTCAACTGAGGGCCATAGTAGAAGATGGTTTGTCAACTGAAGGCCAAAAGAGGGGCATAGTAGAAGATGGTTTGTCAAGTGAGGGCTATGGTAGAAGATGGTTTGTCAAGTGAGGGCTATGGTAGAAGATGGTTTGTCAACAGGGGGTCATAGTAAAAGAAACTACACATATATGAAACGGACTTCCTAATCAAACAGCTACCAAAAAAAAAAAACCAAACCAAACCCAATGGTTATTTGAAAGTTAAATACTGTAATTACTAACTTCACCAACATCGGATCGTCGAGGACACAGCGAATCTAATTCATCAAAGAAGATGACACACGGAGCAGAATTCCTGGCTCTTTGAAACACCTGACGTACAGCTCGTTCACTTTCACCAACATACTGGCAACAGGAAATAAATAAAATGGAAAGAGACAAAAAAAGGTTCTAATTATGTTGACATAAAATTGTGTATAAGTCACACCTTTCAAATCCAGCCTGTCACTTATCTATTGGACCCTACAAAACCTTATTTCAAAATATATGGTACATTGCAAATGTATGTAAAATAGTATATATAGTGTAGTTGAATTTCGAAATAAATATTCAAGAAGCTGTTATCTAAAATATTTTGTTACATCAACAATACATTATCTGAACATCTACATACTCCATCTCAGTTAATCAGTTCAGTCATATTGAAATGAACTCTGGTAAGAGTTCCAAAGAAAGGGGCAATAATTATTAGTGATTTGGTTTATAGGAGTGAAAAGGGGAGGAAAGCTCTTTTTTTTTTAAAGTGGTTTCGAACCCATGACCTTTTGACCACGAATCCAACACCTTAACCACAAAACCAAGTAACTACAATCTAATAAAAACTGAATGTTGATCTTACCATATTTAGTAATTCTGGTCCTTTGACAGATATGAAGTTTATTCCAGATTCATTGGAGATGGCCTAAAAGAAAATATTATTACAACTAAATAGATACCATTTCATGCTATAATATAAACTCCTACATTTCTCTCAATCCAATTTTGTTGCCTTAATATTTACAACCCCCCACCCCCCACCACCACCACCACCACACACACATACATACACACATTTTCATTGTAGCAGCTCCCTAGATATAACCCCTTTACATACATTTACTTACTTTAGCCAACATTGTCTTTCCACAGCCTGGAGGTCCTGCTAGTAAAATCCCAGGAGCTCTTGTTAAACCAAGGGACTTGAACCTTTCAGGATATTTAACAGGAGCCTAAAAAAGAAATGAGGTTTATTTTTGAACATAAAAAGAAACAATGCATTTATTAATAAGAAAAGTTGAAATTAATGCATGCAAGATTTCATAGCTGTAGCATCACTCCTTCATAGTCAGCCTATGAACTTCTTAGCCCAACCTCGGAGAATACTCAATTATTGGTTTCTAATTTAGGCACAAGGTCAGCAATTCTAGGGAAGGGGAAAGTCGATTGAATCGACTCAGTACATTACTGGTACTTTATTTAATCAACCCCGTAAGGATGAAAGGCAAAGCTAACCTGGGCAGTATTTGAACTCAGATAGTAAAGAGACATAACCCTATGCCACATAGCATGTTGTCCAACGCTTGAGCACCAAATAGTGAAAGGAATTGCCACTAGAAATTCAAAACCTTACCAATATAGCCAGTTTCAATTCTTCCCGAATACTATGCAGTGCTCCAATGTCATCCCATGTGACATCAGGAATGGTAGCAAAACCTTCTCGCTTGGCTGATGGTTGAACCAGCTTCACAGCTTCCTGAAAGACATACAAACAAATTTGAATAATAAAATAGTTTCTTCATCCTTTTGCGAAGGATGTTGTCCGATGCTCTACCGATTCTGTCAATCCACCACCAATAAGGATAACAATGAAAATATAATAAAAAAGGTGACAAACTTACCATAAAATCGTCCATTGTAATAAAAATATTTTCTAGTTCATTTGGAGACAGTGGAGGTTCTTCTCTGAGCCAGCGGAGAGCTTTGAGACAAGAATATATTTTATATATATACATTAATGTAGTTAATATTTATATATAAGTTAATATTTATATATATATTTAATATAGAAATGGCTTCTACAGAACTAGAACTGTTTCATTCAGAAGGAAATCATCAGGAATGCTTTCCTGATGATTTCCTTTAAATGAAACATTTCTATATTAAATGTTTATACTCTGCTATGTATTGAGTACCTCACTTACTGTGGTTACCCCTGATTGAACCTGGGATAAACACATACATCATCATCATCACTGTTTTACGTCCATTCTTCCACGTAAAACGGTGATGATGATGTGTGTGTGTCTCGGGTTCAATCGGGGATAACCACAGTAAGTAAAGTACTCAATACATAGCAGAGTATAAATATTTAATATAGAAATGGCTTCTATAGGACTAGGACTGTTTCATGGTACCACAAAACATCCAGCACAGACTGTAAATGTGGTTGGCGTTAAGCAGGGCATCCAGCCATAGAAAACCAGCCAGAAACGGTCCTGTATGAGCGAGACACGGTTACCCGACCCAACTTGCCTCTAATGGGACAAACCGGTCTAATCCATGCTAGCATGGGAAAGTAGACATTAAACAATGATGATGACGATGATTATGATGATATATAAAAGAAATTATCTTCTTACCTAACAGCAATTCATCTGACATGAGAGGTGTGGTCGATACCAGTTGCAGAGAAGCAGAAGTAACAGCAGTAGCAGGGGGAATAGTAGGAGTTGTAGTAGAAGTAGGAGGTGGACTACTAGCAATACTGCCTTCAGTGGAACCATCTACATCATTGCTGTTCTTAGATTTATCTACTTCTGTTGGCTCTATATCCATTTTTGGTCCCTGGCTCTCTTGGACTTTTTGAAATACCCTGGAAATTGAGACAATGGAACAAAGGAATTCAGTAAGGGAGTAGAGGTTGTGCTGGGAAAGACCGATCCAACTCATTCAATCATGGAAAAAAGGAAAAAGGAAACCATATCACACTGAAAACACCGGTTCTCATCCGATCACCGAAGTTAAGCATGGAACAAACTACCTGCATTAGTTGTTCACTGTCGGGACACTGCATCCTTTAAAACCTCCATACTGCCTGAAATTCATGTATATCTTGACTCGAGCCTAGTTAGTACTTAGATGGGGGACCACTTGGGAAACCTAGGTGCTGTAAGCATTTCCTTCTTTTTTTTCGCCAACATTACACCTGATATTCCCCCTCCATACACACGCATGCATGTCTTTGTGTATATCATCACTCATACACTGTTCACTTTCCTGACATTTGTACATTATTCTATGTACTATTCATGCACCTTTGAGGAGTTGTAGTGCACCTGAGCACTGCACACAATTTTCATTATATTTATTATTATTTATGATTTCTTGGTCTAGTGGTGTGACCAGCCATGGCATGGCCGAATGGTTAAGAGGTGCACTTTCAAACATTAGGTCCCAGGTTCGATCCCACAACATGGCCCCCTAGGCAAGTGTCGTTTAACATGGCCTTGGGTGGGCTTAGGCCTTCTGAGTGGAATTGGGTAGACGGAAACTGTTTGGAAGTCTGGTAAACTTACAGTACTTGTAATTCAATGGGCCCACCTTGCCACACATTGAGAATTACATATAGGGTACATGTGTCTGTAGAATGCTCAGCTACTGAACTCACACAGTGTCACATTGAATCTCCCTGAGAATTACGTTTAGGGTACATGTCTGTGGAATGCTGAGAGAGTGAGAGAGAGAAAATTTGTTACATTTAAGTTGTTACCTGTTAATAGCCACCATGGCAGCTTCTCTGGCTAAGGCACCAAGGTCGGCACCGACAAACCCAGGAGTCATGTGTGCCAATTGTTTATAATCAAAGTTGTCAAACAGCTTAAGGTTCTTGCACAATACCTGTAATATCCTGTGGGGTAAAACAAATGCAGAGATGGTAGAAAAATGTCACTTAAATAAACTGCACTCTACTTCCATATTAACTCAATATATACTATTGTATTTTCACAGTAAAAGCTCTACCTCATAATATCGAATCTATGAGGTTTTGATATTATTTATTTTGAGAAGAAATACTTCAGTATGAGCGGCCGGTTATGACCAGTTTGAACAGATAACTTTTACAACAGTCTGTCAACTAGTAAAGATACTGTAAACATTTGAATTAACAAATAGAATTCTGCCTCAAAGTCTCATCCAACCCATGCCAGCATGGCAAAAGGAATGTACAAACATCAACAACAATGATATTTATATATAATATATATGTATGTATATATATGAGTTTATCCCGGGTTCAATCGGGGGTAACCACAGTAAGTAAGGTACTCAATACATAGCAGAGTATAAATATTTAATATAGAAATGGCTTCTACAGGACTAGAACTGTTTCATTTGGGAGAAATCATCAGGGCTTCCTGATATTATTATTAAGGAGGTCACAGAATTGTGGCAAAAGAGCTTTGATGAAATAACCAATAATAATAAAGCTGAAGCAAAAGTCAAATAGTGTGTGTATTTTATATTTCCAAATATAACAATATATATATAAATAGATACACATACACACATAGTACAAGGCCAACAATGAAAAACAGGGGACAGTTAAAGAAAGTGTTATTAGGTTCTCACTTGTATGAAAAGGAAAAAGAAACACTTTCAATGTATCAGATGCTAGTCCTTCATCAGAAAAGAAACGTGTGTAGTTAGGAAAGAGGTTAAGGTTAAAATAAAAAAAGTACCCACCTTTGTCTGGCCATTTTATCAGGAATTCCTAAAGAGATTTCTCGATCGAACCTGCCAGCCCTCCGTAGTGCAGGATCTAACGAGTCAGGTCGATTTGTGGCACCAATCACTAAGACATTGTTTGGCGATTTCTTCACATCGTTCAAGTCTAAAGATAAACAAACAGATAAGTAGAAACAATGATGATATATTTTCAATGATATATTTTAATACTTTGTGAGAATTATTGTCCTGTTTACTTGAAGTTGGTTGTTTGTAACCACATAGTTTTAAGTTCAATCCCAATACTTTGTACCATGGGCATTCTTGAAAAGTATAAAACAGCACTATGACTACTTCACATTAAAAACTAAAATCTTTACTTTAACCCTTTAGCATTCACATTATTTTATATATACTATTATATCTTCATGGTAAAGGATTTACCTCACATAATATCGAATCTATGAGATTTTGAAAGTATTTATTTTGAGAACAATACCTTAACATCAGTTTGAGCGACCAGTTACAGCCAGTTTCAACAGAAAGGGGTAGAGAATTCTGGCCGGTTTTGGCCGGTTTGAACACTAAAGGGTTAATACTACAAATTTCACAACAATCTGTCTTCTAGTAAAGATGCCATGAACATTTGAATAAACAAACCACATTTGCAAGACATTCTTGAAAAGTATAAAACAACTCTGTTTGCATCAGATATAAAAACTTCATCATTCATCATCATCATTGTTTAACATCCGCTTTCCCTGCTAGTAAGGATTGGACGAGTCTACATAGACCAGGTCAGTCCTGAAGCAGGGCTACTGACCTCACAGACAGGTCAGAAGGAAGGAGGTGCCTGCACCTCATTTACATATGGCCTCACATTCTACTGAGTGCACAAGAGATGTCATATCTTTTGGCAAGTTTTCTACTGCTGGATGCTCTTCCTAATGATACAAAAAAAACATATAAAAGTTACATACCATCAAGGCAAGTTAAAAGTTGAGCAACAATTCTTCGTTCCATATCTTTGGAAGCAGTCTCTCTCTTTGGTGTTATCACATCTATCTCATCAAAAAACAATATAGAGGGAGCATTATTCTGAAAGACAATAAAAAACACAGTAGTAGGGGTTATTTATATGTCTAGAATTAGGGGTCATATATCTAGAATTAGGGATTATATGTCTAGAATTAGGTGTTATTTTGTGTCTAGAATTAGGGGTCATTTGTATGTCTAGAATTAGGGGTCATTTGTATGTCTAGAATTCAGGGTCATCATATGTCTAGAATTAGGGGTCATATGGCTAGAATTAGGAGTCATTTGATGTCGAATTAGGGGTCATCATATGTCTAGAATTAGGGGTCATCATATGTCTAGAATTAGGGGTCATTATATGGCTAGAATTAGGTGTCATTTGTATGTCTAGAATTAGGGGTCATTATATGGCTAGAATTAGAGGTCATTTGTATGTCTAGAATTATAAAAAGGGTATTATTATAAGTCTAGAATTAGGGTCATTAAATGTTGAGAATTAGGGGCGACTTATATGGTAGTGGTGGTAGTATGAGTGGATGGTAAACTAATAACTCTGGGTAGAAAGAACCAATAGTGTAGATGGTGGTGGTGATGGAAGTGGTGGATGGTGGTGGTGCGGATGGTAATGGTGGTAGATGGTAGTGATGGTGGTGGTGTGGATGGTAGTGATGGTGGTAGTGTAGATGGTAGTGAAGGTGGTGGTGTAGATGGTAGTGATGGTGGTGGTGTGGATGGTGGTGGTGGTGTGGATGGTGGTGGTGGTGTAGATGGTAGTGAAGGTGGTGGTGTGGATGGTAGTGATGGTGGTGGTGTAGATGGTAGTGGTGTAGATGGTAGTGGTGTAGATGGTAGTGATGGTGGTGGTGTAGATGGTAGTGATGGTGGTGGTGTAGATGGTAGTGATGGTGGTGGTGTGGATGGTAGTGATGGTGGTGGTGTGGATGGTGGTAGTGTAGATGGTAGTGAAGGTGGTGGTGTAGATGGTAGTGATGGTGGTGATGTAGATGGTAGTGATGGTGGTGGTGTGGATGGTAGTGATGGTGGTGGTGTGGATGATGGTGGTGGTGTGGATGGTGGTGGTGGTGTGGATGGTAGTGGTGTAGATGGTGGTGGTGTAGATGGTAGTGGTGTAGATGGTAGTGATGGTGGTGGTGTGGATGGTGGTGGTGTAGATGGTAGTGGTGTAGATGGTAGTGATGGTGGTGGTGTGGATGATGGTGGTGGTGTGGATGGTGGTGGTGGTGTGGATGGTAGTGATGGTGGTGGTGTAGATGGTGGTGGTGTAGATGGTAGTGGTGTAGATGGTAGTGATGGTGGTGGTGTGGATGGTGGTGGTGTAGATGGTAGTGATGGTGGTGGTGTAGATGGTAGTGATGGTGGTGGTGTGGATGGTAGTGATGGTGGTGGTGTAGATGGTAGTGATGGTGGTGGTGTAGATGGTAGTGATGGTGGTGGTGTGGATGGTAGTGATGGTGGTGGTGTGGATGGTAGTGAAGGTGGTGGTGTGGATGGTAGTGATGGTGGTGGTGTGGATGGTAGTGATGGTGGTGGTGTGGATGGTGGTGATGGTGGTGGTGTAGATGGTAGTGATGGTGGTGGTGTAGATGGTAGTGAAGGTGGTGGTGTGGATGGTAGTGATGGTGGTGGTGTGGATGGTGGTGGTGGTGTGGATGGTAGTGATGGTGGTGGTGTAGATGGTAGTGATGGTGGTGGTGTAGATGGTGGTGGTGTAGATGGTAGTGATGGTGGTGGTGTGGATGGTAGTGATGGTGGTGGTGTGGATGGTAGTGATGGTGGTGGTGTGGATGGTAGTGATGGTGGTGGTGTAGATGGTAGTGATGGTGGTGGTGTGGATGGTAGTGATGGTGGTGGTGTGGATGGTGGTAGTGTAGATGGTAGTGAAGGTGGTGGTGTAGATGGTAGTGATGGTGGTGATGTAGATGGTAGTGATGGTGGTGGTGTGGATGGTAGTGATGGTGGTGGTGTGGATGGTAGTGATGGTGGTGGTGTGGATGGTAGTGATGGTGGTGGTGTGGATGGTAGTGATGGTGGTGGTGTAGATGGTAGTGAAGGTGGTGGTGTAGATGGTAGTGATGGTGGTGGTGTGGATGGTAGTGATGGTGGTGGTGTAGATGGTAGTGAAGGTGGTGATGTAGATGGTAGTGATGGTGGTGGTGTGGATGGTAGTGATGGTGGTGGTGTAGATGGTAGTGAAGGTGGTGGTGTAGATGGTAGTGATGGTGGTGGTGTGGATGATGGTGGTGGTGTGGATGGTGGTGGTGGTGTGGATGGTAGTGATGGTGGTGGTGTAGATGGTAGTGAAGGTGGTGGTGTGGATGGTAGTGATGGTGGTGGTGTAGATGGTGGTGGTGTAGATGGTAGTGGTGTAGATGGTAGTGATGGTGGTGGTGTGGATGGTGGTGGTGTAGATGGTAGTGATGGTGGTGGTGTGGATGGTAGTGATGGTGGTGGTGTAGATGGTAGTGATGGTGGTGGTGTAGATGGTAGTGATGGTGGTGGTGTAGATGGTAGTGATGGTAGTGATGGTGGTGGTGTGGATGGTAGTGATGGTGGTGGTGTAGATGGTAGTGATGGTGGTGGTGTAGATAGTGATGGTGGTGGTGTAGATGGTAGTGATGGTGGTGGTGTGGATGGTAGTGATGGTGGTGGTGTAGATGGTAGTGATAGTGGTGGTGTAGATGGTAGTGATGGTGGTGGTGTAGATGGTAGTGATGGTGGTGGTGTAGATGGTAGTGATGGTGGTGGTGTGGATGATGGTGGTGGTGTAGATAGTGATGGTGGTGGTGTAGATGGTAGTGATGGTGGTGGTGTAGATGGTAGTGATGGTGGTGGTGTAGATAGTAGTGATGGTGGTGGTATAGATAGTAGTGATGGTGGTGGTGTGGATGGTAGTGATGGTGGTGGTGTAGATAGTAGTGATGGTGGTGGTGTAGATGGTAGTGATGATGGTGGTGTAGATGGTAGTGATGGTAGTGATGATGGTGGTGTAGATGGTAGTGATGGTGATGGTGGTGGTGTAGATGGTAGTGACAGTGGTAATGGATGGTAAACTACTTACTCTGGCTTTCTCAAAAATCTGTCTCATCTTCTGTTCAGACTCCCCAGACACCCCTGACACAAGCTCCGTAGCAGCTAATTTTAAGAAGGGTATTTCAAGTTCCTGAAAAAAAATGAAAAGAAAAAGAGGAAATGCAGGTTAATAAGAACAATTAACCCTTTAACATTTATATTATTCTATATTTACTATTGTATTGTCATGGTAAAAGGTTTATCTCACATAATATCGAATCTATGAGATTTTTATATTATTTATGTTGAGAACAAGATCTTAATGTAAGTAAGAGCAGCCAGTTATAGCCGGTTTGAAGAGAAACAGGTGAGAGAATTCTGGCCGGATACGACTGGTTTAAATACTAAAGGGTTAAGAATAATTTTTTCTATTTTAGGCACAAGGCCAGCAATTTGGGGGCAGGGGAAAGTCAATTAAATCGAGCCCAGTGTGTTACTGGTACTTTATTTTATCAACACCATAAGAATGAAAGGCAAAGTTAACCATGAATGGTTTCTAATTTAAGTACAAGGCCAATAATTTTAGTGGAGTGGGGAAGAATTTATCATATTGACCATAGACTTCAATTTATCGAACTTAGAAGAATGAAAGGCAAAGTTGACCTTGATGGGATTTGAACTCAGAACATAAGGGGTTGGAACATTTACACCAACCTTCAAATTATGTGTATTATAATTAAAAAGACTGCTGTAAACTTTCCACTAATGTTGTCCAAGGGAAAGGCAATGGATGACAAGGCTTGACACCAGTGACGTCGCAATTCATTTCTACAGCTGAGTAAACTGGATCAACATGAAAAATAAAGTGTCTTGCTTAAGGATGCATCTCCCGATCCAAGAATCAAACTCACAACCTCCTACTTGCGGGCCCAATTCTCTAACCACTGAGCCATACACCTTCACTAAGTGTATATATATATATATATTTAGACCCCCAGTACTGGGGTTGATTCTTCCTCTATAGAAAACATCAACTATGTTCAGACATGGTGAGGGTTGGACTCCGCCAGGTTTAAATGTGCTCTAGACACACCATATGATGGTGCCTCTATGACTTCACAAGGAGCATTGGGATCTTTATCCTTTATATATATATATATATGATGTTCCATGTGATAAGAACTAGCCAGTTACTAAATTTTATATCAGTTGGAGATGGTTGCTTCTGATAGGACCTTCTGGAAGGTTTCAGGACTCTGACCCGCAATAACCAGAAGAAGAAGAAAGAGGAGATATGCATTTTTACTTACCCCTGCGATAGCATTTGCTAACAGTGTTTTACCACAGCCAGGGGGTCCATGTAAAAGAATGCCCCTGGGTGGTGTGATTCCTATTTGACGATAAATCTCGGGATGTTTCATGTGAGCGAGGATCTTGCAGATTTCCTAGAAACAAGAAAGTAAATAAAATAAATAAATAAAATAATGTTCAATGTCTTTGAAGATTTGTGGTGGGGGTGGTGGAATAGTGGTGGTGGTGGAGTAGTAGTGGTGATGTAGTGATGGTGAGGTGGTGGAGTAGTGGTGGTGTGGTGTTGGTGGTGGAGTAGTAGTGGTGATGTAGTGATGGTGAGGTGGTGGAGTAGTGGTGGTGTGGTGGTGGTGGTGGAGTAGTAGTGGTGATGTAGTGATGGTGAGGTGGTGGAGTAGTGGTGGTGTGGTGGTGGTGGTGGAGTAGTAGTAGTGTAGTGATGGTGAGGTGGTGGAGTAGTGGTGGTGGTGGAGTAGTAGTGGTGTAGTGATGGTGAGGTGGTGGAGTAGTGGTGGTGTGGTGTTGGTGGTGGAGTAGTAGTGGTGTAGTGATGGTGAGGTGGTGGTGTAGTGATGGTGAGGTGGTGGAGTAGTGGTGGTGGTGGAGTAGTAGTGGTGTAGTGATGGTGAGGTGGTGGAGTAGTGGTGGTGTGGTGTTGGTGGTGGAGTAGTAGTGGTGATGTAGTGATGGTGTGGTGGTGGAGTAGTGGTGGTGTGGTGTTGGTGGTGGAGTAGTAGTGGTGATGTAGTGATGGTGAGGTGGTGGAGTAGTGGTGGTGTGGTGGTGGTGGTGGAGTAGTAGTGGTGTAGTGATGGTGAGGTGGTGGAGTAGTGGTGGTGGTGGTGGAGTAGTAGTGGTGTAGTGATGGTGAGGTGGTGGAGTAGTGGTGGTGGTGGAGTAGTGGTGATGTAGTGATGGTGAGGTAGTGGAGTAGTGGTGGTGTGGTGGTGGTGGTGGAGTAGTAGTGGTGTAGTGATGGTGAGGTGGTGGAGTAGTGGTGGTGGTGGAGTAGTAGTGGTGTAGTGATGGTGAGGTGGTGGAGTAGTGGTGGTGTGGTGTTGGTGGTGGAGTAGTAGTGGTGGTGTAGTGATGGTGAGGTGGTGGAGTAGTGGTGGTGTGGTGTTGGTGGTGGAGTAGTAGTGGTGTGGTGGTGGAGTAGTAGTGGTGATGTAGTGATGGTGAGGTCGTGGAGTAGTAGTGGTGATGTAGTGATGGTGTGGTGGTGGAGTAGTGGTGGTGTGGTGTTGGTTGTGGAGTAGTAGTGGTGATGTAGTGATGGTGAGGTCGTGGAGTAGTAGTGGTGATGTAGTGATGGTGTGGTGGTGGAGTAGTAGTGGTGATGTAGTGATGGTGAGGTCGTGGAGTAGTAGTGGTGTAGTGATGGTGGTGGAGTAGTAGTGGTGATGTAGTGATGGTGAGGTGGTGGAGTAGTAGTGGTGATGTAGTGATGGTGAGGTGATGGAGTAGTGGTCATGGAGATGGTGGTGGAATAGTGGTAGTGGTAATGTAGTGGTAGTGGTGGAGTAATGATGGTGGTGATGATGATGGTAAAAAGAATATAAGATGAAAGTGTAGAGAAAAGATGATGTGAATTAATGGAATTGGTGGTTCTTACCATGAGACATTTGTCATTGCCGCCTACATCTGAAAAAGTCACTGTGGAAAACTGGAAGCCATCATCTGAAATAAAACATAGAAGGTACATGGCTTAGTGGTTAGAGCATTGGGCTTGTAATCGAAAGTTGTGAGTTCAATTCTCGGACCGGGTGATGTGTTGTTTCCTTGAGCAAGAGACTTTATTTCACATTGCTCCAGTTTACTCAGCTGTAGAAATGAGATGATAGGGACTGGGGTCCCTATCATTCCACTGCAAAGTGGTCGTGGACGTGCCATGGCAAAAAAGCACCCAGCACTCACTGTAAATGAGGTAGGTGTTAAGAAGGGCATCCAGCTGTAGAAATCAAGCCAGAATCAGTTCCCGTATAAGCAAGCTAAGGTCAGCTGACTGGACACTGCCCACAACAGGACAACCCGTCTAACCCATGCTAACGTGGAAGAATGGACATAAAATGGTGATGATGATGAATATATTTCTATATGTGTGGGTATGGCTGTAATGAAAGTATGGAGAACAGACGTAAAATGATGATGATGTCATATATATATTCATATATGTGTACACACACACACATATATGTATATATATATGTATGTATGTATATATATATCCAACCCACACTGTAAGGTGGTTGTGTAGGTGTCATGACAAAAAGCACCAAGCCCACACTGTAAGGTGGTTGTGTAGGTGTCACGACAAAAAGCACCAAGCCCACACTGTAAGGTGGTTGTGTAGGTGTCACGACAAAAAGCACCCAGCCCACACTGTAAGGTGTTGTGTAGGTGTCATGACAAAAAGCACCCAGCACACACTGTAAGATGGTTGTGTAGGTGTCATGACAAAAAGCACCCAGCCCACACTGTAAGATGGTTGTGTAGGTGTCACGACAAAAAGCACCCAGCCCACACTGTAAGATGGTTGTGTAGGTGTCACGACAAAAAGCACCCAGCCCACACTGTAAGATGGTTGTGTAGGTGTCACGACAAAAAGCACCAAGCCCACACTGTAAGGTGGTTGTGTAGGTGTCACGACAAAAAGCACCCAGCCCACACTGTAAGGTGGTTGTGTAGGTGTCACGACAAAAAGCACCCAGCCCACACTGTAAGGTGTTGTGTAGGTGTCATGACAAAAAGCACCCAGCACACACTGTAAGATGGTTGTGTAGGTGTCACGACAAAAAGCACCCAGCTCACACTGTAAGATGGTTGTGTAGGTGTCACGACAAAAAGCACCAAGCCCACACTGTAAGATGGTTGTGTAGGTGTCACGACAAAAAGCACCCAGCCCACACTGTAAGGTGGTTGTGTAGGTGTCACGACAAAAAGCACCAAGCCCACACTGTAAGGTGGTTGTGTAGGTGTCACGACAAAAAGCACCCAGCCCACACTGTAAGGTGTTGTGTAGGTGTCATGACAAAAAGCACCCAGCACACACTGTAAGATGGTTGTGTAGGTGTCATGACAAAAAGCACCCAACCCACACTGTAAGATGGTTGTGTAGGTGTCACGACAAAAAGCACCCAGCCCACACTGTAAGATGGTTGTGTAGGTGTCACGACAAAAAGCACCCAGCCCACACTGTAAGATGGTTGTGTAGGTGTCACGACAAAAAGCACCAAGCCCACACTGTAAGGTGGTTGTGTAGGTGTCACGACAAAAAGCACCCAGCCCACACTGTAAGGTGGTTGTGTAGGTGTCACGACAAAAAGCACCCAGCCCACACTGTAAGGTGTTGTGTAGGTGTCATGACAAAAAGCACCCAGCACACACTGTAAGATGGTTGTGTAGGTGTCACGACAAAAAGCACCCAGCTCACACTGTAAGATGGTTGTGTAGGTGTCACGACAAAAAGCACCAAGCCCACACTGTAAGATGGTTGCGTAGGTGTCACGACAAAAAGCACCCAGCCCACACTGTAAGGTGGTTGTGTAGGTGTCACGACAAAAAGCACCCAGCCCACACTGTAAGGTGTTGTGTAGGTGTCATGACAAAAAGCACCCAGCACACACTGTAAGATGGTTGTGTAGGTGTCACGACAAAAAGCACCCAGCCCACACTGTAAGATGGTTGTGTAGGTGTCACGACAAAAAGCACCCAGCTCACACTGTAAGATGGTTGTGTAGGTGTCACGACAAAAAGCACCAAGCCCATACTGTAAGATGGTTGTGTAGGTGTCATGACAAAAAGCACCAAGCCCACACTGTAAGATGGTTGTGTAGGTGTCACGACAAAAAGCACCCAGCACACATTGACAATGTGGTTGGCATTAGAAAGGGCATCCATCCTTAGAAACCAAGCCAGAAACAGTTCTGTGTGAGCAAGACACGGTCACCTGACTCAACTTGCTTCAAATGGGACAACCTGTCTAATCCAACTAAGCGTGAAAAATGGATGTTAAACAATGATGATAATGACCCAACTTGCCTCTCTTGAGACAACCTGTCTAACCCATGCTAGCATGGAAAAATGGATCTTAAACGATGATGATGATAATGATGATATAGTCACCCCAACCCACTACCCCTACTCCATCCTCTCACTCCCACCAACACCACCCTTTCTCTGTAATGTTGGTGCCAGACCATCCAGTCCAAAGTAAAGAGGTTGTGTAGGTGTCACGACAAAAAAACACAGTCTACGCTGTAATGAGATCGTGTAGGAAACAGTAAAAAGACTCCCAGTCCACACTGTAAATGTGGTTGGTGTTAGGAAGGGCACCCAGCCGTAGAAAACCTGCCAGATACAGTCCTATATGAGCGAGATACGGTCACCCGACCAATCTTGCCTCAAGTGGGACAATTCCCGTCTAACCCATGCTAGCGTGGAAGATGGACATTAAACGATGATGATGATGATACACACATACATAAAATAGCTTACCCTCATTCTTTGTTGGTTTTTGTTCAGCTTCATTATTATATTTTGCTTCACTACTGCTGCGTATTCGTTTTGACCGAGACAGTGTGTTGATTTCCTGCATGGGATTAAAATATAACAGGTTGAGCATCAAACTATACATAGGTGCTGGCATGGTTGTGTTGTTAAAGGAGTTCATTTCACAACATGCTTTAGGGTTCTGTCTAACTGTGTAGCAGCATGACACATTGGGCAAATGTCTTGATGTCTTCTACTATAACCTTGAGTTGACCAATTCCTTCTCAGTGGATTTGGTAGACAGAAATTGCAGAAGCCCGTTGACACATACTCATTAGAAACACACACAAACACATATAGAAACACAATCACAGAAGCAAACACAAACACACACAAACACATACCCATATAGAAACACAAACACACACACACAAACATGAAAATACTGACCCCTTGTGTTTTCGCCATAGAAGAATGTTCATCAGTTGTTCTCACTAAAATCTTTTTCTTCCTCTCTATTGACTTAATTAGGGGGACTCGACTGCTGTTAGGGATTGAAGACTTCTGGCCCTTTATATGACGGAGTGACTCTGCAGAGTACGAGTGGTGGTTCTTGAAAGACTTGGACATCGAATGCAACGGAGTTTTGGGACTGTTTACTGCCAGTGGAGTGCTGCTCCCTATGTATGATGAAGATGATGATGGCGGGGGTGGGAGAACAGGTGAGATCTGTTGCTGTGGGGTGTGCTGGTTCAATCCCAGAGAGGAATTCACAGCAAGACCAGAAGGAAGTCCGTTCTGTAAATGTAGATATGATGACGATGATGATGATGAAGGTGAAGGCTGTGATGATGGTTTGAGCAGGGGATTGTTTTGTGTTAAGTTAGCTGATGTCTTTGGATGAGGGGAAACTTCCATAAATGAAGCATTTTTATCATCTTTGATTGGTTTCTTGGTCTGTCCTTGATAGAGTTTGGTCATGAAATTATTGATCATATTGGTGTCCTGGAATACAGAAATAAAAGTGGAGGTGAAAGTAATAAAATTGACCAGCACAACCGATTATAAATAAAATCAAAGAGTGAGCCATTACACTGTTACTAGACCTGGTAGAAATAACAGCTAAATATCCTTCAAATTATACCCTATCATCATTAACCCTTTAGCATCTAAACCGGCCAGAATTCTCTTACCTCTTTCTGTTCAAACCGGCCATAACTGGCTGCTCATACTGATGTTAAGATATCGTTCTCAAAATAAATAATAACAAAAATCTCATAGATATGATATTATGTGAGGTAAAGCCTTTACCGTGAATATAGTAAATATAGAGTAATGTAACTGATAAAGGGTTAACCCACTGCCTATGATTTTCAAATAATTTTGAAAATAATCAAGAATTTTTTAGGGGGATTTAGTAATATAGCTAACTTTATCATTATTTAGCTGGTGTTTGGAACATAAATATTATTAGCTGCAAACTTCATACAGTTACTACGTGAATAAGGAAGATATTATTTATCCCGTGTTTTCTATTTTCTTCTCTCTTTTCTTGATTACTTAATATATTTTCACGCATTATATTCTCAGTCTACTCACCTTACATTTAACAAACTATCTTACTAAATAGGTGTTTAATGCTTACATTAAGTATGCAGACAGTAACTTAACTATTGTTTCCCGTGCAGATGGTGGCCTCAAGTAAAATTAAGAGCAACGCTATATTTTAAATGATTTAGAAGCTTACCTTGAAAGGGATGTAATCTGTGTTATCAGAGGAGAAGCTCTTGTCTGTTGTATCACTCTCTATGTCGATGCAATCATCTGCGTACCTGTCACAGTATAGACAGAAAATATAAAATAATAATAGTTTCTACTTTAGGCACAAGGCCAGCAATTTGAAGGGAAGGAGAAAGTTGATTAAATCGACCCCAGTGTATTACTGGTATTTTTTTTTTTATTGATCCTATAAGGATGAAAGGCAAAGCTAACCTTGGCATGATTTGAAATCAGAATGTAAAGAGCCGTAACAATATGCCACAAAGCATGTCCGACGCTCTACCGATACCACCAATCCACTGCAATGATTTTGTCAATAATAATAATAATTGTTTCTACTTTTGGCACAAGGCCAGCAATTATCCCAGGGTATTACTGGTACTTTATTTTATCGACCCCGTAAAGATGAAAGGCAAAGTTAACCTCGGCGGGATTTGAACTCAGTCCGTAACTGCACGTAACTGTGCTGCAAAACATGGCGTCTGACCCTTTACCGATACTGCCAATCCACCGCCCTAGCATGGCGTCTGACCCTCTACCGATACTACCAATCCACCGCCCTAGCATGGCTTCCGACCCTCTACCGATACCACCAATCCACCGCCCCAGCATGGCGTCTGACCCTCTACCGATACTACCAATCCACCGCCCTAGCATGGCTTCCGACCCTCTACCGATACCACCAATCCACCGCCCCAGCATGGCGTCTGACCCTCTACCGATACTACCAATCCACCGCCCTAGCATGGCTTCCGACCCTCTACCGATACTACCAATCCACCGCCCCAGCATGGCGTCTGACCCTCTACCGATACTACCAATCCACCGCCCTAGCATGGCTTCCGACCCTCTACCGATACCACCAATCCACCGCCCCAGCATGGCGTCTGACCCTCTACCGATACTACCAATCCACCGCCCTAGCATGGCTTCCGACCCTCTACCGATACTACCAATCCACCGCCCCAGCATGGCGTCTGACCCTCTACCGATACCACCAATCCACCGCCCCAGCATGGCGTCTGACCCTCTACCGATACTACCAATCCACCGCCCTAGCATGGCTTCCGACCCTCTACCGATACTACCAATCCACCACCCCAGCATGGCGTCTGACCCTCTACCGATACTACCAATCCACCGCCCTAGCATGGCTTCCGACCCTCTACCGATACTACCAATCCACCACCCTAGCATGGCTTCCGACCCTCTACCGATACTGCCAATCCACCGCCCTAGCATGGCTTCCGACCCTCTACCGATACTACCAATCCACCACCCTAGCATGGCTTCCGACCCTCTACCGATACTGCCAATCCACCGCCCTAGCATGGCTTCCGACCCTCTACCGATACTACCAATCCACCACCCTAGCATGGCTTCCGACCCTCTACCGATACTGCCAATCCACCGCCCTAGCATGGCTTCCGACCCTCTACCGATACTACCAATCCACCACCCTAGCATGGCTTCCGACCCTCTACCGATACTGCCAATCCACCGCCCTAGCATGGCTTCCGACCCTCTACCGATACTACCAATCCACCGCCCTAGCATGGCTTCCGACCCTCTACCGATACTGCCAATCCACAAGGCCAACAATTTTGGAGGAGGGGAAAGTTGATTAAATTGACTCCAGTGCATTACTGGTGCTTTATTTTATCAAACCTCTGGAAGGATAAAAGGCAAAATTGACTGCAGCAGGATTTGAATATAAAGTGCCATAACAAATGCCATAAAGGATTTTGTCCAATACTCTTACGGTTCCGAAAACAACAACAATTACTAATTTATGTATAAGGTCTTCTGAATCAAACTTTGACAATTGGAACCGGGAACATCACAACACTTGCATGTTTACAGGTAAGGAGCAGGAACTAGCGGAGGAGGCTAGATGCTACTGGCTAGATATAGTCGGGTTTTCCGCAACAAAGTTCTGGTACTGTAAATTTTGATAGAGGATGGAAACTCCAGAAATAACAGCACAGGTAGGAGTATGGATACTCACAAGCCCCCAGCTGTCAGAATGTGTATTGAACTGGATACCATTATTAGGGCGGTGAATTGGCAGTATCGGTAGAGGGTTGGACGCCATGCTTTCTAGCATAGTTACGCCCCTTTACAGTCTGAGTTCAAATCCCGCCGAGGTTAACTTTGCCTTTCATCCTTACGGGGTCGATAAAATAAAGTACCAGTAATGTACTGGGTAATTGCTGGCCTTGTGCCAAAAGTAGAAACAATTGTTATTATTATTATGACGGTGATGATGATGATTAAATATAAAACTATATAGATACAAAAATAAGGTTCACTGACTTGAAATTTGATTTGTTTAAAAGATGTTTCTTCTCCAACTGCATCGTGAAGTCATCACCATCTTCTGAGGAATGGTCGTCATCACAGATGATCTGGTAGGCTACAACAACAACAATAACAACAAATGATCTGGTAGGCTACAACAACAATAACAACAAATGATCTGGTAGGCTACAACAACAACAACAACAACAATAACAACAAATGATCTGGTAGGCTACAACAACAACAATAACAACAAATGATCTGGTAGGCTACAACAACAACAATAACAAATGATCTGGTAGGCTACAACAACAACAATAACAACAAATGATCTGGTAGGCTACAACAACAACAATAACAACAAATGATCTGGTAGGCTACAACAACAACAATAACAACAAATGATCTGGTAGGCTACAACAACAACAACAACAAATGATCTTGTAGCTACAACAACAATAACAACAAATGATCTGGTAGGCTACAACAACAATAACAACAAATGATCTGGTAGGCTACAACAACAACAACAACAACAATAACAACAAATGATCTGGTAGGCTACAACAACAACAATAACAGCAAATGATCTGGTAGGCTACAACAACAACAATAACAACAAATGATCTGGTAGGCTACAACAACAACAATAACAACAAATGATCTGGTAGGCTACAACAACAACAACAACAACAATAACAACAAATGATCTGGTAGGCTACAACAACAACAATAACAACAAATGATCTGGTAGGCTACAACAACAACAACAACAACAATAACAACAAATGATCTGGTAGGCTACAACAACAACAATAACAACAAATGATCTGGTAGGCTACAACAACAACAATAACAACAAATGATCTTGTAGCTACAACAACAATAACAACAAATGATCTGGTAGGCTACAACAACAACAATAACAACAAATGATCTGGTAGGCTACAACAACAACAATAACAACAAATGATCTGGTAGGCTACAACAACAACAATAACAACAAATGATCTTGTAGCTACAACAACAATAACAACAAATGATCTGGTAGGCTACAACAACAATAACAACAAATGATCTGGTAGGCTACAACAACAACAATAACAACAAATGATCTGGTAGGCTACAACAACAATAACAACAAATGATCTGGTAGGCTACAACAACAACAATAACAACAAATGATCTGGTAGGCTACAACAACAATAACAACAAATGATCTTGTAGCTACAACAACAATAACAACAAATGATCTGGTAGGCTACAACAACAACAATAACAACAAATGATCTGGTAGGCTACAACAACAACAATAACAACAAATGATCTGGTAGGCTACAACAACAACAATAACAACAAATGATCTTGTAGCTACAACAACAATAACAACAAATGATCTGGTAGGCTACAACAACAATAACAACAAATGATCTGGTAGGCTACAACAACAACAATAACAACAAATGATCTGGTAGGCTACAACAACAATAACAACAAATGATCTGGTAGGCTACAACAACAACAATAACAACAAATGATCTGGTAGGCTACAACAACAATAACAACAAATGATCTGGTAGGCTACAACAACAACAATAACAACAAATGATCTGGTAGGCTACAACAACAACAATAACAACAAATGATCTTGTAGCTACAACAACAATAACAACAAATGATCTGGTAGGCTACAACAACAATAACAACAAATGATCTGGTAGGCTACAACAACAACAATAACAACAAATGATCTGGTAGGCTACAACAACAATAACAACAAATGATCTGGTAGGCTACAACAACAACAATAACAACAAATGATCTGGTAGGCTACAACAATAACAACAACAAATGATCTTGTAGCTACAACAACAATAACAACAAATGATCTGGTAGGCTACAACAACAACAATAACAACAAATGATCTGGTAGGCTACAACAACAACAATAACAACAAATGATCTGGTAGGCTACAACAACAACAATAACAACAAATGATCTTGTAGCTACAACAACAATAACAACAAATGATCTGGTAGGCTACAACAACAATAACAACAAATGATCTGGTAGGCTACAACAACAACAATAACAACAAATGATCTGGTAGGCTACAACAACAACAATAACAACAAATGATCTGGTAGGCTACAACAACAATAACAACAAATGATCTGGTAGGCTACAACAACAACAATAACAACAAATGATCTGGTAGGCTACAACAACAATAACAACAAATGATCTTGTAGCTACAACAACAATAACAACAAATGATCTGGTAGGCTACAACAACAACAATAACAACAAATGATCTGGTAGGCTACAACAACAACAATAACAACAAATGATCTGGTAGGCTACAACAACAACAATAACAACAAATGATCTTGTAGCTACAACAACAATAACAACAAATGATCTGGTAGGCTACAACAACAATAACAACAAATGATCTGGTAGGCTACAACAACAACAATAACAACAAATGATCTGGTAGGCTACAACAACAATAACAACAAATGATCTGGTAGGCTACAACAACAACAATAACAACAAATGATCTGGTAGGCTACAACAACAATAACAACAAATGATCTTGTAGCTACAACAACAATAACAACAAATGATCTGGTAGGCTACAACAACAACAATATCAACAAATGATCTGGTAGGCTACAACATCAACAATAACAACAAATGATCTGGTAGGCTACAACAACAACAATAACAACAAATGATCTGGTAGGCTACAACAACAACAATAACAACAAATGATCTGGTAGGCTACAACAACAATAACAACAAATGATCTGGTAGGCTACAACAACAACAATAACAACAAATGATCTGGTAGGCTACAACAACAACAATAACAACAAATGATCTGGTAGGCTACAACAACAACAATAACAACAAATGATCTGGTAGGCTACAACAACAACAATAACAACAAATGATCTGGTAGGCTACAACAACAACAATAACAACAAATGATCTGGTAGGCTACAACAACAACAATAACAACAAATGATCTGGTAGGCTACAACAACAACAATAACAACAAATGATCTGGTAGGCTACAACAACAATAACAACAAATGATCTGGTAGGCTACAACAACAACAATAACAACAAATGATCTGGTAGGCTACAACAACAACAATAACAACAAATGATCTGGTAGGCTACAACAACAACAATAACAACAAATGATCTTGTAGCTACAACAACAATAACAACAAATGATCTGGTAGGCTACAACAACAACAACAACAACAATAACAACAAATGATCTGGTAGGCTACAACAACAACAATAACAACAAATGATCTGGTAGGCTACAACAACAACAATAACAACAAATGATCTGGTAGGCTACAACAACAACAATAACAACAAATGATCTGGTAGGCTACAACAACAACAACAACAACAACAATAACAACAAATGATCTGGTAGGCTACAACAACAACAATAACAACAAATGATCTGGTAGGCTACAACAACAACAATAACAACAAATGATCTGGTAGGCTACAACAACAACAATAACAACAAATGATCTGGTAGGCTACAACAACAATAACAACAAATGATCTGGTAGGCTACAACAACAACAATAACAACAAATGATCTGGTAGGCTACAACAACAATAACAACAAATGATCTGGTAGGCTACAACAACAACAATAACAACAAATGATCTGGTAGGCTACAACAACAACAATAACAACAAATGATCTGGTAGGCTACAACAACAACAATAACAACAAATGATCTGGTAGGCTACAACAACAATAACAACAAATGATCTGGTAGGCTACAACAACAACAATAACAACAAATGATCTGGTAGGCTACAACAACAACAATAACAACATTATCTATATATATAAAGGAGGCACATGGCTTAGTGGTTAGAGCATTGGCCTTGCAATCGAAAGGTTGTGAGTTCAATTCTCAGACCGGGTGATGTGTTGTTTCCTTGAGCAAGACAGTTTATTTCACATTGCTCCAGTTTACTCAGCTGTAGAAATGAGATGATAGGGACTGGGTCCCTATCATTTCACTGCAAAGTGGTCGTGGAGGTGCCATGGCATAAAAGCACCCAGCACTCACTGTAAAATGAGGTTGGTGTTAGGAAGGGCATCCAGCTGTAGAAATCAAGCCAGAATCAGTTCCCGTCCCACCCTTGCAAGCAGGGAAAAGCGGACGTAAAATGATAAAACTGAGGATGTCTGTCTGTGTGTGTGTGAGTTTGAATCTCTAAAACTCGAGAACCACCCAACCGACTGTTTTCAAACTTTACACATGTAATACTTATGTTTCAGGGAGTGTTCTGAGAAAAAAAAAAAATTTCAAATTTTCATGGCCCTAGGGACTGGATTAGGCGATTTAGCGATCTCGTTCTATAATTCTTAGTCTTTCTCTTTTTAGATAGATACATACATATAACGTCGCGCCCTTATAATATTTGCCTGTATGTCTGGCTGTCTGCATTACATCCCTGAGGATGTCTGTCTGTGTGTGTGTGAGTTTGAATCCCTAAAACTTGAGAAGTACCCAACTTTACATGTGTATTACTTATGTTTCAGGGAGTGTTATGCACATAAAAAAATTCAACTTTTTGATCTCCTAGGGCCTGCATTAGTTGAAAAACTGCATTTTTTTCAGCTTTTTAAGGCGTTACGTCAGAACGATTTCCTTGAAATTGTAACTTTGTATTAGTCAGTCTCTTCTTCATACAGTAAGCAAAGAAAATCCAACTTTTTTATGGCCTAGGACCCGCATTAGGTGAAAATCTTCATTTTTTTCAGCTTTTTAAGGGCTTTTTTGAGGCGCTACGTCTAGCCGATTTTCCCGAAATTTCAAAGCATATTACGCACATAAAAAAATTTTTTTTTCTTGATCCCCTAGGGCCTGCATTAAGTGAAAACCTGCATTTTTCCTGCTTCATCAAAGAAAATCTTAATGATTCGGTTTAACTTCTTTACATATTGTCCAGGCATGCAGTTTTTCCACGATTAGGTCTGTTGGCGGCCTGCGTTCCAAAATACCTTATCCCGTGCAACGCCAGGTACCACTGCTAGTAAACAATAATTTTAGGTCAATGAAGGGAGACTCTACATGTCTGCTAAACCAGGACTGGGCGGGGGATAAACAAGTATAACTGCAGCCACCACCATTACTACCATGACGACGATGACCACTACCACCACCATACTACCATGACGACGATGACCACCACCACCACCATACTACCATAACGACGATGACCACCACCACCATATTACCAAGACGATGACACCACCACCACCATACTACCAAGACAATGACACCACCATCATACTACCATGACGATGACACCACCACCACCACCATACTACCATGACAAAACCACCACCACCACTACAATCCCCCAATAGTTACCACCACCACTACAATCCCCCAATAGTTACCACCACCACCACCACCACCCAATAGTTACCACCACCACCACTACAATCCCCCAATAGTTACCACCACCACTACAATCCCCCAATAGTTACCACCACCACCACTACAATCCCCCAATAGTTACCACCACCACTACAAACCCCCAATAGTTACCACCACCACCACTACAATCCCCCAATAGTTACCACCACCACTACAAACCCCCAATAGTTACCACCACCACCACCACTACAATCCTCCAATAACCACCACCACTACAATCCCCCAATAGTTACCACCACCACCACTACAATCCCCCAATAGTTACCACCACCACTACAAACCCCCAATAGTTACCACCACCACCACTACAATCCCCCAATAGTTACCACCACCACTACAAACCCCCAATAGTTACCACCACCACCACTACAATCCCCCAATAGTTACCACCACCACTACAAACCCCCAATAGTTACCACCACCACCACTACAATCCCCCAATAATTACCACCACCACTACAAACCCCTAATAGTTACCACCACCACTACAATCCCCCAATAGTTACCACCACCACTACAATCCCCCAATAGTTACCACCACCACTACAATCCCCCAATAGTTACCACCACCACTACAAACCCCCAATAGTTACCACCACCACCACTACAATCCCCCAATAGTTACCACCACCACTACAAACCCCCAATAGTTACCACCACCACCACTACAATCCCCCAATAGTTACCACCACCACTACAAACCCCCAATAGTTACCACCACCACCACTACAATCCCCCAATAATTACCACCACCACTACAAACCCCTAATAGTTACCACCACCACTACAATCCCCCAATAGTTACCACCACCACCACTACAATCCCCCAATAGTTACCACCACCACTACAAACCCCCAATTACCACCACCACTACAATCCCCCAATAGTTACCACCACCACTACTCCAGTTTAACCCTTTAGTATTTACATTACTCTCTATATACTATTGTATTTTCACAGTGAAGGCTTTATCTTACACAATATCAAATCTATGAGATTTTGATATTATTTATTTTGAGAACAATACTTTCATGTAAGTAGCTGGTTTGAACAGAAAGAGGTGAGAGAATTCTGGCTGGATACAGATGGTTTAAATGTTAAAGGGTTAACCCTTTAACATTTACATTACTTGATATATATACTGTTGTATTTTTGTGGTAATCTATGAGATTTTGATATTATTTCTTTTGAGAACAATACCTTTATGTAAGCCTGTGTGGCCAGTTACAGGTGGTTTGAACTGAAAATGGTGAGAGAATTCGGGCCGGATACGGCCGGTTTAAATGCTAAAAGGTTAAGGATATTTTCCCTACTCCCTCCCACCAGTCTCAGAGACCCTGTACTTTGCTAAACAGTAAAAACAAACAAAAAAAAACGAAAGACAAGTTACCTTTTTCTACAGATTTCAGAAATGCTATCCGTTTCTTTCTGGCATAATCTCTGCAACAATGAGAAAGTAATGATATAAAGAGAACAAAAACATCATGGTATCCCATGATAGACCCTACTACAGGCTTCATACTTTTATTAATCAGAGCATACTTCTTCCTACATCAGAGGTTCTCAAACCTTTTGGGTCACAGCCCCGCCTCAAGGCCACGTAACACCCTCAGCCCAACCCTATTTCCAGAGCCTACAAGCAAATTGTAAATAATATATAAAAAATAAAATCGTTAATTCATATATAATAAATAATATAATATATACTATGTATAAATATATATTATATATTTTTTATTTTACTATATTTATATATAATATATATCATTTGATATTTAAGATACTATTATATCATCTCTACCACCCCCACCGTCAACGCCTCCTTAGGCCCCAGCGCCCCTGGGACCTTCTGAACGTCCCCCACCTCCAGGGGGGGGCGATAGCGACCACTTTGAGAACCTCTGGTGTATATAATTTATGCAGAGGATATTCGTTTATCATTGAAACTATTATAAACTTGTCTGTTATTCCTTCGTTAATTTCAGGGACATTTAAAAATCTTTTATCGTATCATGGGGAGGTTGTATAAGGTAGAGGGGAGGTTGTATAAGGTAGAGGGGAGGTTGTATAAGGTAGAGGGGAGGTTGTATAAGGTAGAGGGGAGGTTGTATAAGGTAGAGGGGAGGTTGTATAAGGTAGAGGGGAGGTTGTATAAGGTAGAGGGGAGGTTGTATAAGGTAGAGGGGAGGTAGTATAAGCTATAGGGGAGGTTGTATAAGGTAGAGGGGAGGTTGTATAAGGTAGAGGGGAGGTTGTATAAGGTAGAGGGAAGGTTGTATAAGGTAGAGGGGAGGTTGTATAAGGTAGAGGGGAGGTTGTATAAGGTAGAGGGGAGGTTGTATAAGGTAGAGGGGAGGTAGTATAAGCTATAGGGGAGGCTGTATAAGCTATAGGGGAGCTTGTATAAGGTAGAGGGGTTGTATAAGGTAGAGGGGAGGTTGTATAAGCTATAGGGGAGGTTGTATAAGGTAGAGGGGAGGTTGTATAAGGTAGAGTGGTGGTTGTATAAGGTAGAGGGAAGGTTGTATAAGGTAGAAGGGAGGTTGTATAAGGTAGAGGGGAGGTTGTATAAGGTAGAGGGGAGGTAGTATAAGCTATAGGGGAGGCTGTATAAGCTATAGGGGAGCTTGTATAAGGTAGAGGGGTTGTATAAGGTAGAGGAGAGGTTGTATAAGCTATAGGGGAGGTTGTATAAGGTAGAGGGGAGGTTGTATAAGGTAGAGGGGAGGTTGTATAAGGTAGAGGGGAGGTTGTATAAGGTAGAGGGGAGGTTGTATAAGGTAGAGGGGAGGTTGTATAAGCTATAGGAGAGGTTGTATAAGCTATAGAAGAGGTTGTATAAGGTAGGTAGAAGGGAAGTTGAATTAAGAGAAGGTCCACATACCCATACATTATCTGCAGTTCTCTGGCCATTGTACCTACACTGAAGCTTTTCATGGCACTATGGTTGGTTAAATACTGAAGAAGATGAAAGAAAATGTAAAATAAAGAAACTGTTTATTCAGTCAGCTGGGGCCACCATCGTGTAGGCCCACATTTGCTCATAATAGTGACCTTATTCATATATATATGTGTGTGTGTGTGTGTATATATATATATATATATATATATATCATCATCATCATCATTTTATGTCCGCTTTTCCCTGCTTGCAAGGGTGGGACGGGAACTGATTCTGGCTTGATTTCTACAGCTGGATGCCCTTCCTAACACCAACCTCATTTACAGTGTGGGCTGGGTGCTTTTTTGCCATGGCACCTCCACAACCACTGTACAGTGTGGGCTGGGTGCTTGTTTGCCGTGGCACCTCCACGACCACTTTACAGTGTGGGCTGGGTGCTTTTTTGCCGTGGCACCTCCATATCCACTTTACAGTGTGGGCTGGGTGCTTTTTTGCCGTGGCACCTCCATGACCACTTTACAGTGTGGGCTGGGTGCTTTTTTGCCGTGGCACCTCCATGTCCACTTTACAGTGGAATGATAGGGACCCCAGTCCCTATCATTTCATTTCTACAGCTGAGTAAACTGGAGCAATGTGAAATAAAGTGGCTTGCTTAAGGAAACAACACATATATATATATATAATACAGAAATAGCTTCTACAAGACTAGAACTGCTTCATTCAGGAGAAATCTTCGGCAAGCCGACTGTCCATATTACTTGGTTACTTACTGTGGTTACCCCCGATTGAACCCAAGATAAACTTATATATATATATAATTGTGAAGAACAAACAAAATGTACCTAACTTTTCTACGTAGTCCAGAGAAATTAATCAAATAAATAAACAATTCAATCAATTCGAGCTAAATCCAAATTATAAGTGTGAAGAAAAAATAAACAAATGTTTACCGAATTATTCCTCGCAGTCCCCCAAAAATATATACACACTTCAACAGCATTCTAATAAACATGCTTATACATTTTTGGGGGACACCCTGTATATATAATTGTTTCTACTTTTGGCACAAGGCCAGCAATTATCCTAGTGTATTACTGGTACTTTATTTTATCGATCCCGTAAGGATGAAAGGCAAAGTTAACCTCGGCGGGATTTGAACTCAGACCATAACTCTTTGCTGCAAAGCATGGCGTCCGACATTCTACTGATACTGACAATCCACCATATAATGAGCTCTTTACAGAACCACGAAATGGAGATGTTTTTATTTCGATTTAATTTTTACTTGTTTACATACACACGTGTGTATGTAAGTGTACATAGATTAGGAGTTACCACCACTCGCCGTTGGAAAGCCATAAGCCCAGGTATGGGGTATTTCCGAAGAAAAAGAAAAATGAGTGCTCTATGTATAATAGAGACATTTAATTAGAAAGTAAACAACACAATATATAACTACTCCATTACCAAAGGTTTCAGGACCCTGGACAATATTAACATACGTCAAGTTCGCTCATCAACTGATGAGCGAACTTGACGTATGTTAATAAATATTTGGTCTATATATCTGTTAATAAATATTTGCTCTATTGTTTTATATATTTTGATATATATATTATCCTTATCGAGCCCTCTTCGGATTTTAGTCTTCATATTATTATTATTATAAAGTACCAGTAATGCACTGGGTATTTGCTGGCCTTGTGCCAAAAGTAGAAACAATTATTATATATATATCTATTCTCAAACACGTCATATTATCATGGTCTATTTTTATGTATTTTCAATTCTTATATACAAATACAAATGTTAGATTTTGTCCCCAAAGTTAGGCCACTTTCTTGGGTAGTCTTGTGTACCCGACCCCCGAGAGTACCCCTGATTTGGTAAGTAGGTAGCCGGAAGGTGGGGGAAAATTTCTAAAATAAATAAATAAATAAACGAAAGATTTAAAAAGCGACACACTCATGCGATTGAACACGTGCGGGTATTACAAATATTGTTGTGTTTATATATAGAGATAAGTCTGTGTTTGTGTGTTCGTTAGTGTGTTGGGTCTCCGTCGATTCCGACGACGATCGTTCCAGTTGTGTTTGACCAATGGAAAAGCCCACACATTAACGTGCAAGTGGCTGAGCATTCCAGACACGTGTTCCCTTAACGTAGTTGTCAGGAAGATTCAGTGTGAGAGACAGACTGCCCCTTTGGATCACAGCTCCAACTCATTTTTCCCCTCATATATACTGTAGTATAAGTTTGGTAGAAATATCCAAGGGTAAGAGCACTCAGTCAATAGAAGTTAAGTATAATTAGTTACAACAGTGACAAATACAGGTACTTAAGTTTCGTTGGGTTATACAACCCAACTCATTCAGCCTGTTACATATTATATATAACAGGTTGGAGTTGGGGTGAATAACCCAACGAAACTTAAGTACCTGTATATGTCACTGTTATAAATGATTATAAATATATATATATATGATGGCTGTAAACTCTGAGTATTGCAATTGCTTATCAGATTCAGATGTGTGACCCTCGGATATAGCTTTTCAAGACCGCAAGAGACTTGCACTCCTTCGCACATTGACGACAACTATGGATGTCTCTGGCCTCATGTCTTGCGTCAGGTTGCCTGTGAACCTTCACAATACCGTGGAGATCATATATATATATATATATATACACAGGGTGTCCCCCAAAATACTTTGATTAACTTTACAGGCAATATTTATTAGAATGCAGTCTGTGTGTACATTTCTTTGGGAGACCGTGTGTGTGTGTGTGTGTGTGTATGTATATATATATAGAGAGAGAGATATGGTTAACACGACCAACATTATTGAAACGATGAACGAAGCACAGGTGAACTAAAATAAAGAAATACAAATACATATATACACAAAACATCCGTTAGTAAGGGCCGCTGTTGCTTGTTATTACCTGCCGAACACGGGGTATTAGTTTAGGGTCCATAAAATATTGCGATTCCTTGCCGGACAGTGATTTCTTTTTGGAACTCATCTTGGAACAAAAATACACTTCTAACACTGGAGGAGAGAAGTCCGTACTTAGTTACCTCCCTTGTTTTCTCAACATACACTTCCGCTTTAAATTTAAAAAACAAAATAATAAAATAACTGAACGAAAACTATACTTGTCTGCAGGGTGCAGCCCCAACTCCGTTGCGCCCTAGGCCCAGAGCCCATCACCTTCCCCTTTCCATTCTTCTGTGACCCTAGAGCCCTTATTTTCCCTTCTTTTTCTCTTTTCATAGCCATAAAAAGACTTGCATTTATTACAATAAAACATTTTTGTTATTAATATGTAAAAATTAATGTGGAAAGGACATGCTTTCTGTTTTGGTCAAATGTGAAATTGAATTGACGATGACTGTGGTGATGGAAGACTTCTTCTTCGTCTTCTATTACTGCTGTTGTTGTTACCACCTCATCCTCCCTACAGTCCAGATTTCGCCCAATTCAATGGATGATCAGGGGTATACACATTGAGGGTGTGGGGAGGTTGTGATAAACACTCTGGACACCTTCACTTTGGAAGGCTACAAGAGGGCCTTCCAAAAGTAGCTGGAGAGCTACCACAAGTGCAATGAAGTTGGAGGATACAACCTTGAGGAAAACTAGAGTTTTTTGTGTTGATCTGAGATAAACAAAGTATATATCTTCCTGCTATTTCAAGTGTTAACCTAATATATTCTTTCCATATACTGTATCGATTGTGTTGTTATTTCTGTTTACCTTTTACATATATATATCTAGGGCAGGTAAAATTCCCGAGATCCATGGACGAGTTCTCTCTAGTGGTCTCTGTCCCTCATTATTGCTGCCATGTCCTGCGTCTCCAACAGACCAGTGTCTGTCCTTAGGTCATCAACATATGTCAGCCTCGGTCTTCCTCTTCCAGTGTGTCCATGTAGGGACTCCCACAGGAGCACTGAGTGCAATGTCAACTCTGGATGTCGGTGAGCATGTCCAGCTAACCTCAGTCTCCTCTGTGTCACATATATATATATACATAGATACTTCGTTTTTGAATTTGTTTTCAAGATTTCTTATCTGCAAACATGTGTTGAAACGGATATTATTATACTATGGGAGGGTCATGCTACCAATAAAAATACACACACACACACCTCTGTTGGTTTTCACTTTAATTTATTTCAAATTTCTGGTTGGTTGGTTCAATAACCAGATGATTGTTTATATATTGTCAAAGCTCTTTCGTCACACATTGTGAACTCCTCAGTGACTGATTTGTTATTATGTGTCTCTCCTTTGGTCTGTCCTACACCTTGTTTTTCTGTGTTGTGTTATGTGCTTGGTTTGCGCATGCGTTATATCCAGCTGTGTGTTTTTATTTATCTATTTATATGTCTAGTTACTTGTCACTAGTTGGTTGCTTGTTCTATCTGTGCCTGGTTTGTTTTATTAGTTTAGTTCTTGTGTCTCTGTATGTCTTCATCTTGTCCTTAATGACTAGTTGTGATGTTGTTGCTGTTCCACTCATGTTTTCTGTTTAATTTTGGTTGGAGTTTCTTTATGTTTGTTGCTTCTGTAATTTATTGGTGCATTGCATCTTTTCTGTTTGTGGATATAATTTTTACTTTTATGTTCTCTACTGTTCCCCTATGTTGTTCCATCTTGGGAGTTCTCACTAGTGTTCATTTATCCTTTGGTACAAGCTGTCTCACCTATGTAAGTTGTGTTCTTATTCTTATTCATAGGAGAAAGTATAAATGAACACTGGCGAGAATTCCAAGATGAGAAAAACTCATCAGCACTCCACCAACATGCCAAAATGTGCAGATCTCCCAATCAGCACCAGCCACCAAAAGTAACTACTAATGCAGTTGCATCACACCTACTTCTCAACTCAATAGTACCAATAGCATCAACTCAATAGCATCAACCAAGGATGCACGCCAAGAAGTCCATGACAATCTCTCACTAGCCTACTCCTCTTCACCGACGAGTACCCCACTTACTAGATCTTACACCATAAGGGAGGTAAATACTGGCCTTTCATCCACCAAAGTAGGCAAGGCAGCAAGAATTGATGGCATCTATCCTGAATTCCTTAACAACCTCAGTTCAAATGCCTGAGTCTAACTGGCTTCTCTTTGCAGTCATCCACTCAATTGAAGTTATCCCAAAGATCTGGAGAGAAGCCAAGGTCATCACCATCCTGAAACCTGTAGATGATCCTGCAAGATACTGGCCAATCTCTCCCCTCTGTACCTCTTATAAGCTACTTGAATGGCTCCTCTTGGTTAAGCTTGGTCCTTTAGTAGAACCAACTCTGCCTAAAGAGCAAGCAGGCTTCAGACCACCAAGGAGTTGCACTGATCAAATACTCACCTTTACTACCTTCATCAAGACTGGCTACCAACGAGGTCTCAAGACCTCTCTTCAGCATATGATACTGTATGGAGATACAGCCTGTCATATCATCAAGTGCCAGGCAATTGTGAACATCTTTGCCTCCATACTCACTAACAGAAGATTCAGAGTGTTACAAGGAGGTCAAACAAGTTCAACCAGAACCCTGAATGATGGCCTTCCCAAAGGTTCCATCCTCCTGGCACCAATGCACCTTAATATCTACATGAACAATGTGCCCAGGACAACTTTGAGGGAATTTACATATGCAAATGACCTTGCCTTGGCTACCCAATCTACTGACTTCGACAAACTCAAATTTACATTCATCGAAGACCTGAAGATAGAGGACTACTATTCCTACAGGCAGCTTCAGCCCAACCCAAGCAAGACTACTCTGACAGCCTTCCATCTCAGCTAGGATGGTACAAAAGTTCTCCTTTTGTGGTAGACCTGTCAAGAATGAACCACATCCCAAATATCTTGTTGCAGTCTGTATTCCCAGTGGCCTGGGTGCAATTCATAATGCCGCAAACAACACCTTAGTCTGGCTCCCCAATCTCGATCTGTCTCTCTAACAATTGTGCATACATCATATGACAAGAAGAAAAATTGATCAGTTTCTAGGGCCCACAACGAGGAGGTCGATAGACATAGGACCATAGATAAAGAAAAATAGGTAGGTGGAGACAGGTATAGATAGATAAATAGATAGAGAAAGATGGGTATGTATTTTAAGTCAATGTACCTATTATAGAATAGTGAAAATATGAATTGTAAAATCCATTGAGGCGCTAGAGATCCGCTAGATGTGCCACTGAGGATGATGTCAACTCAACCGAGCTCCTGAAAAGACTGCTGATCGACGACCTCAAGGATATGCTACACACGAGATGCATATACTGGTACAGCCATTATCAAGCGTAGTGAGGGCTGGATCATGGATCAGCAAAGTGATGAATGTCGATCCAGGAGGCAGTAGAGGCCCAGAAAAACCAAAGAAGGACTTGGATGGAGGATGTATGTCGGGATCAAGCTAGGCTTGGCCTGGCCCATGTGAGACTGGTGGACAAAAACACATGGAGCGGGACGCTAAGGAGCATTGTCAGGCAGGACTCTCTCCTATTAAGGGATTAATTGTGTCCAATAAAAAAACTGGACAATGATGATGATGAATGTATGTAGTATAGAATAGTGAAAACAAAAAGAAAAATAAATAAAAAAAATCTTCAATATTTAGAGTGTATATAAATATACATATATTTATTAGTAGAGTATTAAAAATTAAAAATTTCACAATTTCAGTACTCAGGATTAATGATGAAGGGTGGAAAAGAGAGAGGAGAGGGAAGAGGGGCTAAATATTCAAATAAATCCATATATATTAATTAATCACTATAATAATAATAATAATAATAATAATAATAATAATAATAAAACTCAACTAAAAAAATATAACACAGCAAAAATATTAAATCCCTGTGGGGGGAGGGGGTTATTTAAATTTTTTTTAAAGATGTCTTGGTTATATATATTACAAGATATGCATATATATATATATGTATATATATATATATATATATATGCATATATGTGTATATATATATATGCATATATGTGTATATATATATATATATATATATATATATGCATATATGTGTATATATATATATATGCATATATGTATGTATAAGCATACATATATATATATATTTACATACATGTATATATTACAGATTTATTAACGTTGATACACATGTATGTATTGAATATAATACGTAGAAAGTAAAGCGAATTCTGAAAGCTGGCGGTGGAGTTAAAAAGCAGAAAAAAAAGGCTTTATAAAAAAACAACAAAACTAAAAGTTGCGTGTGTGTGAGGGGGAGTGGGTCATTTTACAAGAATAATGGTTTCTGATTTAGGCACAAGGCCAGCAATTTTGAAGGAAACTAGGGAAAGTCAATTAAATCGACCCCCAGTGCATTACTGGTACTTTATTTTATAGATCCCGGAAGGATGAAAGGCAAAGTTAACCCCGGCGGGATTTGGACTCAGAGCGTACAGGGCCGTAACTCTATGCCACGAAGCAGGGTGTCAGGCACTCTACTGATTCTGCCAATTCACCACCCTTTATACAATAATAATAATTGTTTCTACTTTTGGCACAAGGCCAGCAATTATCCCAATGTATTACTGGTACTTTATTTTATCGACCCCCATAAGGATGAAAGGCAAAGCTAACCTCGGCAGGATTTGAACTCAGAACGTAAAGGGACATAACTCTATGCTGTAAAGCATGGTGTCTGACGCTCTACGAATACTGCCAATTCACCGCCATTTATACAATAATAATTGTTTCTACTTTTGGCACAAGGCCAGCAATTATTCCAGTGTATTACTGGTACTTTATTTTATCGACCCCCCCCCCCCCCCCCGTAAGGGTAACAATAATGATAATGATACTGGACCCTAATTTAGGACCAAGTCCAGCAATTTGGGTACAGGGGAAAGTCGAATATAATGACCCTCATACATTATTTTATCAACCTTCCATGTAGAATGAAAGACCAGAAAATCCACGTCAGAGGGATTTGAACTTAGAATGTAAAAAGCCAGAACAAATACAAGGCATTTTGTTCAATGCTCTACCGATCCTGTTAATTCAACACTCTTTACAATAATAATTCTATATCCAACTATCCAACACAAGCACAAGGCTTGACATTTAGGACAGGAGTGGGGAACAGTTGATGAATCAAATCAACACTCTGCCTCCTCTCAGTATATCACTGGTACTTTAGTTTATTGAGACTAGGAAGGACAAAAAGCAAAGTTGACCTCATTGCGACTTCTTGAAACTAGGATGTGGTAGAGAGAATAATAATTGTTTCTAATTCAGGCACGAGGCCAAAAAGAATTTTTGGGAAGGGAGGGAAAGTTGATTACATCAACTACCAGTACATGACTGGTATTTTATTTCATTGAGTCCCTCTCCCCTTTCCCGAGAAGGACGAATGGCAAAGTTACCCTCAGAGAGAGCTATATATAATTGTTTCTACATTTGGCACAAGGCCAACAATTATCCCAGTGCATTACTGGTACTTTATTTTATCGACCCCTTAAGGATGAAAGGCAAAGTTAACCTCGGCGGGATTTGAACTCAGATCATATAAAAATAATGAAACAGTTCTAGTCCTGTTGAAGCCATTTCTGCACTATAAAGCATGTCCAACGCTCTACCGATACTGCCAATAATAATGGTTTATATATAGGCACAAGGCCAGCAATTTGGGGGAAGGGGAAAGTCGATTACATCGATCCCAGTGCATTACTGGTACTTTATTTTATTGACCCCCCATAAGGATGAAAAGCAAAGTTAACCTCGCCGGGATTTGAACATCATAAAGGACCTTAACTCTATGCTGCAAAGCATGGCATCCGACCCTCTACTGATTCTGCCAATCCACCAGCCTAACAATAATAATAATGTTTCTACTTTTGGCACAAGGCCAGCAATTACCCAGTGCATTACTGGTACTTTATTTTATCGACCCCGTAATAATGAAATGTGCAAGAAAATAGAAAAAAAAATTTTTAAAAAGAAAATTATAAAGAAAATAAAAAGGGTTTTATCTAATATAATCTTGAGACTAAAATCTCGAAGACTTTTATTATTATTATTATTATTATTATTATTACCAACACAAATAATAGACATTTTGAGGACATTTGGGTGTTTTGTTTTTTTTCTTTAATTTCTTTTTTTTTTTTTAGTTCCAGTCATTTGACTGTGGCCATGCTGGAGCACTGCCTCGTTCTTGTTTAAATTTTCTTTTTTTTTTTGTCTTTTAAAGTTTCTCTCAACTGTCCCCAGAAGATGTTTCCTTTTCAATGATTGTTTTCTTTTCTTTGTTTTGTTTTTGAATTTTTTTTTTGTTGTTGCTTTTGTTGGTGAGGATCCACTGAAAGATTTTAAATAACAAACAAATAATAGAATAGACATTTCTAATTTAGGCACAAGGCCAGCAATTCAAGGGAGGAAGAGGAGCGGGGTGGGGAGTTGATTTCAATTGAACCCCAACACATGACTGGTACTTTATTTCATCGAACCTCCACTGGAAGGAAGGCTTAAAAAAAAAAAAAGAGAGAAGGGGGGCAAAGTCGGCCCTCAACAAAATTTGAACTCAGAATGTAAAGGGTCAGAACAAATACCCACAAACCATATTCCTCCGACGTTCAAACCATTCTTGTCAATCCCACCACCCTTATATTATAATAATAATAATAACAACAACAATAATGACAATTATGATGATGAATACTTATATTCTTTCGTTCAAAAAATCCTTTCCACAATTTATTTCACACTACATTGTAAATAATAATAATAATATTTGTGTTATAAAAAAATGTAATAGTGTGTGCATTGGTTGAAGAAAAAAGAAAGTTATACAGAAAAAAATTTTTCATGTATTTTTTTTTTGTAATTTAAAAAATTTTTTTTGAAGACTTAATTTAACTTACTTATGAAATTATTTTCCATTTATGTTTATAAGATCTTTTGTCTCGCCTTCCCTCCACTTAATCACACCCCAGAGAAGCAGCCAACTGTAGATATTGCTGCTAACCGGGTGTACGTCAGATTCACAAACTGATGTGTCTTATAACATATTTTGTTTAACAAGAAAATAATCTTAAAGAGTCTTAAAAGAACCAGCCAGAGCCAACCACACTACTGTTAAGGTTGTTCAGGTACTATCTTCTCTCCACTTGAGTGTCAGTAACCGCATGTGTACGTGTGTGTGTGTGTATGAGAGGGAGAGAGAGAGAGAGTGTGTATATTATGACTGTTTACTACCTCAAGTGAGCCCTGCCGTAGAATGAAACAAAACATTCATATGAAACCCAGGGTACAGGAATGCTATGAGCTGTAAAATATACTTAATAAATATATATATTTATATATACATTATACATATTTTATATATCATCTAACATCTGTTTCTCCACTCTGGCATGGGTTCGACCATATATATATATATATATATATATATATATATATATATATATATATATATGTGTGTGTGTGTGTGTGTATATGTATATAATTTCGTAGTGATATATAGTGAAAATTTTTATTCAAGTACAAATTCTTTTTATATCAGAAAACAACCACACGACCCTGAACACATGAAGCAAGAACACCTAAACACCACAGATGAAGCAAAAATGTCAAAACTAGACAGTCAAGTAAATCTATAGGCTTTACACTTACCTAGACAATGTCCTCAATATTGTAGCTAGTGTGTGTATAATTATATAGGTTGTATCAAGAGTTTCCATAGACAAGAGATAATAAAATAAAGAATGTTCTATGTTAAATACAGAGCTAAAGTATATTATTATAAATAAATTCTCAACACAGTTGCATGTTACCTAAGGTTTCATAGAATACTCTTGCATAGATTTTAGAGACTGTATATCTGCTAGTGTTGTCTGAAAGATAAGCAACACTAACAGATATACAGTTTCTAAGACTTATCCTAGAGTTCGCTGTGTTGAGAATTTATTTATAATGATATGTGTATCTGGTTTAGAATAGGTACAGTATTCCTGCATACCGTAATAGGTGTTTAAAAGGGTTGGAGCCAGGGAGAGCATCAGGTTGTAAAACATTGCCCCAGAAAGTCCCCATGATATGTATGAAGTCTATCATAGGTCTCACATGGTTAACCCCTGCTTTGGTGGGGGAAATGGCCCTAAAACTCAGATACATATATATAAACATAACCAACGGTTTCATAGACGTATCTCAATTTCCTTACATATTGAGTACTCTTTTCTTTCATTTGTACGCACATATACATACATACATTACATATATATATGTATATATATATATACATACACACACAGAAGTGTATGTGTGTGTATATATACATATATATATGTATATATAACCAAATAATGATTTGAAAAAGAAAATGGGGAAAAATGGGAAGATATATTTATAAAGTAAAATATTCCATTTCCCTTCCACCCAACACCACCACCACCCTAGTGTTTTCTTTAATTAGTAAAAGTAAAAAAAAAATTTTTTAAAGCTATTATATATAGACTTAAGCTTATAACAAAACCCCTCCAATATTTTTGTTTTTTTTTCTTGCTACACCAACATCCACTCACACATGATTCAGAGGAGTTACTGTGATAATAATTGTGTCTACATTTGGCACTAAGCCAGCAATTTTAAAGGAAAGGGGAAAGTTCATTAAATCGACTCCAGTACATTACTGGTACTTTATCTTATCGACCACTGTAAGGATGTTAGGCAAAGCTAACCTCGGCAGGATTTGAACTCAGAATGTAAAGGGCCGTAACTATATGCCACACAGCATGTTGCCTGACACTCTACTGATTCTGCCAGTCCACTACCCTTAACCTAATAATAATTCACAAAAACAAACACAGGTCTAAATTTTAAGAGAGAGACAGACAGACATACTTGGCACCAACACTGCCACCACATAAATCTTACTATAGATTAGAAACATTCAGCTGGCAGGGGAGGTGGTCACAAATGGATTTCCAAACTTTTTTTTCAAGTTCTCAAAATTGCCCTCCTAAATAGTTTGGAAGTTACCAATTATGACAGAGATAGATAGATAGATAGATAGATAGATAGCGAGAGACACACACACACACAACCAAACACCATCATCAAGTCCATCATAAATCTACATTAAAATATATATATATATATATACTGAAAGTGTTACATAGATCGTTGAGAAATATGAGTGTGTGTGTGTGTTTAGAGAGAGAGAGGGAACATGAACAGCCAAAGCTGTTCATTTCCATATAGTTATTGTGGTGACTGAGACACTGCTATTGCGATGGCTGAGCCACTGTTGTGATGGCTGAACCACTACTGTGAAGGTTGAGCCACTGTTGTGATGGCTGAACCACTACTGTGATGGTTGAGCCACTGTTGTGACGGCTGAGCCACTGTTGCGACGACTGAACCGCTGTTGTGATGGCTGAGCTACTGTTGCGACGACTGAGCCGCTGTTGCGACGGTTGAGCCACTGTTATGACGGCTGAGCCACTGTTGCGACGATTGAACCACTGTTGTGATGGGTGAACCACAGTGGTGATATAGCTGTTATATTGTCTGTTTTAAGTTGTGAACAATTCTAATTTCTATTTTTATTGATGATATAACAATGATGATAATGGTGGTAGTAATGCTGTTGATTGTTCCACCATAGCAATAGTAGTAATAGTAGTAGTTATTAGTGGTAGTAGTAGTAGTAGTAAATCATATTAGTAGTGGTAGTAGTAAAACATATTAGTAGTGGTAGTAGTAAAACATATTAGTAGTGGTAGTACTAGTAGTAGTAATAGCAGTTACTGAGAGAGAGAGAGCGAGAGAGAGAGAGACAACTAGAAACACCAAGATCATTGAATTAAGAGAGATTTCAGAATTTATTTTGGTTTAACTTACAGTGGAATATTGTAGTGTTGGTGGAGTGGAGTGTAGGTGGAGTGTAGTGTAGGTGGAGTGTAGCAGAGTAGCATGGAGTGTCGTTATGTAGTGTAGTACAGTGTGTATGTATATGTATGCTCGTGTGTTTGTGTGTGTATCTGTATCTCTGTGGACTTAGAAGTAAAAACAAATGAGTCAATCATAGAACAATGCAATGGAGTGGCATAGAGTAGTGCTATGGAGTGGTTTAGAGTTGTATAGAAAAAGTGGTATTAAGAACAACGGTATATATTTACCATTTCGGTGGGTTTTACCATGATGCAGTGTTGCCAGAATGTTCTGGTTTTGTCTTAGTTTTTAAAAAAATGTCTTTAAAGACAGGTGCAGTGGTAGAGGACAGTGGATAGACCCTGCAGTGGTTGAGGGTGGCCCTACAGTGGTAGAGGATGGATACTGTAGTAGCAGTACTAGACACTGCTATTACAGTGGTAGACATTAGCATTACAGTGCTAGAGGGAAGCACTGCAGCAGTAGAGGGTAACATTGCAGTGTTCGAAGGTAGGCATTGCAGTAGTGGGAAGCACTGTAGCGGTAGAAGGTGCTAATGCAGCAGTAGACACTGCTACTACAGTGGTAGAGGGTGGCAGGTGTTGGCAACATTCAAAGAAGCAGTCGTTGTCTTCTATTGTAATTCCATTCACATCTGAAATGGATGCTTTATGGAGAGGAATATTATGAAATCAAAGCCCTACCACCCTCAATAGATAACTGGTACTTTGTTTTATCAGTGACATCCCCAGCCCCTCCACTGTAAAGTTTTAGAAAGGGAGAGATAGAGTGGGATGACAAATATTTCAGGCAAGAAAAAAAATATTAAATAAATTTAGAAAAAAAAAAAAAAAATGGAATGTAAACAGATTGGAAACCTCACCACCACCACCTACATCCACCCCACCATGTCTCTTCTTCCTTCCTCCTCCTCTTGTCATACCTTCTCCACCACTCCTCTCATCTTAATCTCCCTCACTCTCAACCCACTCTAGAGGCAGGGGGAGAGAGAGAGAGAGCACCATTACCATTATTATCATTATCGTCATCATCACCATCGTCAACAGCAGCCGCCATTTCTTTAAACAGTTTCCTCTCTTCCCCCGCAAATGTTGTTGGTGGTAGTAATAATAGTTGTTTCTACTTTTGACACAAGGCCAGCAATTACCCAGTACATTACTGGTACTTTATTTTATAGACGCCCATAAGGATGAAAGGAAAAGTTAACCTCAGCGGGATTTGAACTCAGACCATAAATAGTAGTAGTAGTAGTAATAATAGTAATTGAGTTGGAGGAAGTACTTTCTGACACACATACATACATACACTGCCAAATCAAGGGGGGGGGGGGGGTTCTTTCAGTTTTCTTCTGTCTATGTCTGTCAAGTTAGACCCCTTAATATACTTATCTTGTCTTTTGCTATCTCTTTATACCTTTCTATCTATATTCAATCATACCTTCACCTATCTATCAATCTATTGAGATTAACTATGTCTTTTATACTTTCACCTATCTATCTATCAACCTATGTATTTATCTATCTACCTATCACCTATTCTATCTATCTACCTATCAACCTATCTATCTACCTCTAACCACCTCAAATAACAAAAAAAATGGTGTTTTTTAAAAATTGTATTATTTCATTATTTGTTTGGTTAAAGTTCAGAGAAATAGAAATAACAACAACAATATTAACAACAATAATAATAATAATGATAATAATAATGATGATGATGTTTCTAACATAGGCCCAAAGCCAGAGAGAGAGAGAGCAGTATAGCTAGATTATATTAAACTCTTCTTCCCCTAAATAACGACTGGTACTTCATTTTTATCAATTACCACTACCACCACCACTGGAAGGATGAAAAGTCCAAAGTTAACCTCAACGACATTTCTTACTCATGAAGGTAAAGGGAGGTAACCGAGACTAGACAAGTGCAAAACATTCTGTCCAACAAACATTGTCCATTCTGCTAATCCACTGCCCTTAATAATAATAATAATAATAATAATAATAATAATAATAATTTTGATGGTCATCTGATTAAGGGAAAAAATTCTCTTTCATGTAAGGGTTTTTTTTGCTGGTTTTAATTTTTTTTTCAATGTAATTTTTTTATATTTATTTCATCATCATCGTTATTAACGATGCTTTAAACATTTTTTTGTTTCTTAATTTATTTTTTCAACCAACCCCCACCACCGTCTTCATAATCATCAACATTATTATTTATTATGAACATTATCATCAGCATCATCATTACTATTCTCGTTATCAATTAACATCACCATCATTCCATTAAATCACTTATTATTATTATTATTATTGTCCAGCCCTACATGTATTATAACCTATATTTATAATGTTTACTGTATTATATAACGTTGTCTGTCCAGCCCCACGTGTATTACTGTAATATCTATGTTTATAATGTTTACCATATCATATGTATGTTTCTATATCCAGCCCCACATGTAATGGTTACCCTATTCTATACAACTGTCCAGCCCCACACGTGTTGTAACCCCTATATTTGTAATAGTTACTCTATTCTATACAACTATCCAGCCCCACATGTGTTGTAACCCCTATATTTAATGTTTACTGTATTGTATGTACAAGCCCTTGTGGCTAACAAATAAATCATTATTATTATTATCATTATTAATATCATCATCATCATCATCATTATTATGTTTCAACAATGTTTTCATGTTTATTTTAATATTCTGTTTTTTTCTCATCCCAATCCTCAATTTTATTATTATCATAACTATATCACATTCTATAGTAGTATTAGTAGCATTGGTAGTCATATTAGTAGTAGTAGTAGTAGTACTAATATAGCACTAGTCTTGTTTCCTAAACAAGCAGTAACAGTAGCCTTAGCAGCAGTAATAGTAGTAGTAGTACTTAGTAACTAACTAATTGTTATTGGTGATGATGTTGTTTTAGCCCTGGTGGTGGTAGAAGTTTTATATGTATGGTTGGTGGTGGCGGTGGTGGTGGTGTGTGTGTGAATGTATATGTGTATGTATGTATATATATATATATATATATATATATATATATATATATATATATATATATATATATATATAGATGTGTGTATATGTATGAGTTCTCTTGTGTTTGGGTTTCTTTTAGTTATCAACCTTTCTTATTGTGTGTTTGTGTGTGTATGTGCCTATGAGCATATATGTATGTATGCATGTATGTGCATGTGTGTGCATGCGTCCCTCCAACACAAACACAAAGACACACACATATTGTTCCATGTGAGTCAGTGTGCATATATGCATGTACGAATGAATGTGTATGCATGTATGAATGCATGTATGTGTGTGTATGGATGTATGTATGTGTGCATATGCCTCGCACAAAGACACACACACACACATACATATATATACATACATACACACACACACACATATATATATATATATATATATATATATATATATACACACAGACATACATGCAATATTTCCACAATTTTCTGTCTTTAGAAAGACAAGATGGAATCATCCCATTCTAACTCCCGTCCAACCTTAGTTGGAGCAGTGCCTTTCTCCATTGCCTCCTCCTCGGAGCTGTCATGACACGTATCATCATCATCATCATCGGAATCACTATCACCAACACGTAATGCTTGCATGGCGCTATCACCTCTATCATAAGGCTGAAAATAGAGAGGAAAAAAAAAAAAGAAAAAAAATTATAAGAGAGTGTTCAGGTTTGCTTGAAGCATTGTGGAATATGAAAAATAGTCAGTTTGGAAGCTTCTACAATCGACAGTCAATCGAACCGAGGAAACAATGTTTCCGTTAGTCTTTCCAATTGCCATTACTATCTATCAGTCGCAACTCCAGGTCATATCTCACTGTCTTACAACTGTGGTAAATAAGGTCATATACATCTCATATCAACCAGAAAGTCTTTTAATCCTTTGTGTTATGTGCATGATGAAGTTATATTATTGTAAAATGTAAAACTATGTCCCCCTAAAATATATACACACTTCAACAGCATTCTAATAAATATTGCCTGTACAGGTAATCAAAGTGTGTATACATTTTTGGGTGATACCCTGTATATATACCCACACACACTATATATACAATATATATGATGTTGGAAAAGCAAAGGCCGATACACCTTGGCATCAGTGACATTGCAACTCATTTTTACAGCTGAGTGAACTGGAGCAACATGAAATAAAGTGTCTTGCTCAAGGACATAATAACACTTCGCTTGGTCCAGGAATCGAACTCACAATCTCCCAATTGCAAGCCCAATGCGAATCCACTTCTCTTTCCTCATGATTGCGAATCCACTTCTCTAACCACTCGGCCACACACCTTCTCTAAGGTCTACACACGCCTCTACAATGGAGATGGGTAAAACTTCTGGCAACGAAGCCCAGTGACAGGAGAAGGAAAACAAAAGACATCAGAAGGGAGGTGTAAAAGTCAAACGTGGAGGGCAGAGTCCTCAAGCATTCCTTCCAGCGGGTCCTGTCAGAAGCAACCGTCTCCAACTGATCTGGCTGGATACCCAAGCAAGACCAGCCAAGCTCATGGATGTTATCCAACCATCTTGCTCGAGGTCTACACACATACACAATCATACAGGCAAAGGCACAGACACACACACACATACATACACATACAGGCAAAGGCACAGACACACACACACATACATACACATACAGGCAAAGGCACAGACACACACATACACAGATATAGTGAATATGTATATCCTTCCATCTGATACACACGTACCTGATCCATTGGATTGACAGTGATGTTTAGGGCAGAGTTATCCCATTCCATTTCCTGCTTCTCATCTACAGCGACCACCTGGGTACGTTTGTGGGCGGCACGGATCCGAATAACACCCAGAATGATCATGAAGAGCAGGAAACCAACACAAATGACAATGATGGCAGCCATTCCAAAGTCTGAAACAAAAATTGAGACAAAAATGACACACTTTCCTTCGTTATCAAAATAACCCTGGCTGTAGTAACCCCTACCATATAACTACATTGTGTCATACTAACCCCCATATATAACTACACTGTGTAGATATATAACCCCCATATATCTACACTGGCTGTAGTAACCCTTACCATATAACTACAGTCTCATACTAACCCCCATATATATATCTACACTGGCTGTAGTAACCCCCACTACATAACTACACTGTCTCATACTAACCCCCATATATATCTACACTGGCTGTACTAATCCTCCACTATATAACTACACTGTCTCATACTAACCCCCATATATATCTACACTGGTACCATCAATGTAGGCTCAATGAAAGGAAGAGCAGGAGAAATCGTAGAAATGCTAGAGCGAAAGGAAGTTGATGTATGCTGTGTGCAAGAGACTAGATGGAGAGGAGGGTCTGCTAGAGTCCTTGTAGGAAAAAGCCAGTGCTACAAATTTTTCTGGGTGGGAAATGACGATGGGATGGGTGGTGTAGGTATACTATTAGCTGACAAGTGGGTAGATAAAGTAATCTCAGTGTACAGGGTAAATGCAAGAATCATTAAACTCAGACTAGTCCTGAATAAGACAATTACCACAATAATATCAGCTTACGCACCCCAATCGGGGCTGCCAGACGAACTTAAGGATAGGTTTTACGAGTCCCTAATACACACTACTGCTCTAACAGACGACAAGGACTTCCTAATCATTGCAGGAGATTTTAACGGACACGTAGGTAAACACTGCGACGGCTTCAATAGAGTACATGGAGGCCATGGAGTTGGCACAAGGAATGAGGAAGGATTCAGACTTCTAGAATTCTGCGACGCCAATGACATGTCGATATGTAACACAAACTTTAAAAAACCCGACAACCACCTGATCACCTATAGATCAGGGGAGCACTCTAGTCAGTTAGATTTTATCCTCATCAGAGGACGTGACAGATGGACGGTCGTAAACACAAAAGCCTTCCCTAGTGAGGAATGTACATCCCAACATAGCTTAGTTGTCAGCGACCTCACGGTCAGAACTAGACGAGCCCTGAAACAGAGGCCAACCTGGAGAAGAAAGATCTGGAAGCTGAAAGTCCCCTCAACCAGTAACAGATTTAAAGATATTTTACTCAACGCCTACGACAGTAAAGAAGAACAGATAGAGACATTTAACGTAGAAGAGAACTGGGAGTTCCTAAAAAATAACTTACTAGAGGCGACGGATGAGGTTTGTGGCTGGAGTAAGACCTCAAGCAGGAGGAGAGTGACTTGGTGGTGGAACAATAAGGTAGATGAAGCAGTCAAGGCCAAGAGACAGGCATGGAAAGAATGGAAGAACGGGGGGAGCAGGGTACATTACATAGAGACCAAGAGGGAAGCTAGGCGACAAGTATACTTAGCTAGGAGGGAAGCAGAGGATAGAAAATTCAAGCATGTTTTACAACGTGAGGACCAGAAACAGGAGGTATTCAAGATTGCGAGGCAGTGTGTCAGAGATAGTTGTGATGTCATTGGAGAGAAGTGTATCCGGAATGATAAAGGTGAGCTTGCCCTCACAAGTGCTGAGAAGAAAGATGCATGGAAGAGTCATTATGATAGATTACTAAATGAGGAGAATGCATGGGAAGAAGAGACCCTACCCCACGTAGACCCTATAGAGGGACCAGCAGTACAAGTCAGCGGCAGCGTAGTAAGTAAGGCAATCAGAGATATGAAGATAGGGAAGGCAACCGGTCCATCGGGTATAGCTGCCGAGATGCTGAAGGCATCTGGGTCTGTAGGTCACACTATAACCACACGTATCGTTAACCAGGTAATACTAGAGGGGGCCATACCAAAAGATTGGTGCAGTAGCATCATTGTCAACTGCTACAAAGGTAAAGGCGATGCACTAGATAGAGGAAACTATAGAGGTATAAAGTTGATGGACCAGGTCATGAAAGTAACAGAAAGAGTTATAGCACAGCTGATTAGGGACCGGGTGAATATAGACGAGATGCAATTTGGGTTTGTTCCAGGGAAAGGCACCACTGATGCGCTCTTCCTTGTGAGGCAATTACAGGAAAAGTACCTAGCTAAAAGTAAGCCACTCTACTTGGCATTTGTCGACCTTGAGAAAGCCTTTGACAGAGTTCCACGTGCAGTAATCTGGTGGGCTCTTAGAAAACTAGGAGTAGATGAATGGCTTGTGAAAGCGGTACAAGCCATGTATAGGGGAGCAGTCAGCAAAGTTAGGATTGGCAATGAGTATAGCGAGGAATTTAGCGTACAGGTTGGGGTCCACCAGGGCTCTGTTCTTAGCCCTCTCCTGTTCATCATAGTCCTGCAGGCAATAACGGAGGAGTTTAAGACCGGATGCCCATGGGAACTCCTGTATGCTGATGACCTCGCACTCATAGCTGAATCTATGGTAGAACTAGAGAATAAATTCCAAACCTGGAAGCAGGGACTAGAGAGAAAGGGCCTCAAAGTCAACATGACAAAGACTAAGGTCCTTATAAGTAGACGAGAAAACAGAACCCAGATCCCCTCAGGGAAATGGCCTTGCTCAGTATGTAGGAAAGGTGTAGGTAGGAACTCCATTCTTTGCCCCAAATGCAAACAATGGGTACACAAGAGATGTAGCGGGATCTCAGGAAGCTTAATTAAGAATGTAGGATTCACATGCAGCAGCTGTGCTGAAACAGCAAGCAAACAGCCACAGGAAACAAGTACCACCAATCTCTGGGAGGGCCCTGTAGAAACAGTAGACAGCTTCTGCTACCTAGGTGACCGAATTAGCAACGGAGGTGGGTGCTCAGAAAGTACAATAACTAGGGTAAGAACGGGATGGAAGAAGTTTAGGGAACTACTACCACTGCTAGCTGCAAAAGGCTTCTCCCTCAGAATGAAAGGCAGACTGTATGATGCGTGTATCCGAACAGCGATGTTGCATGGTAGTGAGACCTGGGCGCTGAAGGTGGAAGACTTACGTAGATTAGAGAGAAACGAAGCCTGCATGCTCCGATGGATGTGTAACAGTAATATACGTGAACGACAAAGCATAAATGAATTGAGAGAGAGACTGAGCATAAGAGGAATCAAATGCTGCGTGCAGGAGAGGCGGTTACGCTGGTATGGACATGTGATGCGTATGAAGGATAACAGCTGCATAAAAAGGTGCAGAGCACTAGAAGTTGATGGAAACCGCGGAGTGGGGAGACCCAAGATGACTTGGGATGAGGTGATAAAAGCCGACCTTACCCAACTACACCTCTCAAAGTCAATGACACACGACCGTGACTTCTGGCGTCACGCAGTAATACAGGGTACCCGACCTCCCATGGGTACATGCTGAAGCATATAAACAATATGCCCCCCCCCCCCCCCCCCACCGCAAGGTGGTCGTGGAGGTGCCACGGCAAAAAAGCACCCAGCCCACACTGTAAAGTGGACGTGTAGGCGCCACGAAAAAGCACCCAGCACTCACTGTAAATGAGGTTGGTGTTAGGAAGGGCATCCAGCTGTAGAAATCAAGCCAGATCAGTTCCTGTATGAGCAAGGCATGGTCAGCCGACCAGACACTGCCCACAACAGGACAACCCGTCTAACCCATGCTAGCGTGGAAGAACGGACGTAAAACGGTGATGATGATGATGATGATGATGACTGGCTGTAGTAACCCCCTACTATATAACTACACTGTCTCATACTAACCCCCATATATATCTACACTGGCTGTACTAATCCCCCACTATATAACTACACTGTCTCATACTAACCCCCATATATATCTACACTGGCTGTAGTAACCCCCCACTATATAACTACACTGTCTCATACTAACCCCCATATATATCTACACTGGCTGTAGTAACCCCCCCCCCCCCACTATATAACTACACTGTCTCATACTAATCCCCATATATCTACCCTGGCTGTAGTAACCCCTACATATCTACACAGTGTCATACCCCCCCCCCCCCATCTATACTGAGTGTACATATTTAGTTAAAATCTATTTTTACCTGAGACGACATGATAAATTCTGACCTCGTACACTTACACCTATCTAAGACAATGTCACTGGAACGAGATCTTTGGCGCCATGCAATAATACAGAAGACCCGCCTTCCCCACGTACAAAGTTAACCTACAGTCTGTAGGCCCCTCCAAACCACTACCCCTACTCCATCCTCTCACTCCCACCAACACCACCCTTTCTCTATAAAGTTATGTTGGTAGCACAACATCCAGTCCAAACTAAAGAGGTTGTGTAGGGTGTCATGACAACACAGTCCACGTTGTAAAGTGGTCCTGTAGGTAACACGGTAAAAAGGCTCCCAGTCTACACTGTAAACGTGGTTGGTGTTAGGAAGGGCATCCAGCCATAGAAAACCTGCCAGATAGTCCTATAAGAACGAGACACGGTCACCCGATCAATCTTGCCTCAAGTGGGACAATTCCCGTCTAACCCATGCTAGCATGGAAGATAGACGTTAAACGATGATGATGAAGTTGTGATAGTAGATAAGGTGCTATCTATATTGACCAGCATTCAACACCACCACCACCACTATTCAACACTACTATTTCCTCCTACCACCACCACTATCCAACACTAC
>OZ024761.1:10552737-10585237 GCA_964016885.1 Eledone cirrhosa | reverse complement strand
CCTTCCATCACACAATGTGTGTGTGTGTTTGTATGAATGTATGTGCATGTAAAAGGAAGAAAGGGGGTGGTAAAAAATCTATAGCAAAACAGCGGCTGGTGATCCATTTGCTACACTGTGTGTGAGTGTATGTGTTTGTGTGTGTGAATGTATGTCTGTGAGTGTGTCTGTGTTTTAAGACCCATCCAACACTTAGTAGCAGGGAAAGGGGACATTAAATGAAGATGATGAAGAATAAGGTGATGATATAATGATGATGATGATGAAGCTCTGTAAGATAATCATGATGAACCCCACCCCCACCCATTGCAAAAAAAAAAAAAAAAAAAGACCAACCAACATGTCTCACCTTGCCAACAAGCTCCAACAACCAGTTCTGTAAAATGGACTTTCCTGGTTCTATGGAGAGGCCAGTCATCAACTACTTCAAAATCATGGTTTGAGGGGACAACAACTTTACCATCAATATATAAGCGAACCTAAAATAACAAGAAATATAATTGATTAATTAATATATAAGAGAATATATAAAAGAAATTAATATATAAGAGAAATATAATTGGTTAATTAATATATCTGATAATTATTTCAAAATTCAAGGGAACCAAGGTTTTATTTTTTTATTTTCAGGATGAGGCATTTGAGATTCACGAGTCCCTCCCTAAATGTCTTTCAGGCACCCAGACCAATGTATTGGCTGAAAACCCTCCTCTTATTGGGTCTGGTCCAGTATACACTATACAAAAAGGCTAATTAAAAAAATAAAGAGACCAGTACAATCATAGTCAGAACACTTCTTCTTTGCCCACTTATTCCTGAGAGGGTCATAGGGGCAGAGTCCTCAAACACTCCTTCCAGTGGCTCTTGTCAAAAGCAACCGTCTCCAACCGACACCGTCAGAAAGTTAAACCTTATTTCTGGCTAGTCAATATTTAATACTATTCGTCATTGACACCAACACCATGAGGGCTTCAAACCCTAGCTCTGAGTAGTCAGCACTACATATGGTGCCCTTCACTGACACCATCAGGGGTTAAAACCTTAGCTCTGGTTAGTCAATACCCAATACTGCCCTTCATCGACACTATGAGGGGTTAAAACCCTATTTCTGGGTAGTCAGTACCCAATACTGCACTTCGACACCATGGGGGGTTAAAACCCTAGTTCTGGGTGGTCAACAGTCAATGGAGCCCTTCACCAACACCATGAATTGAAACCTTACCTCTGGGTAGTCAACACTCAATGCATAGTGATGCCATTCTCCGTCATTAATCTGAGCTAATTGCCACCTCCACTCAGCAGGGCTGAAAGCTTCCATGTTCTCCCCTTCGGCAGCTTCCCGTCTCAGCAGAAACACCAATTTATCTCCGTGAACAAACAGTCCGTAATGATGTCTATTCAAATCTGTGATGATGATGATGATGATGATAAGGAGGAAGAAGAGAAAAAACAAATAATAATGGTTTCTGATGTAGGCAAAAGGCCAACAATTTTGGGGGAAGGGAAGTTGGTTAAATCGACCCCAGTGCATTATTGGTACTTTATTTATTGACCTCATAAGGATGAAACCCTAGAAGGATGACAGGCAAAGTTGAGAGAGAGAGAGAGAGAGAGGAAACAAAAGATAAAGAATGCAGTGTGTTTGGAAAGGTATTGATTCTGTGAATCCTACAAAAAAAAATTAATAGATGAAAGATATCCCCAAATCCTAAAATATCCGAAAAAGTTCCCCAATCCTCAAACCACTGGCAAAAACCCTTTAACCCCTAAAAAAAAAAAAAAATCCCCCAAATCCAAAAATAAACCCTAATCCCTAAAACCAAACCCATGCAAGCGTGGAAGATGGACGTTAAACGATGATGATGATGTTCCCCAAACCACCACCAAACAGAAACCCTAAACCCCTCAAAATAAAAAAGTGCCACTTACGTTCTCCATCAGACATACAGAGAATGTGTTCTTTTCGTGCCTTGTTAGGTGAAGATTGTCCACCGAACCTCTTGGAATTGTGTTCTCGCTTCATCCAGGTAGAAATGGTAAAGTGACTGGTAAGAGAATGGTTGAGATGGCCATCTGGTACTTCGACTGCGTTAGTCTGGCCGTCAAATGCAAAGATTTGATCGCTTTCGTTGCCGTCGTCTGTCGGTAAGCTTGACGTCCATGTAGCCACACTTGGAGATGGCAGCAGATCAACACTATCGCCATTAGCACCTGTAATTAAACATAGGTACATATTATATCAACACTATCGCCATTAGCACCTGTAATTAAACATAGGTATACATTATATCAACACTATTGCCATTAGCACCTGTAATTAAACATAGGTACATATTATATCAACACTATCGCCATTAGCACCTGTAATTAAACATAGGTACATATTATATCAACACTATCGCCATTAGCACCTGTAATTAAACATAGGTACATATTATATCAACACTATTGCCATTAGCACCTGTAATTAAACATAGGTACATATTATATCAACACTATCGCCATTAGCACCTGTAATTAAACATAGGTACATATTATATCAACACTATTGCCATTAGCACCTGTAATTAAACATAGGTATACACTATATCAACACTATTGCCATTAGCACCTGTAATTAATCATAGGTATACACTATATCAACACTATCGCCATTAGCACCTGTAATTAAATATAGGTATACACTATATCAACACTATCGCCATTAGCACCTGTAATTAAATATAGGTATACACTATATCAACACTATCGCCATTAGCACCTGTAATTAAACATAGGTACATATTATATCAACACTATTGCCATTAGCACCTGTAATTAAAAGGGTGAGTGTGATGATATGGTTATATTGGGGAGTGTGATCGTATGGTTTTGTGAGTGTGGTTGTGAGGTATGTCTGCTGTTGTGAGGTATGACTGCTGTTGTGAGGTATGTCTGTTGTTGTGTAGTATGTCTGTTGTTGTGAGGTATGTCTGCTGTTGTGAAGTATGTCTGCTGTTGTGAGGTATGTCTGCTGTTGTGAGGTATGTCTGTGGTTGTGTGGTATGTCTGCTGTTGTGAGGTATGTCTGCTGTTGTGTGGTATGTCTGCTGTTGTGAGGTATGTCTGTGGTTGTGAGGTATGTCTGTGGTTGTGTGTATGTCTGCTGTTGTGTGGTATGTCTGCTGTTGTGAGGTATGTCTGTTGTTGTGAGGTATGTCTGCTGTTGTGAGGTATGTCTGTTGTTGTGTGGTATGTCTGCTGTTGTGAGATATGTCTGCTGTTGTGTGGTATGTCTGCTGTTGTGAGGTATGTCTGTTGTTGTGTGGTATGTCTGTTGTTGTGAGGTATGTCTGTTGTTGTGTGGTATGTCTGCTGTTGTGAGGTATGTCTGCTGTTGTGAGGTATGTCTGCTGTTGTGTGGTATGTCTGTTGTGTGGTATGTCTGTTGTGAGGTATGTTTGTTGTTGTGTGGTATGTCTGCTGTTGTGAGATATGTCTGCTGTTGTGAGGTATGTCTGTTGTTGTGAGGTATGTCTGCTGTTGTGTGGTATGTCTGCTGTTGTGAGGTATGTCTGCTGTTGTGTGGTATGTCTGCTGTTGTGAGGTATGTCTGTTGTTGTGAGTTATGTCTGTTGTTGTGTGGTATGTCTGCTGTTGTGTGGTATGTCTGCTGTTGTGAGGTATGTCTGCTGTTGTGAGGTATGTCTGCTGTTGTGAGGTATGTCTGCTGTTGTGAGGTATGTCTGTTGTTGTGTGGTGTCTGCTGTTGTGAGGTATGTCTGTTGTTGTGTGGTGTCTGATGTTGTGAGGTATGTCTGTTGTTGTGAGGTATGTCTGCTGTTGTGAGGTATGTCTGCTGTTGTGAGGTATGTCTGTTGTTGTGTGGTATGTCTGCTGTTGTGAGATATGTCTGCTGTTGTGAGGTATGTCTGCTGTTGTGAGGGATGTCTGCTGTTGTGAGGTATGTCTGCTGTTGTGTGGTATGTCTGCTGTTGTGTGGTATGTCTGCTGTTGTGAGGTATGTCTGCTGTTGTGAGGTATGTCTGCTGTTGTGAGGTATGTCTGCTGTTGTGAGGTATGTCTGCTGTTGTGAGGTATGTCTGCTGTTGTGTGGTATGTCTGCTGTTGTGTGGTATGTCTGTTGTTGTGTGGTATGTCTGTTGTGTGGTATGTCTGCTGTTGTGAGGTATGTCTGCTGTTGTGAGGTATGTCTGCTGTTGTGAGGTATGTCTGCTGTTGTGAGGTATGTCTGTTGTTGTGAGATATGTCTGCTGTTGTGAGGTATGTCTGCTGTTGTGAGGTATGTCTGCTGTTGTGAGGTATGTCTGCTGTTGTGAGGTATGTCTGCTGTTGTGAGGTATGTCTACTGTTGTGAGGTATGTCTGTTGTTGTGTGGTATGCCTGCTGTTGTGAGGTATGTCTGCTGTTGTGAGGTATGTCTGCTGTTGTGAGGTATGTCTGCTGTTGTGAGGTGTCTGTTGTTGTGTGGTATGCCTGCTGTTGTGAGGTATGTCTGCTGTTGTGAGGTATGTCTGCTGTTGTGTGGTATGTCTGTTGCTGTGTGGTATATCTGCTGTTGTGAGGTATGTCTGCTGTTGTGAGGTATGTCTGCTGTTGTGAGGTATGTCTGTTGTTGTGTGGTATGTCTGCTGTTGTGAGGTATGTCTGTTGTTGTGTGGTATGTCTGCTGTTGTGAGGTATGGCTACAATGTTCTCTGTTGTTAACAATAACAAGAGACACTGGTTTAGGTATGTAGGTGGTCTACTTTAAGTTTGTTGTTGTAGAGTCTGGTTTCTAAGTGGAGTCAGAGTAGTGACTAGGGATAGTAGTAGTAGTGGTATCATCCTCATTATTATTTTTTGTAGTAGCAGTAGTACTAATAGGTGTACAGTTGTGGCCAGAGAATGGTAGAGATAGTAGTAGTAGTGGTGGTGGTAGAGGTAATAGTGGTGGTGGTAGTAGTAGTAGTGATGGTGGTAGTAGTAATAGTGGTGGTAGTAGTAGTGATGGTGGTAGTAGTAGTAGTAGGTGTACAGTTGTGGCCAGAGAATGGTAGAGATAGTAGTAGTAGCAGTGGTGGTGGTGGTGGTAGAGGTAATAGTGGTGGTAGTAGTAGTGGTGGTGGTGGTAGTAGTAGTGATGGTGGTAGTAGTAATAGTGGTGGTAGTAGTAGTGATGGTGGTAGTAGTAGTAGTAGTAGGTGTACAGTTGTGGCCAGAGAATGGTAGAGATAGTAGTAGTAGTAGTGATGGTGGTAGTAGTAATAGTGGTGGTAGTAGTAGTGATGGTAGTAGTAGTAGTAATAGGTGTACAGTTGTGGCTAGGGAATGGTAGGGAGGATGTGAGGGTGGAGTCATTGGCAATTAAGCCAGTCTATGTTAAGTAGTAATAGTAGTGGTGGTGGTGGTGGTGGTAATGGTGGTGGTGGTGGTAGTAGCAGCAGTAGTAAAAGCTAGTTACTTCCATCTCTACCCACTTCATACCTCTTTAATTACTGTTAATTAAAGCTGTTTTTCCTGATGACCTTTTAGGGGCTGGTAAACAAATATATTTTAGTCATCATGTTTTTGTTGTCATTTCAAAGAAATATAGACATAAATAAATAAATAATAATAGTAATAATTGTTTCTACTTTTGGCACAAGGCCAGCAATTACCCCAGTGCATTACTGGTACTTTATTTTATTGATCCCGTAAGGATGAAAGGTAAAGTTAACCTCAGCGGGATATCAACTCAGAATGGCAAGGGCCGTAACTCTATGTGTTAAAGCAGGGCGTCCGACCCTCTACCATTACTGCAAATCCACCGCCCAATAACAATACTAATAATACATACCACAGAGTTTTCTTTGCGATGAGATGGAGTAGGTATCTCTGTCACAGCCTTTACCGATGTGCTTAGTGGTTAGCACCATCCGAATGGACACTTTCTCAACTTGACACGGTTTGTCACAGAGATCAAGATGTGCATGTTCGCTGATTTTCTGACGACCAGAATTGGGCATGTACTCCAGGTGTTGCTGGATACCTAGGTAGACGACACAGGTAAAAAAAAACAATACATCAATCAACATGAACATTTTAACCCTTTCATCTCCGGATTTCTAACGACAAAAAACACATTGCCGAGGGTTTTTTTAAATATTTTGAAAATGATCAGGAATTTCAAAGGATTTAGTAATATAACTAACTTTCTTAATGTTATTTTGCGTAGATGTTTGGAACATAACTTAGCACCTTCTGGAAGGTGTGTTTGAAGAAGAACCAGGAATGTAGGAGGATTTACTAATATAACTAACTTCCTCATTATCCTCCTCTCTCTCCTATGTCCACCAGTTCTGGGAGCATGACACAGCGCATTTACCGATTCCAGACAAATCACTTGTTATATTCTTCCTCCGAAGAAGAGATTTTATCTTGAAATATCAGGACAGATAAATAAATAAGGTTACACATAACATCTTGCTTCATCTTATTTTCTTGTTCATCCATTTTGTGTTATCATGACCTTCAAACTTCATATTTACCTTTGAGGTAGGTGTTGGTAAACCCATAGGTGGATATGAGCAGTAAAAGTAAATAACAATTTACATGGTCCCTTTAACATCAGATGGTTATTTTTTATATTCTTTATTCTTTATTTATTGACAGAATTAAAGGGTCCTTTCACCCTAAAGTTGTTTATTAACCCTTTCCTCATATAATATATAATATACAAGCTTTTGATATTATTTGTTTTGAAAACAATACCTTAACATCAGTATGAGCAGCCAGTTACGGCCAGTTCGAACAGAAAGAGGCGAGAGAATTCTGGCTGGATACGGCTGATTTAACCCTTTAGTAATTACATTACTCTATATTTACTATAGTATTTCCATTGTAAAGGCTTTACCTCACATAATATCAAATTTATGAGATTTTGATATTATTTATTTTGAGAACATTACCTTAACATCAGTATGAGCAGCCGGTTACGACCGGTTTGAACAGAAAGAAGTGAAAGAATCCTGGCCGGATATGGCTGGTTTAAATGCTAAAGGGTTAAAAAAGGCAGAAAACCTATGAAAATCTAAATAGAAAAATAGATAGAATGTTTGTTTTTCAAACTTACCTTTCCAGCCAACTTCACACTTCTTCTTCACCAAAATATTTACGAGAACTTGTTTAGATCGTTTTCTAGTACAGCTTTCTGCTACCACACTAATCATGTAGTTATGTCTTTTGGCATGGTTCAGAGGTACAGTATTTTTGAGAACACCTGCAATTAATAAGGAAACAATTAACTAACGAGTGTCCCCAAGAGATTATCCTAGTTTCATTGGTGTTAAACAATTGAAAATACAACCCCCCCCCCCCGTAGGACACCTGTCCAGCGCAAGTTAATGTCTCTCCAGAACGTAGAATTTCATCAGGCCAGAGATTACCCTAGTTTCATTGGCGTTAAATGAATGAAAGTACAAAAAACACTACACCCCATCTCCCGCCCCCTGGATAGGACACTAGTCCAGCACAAGTTAATATCTCTCCAGAACCTAGAATTTCATCAGGCCAGAGCTTTCCCTAGTTTCATTGGTGTTAAGTGAAGGAGAGTATAAGAAACACTGCACCCCCACCTCCTGCCCCCTGGATAGGACACCAGTCCAGCATAAGTTAAAGTATGTCTTAAGCCCAGCAGCTCATCAAACTGAAGTTCATCCTAGTTTTCATGGTGTTATGCAACTGAAAGTACTAGACAACCATGGCCACCACAGCTACTGCTGCTCTTTTTTTCCAGCTGAGTAAACTGGAGCAACATGAAAGAAAGTGTCTTGTTCAAAGCCACAGTATATTGTCCGGTTCAGGAATTAAACCTATAATCTCATGATTATGACCCTAACACACTAACTACTAGGTCACATGTGTTAACATAATTAAAGAAATATTAAATATTATTCAGTGGTGTTGTTATTGTTTAACTGTAGTAACAGATGGTCACAAACCTCCACCACCTACACCACCACTTATTACAGCTTTCATGATCAGATGTGGTCCATGTCGAGTGATTAGCCCACTATCATCATCATCCTCATCATTGCTATCATTATCATCATTATCATCATCATCATCGCTTTCATTCCCATCATTATTGCTAACATGACCATCATCATCATCATTACTGCTATCATCACCATCATTGCTATCACTGCCATCATCATCATCATTGCCACTGGAATCATCATCAATGTTCTACCACAGTAGTCAACAGCTAAAACCCTCTTCCACCATCCACTACACCTTTAATTCATAATCAATTGTTGTCCCTGAGTGCTCCCTGTGGTCAGGTGATCAGCCCTGTATTATCATCATCAACATCATAATGCTCTACCACAGCTAAAATCCTCTTTCACCATCCATTACAGCTTTTATAATCAATTGTGCTCCCTAGGTGGTCCCTGTGGTCAGGTGATCAGCCCTGTATCATCATCAATGAAGCTGACAACAGCTACAGCCCTCTTTCCACCATCCACTAGTTTTCATTCACAATCAATTGTGCTCTGTAGTGGTCCCTGATGTTGGGTGATTAACTCTGGCTGTTGGTAGTGGTGATGGTGGTAGCGGCAGCGATGGTGGTGGTGGTGATGGCAGCGGTGGTGGTGGTGGCAGCGATGGTGGGTGTTGGCAGTGGCCGGGTATCAGAAAATAAATTAACTGAACCAAAGTTGGCTGGTTGAGGGATAATCAGAAAAGGGTTAATAAATGAAAGGGACCAAGGTGTAAATACTTCCACAGATCAATGATTAAAAAATGGGATAATCCACAAAACTAGAAAAGGAATTTTACTGCCATTTTAATCTCAAATCTTAAATACATACAATAATGTCAAAAATATATTTCTGGTGTTTAATCTTAAGTCTTAATAACTACAATAATCTAAAAATATATTTTCTCTGACTTGGATAATAACAAAATTTTACATTTTTTTTTTTTACTGTGAAACAAACAGGATTATAAGGAGAAGGTTGGGCCATGGGGTGGAAAAGGTTAAAGACTTTATGTATGTGTCATCATCATCATCATCATCGTTTAAAGTCCATTTTCCACGCTAGCATGGGTCTGTGTATATATACACACACACTCACACATACACAAACTGTATACATATACACATGCATATATACACACATGTACACACACACATATATACACACGCACACATATATATATATATATATATCATCATTATATATATGATATATATATAAATAGCTTAAATGCCTTTTTAAAATATATTAGGAATTTGGAGAGGGGAGACAGAGAGAGAGTGAAAGGGTGAGGGGGAGAGAGTGAAAGGAGAGAGGGGAGAGAGTGAAAGGAGAGAGGGGGAGCAGAGGGGAGAGAGTGAAAGGAGAGAGGGGGAGCAGAGGGGAGAGAGAAACAACAACAAAAGAAAAAAACAAAAGAAAGTCCAATGAAAAGTAGTACCTACCATCATTACTGATCTCAAATGGAACATCGTTGTCCAAAATAACATATCTACAAATCTTAGAAAAGTTGTTGGACTTGTCCTTGTCGGAAGCAGTCAGCTGAATAATGGAACCAAAGACATGGCCCTCTTCCACCTCGACTTCATAACTGTCTTCATTGAACATTGGGGGGTATTCATCAACATCCTCCACGTGGACTATAACAATAGATCTGTTGGTAAGAGAGAGAGAAGAGATAATACACAAGTTATTACAATTGATCTGTTGGTAAGAGAGAGAAGACAGGAGTTTATACACAAGTTATTACAATGGATCTGTTGGTGAGAGGAAGAAGACATAATACAGAAGTTATTACAATGGATTCTTGGTGAGAGGGAGAAGACATAATACACAAGTTACTACAATGGATCTGTTGGTGAGAGAGAGAAGACAGGAGTTTATACATAAGTTATTACAATGGATCTGTTGATGAGAGGGGGAAGACAGGAGTTTATATGCAAGTTATGATAATGGATCTGATAATTACCTAAGATAAAGCCTTTATTGTGAAAATACAATAGTAAATATAGAATAATGTAAATGCTAAAGGGTTAAATGCTAATGGGTTAACCAGCAGGTGACAAGCTTTGATAGACACGTAAAACAGACATTTAGAAAGAGAGATGACAACTTACTTGTTTGAGTAATGGTGTATCTCACCACAGTCATAAGCAACAATGGTGAACTTGTATTTCTCACGTTTCTCATAATTCAAGGTTTCACCAGTTTTCACGATGATCTTAGCTTCACCAGTCTCGTTGTTGAGAAGGACAATTTCAAAAGGAACGTCATGTAAATGTTGTCCGATGATTCCATAGCCACAAATCTTTCCCTCTTTACCTTTATCTGGATCAGTGGCGCTAAGCGGTGGATCCAATTTCACTTCTCGTTCATCTTCTCGAATGCTACCCAAGAAGATGGGCACACCATTTCGGTTTCTCACGGTCTTTGCTAGTACAGGGTCATTATAGTTTGGTTCTGGAAGAAGAAAACAAAGGGGTCATTTTTGGTTTGTCTCACTTTTTGTTAGTACAGGGGTCATAGTTTAATTTGTGAAGAAATGAAAAAAAAAAAAAAAAAATGAAATGAAATGAAATTTAAAGCTCACACTTTTATTTAAGTTAACCTGTTAGACTCATGATCATGAAGTCATAGGTTCCATTCCTGAACTGGGCAGTATGTTGTTCTCAAGCTAAATGCTTCATTTCACATTGCTTATCATTAAACCCCCCAAGAAATGTCTAATGAGATACAACTTTGTATGAGGTCAGTCAAACCTGCATAGGTGTGAGCTGAAAATTTCATTTTTTTTTAAATTTCCTATGCAAGTATAGATGGTCGCCAATGAGGTTACATCTCATAAGAGGTTTCTTAAGTGTTTTAATGATAGGGGTCGCCTAGTCCTATCATGAAAAGCAACATTAAATGAAGTGACTTGCTCAAGAACACAATATGCTGCTCAATCCAGGAATTGAACCCATGACGATATGATCATAAACCTAACACCATTAAATCATACTTTCACAATATATATATATGAAACACATATACACCTGAAAGGAAGTCATGTTGGTAAACGACAAAAAGCACCCAGTCCACGCTGTAAATGTTGGCATTAGGAAGGGAATCCAACCATAGAAACCAAGCCAGAAACAGTTCTGTATGAGCAAGTCACTGTCACCTGATCTGACTTGTCTCGCAACAAGACAATTCAACTAACTCTTTCTAGTGTGGAAAATGGACATTAAAAGGTGATGACCCCCCTCCCCTACATATACACATATTTGTGTGTGTGAGTCCCAGGTTCAATCGGGGATGACCACAGTAAGTAAGATACTCAATACATTAGTAGAGTGTATACAACAAATTTAATATATAAATGGCTTCTTCAGGACTAGAACTGTTTAATTCGAAGGAAATCATTAGGAAAGCCTGATGACTTCCTTTGAATGAAACAGTTCTAGTCGTATATATATATATATATATATATATATATATATATATATATATATATATAATCATTTTTACATCGACCTTTCCATGATGCCATGGATTAGATGGGACATTTTGAGGGCAATGTTTTACAACCCGGATATCTTTCCCGACACCAACACATTTAATCACTTCTTACAACATGTAGGGATAAACCGGATACAGACCATTTCATCCTGCTACATTGAGCTAACCAATTAACTTGTAGAGATAAAAATATAAGTTTAAAACTAAATAGATAAGGAAGTAAATCTACCCTGAAGTGTATTTACCAGGTTATCTAAAGCTATTATTATTTATAGTAATTTCTGCATCTGGATTCCAACATTTAAAATTTCTAAAATTTCTAAATAAATTCTTATGGTATAACTCCTGAGTGAGTCATAGGAGTGCTGTAGAACCATAGAGCGTTTCTTGGATATTTTAAGCTTGGCAGAGCCCATCCCTCTCCAGGTCTGAATCCAGCATATTTCTTCCAGAGAAGGATAGAAAGTGAGAGAGAGGAAGCGAGAAAGAAACAGAGGGAGTCAATAAAAAAAATACTAGTACTACACTGGTACTTTTTTTATCGACCTCAGAAGTATGAAAGGAAAGTTGGCCTTGGCAGGATGTGAAATAGAAAAAAACAGAGATTGGATTAATGAAATCTAAAATTCCTTAATTTGAGGCAGAAAAGGGATTGGCAGGCTCTTTGTAGTGAAATGAATAAACAGTCATCAAATCAACTGTCTATGTAATTAACCATTTAATTACCATATTTCTAATGAAAGACACTGTCTATGTCTTTAACCCTTTCATTACCATATTTCTAATGAAAGACACTGTCTATGTCATTAACCCTTTCATTACCATATCTCTAATGAAAGACACTGTCTATATCTTTAACCCTTTCATTACCATATTTCTAATGAAAGACACTGTCTATGTCATTAACCCTTTCATTACCATATCTCTAATGAAAGACACTGTCTATGTCATTAACCCTTTCATTACCATATTTCTAATGAAAGACACTACCTATGTCATTAACCCTTTCATTACTATATTTCTAATGAAAGACACTGTCTATGTCATTAACCCTTTCATTACTATATTTCTAATGAAAGACACTGTCAATGGTTTTCAAATTATTTTTTAAATAACCAAGAATTTAGAAGGATTTAATAACAAAACTTTCTCATTATTAAGTTGGTGTTTGGAATATAAATGTTCTTATATAAAATTATGATGGAGGGTTTTACACTTTAAAACAGATTTTTTTTATCAGAACCAGGGATGGTTTCAAGCAAGCTTGACGACAAAAGGGTTAATGGAAATAGAATGCATTTCCTTACAAATATGGCCATGTGTGTGAGAGAGGAAGAAGAAGCACAGTCCCACAGCCATGTCATCCCACCCACTCCACCCCCAACTAACAAAGGGCAATACAGGTGATTCCATCACAAAAGAAACCCTTTGACAGAAAAAGGTCAAGGCAGCAGACAACTGGTGACAATAAGCAGATATAATAGATATTTAAATTAAACAGATATGGGGTGTGGGATCTTTTTCATGTAACAGAGAATACTACAAAGAAAGAGGAAATGAAGCTATACATACATATCTCTCTCTCTCTATATATATATATATATACATACATATATATCTTTCTCTCTCTCTCTCTCTATATATATATATATCTTTCTCTCTCTCTCTCTATATATATATATCTTTCTCTCTCTCTCTATATATATATATTATATTATATTATATATATATATCCACATAATGACGTATTATCTTCATTTTTTTCCGTTCATTGCCAGAGAACATCTCTAAGAACCACCTAATAGAATATTAATCTACGACTTCAGTTATACCATAAACGTGGTTTTGTCTTTGTGAGTAATTGTTTTTCACCGCTCCAAATAATGATGTATTATCTTCGTTTTTTTCCGTTCTTTGCCAGGGAACATCCCCACGAACCAAAGTATCGTCTTCCTGTCTTCCTTCGGTTGCAACCTTTTTTGAAATATTTACTTCTGCGTTCACAGATTGATTTTTTTTAGTTTCAGAAGATCTTGTTAAGGGTGAAAGCAGTGATTCTTTGCTTAAACTTTAATCTGTTATTTTAATAAATATATATATATATAATATAACTTAGAGTTTACACTCAATGGGGTCATTTACAATCATTTCAGCTCTAAGAATCGCTTCTGAGCAGAATAAATTAATATTTGATGAACATTTACATGTTTTAGTTGCAATTGACTAATAAAATCGCTAGAATGAAATATCTTAATTCAACAACATAAAGTTTGCCTGTACGATCTAAAAAATAATAAATATATATATTCATAAACTCATACATAACATATATACATGCATATACACACTCACCCACTCAAATACACACCCAATGATATATAACATGAACACCCACTGACAGCACACATATGTAAATATGCACAATGTTAATATACACCCAGTAGACTCGGTAAAGTGGTTGGTGATAGGAAAGGTATCCAGCTGCAGAAAACCTGCCAAACGAAGGGTTGAAAGGACTCTTTAACTGTGTGAAAGACATGACAATTTCCATCGTGCTGGTGCCACAATAAAATGCACTTGGTGCACACAGCAAAGTGCAAGAACATTATGTAAGCGAGATGGAAGGGAGCCCAAAACTCTAACCACATATATGTTTCTTTATTGGCTCATCATGGCAGCCATGATGTGAAGATTAAAGTAAATCGACTCAACAGGAAATTGAAAATAACAAAATATATATAATGGCCTCAACTCAGATGGAGGTGGGGAGGCAGTGGAGGACATGGAGGAGACAGGGGGGGGGGGGGGATTCACATGACTAAACCCACATTAAGTCAACCATCTTAGTTCCTCTCTGTATGTAATCAACAAAGAGAATCTAAGATAATTGTGGAATTGGTTTTTAGCTCTGATTGATTTCATTAATCTGGGCTAATATCCATAAACAAGAATTCTTTCTAACAATTGGCACAAGGCCAGTAATTTGTCTAATTCTAAAGTCTGTCTCAAGCCAGAAGGCTCGTGAGGCCGGTTCTTATCCCGGTTTTATGGGGTGAAGTGACTGAGAGTACAAGACTTCCCCCTAGACAGGACGCTAGTCCATCACAGCGTTAACCCTTAAACTGGCGGTATCCGGCCAGAATTCTCTCACCTCTTTCTGTTCAAACTGGCCATAACTGATCCCTCATACCGACTTTAAGATATTGTTCTCAAAATAAATAATATCAAAGTCTCATAGATTTGATATTATGTGAGATAAAGCTAGCATGGAAGAACAGACGTAAAACGGTGATGATGATGAAAGCCTTTACCATGAAAATACAATAGTAACTATAGAGTAATGTAAATGGTAAAGGGTTTAATCCCCAGTTATTGCTGGTACTCATTTTCAGCTGAGTATACTGGAGAAACATGAAATTAAGTGTTTTGTTCAAGAACTCAAGAACACAACACACAATCCAGCCCAGGAATTGAACATTATGATTGTAAGCCCAACACCCTTGATTATATCGACCCCAGTACTTAACTGGTATTCTTTTTTATCAACCCCAGTAGGATGAAATGCAAAGTTGAGCTTTGCGGAATTTAAACTCAGAATGAAGACAGTTGTAACTAAATACTGCAAACCATTATGTTGGATGCTCTACCGATTCTGCCACTCTACCACCCTCTATAATAATCCTTTCTTTATTGGCCACTAGGGCCACCAGCCCTCTATAATAATTGTTTCTACTTTTGGCACAAGGCCAGTAATTTGAAAAGGAGGGTAAAGTCAATTAAATCAATCCCAGTGCGTTACTGGTACTTTATTTTAATGACATTGGCAGGATGAAAAGCAAAGTTGACTTGGCAGAATTTCAACTAAGAACTTAAAGGGCTGTAGCCAAAGTATTTTGACCGCCACTCCACTGATTCTGCCAATAATAATAACAATAATGCTCCCATCTTCTTCCCTTACATAATACACTAGATAAGTCTCCATTTTACATATATTTACAATGTACCATATATTTTGAACTAAGAATTTGTAGGTCCAGTAAATAAGTCATACCCCTATTTTACATACAACATTTACATTTAATGGAGGCACATGGCTTAGTGGTTAGAGCATTGGCCTTGCAATCAAAAGGTTGTGAGTTCAATTCTCAGACCGGGTGATGTGTTGTTTCCTTGAGCAAGACACTTTATTTCACATTGCTCCAGTTTACTCAGCTGTAGAAATGAGATGATAGGGACTGGGGTGCCTATCATTCCACTGCAAAGTGGTTGTAGCTGTAGAAATGAAGCCAGAATCAGTTCCCGTCCCACCCTTGCAAGCAGGGAAAAGCGGACGTAAAATGATGATGACGATGATTTACAATGTACCATATATTTTGAACTGAAGTTTTGTAGGTCCAACAGATAAGTCAGCCAGGGGCTGGTTTTTTCATGTAGTATTTTCATGGCATAAGATGTGATTTATACATGAATATATACTGTATAGGGTATATGCAACTTTACATACAGACACACACATACATAGACATAGACTGTGTATTTTGTATATAAGATAAAATGTAAATAGTGACACCAAAAGAAGGGAAAATGACAAAAAAATAACAATAGACCAGGAAAAGATTACAGTTTTAGCAGCTGCCAAAATGGAGGGACACAGATAGATTAAATATAATACACACACTCACATATATGTGTGTGTGTATAAATATGTATGTATATAAGGGGGTTAAAGTGAGGAAAGAGAGGAACAGATTAATAAATGATTAGAAATAACATTTTATTTCATTTTAAAACTACCATCACAACAACCACCACTACCACAGACAACAACCATCACCACTACCTCCTTCACAACAACCACCACCACCTCCTATACAGCCACCATTACCACCATCCCCACTACCTCCTTTACAACAACCACCACCACTACCTCCTATACAGCCACCATTACCACCATATACAGCCACCATCCACTACCTCCTATACAGCCACCATCCCCACTACCTCCTTCACAACAACCACCACCACTACCTCCTATACAGCCACCATTACCACCATCCCCACTACCTCCTTCCGAAGCACCACCTTTCCACCATCACCAATACCACCTTCACCACCATTTAAGTGTATGAGTGTGTCAGTGTCTGGTCCTTGTTTCTGTGTATGACTATGTGTGTGTGTGTGTGTGTGTGTGTGTGTGTGTGAGAATGATTAAAAGTGTGTACTTATGTACAAGAATAAAAATTGCAATAGTGCATGTAAACATACATACACACACGTGTGTATATGTGTGTGTGTGTATACTGAAGTATAAACACCACTTTGATAGACAAACAAGCATTCAAACAGTGTTTTAAGTACTTTTCCACAAATATACATGTGTGTGTGTTTATATATATATGTATGTGTGTGTGATAAACACTATAAATATGTAGGTATATATATATATAGATATATGTGTGTATTTATATATGTATGTGTGTGTGATAAACACTATAAATATGTAGGTATATATATATATATATATATATAGATATATGTGTGTATTTATATATATATGTATGTGTGTGTTGTCTATTATAAACACTATAAATATGTAGGTATATATATATAGATATATGTGTGTAATTATATATATGTGTGTGTGTGATAAACGCTATAAATATGTAGGTATATATATAGATATATGTGTGTATTTATATATATATATATGTGTGTGTGTGTGTGTGATAAACACTAACCAAATGATTCTCGGCTTCAGGGTAAAGAATAGATAAGCTTTAATTTGTTATTTTAATAAATATTTGCTCAACAGTTCTTATATATTCAATATATATTTATCCTTATCGAGCACTCTTTGGATTTTAGTCTTCAAATTTATTATTATTACTATATATATTATTACCATATATATATAGTGTATTTCACAACAGTTAGTTCACCATACCGAGAACAATTATTTCGCCTTCGCGGATCTTCAGCTCGGGATGTGTATGGTTATAGGAACAGCTGTTCCTATAACCATACACATCCTGAGCTGAAGATCCGCGAAGGTGAAACAATTGTTCTCAGTAACTGTTGTGTAACCACTTCTACCTAACTCGTCCCTTGGACTGAGTGCTCTACCACTATGGATATTACCTTCCTGTGTTCCACCACTATATATTTATATATATATATATATATATATATATATATATATATATACCACACGCACACAATGAATGTACTTAGAAAGTGTATTTGTGAATCTGAACACCACAGCTGAGTATATAAAACATGGTGTTATTTAGCATGTGTAAGTTATGGTATATGTATGTGTGTGTATATATATATATATATATGTATGTATTTAGGCAGGTGTATATATATGTATATTAGGTAGGTGTGTATATATGTGTATTTAGGCAGGAGTGTATATATGTGTATTTAGGCAGGAGTGTATATGTGTATTTAGGCAGGTGTGTATATATATATATTTAGGTAGGTGTGTATATATATGTATTTAGGTAGGTGTGTGTATATATATATATATATATTTAGGTAGGTGTGTATATATATGTATTTAGGTAGGTGTGTATATATATATATATATATATGTATTTAGGTAGGTGTGCAGATATGTGTATTTAAGCAAATGTGTATATATGTGTATTTAGGCAGGAGTGTATATATATATGTATATAGGCAGGTGTCTATATATATACACTCCTACCTAAATACATATATATATATAAAAAAAAAAATATATATATATATATATATATATATGTATATAGGCAGGTGTGTATATATGTGCCATAAGTACCTAAACATATGTACTTAAGCAGGTGTGTATGTCTGTGTATATATAATACATATGTAGTGTGTTCTTATTACCTGAACATTGTACATAGATATATATGTGTGTGTGTATATATAAATATATATATATATATATATATATACATATATGTGTGTATAGTCTGTCCTAATTAAACAAGACATTGTAGGTGATATGTTACTGTCATAGATATTGTTGTTCTTCAAAGAAATCCTTTAGAAACAATAACATCACCACCACCACCACCACCACCATTACCACCACTACAATCACCATTACCACAACTACTACCCCCACTATTAACATCACCACCACCACTAACATCACCATCACCACCATCACTAACATCACCATCACCATCATCACTAACATCACCACCACCACCACCATCATCACTAACATCACCATCACCACTAACATCACCACCACCACCACCATCATCACTAACATCACCATTACCACTACCATTAACATCATCAACAATAATATCACTAAAAACCACTACTACCACCAACACCATCATTATTATGCCTAAATACTCTATCCACCACCACCACCAGCACTGTGTAAAACACTACCAACAACACTAGCTATACCACCACCACCACCATCAACAACAACACTAGCTATACCACTATCACCACCACCACCATTAACAACACCACTAGCTATACCACTACCACCACCACCACCATCAACAACAACACTAGCTATAACACTATTACCACCACCACCATTACCATCAACAAAAACACTAGCTATACCACTACCACCACCACCATCAACAACAACACTAGCTATACCACTACTACCACCATTACCATCAACAACAACACTAGCTATACCACTACCACCAACACTAGCTATACCACTACCACCACCACCACCATCAACAACAACACTAGCTATACCACTACCACCACCACCACCACCATCAACAACAACAGTAGCTATACCACTACCACCACCACCAACACTAGCTATACCACTACCACCACCATCAACAACAACACTAGCTATACCACTACCACCACCATCAACAACAACACTAGCTATACCACTACCACCACCACCATCAACAACAACACTAGCTATACCACCATTAACAACACTATACCACAACTACCACCACCACCAGTAGTCATAACTACACAGCAGGTAGTAAAATAACACCATGTTTAAATCGGTCACCCCCGCCTCACCCTACTCCATCCCCACCCTACCACACAGAAGCAAATCGCCTGGTTTAAGGCAGAGGAGGGAGAGAGAGTCATGTTTGCTTTGTGTTCATCTAGTTTATTTTACCACTGCCTTTATTTTTTTTATTAGGACGGTGGATTGGCAGTATCGGTAGAGCGTTGGACACCATGCTTCGTGGCATAGAGTTACGACCCTTTACAGTCTGAGTTCAAATCCTGCCGAGGTTAACTTTGCCTTTCTTCCTTACTGGGTTGATAAAATAAAGTACCAGTAATGTACTGGAGTCGATTTAATCGACTTTCCTCTCTCCCCAAGGCCTTGTGCCTTTATAAGAAACCATGATTTGGCAGTATTGGCAGAGGGTCGGATGCCATGCTTTGACGTATAGAGTTACGGCCCTTGCCATTCTAAGTTCAAATCCCGCCGAGGTTAACTTTGCCTTTCATCCTTACGGGGTCGATAAAATAAAGTACCAGTAATGCACTGGGGTAATTGCTGGCCTTGTGCCAAAAGTAGAAACAATTATTATGCTTTGCAGCATAAAGTCATGGCCCTTTACGTTCTGAGATCAAATCCGCTGAGGTTCACTTTGCCTTTCATCCTTACAGGGTCGATAAAATAAAGTACCAGTAAGGCACTGGGGTAATTGCTGGCCTTGTGCCAAAAGTAGAAACAATTATTAGGGCGGGGAATTGACATCGGACATGGTGCTTCGTGGCATAGAGTTACGGCCCTTTACGTTCTGAGTTAAAATCCTGCCGAGTTCAGCTTCGCCTTTCATCTTTAAGGGGCCGATAAATAAAAGTACCAATCATGCTCTAATGTCGATTTAATCGACTTTATCCTCCTCCAAAACTGCTGGCCCTGTGCCTATAGTAGAAATTATTGTTATTAACTATTTCATTACCATATTGTCTATGAAAGACACTGTAATTTTCAAATATTTAAAATTATCAAGAATTTGGAGGTATTTAGTAACATAATCCTTTAGCATTTAAACTGGCCATATCCGGCCAAAATTCTCTCACCTTTTTCTGTTCAAAATAGCTGTAACTGGTGGCTCATACTGACATTAAGGTATTGTTCTTGTAAGTAAATAATATCAAAATCTCATAGATTCAATATTATGTGGGATAAAATGTTTAACGTGTAAATATAATAGTAAATATAGAGTAATGTAAATGCTAAAAGGTTAAAGGTTCTTGCATAAAATTATGATGGAAGGTTTTTAGATAAATATAAACAATTTAGCCCCTTAATTACCATATTTTCAAGAATTTGGAGGGATTGGGTAAGAAAACTAAATTTCTTATTTTAAAGCTATTTGGAACATAATTTAGCAAAGGTTCTGGTAAAATTATGATGGAAGGTTTTCAGATAAATATAAACTCTTTAAAACAAACAATTCTGTATCGTAGAAATAGGGGTGATTGGAACATAACTTAACAAAGGTTTTCACATAAAAATTATGAGGGAACGTTTTCAGATAAATATAAATACTTAAAAAGAGACAATTCTGTATCATACAATCAACACCTCCACCACCATCATCCCCTCAACCACCATCCCCTCAACCACCACCACCAGTATTACTACTACCACCACCACCACCTCAACCAGAAGTACTACTACCACCACCACCACCGCAATCATCAATACTACTACCACCATCACCTCAACTACAGCTACCACCACCACCACCACCACCTCAATCACCAGTACTACTACCACCATCACCTCAACTTCCAGTAAGTACTACCGCCACCACTTCCTCAACTACAGCTACCATCACCGTCACCACCGCCACTACTACTGAAGATGCAGAAAAGAAAGACTGGTTTTAGGTAACCAGCCCTCTAACTGCTTAAGGTTATTTGACTGACAGACAGACAATAAAGCAGGTATGCCACTACCACCAGCACCACCCACACCTGGTATGCCCCCCCCCCCCCGCCAGGTGACTGTCTCTACTACTAACAATGCAGTATGCCAATCACTGATGTTGTGTTAGGTTTCAGATTTTATGATTTGCCACCAGAAGAATAAAGGATGAAAAAAAAAGAAAAGAAAAAGAAAAAAAAACACTGCAAAAGAGAAAGTGAATCACTATATACATATACAGCATTTGTAATTCTAAGTGAGGACATATCAGTTCAAAGTGAGGCTTTGTCAATTCAAAGTGAGATTAAGGATTTGACATATTGAGAGACAAACAAAAGACCATGATATATGTGACTTGGTAACATCATTTAGAATGTCAACAATATGAATTAACCTCATTAATTATAAGTTTTTAGCAGCCCAGTAATGAGTAGAAAATTACTTAATTTAACGACTGTCTTCATTTTTAATTTATTAAAAATCCTTTTAAATATTAGTTGACCATATTTCAAAATATTCAAGAATTTTGAGGGATTTACTAAAAATAACATTGCCATTATTAAATTGGTGTTTAGTAGTTACCATATATAACTCATGTATAAGACACATTTCTCCACAAAATTATCACTTGAAAAATCATCATGTGACCTATATAGTTACAATATATAACTCGTGTATAAGTCCTACATTTCTCTACAGAATTATCACTTGAAAGACCATCATCTGACCTATATAGTTACAATATATAACTCGTGTATAAGTCCTACATTTCTCCACAAAATTATCACTTGAAAGCTATCATGTGACCTATATAGTTACAATATATAACTTGTGAATAAGTAAGTCCCACATTTCTCCACAGAATTATCACTTGAAAGACCATCATCTGACCTATATAGTTACCACATGTAATTCATGTATAAGACCCACACTCCACAAAATTATCACTTGAAAGGCCACCATGTGAATTATCTACTGGACTCTTAAGTTGTGTCAAGGGCATCAAAACCTCTCTAGTGTTGGCGACATGATGAAACACAGCCAGTATATTCTATAATCTGGTGCAGCCATAGGAAAAGCATCCAGTAATAAAAAATACTTGCCAAAAAGAGAGAACTCATCAGCTGTGTTAACCCTTTAATGTTCAAACCGACCAGAATTCTCTACCTCTTTCTGTTGAAACTAGCTGTAACTGGTCGCTCAAACTGATGTTAAGGTATTGTTCTCAAAATAAATACTTTCAAAATCTCATAGATTCGATATTATGTGAGATGATTAGGTGATGAAAACATAATAGTATATATAGAGTAATGTGAATGCTAACGGGTTAAAGACATAGCAACCTCCCTACTGTTGATGCCATACTAAAATGCACAGTGCTTTCTGTAGAGAGTGTAGAAGCATATATACAATGCAGCTCACAACACAGAGATCAGTGTCTCCGATTAAGTACTGACTTGGTCCCAAACCTTGTTAGTGGAAAAACAGACATTGTATGATGATGATTTAGTACATTGTAAATGCTGTATGTAAAATGGAGGTGTGACTTATCTACTGGACCTATAAAACCTTAGTTCAAAATATATGGTCAATGTAAATGTATGTAAAATGGAGGTGTGACTTATCTACTGGACCTATAAAACCTTAGTTCAAAATATATGCTTCATTGTAAATGTATGTAAAATAGAGGTATGACCTTCTTACCAGAGCAACTTATGAATATAAATTCTAAATTAAAAAAAAAATAAACAGTTCTTACAAAAATAAGACGGAAAAGTTTAATTTTTTTTAAATTTTGCCTGTTTTAAATTTAAAGAACATTTTAAAACAAAATATTTTTGTCAGAACGAGAAGCAATTTTAGGCAAACTGGGGTCAAAAAGGTGAAATTAAATGGATTTTTTTTTCATTCTTTATTTTTTCCTAACTTTCCAGCAATTTTCACAGGAAAGGAGGACCAATCGTGAATTTCCCCCCATCCCATCACTCCATCTTCTGCTTCTTTCTCTCTCTCTCTTCCTCTCCCTATATATATATATCCTACATTACACTCTAGCTATCATTCCTCTCTCTCCCTCATCTCTATATATCTCTCTCTACCTCTGTCTGGCTCTCTCTCTCTCTCTCTCTCTCTCTCTGTTGAAATAGTCCAAATATCTGACACAGTCAGCCATTGCCCTCCTTACCTCTAGTCTCAACAATTGTTCATTCAACTGTCACAGAAATATTTAACAACAACAACAACAACAACAACAGCAGCAGAGACAATGACAACAACAGTAGTAGCAAAGATAACAACAACAACAGTAGCAGCAGAGACTATAACAAAAAAAAAAAAAAGTATATATATATATATATATAATAAAATTTAAATGTTTTCACTGACAAATTGCTATGTGGTTGGTCTGGGTCAAATAAAAGATTATTTCCACTAACACTGCAACACAACCACCACAACACCAAATCACACTGCACCACACAACCACCACAATTTTAATTTAACCCTTTGGTATTTACATTACTCTATATTTACTATTGTATTTTCAACGTAAACACTTTATTTCACATAATACTGAATCTATGAGATTTTGATATTATTTGTTCTGAGAACAATACTTTAACATCAGTATGAGTGGCCAGTTACAGCCGGTTTGAACAGAAAGAAGTGACGGAATTCTGGTTGGATACAGCCGGTTTAAATGCTAAAAGGTTAAACAAGATCTTTTTAAAATGGGTTGCTTTATTTTATGGGTCCAGAGCTGATTTGGAGTTGGTTGCTATCAGAAGGTGGAACCTTTTTGTGATTGTATTTCTTCTATTAATTTAATGAAGAATTCTGAGAAATGTACTAAAATGATTACCATATCGTATATAAGTTGAGAAATATGTAACAAAAAATCTGGTTTAGCTAGCCTACTATGGTTTCTTATGTGTTTTAATGATAAGAGCCACAAGTCCTATGTTGTTACACCTCACACATAAATAGCTGACCTTCTAGAGGGTTTCTCATGCATTTTAATGATAGGGGACACAATCCTATGTTATAACTTACACCTAAATAGGTTTAGCTGACCTTCTAGGAGGCTTTTCGTGTGTTTTAATGATAGAGGCCACAGTCTTACACAAGAATACAATGCACCACCCAGTCTAAGAATCAAACCTATGACGCTATAGTCATGAGCCCAACACCCGAACCATTAGGCTATGTTCCAGCATGGCCACAGTCATATGACTGTAACAAGCACAAAAGAGTTGCTCAGAGACTCGTTAGTGAAAATTACTCTGAAATGCCACCTCGCCAATTAATACAAATCGACAATGTAAGAGAGAATAATTAGAGCGGAGTCATAATTAAAGGTTAATTAGTACAATCTGTGACTAACTCAGAGATTTCATGTCTGGGTGTGTGTATGTCTGTGTGAGTATATGCATGTGTGTGTGTGTATGTCAGCGTGTCTGTGTGAGTATATGCATGTGAGTGTGTTTGTGTGTGTATATGCGCACGTGTGTATATATATATGCATGTGTATGTGCATGTGTGTATATATATATGCATGTATATGTGCACGTGTGTATATATATGCATGTGTAGCTAATTTAGTTTTAGAGAGAAAAGGAAGGGATTAGATTTCTCTATTAGTCATTTTAATTTATTTTTAAAACCTTTTCTATCTAACAATATACCTCGTTGGTCTAACTGCTTCAATACCTTCCTGGTTGATATTCTGTCACTGTGGCCATGCTGGGGCACCAGCTTGACATGGTCGATCATATTGGACCCTGGTACTTATTTTATCACTCCCCTTCTCGTCGAATTGCTAAGTTACAGGACATAAACACACACACACACACACACAAATGTAGATTTAGATATGCACACACACACACACATACACACACATACAGACACACCCAAACGCACACAGACACACATGGACTCAGACATGGACAGACACACCCACACACACACACACAGACACATACACACCCACGGACACATACACACACATGGACACATACACACCCACACACATGGACACAGACACACCCACACACACCATAGTGATGCATGTGAAGCAGTGAACGCAGAGAATATGCGAATGCTGGAAAGAAACGAAGCAACCAAGCTTCAGCGGACATGCAATGTTAATGTGTAAAAATGATAAAGCATGGATGAATAAACTGAGGGAGAAACTGGGTATAAGAGGAATTAGATGAAGTATGCAGGAGAGGAGAGGAGAGACTGTGTTGGTATGGACATGTGATGCATAAGGATGGTGATTGCTGGGTGAAGAAGTGCCAAGTAATCCCAGTGGAAGGAAGCAGCAGTAGAGGTAGACCAAAGAAGACCTAGATGAAAGTAGTAAGAGCTGACCTCAAATTGTTGAAGCTCACAGGAGATAACAGATTTTACTTCAGGATTCGAAATATTTTCCTGTTGACATCAGCATTTTCTGTTTCTGTTTTTTTTTTTACTTAGAAAATCAAGAAATAGTTTAACCCATAGTACCAGGTACCATTATCTAGTAGTTGCTAGGATACCACTCACTCACTATCTATCTGTCTGTCTATCTTGTCATGTTCAGACTTAGGATTTCATATGAACATAGCCTCTTCCATGACTAATAATCTAGAGAGTGGCACTGGGGAAATTCTATACATGATACTTGTGTTATCAACTAAGGTTGTTGCTACCCAGCTTTTGATTGTTTTTTATTTGTGTTGTGTAATAGGTGTTGACATGGTTTTGTAGTTAAAAAGTTCACATCACAACTATGTAGCCTTCAGTTCTATTCTACTGCATAGCAATTAACAAAATATGTTCATATATAACCTCAAACCAAATCATTTGGGAGGCAAAAACTGTAAGGAAGCCCATCATATATACACATACACACACATACATATATATAATTGTTTCTACTTTTGGCACAAGGCCAGCAATTATCCCAGTGCATTACTGGTACTTTATTTTATCGACCCCGTAAGGATGAAAGGCAAAGTTAACCTCGGCGGGATATGAACTCAGAATGGCAAGGGCCGTAACTCTATGTGTCAAAGCATGGCATCCGACCCTCTACCGATACTGCCAATCCATATATAATAATAATAATAGTTTCATTTATTGGCCACAAGGGCTGACATATAGGGGACAGTGGAGGTTTACATATAAAATGTGTAAAAAAAAAAAATGAATAACAACAATGAGAATTCGTCAATGAGCTGGCTCAGGTACCCCACCGATCCTGAACCACCCGACTCTTTGAGGGCACTTGGGAAGGGTACCCCTCTCCTCCTCAAATTCACCAGCCTACAGGCGCATGATCAGAGTAGGCCCACTCACACAGACCATTCTCACCACATTCATAACAATAATAATAATAATAATTAGTGAATAAAGAATCAGTATTGCATCATTTACATATTTGATTACATATCAAGAGATTCCAGAGTCAGGAACGAACATAATCGATCGTTCCTTGAGCTGATCAACAGTGAAACATATGTAATATGTATTTAAATATGCAACACTGATTTTTTGTTCCCTAATTATTATTATTATTGATACTCTGCTCCCCAATAGCATCGAGTGTTCATCTTGGCATACCGGCTGTGAACGCAATCCAATTGCACCACCACTACTACTACTACTATACTATATACCATTGACTCTTGCGTTATATATATATATATATATATATATATATATATATATATATATATATATATACACACACACACTTGATATTCATCATCGTTTAACAGCAAACGTTAAACAAATCACCACAGAGAAATTCAGTATTCAAACAGAGCTACTGATATCTCAGACAGGCCAGAGTTTGCATTTCACTTCTATATGTTCCCACCATCTACAGAGTGTACTGGACGCACTTTATCATGACACCAGTTCTAGGAGAGGTTGTCATGTCTTTGACACAACAGACAATCTTCCCAACCCTTTGTTTGGTAAGTTTTCTACAGCTGGATGCCCCTCATTACCAACCACTTTACAGTATCCTGAGTGCTTTATCATGGCACCAGCACCAGAGAGGTTGTCATGCAATGACTGAAGGGTCCACCCAACCCTTTATGACATGGTTGCTAGGGATAAGAAACAGAATATGGCTGATTACAGTTGACAATATATGAACTCAATAATGGCTTTATAAATGCCGCATCATGAACATGTCAGCAGAAATTGTTAACCCTTTTGGAGGCAAATCACCTAAAATCTCTCCTCAATCTAAAGTTGTTTGTTTCAAAATGTTTATATTTGTCTAAAAACCCTCTCCAGGATCTGTAATGTAGATGTTCGTTTCAAAATGGTTATATTTATCTAAAAAAAAAAAACAACAACAAAAAAACAAACACCCTCCCACATGTTTCTGAAACAAACTCCTTAAGCCATACAGCAATAATTAAACAAGGAAAAGAGATATTCATTAAAAAAAATCTAATCAGCAAAAAAAATGGGTGTAACTTGTATGAAACTCATAGTTTCCCCAATGAAGATATGCAAAAAAAAAAAAAACCAACAACAACCCCAAAGGTATAATTAAATATTCTGCATACTCAATGCAGCAGATACACTTGTATATTTGTATATATAAATCAGATTCCCCTCCATTTTACATACAGTATTTACAATGTACCATAAATTTGGAGACGTAGACTTGTATGATCCAGCTAAACCGGCTTACTTGTCAGCTATAAATCTCACTGCATTTCTGTTTAAACTGAGGTTTTCTTAGTTCCGCTGGATGAGTCACACACTGGTTTTTCATGTATTTTCAATGGAAAAAGGTGTGACTTTTACACAAGTATATACAAGGTAGGGCATAATTCCTATTACAAAGTTTTAAATCAATTTAAAAATACATTATGTTGCTAATATAACTAATATATTTGTATCAAATCCATGCACTATAAACATATTAACTATTTTTCAGGACATTACGCCATTAACAATTTGCAATGTCCATAGAATTGAAAAGAAAGTTCATAATAGAGAAGCATGAAAAAGGCCTGACTCCACCCGAGATATTTAAACTGGGGAAAACTCTTAAGATCAATAGAATGTTGATCAAAAGGACAATTGATCGATTTAAGGAAACTTCCTCGACCAAAGACAGACCTTGATCCGGACACCCTCGCATCTCAAGAACACCAAAACTCGTTAAAAGTGTGAGGGAAAAAATGAGGCGTAATCCAAGAAGGTCCATGAGAAAAATGGCAGAAGAAGCAGAAACATCGCCGAGAACTATGCGGAGGATATGTCGAGATGATCTGGGGATGTCACCCTATAAGTTCCAAAAGAGGCAGCTTCTTTCTGCAGCCACAATTGAAAAGAGGCTCTCCAGAAGTAAAATGTTATTGAACCGTATCTAGGATGGCACGCTGCAAAACATCATCTTTACAGATGAGAAGTTATTCACTCTGCAGCAGTCTCACAATCATCAAAATGATCGAGTACTTGCAAAAAGTCTCCAATCAATTCCTTCAAGTGTAGGAAAAGTGTTCAGAACACAGAAACCAGCATCAGTGATGGTTTAGGCAGCCATTTCTGAAAGAGGGAAGTCTCCTCTGATTTTTGTGCTTCAAGGAGTTAAAATTAACAACAAACTTTACATAAAGGATATTTTGGAAGGAGCACTAATGCCATGGTGCACATCTGTTTATGGCGATGACATTTGGACTCTCCAACTAGATGGAGTGACGAGCCACACTGCTCGCGTAACACAACAGTGGTGTAGAGACCATTGTCCTGCATGGATCAGTAAGGAAGAGTAGCCTCCCACATCACCAGATCTCAATCCTCTCGATTTTTCTTTATGGTCAATTCTTGCTCTACTCCTAGCCAAAATATTGAAATTCTAAAATCAAAACTGAATAAAGTATGGGAGAAAATACCCATGGAAACTGTTCGTGCAGCCATCGAAGACTTTCCTAGAAGACTTCGAGCAGTAGTGAGAGTTAGAGGAAAGCATTTCGAATAAATTTTTGTGCAGTTGTTTAATAGTATATTACTTACTATTTGTTGAAGTCAGATCTTGAAATAAAAGTTTTGTTCAAGAACTATTTGCATTTTATTTTGTAACAGTTTTTATGCCCTACCCTGTATGTGTGTGTGTGTGTGTGTGTGTGCAGTTGTTCTCACTTGGAGATCCGGCTGGATCATTTTTGAGAAAGTTGCTTCTGATATTTCTCTCAGGAAGGTGCATTTGAGGACTCTGTCTCCATGACCCTCTCAGGAATAAGTGGGCAAAGAAGAATATTTACAATGTAGGTTCAGTAAATAAACAAGCTAGTTTTTCATGTACTTTTATAGGGAAAAATGTGACTCATACAAAAATATATACAATATACGTTACTATATATATATATATATATATATTCCAAACCTGGAAGCAGGGACTAGAGAGAAAGGGCCTCAAAGTCAACATGACAAAGACTAAGGTCCTTATAAGTAGACGAGAAAACAGAACCCAGATCCCCTCAGGGAAATGGCCTTGCTCAGTATGTAGGAAAGGTGTAGGTAGGAACTCCATTCTTTGCCCCAAATGCAAACAATGGGTACACAAGAGATGTAGCGGGATCTCAGGAAGCTTAATTAAGAATGTAGGATTCACATGCAGCAGCTGTGCTGAAACAGCAAGCAAACAGCCACAGGAAACAAGTACCACCAATCTCTGGGAGGGCCCTGTAGAAACAGTAGACAGCTTCTGCTACCTAGGTGACCGAATTAGCAACGGAGGTGGGTGCTCAGAAAGTACAATAACTAGGGTAAGAACGGGATGGAAGAAGTTTAGGGAACTACTACCACTGCTAGCTGCAAAAGGCTTCTCCCTCAGAATGAAAGGCAGACTGTATGATGCGTGTATCCGAACAGCGATGTTGCATGGTAGTGAGACCTGGGCGCTGAAGGTGGAAGACTTACGTAGATTAGAGAGAAACGAAGCCTGCATGCTCCGATGGATGTGTAACAGTAATATACGTGAACGACAAAGCATAAATGAATTGAGAGAGAGACTGAGCATAAGAGGAATCAAATGCTGCGTGCAGGAGAGGCGGTTACGCTGGTATGGACATGTGATGCGTATGAAGGATGACAGCTGCATAAAAAGGTGCAGAGCACTAGAAGTTGATGGAAACCGCGGAGTGGGGAGACCCAAGATGACTTGGGATGAGGTGATAAAAGCCGACCTTACCCAACTACACCTCTCAAAGTCAATGACACACGACCGTGACTTCTGGCGTCACGCAGTAATACAGGGTACCCGACCTCCCATGGGTACATGCTGAAGCATATAAACAATATGCCCCCCCCCCCCCCCCCCACCGCAAGGTGGTCGTGGAGGTGCCACGGCAAAAAAGCACCCAGCCCACACTGTAAAGTGGACGTGTAGGCGCCACGAAAAAGCACCCAGCACTCACTGTAAATGAGGTTGGTGTTAGGAAGGGCATCCAGCTGTAGAAATCAAGCCAGATCAGTTCCTGTATGAGCAAGGCATGGTCAGCCGACCAGACACTGCCCACAACAGGACAACCCGTCTAACCCATGCTAGCGTGGAAGAACGGACGTAAAACGGTGATGATGATGATGATGATGATATATATATATATATATATATATATATATACATAATAAACAACACAATATAATTATTTCATTACCGAATGTTTCAAGAAAATAGATCATTCTTGCAAGGAACATCAAGTTCATTCATCAGACGAAATAAAATAGCTCTGTACAATATATAGAGCACTCTTTTTTCCTTTACCTTTTCTACGGAAATACTTAACATATATGTGTGTGTGTGTGTGTAGAAGTAACAAAAATAAAACAAACGGCACAGTACATGGAAGAAATATATTAGTTTAACGCTTGAAATAGCAGGAAGAGAGTCTTAACGTTTCGGACACTAGTCCTTCATCAGAAGATAGGGTTAGAAATAGAAAGTAAAGAGTGATGAGAGGAAGAATCGGCGAGAATAAAAAAAAAACAAAAAAAAAAAACAAATGTGTGTATTCAGTCGGTCATAAGTATATAAGGTAGGTTATATAACAGTATAAGGCAGCCAGATATTTAAAGCTCAAATGTGATTTTATCCACATCAACATTGGCAACAGACAGTCCAGAGTTAAGTAGAATTTGTAAATTTCCAGTCATAGTAGTATTACAAACATCACAGAACATATATAAATGAAATAATAACCACGAAGGGAGTGTGAGTGTGTGTGTACGTGAATGTATGTGTGTGAGTATGTGTATGTGTGTGTGTGTGAATGTGTGAGTGTGTGTATGTGAATGTGTGAGTGTGTGTATGTGAATGTGTGAGTGTGTGTATGTGAATGTGTGAGTGAGTGTATGTGAATGTGTGAGTGAGTGTATGTGAATGTGTGAGTGTATGTGAATGTGAGTGTATGTGAATGTGAATGTGTGAGTGTGTGTATGTGAATGTGTGAGTGAGTGTGAGTGAGTGTGAGTGTGTGTGTGTGTGAATGTGTGAGTGTGTGTGTATGTGAATGTGTGAGTGTGAATGTGTGTATGTGAATGTGTGAGTGTGAATGTGTGAATGTGAATGTGTGAGCCTGTGTAGACATGTTATAGCTCACACCTATGTTGGTTTAGCGAGCCTCCTACAAGGTTGAATCTCATGGGATTCTTGGTTGTTTTAATGACAGGAACTGAAGTATTGACATGAAAAGAAATGTAAAATGAAGTGTCTTGCTCAAGAAGACAGCAAAGTCCAGGAATTGAATCCATCACCCCATGATCATGGCTCTAACACCCGAACCACTAGGCAACATTGTGCGTGTTGTTAAAAATATATAAACACAATGTCAGACACACACACAGACGTGCACACACACACACACACACGCACAAAATATGTTAGCAAAAAAAAGGGTGGAATGGAAAATAATTAACATTTTTTAAACAATTTCAGAACCATTCCCTTAAAATAATATGGGTTAAGAGATAAAACCAGAACTCAACTAAGAATTTACCAAAATAAATATATATATATACACATATGTATACACACACATGTATTCATATATATATACACACACACACACATATATACATA
>OZ024761.1:10542737-10547737 GCA_964016885.1 Eledone cirrhosa | reverse complement strand
AACATTCATATTCAAAATCAACAGCAGTCCAACACACACACACACACAGGTAAACCAGTATCAAATAGTCACTATTCACATTCACACTCATTCATAAACTATTAGCAAATAGTCACACACACACAAAACGTAAACCAGCATCAACTAGTCACACACACACTCACACGTACATTTTCAATTTGAAGTTATCTATATTTTAATTACAGTTTTTAATTAAAACATCACAACTGCTTACAGCCTATATTTTTCATTCAACCAAATTTTCAAAAGTATGTCTGCTCCAGTTACATTCCAGTATGGTTGAATGGCTTAGATGATTGCTCTGTAATCATAAGGTTCTTAGTTCAATCCCACAGCATGTCATAGTGGAAAGAGGATGGCTTAACCCTTTAGCATTTACATTATTCTATATTTACTATTGTATTTTCACAGTGAAGGCTGTATCTTACATAATTCTCACATAATATCAAATCTATGAGATTTTGATGTTATTTATTTTGAGAACAATAACTTAATGTACATATGAGCGGCCAGTTACAGCCGGTTTGAACAGAGAGAGGTGAGAGAATTCTGGCTGGATATGGTTAGTATAAATGCTAAAGGCTTAATGGTTGATGGTGTTGGTTTCACAATTATAAAGTTGTGAGTTCGATTCCTGGACTAGGTGGTGTGTGTGTGTTGTGTTTTTGATCAACAAGTTTCATTTCACATTGCTTTTCATGATAGGACTTGGGTTCCCTGTCACTAAAACCTATGAGATACAACCTTGGAGTCCAGTAAAACCTACATAGGTGGAGACTGTCACAACATAAGACTAGGGCCCCTATCATTAAAACACTCGAGAAACTTATGAGATACAACCTTGGAGTCCAGTAAAACCTACATAGGTGTGGACTATACATTTCATTTAACACCTCATGGAACACAAATAAACTCTGATCTCCAACATATGACAGGGAGGGGACAGGCATAAAAATACAAGTATGGTAGGACAGACATAACATTGCAAGTATGGAAGGTCAGACAAAAATGCAAGTATGGAAGAAGAGACATAAAAATGATGTCTATTTTTTTTTTTAGATTCTGAAATTGTCCAAAAATGGAAACAAATATTTAAATATTTCTTTATTACCCTAATGTTAATTTATAGGATTAATTAATTTTAAACATAGAAAAACAAACAAAAACAAACAAAAAACAAACAATAAATTAAATTTTTGCTTCTGATTAGAAATATAAAGTTACGATGAGTAAGTTGTTGAATTACTGTTTCTAAGACAAATATTTCAAATATTCCACGTTCTAATACTCAAACATTACACCACACCACTCCGCACCACACCATTACTCCACACAGCCACCACACCACCGTAAACAAATATCACACACCGCACCACACCGTCACCATCATCACCACCATACAACTCTACACACCCACCACACCACACCACACAACAAACTTCTACTCATGAACCCCCACCACCATTCCACACATCCACCACACCACCATAAACCAACATCACACACCGTCACCATCACCATACCACTCTACACACCCTACCCCACCACATAAGATGGATTTAAAAACTTTAAAAGATCTACTCTGGTAAACTGCTTCAAGAGTAGACACATACAGACAGAGATACATACACATAGAGACACACATACATTGATATACACATAGAGAGACACACATACACAGACAGCCATAGACATGCACACACACACACAGACATACAGAGACAGCCATAGACAGACATACAGACAGACAGACACAGAGACATAGAGACAGCCATAGACACACACATACACACACACAAACATACAGTGGTTGTGAGACCAGTTGATTACATCTATATTACAAAATTCCACACAAGTTTTCTTTGATTACCTACCCCCCCCCCCCCCACTACACCACCACCACCAGATAACAAGGATGGTGGTGGTGGCAGCGGTGGTAGGATGGTGGAGTGGGAGAAAGGAACATCCTGATAAATACTGTAACCAACCAAATTAATCTAAGAAAGAGCTCTGGTCAGGTGTGGTGGTGGTGATATGGTGGTGGTGGTGGTGATATGGTGGTGGTGGTGGTGGTATGGTGATGGTAGTGACGGTAATGGTGGTAATGCTGAGTTCTGCTCCATTGGAATAAAAGAAAAAAATAGAAAAAAACTTTCCAATGTTTATCAGACCAGATTTCCTAAAGAAATGAGAGCAAGGGTAGAGTATAAATATATAAATAGGATTATACATACATATATATATATATATATATATATATATATATATATATATATATCATCATCATCGTTTAACGTCTATCTTCCATGCTAGCATGGGTTAGACGGGAATTGTCTCATTTGAAGCAAGATTGGTCGGGTGACCGTGTCTTGCTCGTACAGGACTATCTGGCAGGTTTTCTACGGCTGGATGCCCTTCCTAACATCAACCACATTTACAGTGTGGACTGGGAGCTTTTTACCATGTTATCTATACAACCAGATTACAGCAGGGACTGTGTTTTTTTTTTTTTGTCGTGACACCTACACAACCTCATTAGATTGGGCGGCAAAGATCTCGATCCAGTGACATATATATATATATATATATATATATATATATATATATATATATATAGATATATACACACAGTTGTTCCCCCACCCCCAGGAAGAGTGAAAAACCCGTGAATATTGGATGTGGTTCATAAAAATACCTATAAATGTCAAAATATAATAAAAAATGACGGAGCATCTTAGGCGAAGAGATGTCCAATACGCTGGCAAATACAGCATATTGTTATTAATAATTTAGTGTTAAAAAATATATATATTGCCACGAAAAAAACCCATAAAAAAATTGCGGAAGATATTTATAATTCCACGAATAACCAGGACTGCGAATGGTGGGGGGTACATGGCTTAGTGGTTAGAGCGTTGCAATCGAAAGGTTGTGAGTTCAATTCTCAGACCGGGTGATGTGTTGTTTCCTTGAGCAAGACACTTTATTTCACATTGCTCCAGTTTACTCAGCTGTAGAAATGAGATGATAGGGACTGGGGTCCCTATCATTCCACTGCAAAGTGGTCGTGGAGGTGCCATGGCAAAAAAACACCCAGCCCACACTGTAAAGTGGACGTGTAGGCACCACGCAAAAAAAAGCACCCAGCTGTAGAAATCAAGCCAGAATCAGTTCCCGCCCCAGCCTTGCAAGCAAGGAAAAGCGGACGTAAAATGAAATGATGAAAATGAAATGATGATTGATATATATATATATAGGAAAAGAGTCAGGACCCCGATGGCTGAGCTCCAGCCGTTTCGACGGGGGTCCTGACTCTTTTCCTATTACCCACTCTACTACCTATAGTATCGAGTACTCTGGCGCGTTATGGTCCACCTGGTTCCTTACCACACTTCCTTTGTTATTGCCAGGGAACGTCTCCACGAACCAAAGTATCGTCTTCCTGTTTTCCTTCGGTTGCAACGTTTTTCGAAATATTTACTTCTACGTTCACAGATTGATTTTTTTAGTTTCAGAAGATCCCGTTAAAGGTGAAAGCAGCGATTCTTTGCTTAAACTTTAATCTGTTATTTTAATATATATATATATATATATATATATACATATACATATATCATCATCGATTAACATCCATCTTCTACGCTATCCTATTTTAAGGCAAGTTGTGTTGGGCGACCGTGTCTCGCTCAAACAGGGGTGTTTCTGGCTGGTTTTCTATGGCCGGATGCCCTTCCTAACGCCAACCACATTTACATATACATATATATTGAGGCACTCCGTTGGTTACGACGATGAATGTTCCAGTTGATCCGATCAACAGAACAGCCTGCTCATGAAATTAACATGCAAGTGGCTGAGCATTCCAGACATGTGTACTCTTAACGTAGTTCTCAGGGAGATTCAGCATGACACAGAAAGTGACAAGGCTGGTCCTTTGAATTACAGCTACAATTAATTTCTGCCAGTGGAGTGGACTGGAGCAACGTGAAATAAAGAGTCTTGCTCAAGGACACAATGCACCACCCAGTCCAGTAATTGAACTCACAACCCTAAGATTGTAAGCCAAAAAGCCACATGCCTTCACCCCACGCCAACACCACCACCAGTTGGCGACTAAACTGGCAACCCCACCAAGGTTTCTTGGTGAGGAGGGTGACTTTGGACATCCTGCAGGACTAAAAACAAAACCTGTCAAAGAGCAAAGGAGCTCTTAAGAGTCAATGGCCATCCAAAACTTAGCCTTTGTCAAGGCAGAATTCTAGGAGAAGGAAAACTCTGATATAACACCTGCAACCCTGATGGTATCCAATGATGTTGACTTGTTCTTCTTTTTGGTAAATATCATCTTGGTTAAGAGAGTGGGACTGGCTTTGTGCAGTGCCTTTGCTCACTATAAAAGCTTCATGGCACAGGCATTGCTTTATATCTGGAGATCTCTCTGCACTTGTCATCACATGGTACAATGGGCCCAGCACTGTGTCAATAATTGTCACAAGTGTAGTGTTTGTACCAGAGTTTTCAAGTCGCTGGCTGAACTAAAAAGTCACACTCGTTCAGCGCATCGGTAGGGGTTCTCCTGCATGGATATAAAGTAGTGGCCGTACTCGAAAACGAGTTGGCAGCCACCATATATATATATGTATTTGTAAGTATGTATGTATGTATATGCATATATATATATGTATGTGTAAGTATGTATGTGTATGCAGTTTTAGCAAGTCATCAAAAGGCTTAAAAAATCTTGTATTACAACCCGTCCATTTACAGAGCTATGTACAACAAATCCCCTCCCCCCCATACACACACCTTGTTCGACAGGTGTGTTGTATTAATCAAGGTAATCTTATTTAATACTTGCATCATCCTGTGACTCTTTTCCTACTTCTAATTTTTTTTCAACCCCTCCCCCCAGATTCTGAGACATTTAAACAAGAACTTTGGTATACACTCACACACATGCTCATATAATCACACACAGT
>OZ024761.1:10535237-10537737 GCA_964016885.1 Eledone cirrhosa | reverse complement strand
TTTATTTTATCGACCCCCGTAAGGATGAAAGGCAAAGTGAACCTCGGCGGGATTTGAACTCACACTGTAAAGGGGCCTAACTCCATGCTGCAAAGGATCGCGTCCGACCTTCTACTGATACTGCCAATCCCTGGTTTCTAAATTAGGCACAAAGCCAAGAATTTTGGTGGGGAGAGGAATGTTGATTAAGTGACCCCAGTGCATTACTGGTACTTTATTTTATCGACCCCCGTAAGGATGAAAGGTAAAGCTAACCTTGGCGGGATTTGAATTCAGAATGTAAAGGACCACAACTCTACCCTACAAAGCATGGTGCCCAACAGTACCGATACTACCAAGAATTTTGGTGGAGAGGGGAAAGTTGATTAAATTGACTACAGTGTATTACTGGTACTTTATTTTATTGTCCCTGTAAGAATGAAAGGCAAAGCTAACCTCATGAATAATAATAAGGGTTTCTGATTTAGGCACAAGGTCAAGAATGTTTTGGGGAAGGGGAATGTCGATTAACCTTTTAGCATTTAAACCGGCCAGAATTCTCTCACCTCAATCTGTTCAAACCGGCTGTAACCTGCTGCTCATACCGATGTTAAGGTATTGTTCTCAAAATAAATAACATTAAAATCTCATAGATTCGACATTATGTGAGATGCTAAATGGTTAAATCAACCCCAGTGCATTACTGGTACTTTATTTTATTGACCACGTAAGGATGAAAGGTAAAGCTACCCTCATAAATAATAATAATAATTGTTTCTACTTTTGCACAAGGCCAGCAATCCCAGTGCATTACTGGTACTTTATTTTATCGACCCCGTAAGGATGAAAAGCAAAGTTAACCTCGACGGGATTTGAACTCAGAATGGAAAGGGCCGTAACTCTATGCATCAAAGTATGACATCCGACCCTCTACCAATACTGCCAATTGGTTTCTTTGATTTGTCACAAGGGCATCGGATGGAGGAGACATTAGAAAACTAAATTGAACTACAAAGGAAACTACACATGAAAAGTACTCTCAATACAATGGAAATAACAACAGCAAAAATGACACTGCATGCAGCCAATACACACAAAGCTGTGCTCACTCATGCAGTAACAATATGTAATGTAAATACGTATTGTTATATTTGGGGAAGGTCACATTGTCCTAATATTACCAGGAAAATATAATAAAACACACTGTTTCGTTTGGTTTGGTTTTCACTTCAGTATATTTTTATATTTCTATAAATAATTTAGCTGGAAATATTATGACAACATAACTCTCCCCAAATATAACAATATCTGAACTCTCCCCAAATATAACAATATCTGTTTCAACACACGATTTCATATCAAAAACCTTGCTAAACAAATACATCGCCACCAATATAAATAAGACTACTACTTCTTCATTGCCCACTTATTCCTGAGAGAGTTGTGGGACCAGGCCAGAGTCCTCAAACACTCCTTCCAGCGGGTCTTGTCAGAAGCAACTGCCTCCAACTGATCCGGTTGGAACCCCAAGCAAGACGAGCCAAGCTCATGGATGTTATTCAACCATCTTGTTCTGGGTCGACCTACAGGTCTCTTGCCGTTTGGTTTTTCCCATAAAATCTATCCAGCGATTCTTTTCTGAGACATTCTAACCACATGCCCATTCTTTTTTTTTTTTTTTTTATTAAATTGAATACATAAGACTAATATTAATAAAAATAACAATAATAATAATTCCTAATTAAGACTCAAGGCTAGTAATTTAATGGAGAGAGAAGTGAATTCAATTCCAGTCTAAAGTCTAACTTGGACACATCAGACCGCTGCTTATCCCGGTTTCCCTAGCATTGAGCGACTGAGAGTACAAGACTCCCTCCCCTGGACAGGGCGTCAGACCATCTCAGGGTTAAACCCCCATCTAGTGCTGGCACTCATTTTCAGTAGAGCATACTGGAGAAATGTGAATTCAAGTGTTTTGCTCAAGAACACAACACAACCCAGTTCAAGAATCGAACCCAGAACATTATGATCGTAACTTCAACACCCTTACCACTATGGCTGCTTTATTCGATAGACCATGTTAAAATGAAAGTTGGCACCAAAGGGATTTGAACTGAGAACGTGGAAGAGCCCTAACTAAATGCTATCCGAAGTTCTAAGGATTCTGTTAAATCTTACCTCCTTCAATAACAATAATGGCTCCTGCTTTAGGCACAAGGTCATCAATTTTGGGGGAGGGGAAATGTCGATTAAATCAACCCTAGTGTGTTAATGGTTCTTTATTTTAACCCCCCTCCTCCGCAAGGATGATAGGCAAAGCTGACCTCGGCACGATTTGAACACAGAGCATATGAGCCGGAACAAATGACACAAAGCAGTTTGTCGGACGCTCTGCTGAACAATAATCGTTTCTACTTTGGGCGAGGGGAAAGGTCGATTAAATCTACTCCACTGTGTTACTGGTACTTTATTTTATCGACCCCGTAAGGATGAAAGGCAAAGCTAGCCTCAGCGGGATTTG
>OZ024761.1:10522737-10530237 GCA_964016885.1 Eledone cirrhosa | reverse complement strand
TGGGTTGTTTAATACCCCGTCGATAGAACAACCCTCAACTCGAGGAGCGTGTTGTGCAAGTGCTCCTTTCTTCCTTTTGCTCTCTTCCTCAACCTACAGGCTTATAAACAGAGAAGGCCCAATCACTCGGGCCATTTTCGCTTCATTCACCCACCTTTCAGTAAATTTACTGGGGTGCAGTGCCTCTCTCTCCACCATGATTCTCCTTCTAAAGTGATACTTAAAGAAGGGAATCAAATATAGATAGATAGATAGGTAGGTAGATAGATATATTTCTTTATTAGCCACAGGGGCACAAAAGAAGGGGACAAATACAAAGGGGGAAGTTTACATACAATAAAAACGTGTAAAATGTTATCACAGATGGAATTTAAAAGTTAGTCGATTTTCCCCAGACAGTTTATATGGGTAACACATACCCCCGAAAAAAATGTGCAACCCTCATCTCCAGGAGTACGAAGAGCTTGTACTCCTTTCCTCTCCTCCTCCTTTTCCTCAACCTACAGGCTGATATAGAGAGAAGGCCCATTCACTCGGGCCATTCTCGCCACTTTCACCCACCTTTCATAAAACTTGCTGGGGTACAGCACCTCTCTCTCCATCCTGATTCTTCTTCCAAAGTGGTATTTGAAAAAAAGAATCAGTTGTTGGCCGGAGAGAAAGGTGTCTGACCTTATCCCGGGTTCAATCGGGGGTAACCACAGTAAGTAAGGTACTCAATACATGGCAGAGTATAACTATTTAAATCATCAGGGCTTCCTGATAATTTCTCCCGAATGAAACAGTTCTAGTCCTGTAGAAGCCATTTCTCTCTCTCTCTATATATATATATATATATATATATAATATATATACATACACACACATTTAAGGTATCAAAACACATCAAACATGGTACTCTCTCTCTCTCTTATATATATATAAAGAGAGTTAGAGAGAACCATATTTGATATGTTTTGATACCTTAAATGTGTGTGTATGTATGTATATATATAATATATATATATATATATATGAGTGATACCAATCAGGTGTGTTGAGAGAGAGAGAGAGAGAGGAAGCGTGAGAAACTACAGGGATGTTTTCGCCAACCTGTAAGAATTGGTGACTCATTCATCAGCCCTTTATTGTATATACAGGGTGTCCCCCAAAAATGTATACACACTTCAGCAGCAGATAACTCAAATGTGTATACATTTTTTTTTTGGGGGGGGGGGGGGACACCTATATATATATATATATAATGTATACAAAAGGTAAACAGAAATAACAACACAATCGGTACACTATATGGAAGATATATATATATATATATATATATATATATTGTACACATATATATATATATATATATTTATATATTTATTGTATATATATATATATATATATATATATATATTTATTTATATATATATAATAAATAAATAAATTCTCTTCCTGGTAATAAGGTAATTAAGAAATTACTGACCTTCCTGTTTATAGTTGTTTATACTATATACATAACTATAAATAGTATTATTATTATATATATATATATTCATTTGTTCTAGAAACCATTAAAATAATAAATATATTTTAAAAACAAAAAACATAATTTATATATATATATATATATATATATATATATATATATATATATATATATATAATATTCATTAAAAAAAAAAAAATTCAAAGAAAATATTTCGCAACCTTTCGTTTCGTGTTAATTATTTTCCTTCACATAACCTTTACGTGACCAAATTTCTAACAAAATTTCGCACTCAATATCGATTAAGTATTGAACGAATTAAGGAGGGATTTTACTAAAATTATCAATTATTTCAACTTAGGATTCTTATATAAAATTATGTTGAAAGATCTTTAATTTAAATAGGAACCTTTAAATTCTGTTGGTGGTGGGCGAGGAGAAATTTAGCTATAATGTTTTTTATTTAATGATTTCTGTTCAGAACAATCGAATAATAATAATAATGTGATGATAAAATAAAGGAAGTAAGAAACTGCTTTTGAGTCGATGAAAAAAAAAAGATGAAGCAATTTGATCTTTTTCGATAATCGTTAAAGGATCAATCAATTTGAAATGTTTCATACAAACATCACACAAATATACAACTGCATACACACACACAAATATACAACCACATAACACATATGCAATCACACACACATGCAACCACACACAATTTACCTGAGTAGTAGTGATAGTATAGTGATGGGGTCAACACTAACAGATAGACACATTCCATACAACCACATCTAGATACAACACACATCTATATGCATCCATTCCACACACGAGCACATCAATACACAACACACATAAATGATACATGTGTATTGGGAAAGGTAGGTAAGAGCCCCTGAAATGGTATGTTTGTGTATGGCGAAGGAGAAATATCTTACCAAGATATATATATATATACACAACCACACCTGAGATGCTGATTACATTTTAATACATACACGCACACAGAGGGATACATCAAAATGTCCACCTAATATTTTAACTCCTCTCTATCTCTCCATATATATATATATATATATATAGTGAGAGAAGGAGAGAGAGTGCACAATTTTTTTAACCTATGTCCATTTATATTATATACAAAAAATAGAGAGGGGCTTTTATATATATATATAGAGAGAGGGAGAGAGAGAGAGAGAGAGAGAGAGAGAGAGAGAGAGAGAGAGAGAGAGAGAGAGAGAGATGCGCAAGTAGAAGTAATAAAAGGTAGGATAATGAAGATAGAGTGAGTACGCACAACAAGCAGGTGAGAAGAGAAGGTGCGAGAGATAGCGAGGGAATTGGTAAAGACGACTGACCACTTTGTATTAATGGCATCATTATACCACCTTCACCACCACCTTCTCAATGATGACCATCTAACCCATCACCATTACCACTTTGTCTAAGATGACCATCAACCACCCTTTCAATACTACCTTTTCAATAATGGTCATTAATTCCTTCACCACCACACCTTTCATGATGACTACCATCACCGCCTTGTCTAAGATGACCATCAAACCCACTACCACCTTATCTATAATAACCATCAATCCCATAACCACTTTGTCAATAATGATCAACAATTCCTTCACTACTACCCCACCACCACATCTACGATGACCAACAAACCCAACATCACTACCAGATTTCATGACCACCACCAATAACACCACCTTGTCTGTGACCAAAATCATATAACTAAAAAAAGCCGTACTGCGACTTTACATTTTATACACCTACTTTCATTTGCATTACGTGTTTATTTATATATACATATATATATATGTGTATAGATATAAATGCACAGACACACTCACACACATTTATATATATATATATATATATATATATATATATATAACCAGATGGACCAGAATAGCCGTCGAAACGGCTTGAGCTCTGCCGTCGGGGTTAAACATTTTCCTATTATCCACTCTACTACCCTACGTATTGAGTACTCTGGTGTTATATATATATATATATATATATATATATATATATATATATATATATATTATGGAATACTGTTGGCTTCTTGCTACAATACTCTCTATACCTTTCATTTATATATATATATATATATATATATATATATATATATATATATATACGATATTAACAAATGGAAACTATATTTATAAAACCATATTTATTTCATTATACATATTTCAAGGACACCAAGTTAAATTATGGTGTGCTTTCATCAGACAAAATATAATATAGATCAGTTTTATAAATAAATATTGATATACCCTTAAAAAATGCAACCATTACTGTTGGAAGCTCCAGGATATATATATATATATGTGCGTGTGCGTGTGCGTGTGTGCGTGTGTGCGTGTGTGCGTGTGTTTATATATTCTTAATCAGAGAGATCAGACAGTTTCGACATTAATACTAATAATCGATCACCCGTAGCTTCGCTTCCTTAATTTGACAGGACAGACGAAAATAGACATAATACAAACAGACTAGCATATATATATATATATATATATATATATTCCGGGTTCAATCGGAGGTAACCACAGTAAGTAAGGTACTCAATACATTAGTAGAGTGTAAACAACATTTTTAATATAGAAATGGCTTCTACAGGACCAGAACGGTTTCATTCGAAGGAAATCATTCCTGACGATTTCTTTCGAATGAAACAGTTCTAGTCCAGTAGAAACTATTTCTATATATATATATATATATTATGAAATACTGTTGGCTTCACGCGCACAATAATTTCTATACTTTCATTTATATATATATATATATATATATATATATATATATATATATATATATATGTTTGAGGATCAACAAAACAAGACATTGCATTATAAACATTTTAACATAGTGCTTATATATATTTACTTACACTTCTTGTTTTTATATATAAACGTAATGAAGACATAACAAATCGTCCTTTTTATTATTATCATATATATATATATATATAGTTTATATACACAAACATTTTGTATTTAAGCAATAATATCCATAGCAGTATACATACACATACAAATATTTAGAATATGATGCATTATATATACATGTTTGGAAAATCATATACATAGAGATGGATGTATATTAGAATATATAATGCAATAAGGTACATAGCAAGGTGCGCGTGTGTATATTTTACACACACACAAACATATATATATATATACACGCAATAATGTGCGTAGCATTTATACGTGTGTATATATTTTATTCATTTATATATATATACCATTTAAATTAATTTGATTACCAATGGGTAATCGAAATATATATAGTGGTTTCACGGAATTAAAATTTTAAAGCAAATTTTTCCACTCTGGCCTTCTGTTGCTTAATTAATATATATATATATATATATATATATATATATATGTGTGTGTGTGTGTGTGTATATTAGAGTTTTGCATAAATTGTTACTACTGTTAACAAAAGACTAGCGATTTCTCTTTTTTTTTCTGGTACTTTATTTAATCGACCCCCCTGGGAGAATGAAAGGTAAAGTTGACCTCGGCGGGATTTCAAGATCGGCCTTAATAAAAATACCGCAAAACAATTTGTCAGATATATATGCACTCTATTATCTTAACAAACATATAGATTGCCTATGTAAGCTAATACAGATGATTAATTTGGATAAAAAAAATATATGTAGATATAAATAACAAACGTGATTTCATTTTCATTTTTTTTTCTCTCTTTCTCCGTCATTTTAATTTTGAACCAGTATATATAAGGAAAACCTTATTTTGAAATGATCATCATAATAATAAAAATAACTATTATAATAGCGATAATAATGATAATTTAGTTAACATAACAACCAGTTTCCATCGCTATCATCTTACCCACAAAACACGATTTAACAGAGACAGAGAGAGAGAACCACCTGATAAATAATTTACATTAATTAACAAGACAAGGTGTATAATAATATTTAAAAACAAGAGAGGACATCTCTCTCTCTCTCTCTCTGTATATATATATATATATATATATATATATATACAGAGAGAGAGAGAGAGAGATGTCCTCTCTTGTTTTTAAATATTATTATATACCTTGTATATATATATATATAAATATATATATATATATAGAGAGAGAGAGAGAGAGAAACAGAGAGGGTTTGATGTATAAAAATGCCCACTATACATGGTGTGTATGTATATATATGCACAAGCCATATTACCTGGGGACCTAAATAAATAGACATTAAATAAATATGCCCACTATATATATATATATATCAGGATTGAACCAGTTTGATACTAGTTAGATCATTATTCAACAGAGTACTCGATACTTAGGATAGTAGAGTATGACTATATTAGAAAGAGTCGGGGCCAGACGGCTGAGCTCTTGCCGTTAGCTGTTGAAACGGCAAGAACTCAGCCGACGATCCCCGACTCTTTCTCATATACAGACATATATATATATATATATATATATATATATATATAACAAAGATGATCAAGGATCTTATATATATATATATATATATATACACGTATTTATGTAAACATACATATATTATTTAAAGAAAAAATAATAATAAACCAGTTTACCTGAGATAGCGTTAGTTAACCCGCACAGGTGAATAATTAGCGTCAATAAAAGTCCAGCGGTGAGCAAGGAGACTTTCCTGGCCATTTTTCTACTTTCCATTCATTCAAGTAACAACCACTTAAGAAGATAGATAGATTAATAGTTCCTCGCTCTTCTCTTACTATTACTCTCTTCTTTTTTTATTTTTTTCCTCCTCACAAACTGATGAAGAAGAAGGAGAGAAATATAAAAATGCACTGAACTACTATATGTATATATATATGTTTTTTTTGTATGTGAAAAACCCCCACCACGATCGTGTTTTAGAAAGGTTTTAAGTTCAAATAATGAGTTGAAAAGAGAATTCAAAAAAAAAATCACGTTTTATATATATATTTGTTTTTATCCCACAATAAGATAAATTCTCGCTGGTTCGAGCAGAGGAAAGAGAGCTTAAAAAGCTTTGGCAAATCAGTCAAAATGGCCGTTTATGATAATAAACATACATATACATATAAACAGAGGTAGACGCGCGTACACATATATATAGATGTATATATGTACGTATAAATACACATACACACGCACTGTGATAAACACAGAGATAATAGAGAGGTTTAGGTGGAGGGGAAAAGGTGAAGATAGAGAGAAAGTGGGAGAGAGGTAAAAAGCAGAGAGAGAAAGAGGGAGAAGGTTAGAATTCAGAAAGGGAGGGAAAGTGTAAAGACGGAGGGAAAGGTAAAGAGGAGGAGAAAAGGTAAATCTAGTGAGAAGAGGGGGAGAAAAAGAGAGCTTAAGGGAGAAAGGTAAAAATACAAACAGGGAGGGTAAAGGTACAAAGGGGGAGGGGGGAAAAGTCAGAGGAGAAGGCAAAGAGAAACATATAAATAAATAGAGGGGGAGAAGAAGAACGGTAAGAATACAAAGATGGAGGAGGAGAAGATAAAGGTAGTAAAAAAAGTGAAACGAAGAGAAAAAGGGATAGAGAGGGGAAAGGTTAAGATTTGTGAGAAAGTGGGAGGAGTGAGAGCGAGAGAGGTTAGAATGACGTAAGATCTTCTATCTTACTCCCTCCGATAAGCGAATAGAAGAAATAGTAAGCAATCAAGCAAGCAAACAAGCAAGCCAGCAATTAGTATTAGCAGTAACGACGGGCTGGTTCGGCGATCGTTACTCCCCCACATGGTGCCAGAGGGAAGGACTGTACATCTTAAACGATTTAAGAAACAAACCAAGCACTTAATATATGGAGGAAATGTAGGAATAAGCGTTCCACTTGAAAGCAGGAAAATATTAGAGATAATTTTTTTCAAGTGCCTTTGTTGCATACTTAATGGTTTCTAATTTAGGCACAAGGCCAGCAATTCCAAGGTGATGAGTGTGTGTGTGGGGGGGTCAATTATATCGACCCCCACCCACTATACCCAGTACTTTACTGGTATTTA
>OZ024761.1:10507737-10517737 GCA_964016885.1 Eledone cirrhosa | reverse complement strand
CGTTGTCAGAGCTAGAGCGCGTGCTCTGAAACACGGGGGGACAAAAGCCGTCCAATGGGCACGGGTGGCAGAGGCGCGACGTGGCAACAAAGCCACAATTCGGTCTTTATCTGACCAAAACGGGCGCGTGTTGCTCGAACCCGAGCAGATGTGTGAAGCTTTTCAGCAGCACTTTGCTGAACTGTTCGGGTGCAGCGGCGAGCCGGATCGGGGTATGGACTTCAGTGCATACCTCGACGGACTGCCTCGACTCTCGACGACCGCAGCACAGTGTTGCGAAAAGCTAATAACAGCCGGTGAAATACGGGAAGCGATGGCTAACTGCACGAGGGGTAAATCGCCGGGTTTGGATGGTCTGCCCTACGAGCTTTATGTATTTATGCCAGACTTGTTCGGTAACCTCTTGGCAGACGTCTACTGCAACTGGCAGCAGAACGGGAGCATTCCCAGTTTTGTGTGCCGGGGAGCGGTGGCGCTGCTGAGAAAAGACCCGAACAAGGGGATGTTATCGATAACTTCAGGCCCATAACCCTGCTAAACGCAGAGTTCAAGATTTTGGCCAAGGTGTTAGCAACGAGGTTGGCGCTTGTCGTTAAGGGTCTAGTGGGAGAGGCGCAGACATGCGCCATTCCGGACAGATCCATACACGACAACCTCCACCTCATGCGATACATCATAGAGAGGGTGATTAAGGAACCTGGCACGGGTGGGGCCCTGATCAACTTGGATCAATCCAAAGCATTAGATAGGGTCGACCATCGGTACCTGGCGGCGGTCCTCGAAGCAGCCGTTTTCGAGCCTGTTTTCAGGGGTTGGATCGCTGCGATGTACAGCGACATCTGCTCAGTTGTGAGGGTGAACGGTCACCTGTCGCAGCCATTCAGCATCATGCGCTCGGTACGCCAGGGTTGTCCCCTCTCGTCCCTCTTGTACGTATTGGCTCTCGAGCCGTTATTGCACAAACTGGTGGCGATGAGGATGCGGGAAATCCGAATCGGCTTACGCCGACGACGTCACCGTGGTGGTGTCGAGCACCAGATACGTCCAGATGCTCGGCATCGCTCTCAAGGAATACGAAGCGGTGACAGGAGCAAAGATAAACCAGGAAAAGTCGGTGGGCTTGGAGCTCGGCACTTGGAGAGGCAAGTCCATGCCGTCCGACAGCCTCGTGGGGCGTTGGACGGACGGACCGGTTAAATTGCTCGGGGTCTGGTTCGGACCGGACCTCCAGATGGAGAAAAACTGGAGCGAGGTGACGAGCAAGGTGGCCTCCCTCACCCAGAAATGGGCCGAGAGGAAGCTGTCCCTGAAAGGCCGGGCGGAGGTGGCGAATGCGTACATCGCATCCGTCATCTGCTACCGCCTCACCGTCGTCCCTTGCCCCGGCCCAACTCTCACCAAAATGGAGCGCCTCCTCTCCCGCTTTTTGTGGAAGGGACGCGCTCCCATGGTGGACCATCCATCTGCTGTCAACACCCGTTGCGTGGAGGACTGGGCATGCCATGGCTGATGATGCGCAAACATGCACTGAGGCTGCGACATCTCTGGTGCTTCCTTGGCGGTGAACAGGTGTGGTCGCCGTTCGCCAGGCACGTTTTCCCACAGCTCGTCTCCTTGACGGAGCTGCAGTCCCGGGTCAGGACAATACCGAGGGATAGCGCTTGGAAACTGGAATGTCTCCAGGCGCTCACTGCCCTCTGCAAGTTGGGCACCAGTATCGGTGGAACATCCACCTCAGCGTTCTATAGAGGACTAGTGGAGGGCAAGAGCGACGACGTTCTCGGAGAGATCCTGGGCGTCGAAGAAGATCAGCTGTTTGCTCTCTCCCGGAGAACTTTCAGCCCAGGGCCTATGGATAACTTCCAAAAATCCCTGGCCTGGTAGTGCTACCGGGGAGCGTTGCCGGTTCGAGATAAGTTCTACAGGCACGGAAGGGCCGTCAGCCGAGCCTGTCCGAGATGCGCGCAGAGCGACGAAACCGTCGTGCACGCACTCGTTCAGTGTCCGAGTATTGCTGACTTGTGGAGCTATGTCGAACAGTTGCTGTCGCGTGTAGGACTGATCCGGTTATCGGCTGAGTCCATTGTGCAGAGGAGGAAGGACAAGCGGTTTTCATCTGCCTGGTGGCCATGGCGAAAGAGATTGTGTGGTGGACAAGGTTGAAAGGGTTAAAGACAGATACTTTCCTCTTCGGCGAATCCCTAATTAACTTTTTCAAGTTTCACTTGAAGAGGAAAATCAGGGTGGAGAGGCAAGTGGTGCCTTCTAGCAAGTTTGTTGAAAGGTGGGTGAATGTAGCGAGAATGGTCCGAGTGAACGGGACCGCTCTGAATATACGCCTGTAGTTTGAGAAATGGAAAAATTGAGAGAGGGCGCTTGTCTTGGTGGTCAGGGTGGCCGTGATCTTTTGTGTGGTTTTCGCCACGAGTAGCCCTCGGATGTTTCCCCCCTTTTGGGGAATTTCTCATTGTTTCATTGAAACAAAATGAAAACGAAATTTCATTTCTCACTCTTAGTATGGCACTTACTTAAATGTAAGTATGCATGTATACGTACATACATATATGTATACAGACGTACAGTAGCATGCACATATATATATATATATACATATATACATACATATGCATACAGGTACACATACATATATGCACGTATCAGTTTAGCGGCGCTAACGTCGCTTTGTTCGTTTGTAAACAAACTGAACAGCCTGAATTTATGCCATACGGTGTTAAGGCAACCACGTCACCTTTTTGTTCAACACTGACACAGGAACGATGTACTAGTTTCAAGCTTGTTAGCTATCATCAGCACCGTTTACCCATCTGCCAGATAGTTGAACGTTCGAAAGTATATACTTTCCTTATGAAAATTAACGTTTTCATTTTGTTTCAATTTATCGTTTTCGGTATGCCTGACCGATTTAACTCACTCAATATGCAAATTAGGCTGCTCAGCCGTTAATTTTCATAAGGAAAGTATATACTTTCGAACGTTCAACTATCTGGCAGATGGGTAAACGGTGTTGATGATAGCTAACAAGCTTGAAACTAGTACATCGTTCCTGTGTCAGTGTTGAACAAAAAGGTGACGTGGTTGCCTTAACACCGTATGGCATAAATTCAGGCTGTTCAGTTTGTTTACAAACGAACAAAGCGACGTTAGCGCCGCTAAACTGATACGTGCATATATGTATGTGTACCTGTATGCATATGTATGTATATATGTATATATATATATATATGTGCATGCTACTGTACGTCTGTATACATATATGTATGTACGTATACATGCATACTTACATTTAAGTAAGTGCCATACTAAGAGTGAGAAATGAAATTTCGTTTTCATTTTGTTTCAATTTATCGTTTTCGGTATGCCTGACCGATTTAACTCACTCAATATGCAAATTAGGCTGCTCAGCCGTTAATTTTCATAAGGAAAGTATATACTTTCGAACGTTCAACTATCTGGCAGATGGGTAAACGGTGCTGATGATAGCTAACAAGCTTGAAACTAGTACATCGTTCCTGTGTCAGTGTTGAACAAAAAGGTGACGTGGTTGCCTTAACACCGTATGGCATAAATTCAGGCTGTTCAGTTTGTTTACAAACGAACAAAGCGACGTTAGCGCCGCTAAACTGATACGTGCATATATGTATGTGTACCTGTATGCATATGTATGTATATATGTATATATATATATATATGTGCATGCTACTGTACGTCTGTATACATATATGTATGTACGTATACATGCATACTTACATCTCATTGTTTCAATTTTCATTATTATTGTTTATATATATATATATGTTTCTATGTCTTTTTTTTTTCCCCTATATAAATAATAAAAATCTTTACACGCACAAAACCCACATCGTACCGTCCTGTACCGTCTGTAATGTTTTTCTTGATGTCAGCCCTTGTGGCCAATAAAGAAATCATTATTATTATTATTATTATTATACATACATACTACTGACTGGTCATTTCTCTTCAGTATAGCCATCTAGATGCCCTTGGCTTGATCAACATCGATTGGGTCACCTGTTGATGTGCGAAGAACTTGCTTTTCGTGATCTGTGTTTGAGTGTTACAGTTTCAACACCCTTAATTATAGAACAATATCAGACATAATCGATTTTTTTAACATGGCATTTATTTTTTCTTTATTTTTTCCCCTTTTTAATTTTATTATTATTATTGTTACTTATCTCACTAGCTCTTTTTGTTTACCAACTATAAAGAGTACTCGATACTGCCCCTAGTTAGCCATGGCTTACTAGCTCTATACAGACGTTTAAATTGAATAAATAAATAAATAAGGTCCGCAATTTTGAGAGAAGAGAATGTTGATTAATTTAACTCCAGTACTCGACTGGTACTTTATTTTATCGACCTCAGAAAAATTAAAGATTAACTTGATCCCAACAGGATTTGAACTCATAGCCATAACAGCCAGAGGAGCAAATGTCCGCTCTAACGATTCCGCTAATCTATGTAACAGGTTTCCTAAAATATGTGATCGCCTGCTTTTGTTAGAAATCATATACTTTACGTTCTGAGTTCAAATCCTGCCGAGTTTAGCTTTGCCTTTCATCCTTATGGGGTTTGATAAAATAAAGCACCAGTAATGTACTGGAGTCGATTTTATCGACTTTTCCCCTATCCTTCAAATTACTAGCTTTGTGTCTACAGTAGAAATCATTATTAGCAGAATTGGTAGAGAGAGACAGACGAAACATTTTAAGGCGTGCAGTTACCTCCCTTTACACAGTGTTTAATTCTCGTCATGGTTCTGTTTCATTTTTTTTCGCTAACTCGGGGGAGGCGGGGGTTGTCCAGTAGTGGCAGTCAATTAAGTCATCTACACGCCCTCCCTCCGAGATGTGTCGTCTGCCGGTTTCCTATGTCTATGTTAGAAATACGTTAGTATATAGCTCGTCCGGCTACCGAGGAGGATATACAGTTAATAGAAGAACCGGAAGTCTTAATGCTACCTACCGATGTCATCATTGCTGCTGTGATTGAAGGAGAACAGCAGAGAAGGAAGAGTGAGAGGAGCAAAAATGAGAGTGACAAAGACAGATAGAGAGGAAAAGATAAAGACTTAGAAATCTAGAGAGAGAGAAAGTGAGATAAAGGGATAGATAGTAAAGGAGAGAGGGAGAGAGAAAGAAATTAGTAAACAGAGAGAGTAGTGAAGTAATATTTAGTAAATATAGAATGATTGAGATAGATAGATAGAGATGGAAGAGTGATAGATAGATATATAGCAGAAGAGAAATGGAGGAAGTAAGAGAGAGGGAGAGAGATGAAAAGGTAATATAGATAGATAGGGAGAGCGAGGGAGAGAGAGGCGGAAAAAATAATAGACAGATAGACAACATAGAGGAAATAATAGATAGATAGAAGAAAGATGGCGAAAGTAAGAGATACATAGAAAAGACAGAGAGGGAAATAAAGGAAGTATTAGATAGATAGACAACAAAGAGAGAGAGAGAAAGGAAGAAACGAAGGAAGTTATAGATAGATAGACAGGGAAAGCAAGAGACAGAGAAAGTAATAGATGGATAGATAACAGAGAGAGAGAGAGAGGAAGGAAGAAGAAGCAACAGACAGACAACAGAAAGGATAGAGAGGGGTTAGGAAGAGACAGAGGAAGCAATAGATAGACAGCAGATAGTGAGGTAGACAGCAACAGACAGATAAAGGACATAAAAGCGTCAGAGAGAAAGAGAGAGAGAGACATGAAAACAACATTAATTGTTTCTACTTTTGGCACAAGGCCAGCAATTATTTCAGTGCATTACTGGTACTTTATTTTACCGACTCCATAAGGATGAAAGGCAAAGTTAACTTCGGCGGGATTTGAACTCAGATCATAAAGGGCCGTAACTCTATGCTGCAAAGCATGGCGTCCGACCTTCTACCGATACTGCCAATCCACAGCCATTAACGAGACAGAAAATGATAGATAGAGTGGAAGGAAGTGTTAAAGAAATGGACTTGATAGATAGATAGGTAGATAGACACAGTAGAGAGAGAGGCGCGGAGAAAGTAATGGATAAATAGATATGACAGTAGTAATAGATAGATAGACACTGTAGAGAGAGGGAAAGGAGGAGGAGGAAGTGGTAGACAGATAGACATGACAGTAGTAATAGATAGACACTGTAGAGAGAGGGCTAGGAGGAGGAGGAAGTGGTAGACAGATAGATATGACAGTAGTAAATAGATAGATAGAGACTGTAGAGAGAGGGAAAGGAGGAGGACGTGGTAGACAGATAGACATGATAGTAGTAATAGATAGACACTGTAGAGAGAGGGATAGGAGGAGGAAGTGGTAGACAGATAGATATGACAGTAGTAATAGATAGATAGACACTGTAGAGAGAGGGAAAGGAGGAGGAAGTGGTAGACAGATAGACATGACAGTAGTAATAGATAGATAGACACTGTAGAGAGAGGAAAAGGAGGAGGACGTGGTAGACAGATAGACATGAAAATAGTTGTAGACAGATGAACGATATAGAGAGAGGGGTGGAAGAAGTGATAGAGAAATAGAGAGAGAGGTGGAGGAAGTGATAGAGAAATAGAGATGACAGCTGTAATAGACAGATAGACTTGAAAGTAGTGATAGATAGATAGACACTGTAGAGAGAGGATGGGGAGGAGGAAATGACAGAGAAATCGACATAACAGTAGTAGTAGATAGATAGACACTGTAGAGAGAGGGGGAGATAGTGATAGGTAGATAGACAATGTAAAGAGAGGCGGAGGAAGTGATAGATAGATAGAATATGTGGAGATAGTAATAGACAGATAGACAATCTAAAGAGAGAGGGAGGGAGAGAGGCGGAGGAAGTGATTAATAGACATACACTATAGAGGTGGATGTAGTGATAGATAGATATATCGTGATAGATAGATAGACAATGTATATAGAGAGGTGGATGTAGAGATAGATAGATAGACAATGTATATAGAGAGGGGGATGTAGAGATAGATAGATAGACAATGTATATAGAGAGGGGGATGTAGAGATAGATAGATAGACAATGTATATAGAGAGGGGAGGTAGTGATAGATAGATAGACAATGTATATAGAGAGGCGGGAGGTAGTGATAGATAGATAGACAATATATATAGAGAGGGGAGGTAGTGATAGATAGATAGACAATGTATATAGAGAGGCGGGAGGTAGTGATAGATAGATAGACAATATATATAGAGAGGGAGAGGTAGTGATAGATAGATAGACAATGTATATATAGAGAGGTAGTGATAGACAGATAAACAATGTAAAGAGAGAGAAAAAGAGAGGTGGAGAGAGAGAGAGAGAGACACTAGAGTGGTGGCATGATAGACAGATAGACAAGAGAGATGTACCGTGATAGAGGGAGTAATAGTCAGATAGACAATATAAAGAGAGAGAGAGAGGGGGAAGTAGTGATAGACAGACAGACAATATATATAGAGAGGAGGTAGTGATAGACAGATAGACAATATGTATAGAGAGGGGAAGTAGAGATAGACAGATAGACAATATATATAGAGAGGAGGAGGTAGAGATAGACATATATAATATATAGAGAGAGGTGGAGATAGTGACAGACAGATAGGCAATACATAGAGGGAGGTAGGGATAGACATATAGACAATACATAGAGAGGTGGAGATAGTGATAGACAGATAGGCAATACATAGAGAGAGGGAGGTAGTGATAGATAGATAGACAATATATATAGAGAGGGGAAGTAGAGATAGACAGATAGGCAAGACAATAATGTACGGAGATAAAGAGAGAGAGAGAGAGAGTAATAGTCAAATAGCGAGTTAAAAGAGGACATAGGAAAAGAGAAGTACGTCAGAAAACCCGAATTAATTTTAAAGCAGTAAGTTCCACGGTGATATATTCTGCGAAAATAATCATGGTGCAGGCGTGCTTCGATTAAGGTGATTTTTTCTTTCATTCTTTCAAAAATAGATCACTTTTGCTTTCTACACACTCTTCAACTATCTTATTGTATGTCATATTATTTTGATTCGATTTCGTGCGTGTCCTTATCTGGTGTTTTCGGCTGAATATTTTTTAAATAATAATTTATTTATAATCGTCGGAATTTTGTCGGAATATATATTTGTATATGTTTAATATATATAGATATTTATAAATGTAGATCTGTATTTGCATATGCATATATATGTATATTTATACATGTATTTATATTCATCTGTGTGTAGGCCAATATATAATTTGCATATTTAGTCATTCTCTCTCTCTCTCTCTATATATATATATAATATATTTTAGTATATTTATGCATTGTGTTGTATATTTATGTATTATATATATATTTATATATATATATATATATACAAATAATTGTTTCTACTTTTGGCACAAGGCCAGCAATACTCAGTACATTACAAATAATGAATCAAAACATCAAATATGTTTAGAATTTTGTGTTTATCAATATATATATATATGTACATATAGCATAAATATACAAATTTTATTATTCACAGTTGTATAAATAACATTAGAAATTTGACTATTCATGCATTATATATAAATATATTTATTATTATTGTTCATAGTTATTTTATTCGAAACTTTTTTTTTTTAATCACGCACTGATCAAGAATAACAAAAAACTTTAATTGACGTCTTGAATTTTGTGCCAAGTCACACGTATTTGTTTTTATATATATATATTTATATTGTGTATATGGTTCTCTCTCTCTCTCATATATATATATATATAACCAAAGATTAGTATGGTTCGTTGATTACTCAACGAATACAATTTTACAATAGATTAGAAGCACTCAACATTGGGTTTAGTGGAGTTTTTAATATTATATATATATACAGTGATGAACACCAATTTCAATGTGTGTGTGTGTGTATATGTCTGTTTGTCAGTCTCTCTCTCTCTCTCTATATATATATATATACACACACGTATATGAACAAATTAATATATTTATATATGTGTGCTTATATATATACCGTCTGGTTTTGTTTGAGAGAGAAGAGGGCGGTTTTATTAGAGACAGAATACAATAAATATGTCTTTGTATTCGTTTTTTCCCCAACCCCCAAGGGCATTATGTGTGTGTGTGTGTGTGTGTGTGTGTATATATATATATATATATATATGTATGTGTATGTTTATGTGTTTGTATATGTGTGTGTGTGTTTGTATGTGTATGTGTTTGTGTGTTTATGTATGCATGCATATGTGTATGTATATCTATATATATATATGTATGTGTGTGTGTTTATGTGTTTGCATATGTGTATGTGTTTGTATATGTGTATGTATGTATGTGTGTATGTATGCATGCATATGTGTATGTATATATATATATACATATATATAAATATATATATAATTCGTACGGTTGTGATGTACATAGGTAAGATAAATAAAAACAAGTTAAATTGAATGAATTACCATCCTTATTATTTTCTGTTTAACTTTCATCTAATATGTCCTCATATACAATATATTATACTATATAGCAAGCAACCCATCTCGTCACTTTAAAAAATATATATTACATCACCACTATTGAGATGCGATAGGAAGATTCGTTACAAAAAAAAAAAACGGTTTGTAATAAATCTGAAATGTAGTCGTCCTAATGTAAATGAGTATAATAATAGTCGATTGGTATAAATAATAGTTGAAAAACCGGGTGAAAGAATCCTATCCCGCCTCCCTGAGACGAAAAAAGGGATCGGAGATGGTTTGATTATTTTAAATTTTCTGTATGTATGTAAATATATATATATATATGTATATATATATATATATATATATATATATATATATTATATATATATATATATATATATATATATATATATATGAATATATACATTTACATGTATGTGTGTGTGTGTGTGTATATATAATATATTTACATGTATGTGTAGATATATGTATGCATATATATATATATATAAATACACATATA
>OZ024761.1:10488076-10498076 GCA_964016885.1 Eledone cirrhosa | reverse complement strand
ATATATTATATTATAAGCAGAGATAACAATAATAATGATAATAAGTAAAAATATATAAAAAAATATAAAAATATAGAATAGAAAACTAAAAAAGAATATTACGAAAGAATATTACATAATAAAAATATTGCATATTAAAAATACTACGTATTAAAAATATTACGTATTAAAACTTTACATATAAAAATATTAAAAATAAAAATTTACATATAAAAATATTAATAAAATAAAAATATTATAGAATACTACAATACTAAAAGAATAAAAGTAAAAATAAAAATAAAAATAAAAATAAAAATAAAAATAAAAATAAAAATAAAAATAAAAATGAAAATAAAAATAAACCACAAAGAACAACCCTTCAAAGTTAATTGACAATATATTGCCAAGTTCACTACAAGACAAAGCCAAAAATTATCTATCAAATCACATCTAGCAAGGAATATCGCAAAAAAAGATTATGATGTCCAATAATGTCTACATATGTTCCTATATTTAATATATAAGTTTATCAAGTGTAAGGTTAATTCAAAAAATTTGGAGCATCGGCTTTTAGGGTAGCTTAATTTTTCATGGGGAATGTTTAGATAAAAAAATAAAAATAAAAATAAAAATAAAAATAAATAAAATAAAATAAAATAAACAATAAAAAGAGTAAAAAGAGGGAATCAAAGATTTAGGAATCAAAAGATTTATCGGCTAGTTCTCATATAAATATAAATCAAACTAAATATACTACATTTTAAATTTAAATTTATATTTAAACGTTGAGTTTAATCTATGTTTGCAACAACTGAATAAATTTGTCCGTAGGTTAAGGGAATTTTTAGATTTTAGTATAAAGAATATCTCCTCTGCGCAGAGGTCACATGTCTCAGAGGATGAATTAAAAGGAATCCCTCTTGAGACTATATTCCAAGCCGTCGAATATCTAACGTTATCTAGCTTAAGTTGCCAGAGTACACCTGATAGTGCCGTTGAAGATTTTTTATTTGGATCTGTGAAAGAATTCTTGTGGTTATTATAGCGAAGTTTAAATTCCGTCGATGTGGAACCGACGTAGTTAAAAGAATTAGAGTCAGTATTAACATTACAATTGTATACTATATTTTTAACTAAGCAGTTGTTATTTAACGGACATTTAGATCTATCTCTACAGTTACATTTGTTAACTTGTATATTATTTATGCTATTATCAGTAGGTTTTAAGTTCCTATTATTTATTCTATTAATATTTTGTGCTAAATTTTTGGTGGATGAGTAGGTTAATTTAATTGTATGCCTATTGAAGATTGAGTGGTACCTATGTGTTCTAGGGAAGCGATTATCAAGAGCTTTGAAAAATAATTTAGCGATGTGGGTTTTAATGTTTAGTGAGAAAGGGGGGGGGCAAACCAAATTATGTTCCTAGTTCTATTTCTTTTTTGTCCTTTGGAATTATTGTAATGCTTTCTATTATAGTTGTTAATGTTGTTGCCGTCATTAGAAAAGTTGTTACTTTGTTTAGTTTGTTTATCATTATCTATGTACACAATCTTATCAGCATACCCTGCCCTAGCTAGTGCATCATTATAGTATTGGGCCTTTTCGTCAAAAATCTTTCTATTCGACGAGATCCTAGAGATACGTTTTTGGACTGAGTTTACTATAGTGTTTTTGACAGATCTGGGGTGGTTAGAGTTAAAGTTGACATAGTTTAAGTTTTCATTCAACTTGTGAAAAGGATAGTGGAGACATGTGTTGAGATTTAATGTTATATCTAGGAAATTGACTATTCTATGGTTGTTCTCAATTTCTATTTTAAGGTTAAAGTAATTAAAAAATTTTGTAATTTGTTTACATTTTCTATTTAGTTCAGGGTTATTATTATTAATAAGTAAAAGCATGTCATCCCTATATAAACCTCCGGTAGTACCAGGTATTTTCCTATGTAGCGAATTGATTAAAAATAAGCCCACAAGGTCAGTTACCTGAGCTGAGTCGGAAGATCCCATAGTTATGTCAAAATTGCTATCTCTATCTGCTCTAGTCCATAATTTGTCATCAAATTCTATCAAAGTTTTCCTAGCCGATAATATAATATGCATTTCTTTGCTAGTTAGGTCCGTATGTTTGAATGCGTAATTTAGTGCCTTATTTAGTAGACTAGGGGTAATAGAAGAATAATAGTTAGCTATATCAAGTTGAATAAACCTATTATTATTGTCATATTTAATTTGCCTAAACCACTCAACAACCTCTCCAGTTCCCTTCCACAAGCTCAGGTTAGATACATAATCCAAGTTCTTAATTTGCAGTATCACCCTGTCAAGAATGCAGATAAGACCGAACTTGAGAAAATGAATGTTGAAGCATCTTGTATAATGCATGAGTTGGAAATTGAGAACAGAACACAACCTTTCGTGCCCAGGAAACCGAAGATCAATATGAAGGACCACAAGAGGAATTTTGAGATTGACCTGCCAGTTAGATTGATCGCACCTTCAAAATCGGACCTGGGCAAATTAAGCAAAAACATTCTTGACAGGGTGATACTGCAAATTAAGAACTTGGATTATGTATCTAACCTGAGCTTGTGGAAGGGAACTGGAGAGGTTGTTGAGTGGTTTAGGCAAATTAAATATGACAATAATAATAGGTTTATTCAACTTGATATAGCTAACTATTATTCTTCTATTACCCCTAGTCTACTAAATAAGGCACTAAATTACGCATTCAAACATACGGACCTAACTAGCAAAGAAATGCATATTATATTATCGGCTAGGAAAACTTTGATAGAATTTGATGACAAATTATGGACTAGAGCAGATAGAGATAGCAATTTTGACATAACTATGGGATCTTCCGACTCAGCTCAGGTAACTGACCTTGTGGGCTTATTTTTAATCAATTCGCTACATAGGAAAATACCTGGTACTACCGGAGGTTTATATAGGGATGACATGCTTTTACTTATTAATAATAATAACCCTGAACTAAATAGAAAATGTAAACAAATTACAAAATTTTTTAATTACTTTAACCTTAAAATAGAAATTGAGAACAACCATAGAATAGTCAATTTCCTAGATATAACATTAAATCTCAACACATGTCTCCACTATCCTTTTCACAAGTTGAATGAAAACTTAAACTATGTCAACTTTAACTCTAACCACCCCAGATCTGTCAAAAACACTATAGTAAACTCAGTCCAAAAACGTATCTCTAGGATCTCGTCGAATAGAAAGATTTTTGACGAAAAGGCCCAATACTATAATGATGCACTAGCTAGGGCAGGGTATGCTGATAAGATTGTGTACATAGATAATGATAAACAAACTAAACAAAGTAACAACTTTTCTAATGACGGCAACAACATTAACAACTATAATAGAAAGCATTACAATAATTCCAAAGGACAAAAAAGAAATAGAACTAGGAACATAATTTGGTTTGCCCCCCCCTTTCTCACTAAACATTAAAACCCACATCGCTAAATTATTTTTCAAAGCTCTTGATAATCGCTTCCCTAGAACACATAGGTACCACTCAATCTTCAATAGGCATACAATTAAATTAACCTACTCATCCACCAAAAATTTAGCACAAAATATTAATAGAATAAATAATAGGAACTTAAAACCTACTGATAATAGCATAAATAATATACAAGTTAACAAATGTAACTGTAGAGATAGATCTAAATGTCCGTTAAATAACAACTGCTTAGTTAAAAATATAGTATACAATTGTAATGTTAATACTGACTCTAATTCTTTTAACTACGTCGGTTCCACATCGACGGAATTTAAACTTCGCTATAATAACCACAAGAATTCTTTCACAGATCCAAATAAAAAATCTTCAACGGCACTATCAGGTGTACTCTGGCAACTTAAGCTAGATAACGTTAGATATTCGACGGCTTGGAATATAGTCTCAAGAGGGATTCCTTTTAATTCATCCTCTGAGACATGTGACCTCTGCGCAGAGGAGATATTCTTTATACTAAAATCTAAAAATTCCCTTAACCTACGGACAAATTTATTCAGTTGTTGCAAACATAGATTAAACTCAACGTTTAAATATAAATTTAAATTTAAAATGTAGTATATTTAGTTTGATTTATATTTATATGAGAACTAGCCGATAAATCTTTTGATTCCTAAATCTTTGATTCCCTCTTTTTACTCTTTTTATTGTTTATTTTATTTTATTTTATTTATTTTTATTTTTATTTTTATTTTTATTTTTTTATCTAAACATTCCTCATGAAAAATTAAGCTACCCTAAAAGCCGATGCTCCAAATTTTTTGAATTAACCTTACACTTGATAAACTTATATATTAAATATAGGAACATATGTAGACATTATTGGACATCATAATCTTTTTTTGCGATATTCCTTGCTAGATGTGATTTGATAGATAATTTTTGGCTTTGTCTTGTAGTGAACTTGGCAATATATTGTCAATTAACTTTGAAGGGTTGTTCTTTGTGGTTTATTTTTATTTTCATTTTTATTTTTATTTTTATTTTTATTTTTATTTTTATTTTTATTTTTACTTTTATTCTTTTAGTATTGTAGTATTCTATAATATTTTTATTTTATTAATATTTTTATATGTAAATTTTTATTTTTAATATTTTTATATGTAAAGTTTTAATACGTAATATTTTTAATACGTAGTATTTTTAATATGCAATATTTTTATTATGTAATATTCTTTCGTAATATTCTTTTTTAGTTTTCTATTCTATATTTTTATATTTTTTTATATATTTTTACTTATTATCATTATTATTGTTATCTCTGCTTATAATATAATATATATTTTCGATTGGTATATTGAAATCTGCTCTCTATTTCTGCTTGATAGATAATCTTGTAGAGTAATCGCAAGAATAATAATACGCTCAAATTTTTATACCACATTGAGAATGTTTTCCGGTAACTTTGAATTTGCGGAGTGAATCAGTTGGATTCACATAGACATATGAATTTTTTTAAAAAACTAAACATAAGATAATGAATTTTCACGCATTGTGAATACTTGTTTCATTCAGGAATACTGATATTTACAATATAGTGTAAGTTTTATAAATACTAATACATTAAAACATAGGGTTTTCTACGCCTCGAATATGTCTGGCTATTTTTAAATTTTTTCTCTCTCTATATCTCTTTATATCTCTCTATATATCTCCCTTACATTAATACTTGAGCTAAATAAATAAATAAATAAATAAATAAATGCATCATTGATACACTTACTCAAAATGACCTCCCACTACCTAATTTTTCTATATCTATATTTATATATGTATCTATCTCTACTTCCTCTCTCTCTCTATATATATATATATCTCTTTCTGTCTCTTTACATGAAGCTCTTCGCTTTATCTATTTTTCCATCTCTCTATTTTGTCCCATGCATTTCTTCTTTTTCTTTTTCTTCTTTTTCTTCCTTTTCTTCGTTTTGTCTTTCTTTCTTTCCTATTTCCCTCTTTTCTCTCTCTCTTTCTTTCTCTCTGTATTTTCACTGCAGTTGATGTTTATTACGGTATGTCGAATATATTTATCTATAAAACTGTTTATATTGTATTTTGTCTGATGAAGGCATAGCATATTGTTAATATGATATCCCCGAAATATATATAATGAAATAAATATGGTTTTATAAATATAGTTTTCCATTTATTTAATATTGTATATATATATGTATATATATATATATGTGTATATATATATATATATATATATATATGTATATATATATATATATATGTATGTATATATATATATATATATATATATATGTATGTATATATATATATATATATGTATGTATATATATATATATGTATGTATATATATATATATATGTATGTATATATATATGTATGTATGTATATATATATGTATGTATATATATATATATATATGTATATATATATATATATATGTATGTATATATATATGTATGTATATATATATATATATGTATGTATATATATATATATGTATGTATATATATATATATGTATATATATATATGTATATATATATATGTATATATATATATATGTATGTATATATATGTATATATATATATGTATATATATATATGTATATATATATATATATATATATATGTATGTATGTATATATATGTATATATATATATGTATATATATGTATATATATGTATATATGTATATATATGTATGTATATATATATATATATATGTATGTATGTATATATATATATATATGTATGTATATATATATATATATGTATATATATATATGTATATATATATATGTATGTATGTATATATATATATATATATGTATATATATATATGTATATATATATATATATATGTATATATATATATATATGTATATATATATATATATGTATGTATGTATATATATATATGTATATATATATATATGTATATATATATATATGTATATATATATGTATGTATATATATATGTATGTATATATATGTATGTATGTATATATATATATGTATGTATATATATATATATGTATGTATATATATATGTATATACATATATGTAACTTTGAATAACTTTGAAATGTTTTGGCCAGTATTGGCCCAGGCCATGTCTAACTTAATAGCACCACCTGGCGAAGTCTTTCAATTCAGGATTTGGGCACCATGGCCCATTCGAGAAGAGAATTACTGTTTGCGGAGACATATCCGGGTGTGGGTGGTTTGTCCGGGATTACTTGGAGGAATTTGTCCAAAGACTTCTTGAATTTTGTGTGGTCAGTTTCTGTTTTGACGTGTCCTGGTGTGATGTTGAAGAGAGCAGGGCCGATTGAGGTGAAATAATTGTGCCGTATTGTTGTTATGAGTTGCGATTTAGATTTTTGAATGGGACGGATAGCACGGGGCCCAAGCCTTGGGTGTATCTTGAAGGCGATGCCAACATCATTTGGGCAGTGATGATGGAACATTTTCCACATCATGCAGATAATATAACGCTCACGGCGACGTTGGAGTGAATAAAGTTTCAGGTTTTCCAATCGACCCCAGTAGTCAAGGTCTGACATGCCATCTATCTTTTTCGTGATTGCCCTTTGAGGAGCTTCAAGTTTCATGATACTTTGTTTCGTGTGGGGAGACCACAGTGGACAACAGTATTCAAGGTGTGGTCGGGCGAAAGTAGAGAAGAGAAGGATAATGGTGCGGGAATCTCTCGACTGGAAGGTTCTGAGGATCCAGGAACACATTCTGCGGGCCATGTCAACTTTGCTGCTTATATGCGTGGTCCAGCTTATGTTGCTGTCCACGGTTACTCCCAAGTCTCTGATGTTGTTAGATGCCACGAGAGTTTCCCCGGAGGGAAGGGAGTACGGGAGTTTCAGAGCATCCTCTTTTCCAAAGTGGATCAGTTCGAATTTGTCTTCGTTCAGTAACATGTTGTTCTTTTCTGCCCATTGGGTAACAGCCAGTAGGTCTGACTGAAGGCTTATCCGGTCATCCACGCCATTGATGACCTTTTGGAGCTTGGAATCATCAGCGAAAATTTTAATGTTGCTGTGTTTGATGATGTCAGTGATGTCATTAATATAGATGATGAAGAGAAGTGGGCCCAACACAGTGCCTTGTGGGACTCCACTACTGACTTTGGCTGGGCTTGATTTGACTCCCTCAACTACAACATGTTGGGTTCTGTTTGACAGGAAGCTCTTGATCCACTGCAGCAGCTTTCCAGTGACACCAATATTGGACAGCTTTCTCAGTAGAATGTATGTATATATATATATGTATATATATAACTTTGAACTTTGAATAACTTTGAAATGTTTTGGCCAGTATTGGCCCAGGCCATGTCTAACTTAATAGCACCACCTGGCGAAGTCTTTCAATTCAGGATTTGGGCACCATGGCCCATTCGAGAAGAGAATTACTGTTTGCAGAGACATATCCGGGTGTGGGTGGTTTGTCCGGGATTACTTGGAGGAATTTGTCCAAAGACTTCTTGAATTTTGTGTGGTCAGTTTCTGTTTTGACGTGTCCTGGTGTGATGTTGAAGAGAGCAGGGCCGATTGAGGTGAAATAATTGTGCCGTATTGTTGTTATGAGTTGCGATTTAGATTTTTGAATGGGACGGATAGCACGGGGCCCAAGCCTTGGGTGTATCTTGAAGGCGATGCCAACATCATTTGGGCAGTGATGATGGAACATTTTCCACATCATGCAGATAATATAACGCTCACGGCGACGTTGGAGTGAGTAAAGTTTCAGGTTTTCCAATCGACCCCAGTAGTCAAGGTCTGACATGCCATCTATCTTTTTCGTGATTGCCCTTTGAGGAGCTTCAAGTTTCATGATACTTTGTTTCGTGTGGGGAGACCACAGTGGACAACAGTATTCAAGGTGTGGTCGGGCGAAAGTAGAGAAGAGAAGGATAATGGTGCGGGAATCTCTCGACTGGAAGGTTCTGAGGATCCAGGAACACATTCTGCGGGCCATGTCAACTTTGCTGCTTATATGCGTGGTCCAGCTTATGTTGCTGTCCACGGTTACTCCCAAGTCTCTGATGTTGTTAGATGCCACGAGAGTTTCCCCGGAGGGAAGGGAGTACGGGAGTTTCAGAGCATCCTCTTTTCCAAAGTGGATCAGTTCGAATTTGTCTTCGTTCAGTAACATGTTATTCTTTTCTGCCCATTGGGTAACAGCCAGTAGGTCTGACTGAAGGCTTATCCGGTCATCCACGCCATTGATGACCTTTTGGAGCTTGGAATCATCAGCGAAAATTTTAATGTTGCTGTGTTTGATGATGTCAGTGATGTCATTAATATAGATGATGAAGAGAAGTGGGCCCAACACAGTGCCTTGTGGGACTCCACTACTGACTTTGGCTGGGCTTGATTTGACTCCCTCAACTACAACATGTTGGGTTCTGTTTGACAGGAAGCTCTTGATCCACTGCAGCAGCTTTCCAGTGACACCAATATTGGACAGCTTTCTCAGTAGAATGTTATGATCAACCCTGTCAAAGGCCTTGCTGAAATCAAGGTAGATAACATCAGTGTTGGAACCCTCTCCCAAGGCTCTCAAAATGTCATCAAAGTGATGCAGTAGTTGCGTCAGGCAATCCCTTCCATTACGGAATCCATGCTGGTTGGAGTTCAGCATATTGTTACTCTCAAGGAAGTGGGTCATTCGCGATCTCACCACTCGCTCAAATACCTTAATGATATGAGAGGTGAGTGAGATTGGACGGTAATTCACGGCAAGGGATTTGTTTCCCTTTTTGAAAACTGGGACAACAGACTGGGATAGAAGGTTTTCTGGCACATATCCAGCATCCAGTGAGTTCCGCCACAGATTGGCAAGAGGAGAAGCAAGTTGGTGTTGACACGCCTTCAGGACACAAGCAGGGAACCTATCGGGACCTACTGCTGAATTATGCTTGATTTCCTTTATTGCCGCCAAGACATCAGGGGCGCCAAACGTTATGTCCGATAAGGTGTAATGGGGAGTAACATCGCCGATACAGCCCAGATCGGCCATATCAGGATTGCTGAAAACAGAGCAGTATTGTTTCTGCAGTATCTCACCCATGGTTTTAGCATTGTCTTGAAGAGTGCCATTTTCATCAATTAGAGGGCCAACAGTAGAGCCAGTGATTTTGTGTTTTTTTGCAAATGAAAAGAACACTTTGGGATTGAGTTTGATCTTCTCAATGGCCCAGGCCTCTTCAGCTCTTCTCTGATTGTTGATGAGGGACATTATGTTGTTTTGGAGGTTATGTTTTTTAATCTCTAGTGATGAAATGGCAGTCAAGTTGATGTGTTGCTGCTGACAGTATTTCAGCTTGTTGATTTTTTTGTTCGTTCTCTTAATTTTTCTGATGAGCGTTTTTCTATTTCTAGGGATTCTGCTCTTAGATTTGTTTATAGTTCTTAATGGGGTGTGTTTAGCACATATGTTTGTAACAGTGTCCACAAATGTCTGCCAGGAC
>OZ024761.1:10478076-10480576 GCA_964016885.1 Eledone cirrhosa | reverse complement strand
TCTACTCCCAGCTTTCTTGTTTTCATTTTTTTATTAAATAATTTTCTCTCTCTTTCATCTGGTTTGGAGTAAATTTTTGGTCTGTTTCCTAAAATAGTTTGGACATTATCGTCCACTTCTTCGTATTGATTTATGCTTTGGACAAATGTCAGCAAAACAAGGTTTTTTTTTTTTTTTTTTTTGAAAATGCTGGCTTCTGGTTCTGATTATTGCTAATTTGGTGATTAGTAATAAATTGTCACCACCACTACCATCTTCATAACCACCACCACCATCTTCTTCATAACCACCACCATCTTCATCCCCACCACCACCACCATCTTCTTCATAACCACCACCACCACCATATTCATCCCCACCAACAGCACCATCTTCATCATCACCACCACCACCATCTTCTTCATAACCACCACCATCACCACCTTCATCACCACCACCATCTTCATCCCCACCAACAGCACCATCTTCATCATCACCACCACCACCACCATCTTCTTCATAACCACCACCACCATCTTCATAACCACCACCACCTACATCACCATCACCTTCATCACCACCACCACCACCACCACCATCATCCTCCTCACTACAGCAGCAATATTCACCTGTAAGCCAAATGGCCAACATTTGCAACAAATAACGTCCCTGCTGCTAATAACAATGGTTTCTTATATAGGCACAAGGCCAGCAATTTTGGGGGAGGGGAAGTCGATTAAATCGACCCCAGTGCATTACTGGTACTTTATTTTATCGACCCCGTAAGGATGAAAGGCAAAGTTAACCTCGGGGGGATTTGAACTCAGATCGTAAAGGGCCGTAACTCTGCTGCAAAGCATGGCATCTGACGCTCTACCGATACTGCCAATCCACTGTCCTTATTACTACTACTACTAATAATAATAATTGTTTCTACTTTTGGCACAAGGCCAGCAACTACCCAGTGCATTACTGGTACTTTATTTTATCGACCCCGTAAGGATGAAAGGCAAAGTTAACCTCGGCGGGATTTGAAAAAGGAATTAAATAATAATGACTAATAATAATGAAAATATTGTGTACAGTGCTCAGGTGCACTACAACTCATCAAAAAGTGTATGTATAGTACATAGGGTAATGTACAAACATCAGGAAAATGAACAGTGCATGAGTCATGGTGTGCATGTGTATGGAAGAGGGACATCAGGTGTAGTTTTGGCGAATTTCTGGAAGCATGAGGGTTTTAAAGGATGCAGTGTCTCGGCAGCTAACAACTGACGCAGGCAGTTTGTTCCATGCTTCAGCAACTCTAAGCGTAAAGAAAGGCAATGTACAAGAAAAGTTGACACACACACACATCTTCATACTCATCATCTCTCAATCCAGCAAAATGGTTTTGCATGTGCAAAACCATCACCACCATCCATCACACCACTACCACCACCAACCACCACTACCAACCACCCTCAACCCCATCACCACCAACCACCCTCAACCCCATCACCACCACTACCAACCACCATCACTACCAACCACCCTCACCACTACCACCACTCTCACCCTCACCACCACCACCACCACCACCAACCACTCTTACCACGACTACCACTCTCACCACCAACCTCCCTTCCATTTTATCCACAAACTCTGCCGTTGTATAGAATTATGCCAACTTTGTTTGGAAATGACATTTAAATGGAATGAAAGAAAGAAAAACAAATAGATTGATGAGATGACTTTATGTCGAGGGTATTGATTGATTTGGTTTATCTAACAAACTGTCTTCACTAATTGCTATCTGTGGAGAGGATGTTCAGCTGGATCTTGGGAATGGTGTGGTGTGGTGTGGCCTTGTGGTTAGGGTGTTGTACTCATTATCACAAGGTTGTTGGTTCTATCTCACATTGTTTTTCATGATAGGACTTGGGGTTTTTGCCATTAACCCTTTAGCATTTACATTACTCTATATATACTATTGTATTTTCATGGTAATCACTTTACCTCACATAATATTGAATCTACAAGATTTTGATATTATTTATTTTGAGAACAATACCGTAATGTCAGTATGAGTATCCAGTTATGGCTGGTTTGAACAGAAAGAGGTGAGAAAATTCTGGCTGGTTATGGCTGGTTTAAATGTTAAAGGATTAAAACACCCAAGAAACCTTCTATAAGGTGTAACTTCATAAGAGACCAATTAACCCTTTAACATTTACATTACTGTGTAAGATTAATATTTGCTTTAGTAGGGAAAATGGCCCTTAAAATATTTGCTGTTTTAGTTGTGACTAATCGCAATCCTGTCGTTGACTAATGATGTCTGTTCTGTTTGCTATTTCAGTCGGATCCAGTTTGGTGAAAAAATGAATCTTCACGCTTTCTCTTCTGTCTACAAGTCAATATTCCTGTTGGCCTTTACAGCTGTGGTCAAGGTCACCTGTTGCCAAATTGGTTGCAGCTGCAATGAGAGTCTCTCTCTGACATGCTACAATATCGAGAGATTGGAAAATGTTCCACC
>OZ024761.1:10453076-10460576 GCA_964016885.1 Eledone cirrhosa | reverse complement strand
CAAACATAAATAAATTTATAACAACAGAATTACCCTATAGGGAGGGAGCACCACCCAGGGGTAACTAAGGAATTTCCCAGATCCTAGATAACCCCTGATTACCAAGGATACCATAGACAAATACTTCCCCCTCTCTCCTCTATTCCTTCCAGCCTACAAGAATATGTGTAGAATATGCCCATTCACTTGGGCATATTCTCACTACATTCATTTACCTTTTAATAAATATAATGGGGAGAGGGCAGCATATCCCTCACCACTTTGGTAGTGGTGGTATGAGGTAGAACTCAATCTGGGCATTGGATGTTAGGTAAACAATGTAATCTGCAGAGTTGAAGTCTCTCTCCCACACACATTCTCTCTCTCTCTCTCTCTGTATTTGCTCTTGTTTTATCTAACCCAGTCCGTCATTATGTGTTGGAGTATTGCTCCAAGGCAGCCTTGATCATTATGTTGTTGTGTCGCCCTAGGTCAGCCCTGAGAGGTGTTTTTTTGAAGGTGGGGCAGGTGAGTCTTATATTTACAAGCCTGTGCCTCTTGCCCTTCCCGCATCCCTGCCTCTGGCTCTCCAGGGATGGGTCTTGGATCGGCTAACCCTTATCCCCACCTCATCTCACACCTTTCTTATAGGCAGGCTCTGGGTTTTTATTTAAAACACTATGACTACATCACATTAACTCGAAACCACATTAGCAGTACATTCTTGAAAAGTACAAAACGGCACTATGACTGCATCACATTAACTCATAACATCCTGTACCATATGAAACCACATTAGCAGGACATTCTTGAAAAGTACAAAACGGCACTATGACTGCATCACATTAAAAATTGAAGGCTTTATTCTAATACTGCAAATTTTCACAATGATCTGTCCACTAGTAAAGATACTATAAACATTTGAATTAACAATCGTGCTTTTAGATATTTTCTCCTAAATCATTGAAAACTGTTAAGAGATAATATCTTGTTTGTTGTGTTTTGTTGATAACTAATGTAATAAAATTTTGCATGTTTTTTTAAAGTAAAATAAAATATTTAGTAATGTATCCCTTTTGTTACCATATTTCTAATGAAATACATAGACAGACCCATATGTTTCAATTAACCTTGAGAATAACCAGGTATTTAGAGGGATTTAGTAATATAACTAACTTTCATCATTATTAACCTTGGGTTTCTAATATAAATGTAACTAAGATCCTTACATAAAATTATGATGGAGAGTTTTTAGATAAATATAAACACTTTAACACTTAGAAAATAATCAGGAATTTGGAGGGATTTAGTAATATAACTAACTTTCTGATTATTTTGGAATATAAACTTAAAGGTCCTTACATAAAATGATGATGGAAGGGTTTTAGATAAATAATCGGGATTACTAATATAGCTTAATTAACTCAGATACTATGGACAATTTGGTATTTGTGCCAACCCTTACCTATGGTCATGAATCTTGGGTAATGACCGAAAGAATACGATCGCGGATACAAGCGGCCGAAATGGGGTTCCTCTGAAGGGTCTTTGGAGTAACGTTACTCGATAGAAAGTGACTGAATTGAGAGATCACAGCTCTGATACTATGGACATGTAGTTAGAATGTCTCCGGAAAGTATCACTGGATAGATTTTACGGGCAAAACCAACTGGCAGGAGACCCAGATGTAGACCCTGAGCAAGATGGTTGGATAACATCCATGAGCTTGGCTTGTCACGCTTGGGGATCCAGCCGGATCAGTTGGAGACGGTTGCTTCTGACAAGACCCACTGGAAGGAGTGTTTGAGGACTCTGCCCCCACAACCCTCACAGGAATAAGTGGGCGAAGAAGAACTCCAATACTATGGACATGTGGTTAGAATGTCTAAAGAAAGAATCACTGGATAGATTTTATGAACAAAACCAATAAGTAGGAGACTCGGGGATGAACCACAAGCAAGATGGAATTCATCCATAAGCTCAGTTTGGTCTTGCTTGTTGATCTAGAATGACCATTTGGAGATGGTTGCTTCTGAAAGGCATTTCTAAGGACTTCTCAGGAATAAGTGGGCAAAGAAAAAGAAACAATCTTTCTCATTTTTAAGCTGGTGTTTGGAACATAACTTAACAAAGGTTATTACATAAAATTATGAAGGATTTTGAGATAAGTATGAACATTTTAAAATGGGCAGTTTTGTATCATAAAACCAGGGGTGGTTTCAGAAAGATTGGTAACAAAAGGGTTAAATTACATCACCCCTCAACAAATTGATAATGTCTGTCTTAACTCAATATTTTTAACTAATTAATCTGGAATATTATATTGCACTTGATGATGGTCTGGTTTTATCATCCTTTTTCTCTTCCCACCCTCTCTTTCTACCCACAGACATGTGTACCCTTTAAATAATTCTCAGGCAGAATCAACATGACGTGACAAAATATATAACAAAGCTGGATATTTGAATTACAGGTACAGTCAGTCCCATCTTGTGTAAGAGGTTAAGTATTTCACAGGCACATGTACCCTTGACTCTTAACATCCTGTACCACATGAAACCACATTAGCAAGACATTCTTGAAAAGTACAAAACAACACTATGACTGCATCACATTGACTCAACATCCTGTACCACATGAAACCACATTAGCAAGACAGTCTTTCAAAGTACAAAACAACACTATGACTGCATCATGTTAAAAATTAGTCTTTACTGGTAATACTGTGAATATCCACAATTATCTGTCCATTAGTAAAGATACTATAAACTTTTGAATTAATAAACCACATCAAGAGACATTCTTGAAAAGTACAAAACAATATGATTGCAGTACATTAACGATTAAATTCTTGAAAAATACTGCACATTTTCACCCAGATTTGTCCACTAGTAAAAGATACTATAACCATTTGAATTAACAAACCCACTTTTAGTCATTTTCTGTGCAATTACTACAAAATATTAAGAGCTAATATCCCAGCAGAATCAATGTGACACACGATGTGAAGAGGTACAGTCCATCTTGTAGTATAGTTTATGTGGCTGAGTATTCCATAGACACATGTACTGATTATGTAACCCTTAGGCAGAATCAACCTGATGTGATGTTGTAATATGTGAACAAGCCTAGGCCCTTGAAATATTGCAGGTACAAGTGTAGTCCATCTGACAAGCTGCACTGTGGTAATATCTACCCAGAGCCTGTGGTAATGTCTACCCAGAGCCAGTAGTAATGTCTACCCAGTGGTAAAGTCTACCCAGAGACTGTGGTAATGTCTACCCAGAGCCAGTGGTAATCTCTACCCAGAACCTGTGGTAATGCCTACCCAGAGCCAGTGGTAATATCTACCCAGAACCAGTGGTAATCTCTACCCAGAGCCAGTGGTAATCTCTACCCAGAGCCAGTGGTAATATCTACCCAGAACCAGTGGTAATGTTTACCCAAAGCCAGTGGTAATCTCTACCCAGAGCCTGTGGTAATGCCTACTCAGAGCCAGTGGTAATCTCTACCCAGAACATGTGGTAATGCCTACCCAGTGGTAATGTTTACCCAGAACATGTGGTAATGCCTACCTAAAACCAGTGGTAATGTTTACCCAGAGCCACTGGTAAAATGATGCCTGCCCACATAACGTGTCACACAGTAGGATTGAACCTGGGATCTCATATTCTTAGTGTGTGTGTGTGTACAAGGTTAGCTGAAAAGTCCATAGGCTGACTGTGAAGGAGTGATGTTAGAGCTGTGGAATCATACATTACATTAATTTCAACTCTTATTAATAATTACATTGTTTCTTTTCAAGGACTATGTTGAAAAATAAACCTCATTTGGTCATTCCATGAGAGTATCTTAGTCAGCCTATGAACCTATCAGCCGACCCTCGTATATTTTAAGTTGCAGTTTGATCACTGTATCTGGCTGCCGGAAAAAGCAGCCAAGCTGAAACTTCGAAGTTACTGCCACTTTTCTACCCAGAAAATATTATCAACACAGTTAATGTTTGAATGTTTTAAGTACTATGGGATTTTAAACACTCATTCTAAAATATATATATATTTATCTATTTTATCATTTGAAAGGACTTGGACAGGACTAGAACTATTTCATTCATAAGATATAATCAGGACTTTCCTTATGATTTCTTATGAATGAAACAGTTTTAGTCCTGTAGAAGTCATGTCTAATAATAAAATAAAGATGCCTACACTCTACTAATGTATTGAGTACCTTTTTTTAGCTATGGTCACCTCCCGAGACACATTGGGAACCTACCTATAATATATATATACACATACACACAGCTTAAATACTATCACCACCACCATCATCAAATTTGTTTGTTTCAGGTCAAGAATTGGAATTTTAAAAATAATGTGTGCTTCTATATAATTTCCAAGGCTGGAAAGAAGAAAAATGTGTGTGTGTGTGTATCACTTTAATAAATAATAAAACATTTACTTAAAAAAAAAAAAAAAATGAAAATAAAAGAATTCATTTGACTTATTTTAACTTTAAATAACTTTTTGAGTGTTTTCTACCTACAAATTGGACTTGCAAACCCATGATTGCAAATCCAATTCTCTAAGCATTAACCCTTTAGCATTTACCTTACTCTATATATACTATTGTATTTTCACAGTAAAGGCTTTATCTCTCATAATAACAAATCTATGAGATTTTGATATTATTTATATTTAGAACAGTACCTTAATATCAGTATGAGTGGCCAGTTACAGCTGGTTTGAACAGAAAGAGGTGAGAGAATTCTGGCCGGGTACAGCCAGTTTAAATACTAAAGGGTTAAGCCATGCACATTCATTGCAAGTTTGATTTCCAGACCAAATGATGTGAGCAAGACACTTTATTTCACGATGCTCTTTCTGCCAGGAGTTGGTATCAAATTCATCTGAGGTGCACCTGAGAGGTTTTCTATGGCTACATACCCTTCCAGACTGCACTGGATGCAATAATCATCATGTAAATTACCAACAGTAGACAGGTTCTCCTGCTCCCTTGACACAACTGAAGAGTCTCCTTGTGCCTATATAGATATATCTACACACACACACATATATCATCATCATCATTTTACGTCCGCTTTTCCCTGCTTGCAAGGGTGGGACGGGAACTGATTCTGGCTTGATTTCTACAGCTGGATGCCCTTCCTAACCAACCTCATTTACAGTGAGTGCTGGGTGCTCTTTTGCCATGGCACCTCCACGACCACTTTACAGTGGAATGATAGGGATGCCAGTCCCTATCATCTCATTTCTACAGCTGAGTAAACTGGAGCAATGTGAAATAAAGTGCCTTGCTCAAGGAAACAACACATCAGCCGGTGTGAGAATTGAACTCACCTTTCGATTGCAAGCCAATGCTCTAACCACTAAGCCATGTGCCTCCATATATATATACAAGAAAAGAGCCATATACTAATATGTGTTGACACACACGTACATGTATATATATGTGTGTAAGCACGCACACATGCATGGATATAATAGCGTGAACACATGAATGCATATACACTTTTTCTCACAGATAAATAATATGGTGGGTGAGTGTCTTCTCACACCAACAAATACACCCACACACACATATGCACACTCATGCATACATACACCTAGGCATATAATTACGCATCTACATTCTCATATGTGGGCCCATGTGTACCCCTATGTATAGAGCCCAGTGGCCTTCTAAGTTAGGTATCGTATGCCTAGTTTTATGTTAAGTATTGTGTGCTTAATTCTAGTCTATTATTGATTTGAGAGTCTGTTCTGGCTATGATTAATGGATTCCTTTCTATTGTTTCAACCTTAACTGTTGTTTTTGTTAGATCTTTGATCTTTGTGTACAGGTGATATGGTACAAGTCTGATTTTCTGACTTGACATCTATAAGTTTGGCAGTATTATATATATATATCTCTATATATATATATATATATGTGTGTTGTGTTGTTTCCTTGAGCAAGACACTTTATTTCACATTGCTCCAGTTTACTCAGCTGTAGAAATGAGATGATAGAACTGGGGTCCCTATCATTCCACTGCAAAGTGGTCGTGGAGGTGCCACGGCAATAAAGCACCCAGCACTCACTGTAAATGAGGTTGGTGATACGAAGGGCTTACAGCTGTAAAAATAAAGCCAGAATCAGTTGCTGTATGAGCAAGACAAGGTCAGCCAACCGGACACTGTCCGTCTAACCCATGCTAGCGTGGAAGAACGGATGTAAAATGATGATGATGATATATATAAAACAAAGAAGGTGTGGTAAGATACCAGGTGGACCATAACGCACCAGAGTACTCAATACTTAGGGTAGTAGAGTGGGTAATAGGAAAAGAGTCAGGACCCCGACGGCTGAGCTCCGGCCTTTTCAACAGCTAGATCCGAATGCTACACATAGGGGTACACATGGGCCTGCATACGAGCATGTAGATGCGTAATTATATGCCTAGGTGTATATATGCATGTGTGTGCATACATTTGTGCATGTGTGTGTGGGTGTATTTGCTGGTGTGAGAAGACACCCACCCCCCATATTATTTATCTGTGAGCAAAAGTCTATATGCATTCATGTGTTCACAAGATTATATCCATTGTGTCAGTGCCTATTAGTATATACATGTTTATGTAGATTTAAAGGGAAATAACTCTGTGTCCTCTTCGATCTGTCTAGACCATTAATTTTAAAAATAAAAGAGGTTGAAAATAAAAAAAAATATTAAAACTACTTCCTGCAGCATGGTATAGTGTGCTCCATTGAACACTGGATTGGTCCCTTTTATTTTCCTATGAAGAAGAGATTTTAATCTCGAAATATCAGGACATAAATAAATTAAGGTAAAACAACACCTTGTTTCACTTTTTATTTGTCCATTTCACATTGTCATGCCTTTTAAACTTCAAATTTTATATACCATACAGAATGCTTCAAGTAAACTACAAATTCCTCCTTATATATATATATTTTTAAAAGGTAAACAGAAATAACAACACAATCGGTACAGTATATGGAAGGAATATATTAGGTTAACGCTTGAAATAGCAGGAAGAGGGTCTTAACGTTTCGGACGGTAGTCCTTCATCAGAAGAAAGAATGAGAAATTAGATAGATTGAAGGGATGGGTGGAGTGGAATTGGATAAAATGTCTTTAGATAAAAATAACAGGTCCATTCATGTTGTCCTCTCTATGCAGGTAGATGACCAGTTGTAACTGGTAGATCTCAAAGTATCCTGAGGTAAGAACTCAACATCCTGAAGTATCCCAGATTACATCTGGTGGTCCAAGCGGAGTATATACAATGAAGAATCATCATCATCATCATCACCGTTTTACGTTCTTCCACGCTAGCATGGGTTAGACAGGTTGTCCTGTTGTGGGCAGTGTCCGGTCGGCTGACCATGCCTTGCTCATACGGGAACTGATTCTGGCTTGATTTCTATAGCTGGATGCCCTTCCTAACACCAACCTCATTTACAGTGAGTGCTGGGTGCTTTTTTTCCGTGGCG
>OZ024761.1:10385576-10448076 GCA_964016885.1 Eledone cirrhosa | reverse complement strand
CATAACCCAATTACACCTCAAAGGCGATGACACACGACCGTGACCTCTGGCGTCACGCAGTAATACAGAGTACCCGACCTCCCATGGGTACAAGCTGAAGCATATAGACAATATTCCCCCACACCCTCCCACTGCAAAGTGGTCGTGGAAGTGCCACGGCAAAAAAGCACCCAGCCCACACTGTAAAGTGGACGTGTAGGCGCCACGGAAAAAAGCACCCAGCACTCACTGTAAATGAGATTGATGTTAGGAAGGGTATCCAGCTGTAAAAATCAAGCCATGGTCAGCCGACCAGACACTGCCCACAACAGGACAACCCGTCTAACCCATGCTAGCATGGAAGAACGGACGTAAAACGGTGATGATGATGATGATATTATATCCCTCTAATTTTATTTTAGAAAAATAAAATTAGAGGGATATATACTTAAACTTTTGTAAACTTTATTGTTACAGAAAGACGTAAACAGGGAGTTCCATGGAGGCGACATAATGAGAAGTGTTGGCTTTGTGGAGATTGACACACCATCGGATGATGATACGAGGAGGGGCAAGGTTGTGGAGAGGGTCTTAATGGAAGCGATGACATTAGAGCAGTAATTGAGATGTAATCATATCTATGTTAAGAATATATATTACAAACATGTACTATAAATTTAACAAGTCAAACTACATTTATAATCTAACACAGAAGACAAATAAAACTATACCTCTTTCCTGAACGTCGTACCGGTGTAAAACCAAATATGCCACCGGTGTAGCCTTTTTATAGTCTCTCTGCTTCATTGTACTACCCAGTAACGCGAAACTGAGTTCAAATCACTGGGAGGTAGGAATACGTGGCTTTAAAATCATATATATATATATATATATATAAATATATTATGATTGTACCAAAAGCTATCGATATTGAAACAATTCTAATATGTCAATAAAGTTTATATGTCTGCTGCAACACTGTCTTCGATCTTACTTTTATTCACAATGTACAGTCGCTTTAATTCTGGAATAAAGCCTAACTCAAACCGTCCTTGTTACAGCAACAACAAGTGCTTGGGGGAGGGGGTGAATCGCCTGTAACTGTAGTTACACAAAGATATATGTGTGTGTGTATGTATGAATAACGGATGTGTATGTAAAATAATATAATCAATATTTGTGCCCCAAACGGCGTTTTTATATTAAATACAATAAGCTTTTTCGTAAAAAACGTTAATATCATATGTATGTGTTGTTCTAAAACAGACGGGGTCTAAATAAAACCATTACCTCTTATGAATAAATGTCAAACTGTTTAGGAATGCGTGTATGCATACATACTCTATTTAAGACGGCATAAAAAAAAATACCTCTCATGAAAGAATACCAAATAGTTTATGCTTAAGCAATAGCGGTGTAACACTAATTAAGTTACCGGTGAAGATATTTTAGCTATCACTGTTCAACCGACTGCCCGGTAATTTGAAATCGTGTTCACAGTAAAGCAAAAATGTTTGGAAAATAGTAGACTCTAAACCTGCTAGACACAGCAGTCAAATCTCTTACTCAGGGTTCTAGATGCAATTAGCTGCGACTCGTCTTGACTCTTCTTATATATATATATATATATATATATATATATATATATATATATATATGTAGATAAACGAGTCGTGTCACGGGGAAACCTCAGTAAATAAAATGTACTCAACACACTGCTAGAGTATAAAGAAATATTTATATTTATATGTGTGTGTTTGTGAGTGTATGTATGTTTATACACACACATATATACAGAGAGAGATATATGTATATATCTATATATACACACACACACACACACTGGTCCTTCATCAGTGATCTTCCAACCATCATCGGTATTTCTTCGCTTTAAAGACCATATACCTCCGGTTGGTGCGAGCAACGGCTAAAGAAAGTCGTTGGGACACGTAAATAAAGGGAACAGCGAGAGTGTAAACAAACAAAGATGGTGAAGCAACGAAAGGTGAGGAAGAACGAGTGAAATCGTGAACGAGAGAGAATAAAGACCATCAAGCCTGGTATATATATATATATATATATATCCAGGAGATTCCAACCAGAATGGTTGCATTTTTTTCAGGGAATGCTTTTTATGAAAATCAGTCATATGAAACTATTGTCATCTTGCCTGATGGTTTGAACTTAACACCACCACCTACCTCTTTGAGATCAAATACCAACCCTACTAGCATCTACTAACTGACCAATGAGAATTAAGACTATTCCTGCTGACAACATTAAATTATTCCTAACAAACTCATATGTCCCAAGGTTCTGATACCATCAACTCTATAAACACAGAGCTGACATATCTAAGAACTGACTAACTGCCTGATGAGGTCATAGCCATTCAATGGCTATCATCGAAATATATATAGCAATAAATAAAGGATTATGAGTTCATGCAATTGACTTATGTTTCGTCACTAAATATATATATATAAACCCTTGCAAATATTTATTGTAAGAACAGATTAAAGTTTATACGTATATACATATATATGTACATATGTATATATATATATATATATATATGTAGGAGGTGAGTTTTATTGTAGTACAATAAATGATGATATTTGAAATGCGCATAATAAAATACATGGAACTCATTTAACCATCTTTTGATCTTATATATTATATATATATATATACATATATATATATATATATATATATATATATATATATATATATATTCATACATTGAGGACTATTAGAAATAGCAGCCAAAGTCCACAAAATAAGGACTAGTTAGTAATAACAAGTGTGTATATGAAAACTGCACACCCGCATTTTTTTGTATCCCAATTTTGGATTTAAGTCAGAAAAGAGTTTTCTTGCGAAAAATTTCGTTTTTGTTTACATAAAATTTTCTTTTGATTGAAAAGTTAGAGGAGGAAAAAAGAAGTTTTTCAATTTTCTCCACTTCCGGTTTTTTCTAGTGTAAGCTAGAAATAGCAGTCAAAGCAATAAATATATTTCGTGACAATATATATTATTTTAACGCTAAATTATTAACAACAATATAATATATCGTATTTGTCGGGTTATTGGACGCATCTTTGCATAAGGCGCTCCCTCTATTTTTATTATATTTTACGCTATATTTTGAGGTTTATAGGCATTTCTATGGACCACCCACAATGTTCGCGGTTTTTCACTATTCTCGAATACCGCGAATACCAGAGAACAACTGTATATGAATATATGGACTAATATACAGTATAATTACACGAATATTTATATACATACCAATATATATACACTAATATATATACATATATATATGTATACGAATTAAAATACTAGAGTGTGTTGGAGTTAAACACCCTCTTCATATTATAGAAATGACAGTATAAGATATAGCTCAATGTAATTAAACAGAGCCGAATAATTATAAAAAACCAAATAAACCAAAGAAGCCTTCAATACATCAAAAGTCTTTATTAGCCAACGATGTTTCGTCCTATTTGGTCTATATCTATGTTTGTAACTGTTCGCTCTTAATCTTAGCCTACTTTTCCTTGATATCCTTCCTAGACTTTAATAGATGTATACTCCATATTCTTCTGAGTTTTTGGCTTGTATTGGCCGATAGTGCTTCTTGTAGCTTTACTTGCCCTGATGAGTCCTTAATAGGACGAAACATTGTTAGCTAATAAAGACTTTTGATGTATTGAAGGCTTCTTTGGTTTATTTTTTATATATATATATATACATGTATGTATGTATACATATATAAGTATACACATACACATATATATATATATATTTCACTTTCAACGCTTGACTGGGTTTCCTCCACTCCCTCTCCCTCTTTCTTCTACTGGCAAGTTTAGTTACCCCTACCTTCCACAAAATGCCATGATAGAATCTTATGTCTTAACAACAAACTTTTGACCAATCCTTGTGACAATTACTTTTACCATATATGGAATTACCCCCTGAGAAGTTCGGCTATTCATCTACGAGGCTAAACATTTTTATTTAGTCCAGAATTAGCCGTCGAAACGGCTTGAGCTCAGCCGTCGGGGTCCTACTTGTTCCTATATATGAGTCACGGTTTATTACACATTGGAGACAGAGTGAGAGATTTGGCTGCTATCTTTAGCAGATTTAGAAACTTCGGCAAATAATTTATTTTTTCTTATTCCCGGTACTCTGAACCTGATTTGAAATGACTGGAGTTAGTTTATAAAAGGGTAAACTGAAATAGTTGCACCGGTATTACCGAGACATAGTATCTTTGGCATTCGTTCGTTAGACGTCACGTTTCTTATGTTAGTGTAGAACCGTTGTAGATTGACTTGCTTGGTTATATCATATATTAGTAAAAACTAATATATAATGATATAACAACAGTAAATAGTAGTTTTCTCCACTTTATTCATATTCAAACGTTTTAAAGAAAAAAGCATGATACTAAAAGAAATATATTTAATATCATAACGTATAATATTCCAGGTAGGATGGTCGTTTCTGTTGTCTTCTCACTGTAGAAAACCCGCCAGACAGTCCTATGCGAGCAAGACAACCACTCTTGCCTCAAGTGGGAAAACCCCCGTCCAAACCCATGCAAGCGTGGAACACGGACGCTAAACCTGATGATGATGATGATGATGATGATACACATATATACATATACATATATATATTCATATATATGTGTGTGTGTTTGTATATATATATATATATGTATATGTGTATACGTACATGAAGATATACATATACACACATATATGGGTGGTGTAGGAATTATGTTAGCTGAAAAATGGGTAGATAAGGTAATTGTCGTAAATAGAGTGAATGACAAAATAATTAAAATAAGACTAGTCCTAAATAGAACTACTGTGACAATAATATCCGCTTATGCACCCCAATCTAGTCTACCTGACGTTATAAAGGACAGGTTCTATGAGACGCTAATGCACACTACCTCCCAAATAACCGACAGCAGCTACTTAATTATTGCTGGCGACCTAAACAGTCACGTTGGACAACATAGTGATGGCTATGATGGAATCCATGGAGGCTATGGGTTTCGAAATAGAAATGAGGAAGGCTTCAGAATCCTGGAATTCTGTGATGCTAATAACCTTACTATCTGTAAGTCAAACTTAAAAAAACGAGAAAACCACTTGATCACCTATAGATCAGGGGAACATGCCAGCCAGATAGATTATATCCTTACCAGAAGACGGCTTCAATAGAGTACATGGAGGCCATGGAGTTGGCACAAGGAATGAGGAAGGATTCAGACTTCTAGAATTCTGCGACGCCAATGACATGTCGATATGTAACACAAACTTTAAAAAACCCGACAACCACCTGATCACCTATAGATCAGGGGAGCACTCTAGTCAGTTAGATTTTATCCTCATCAGAGGACGTGACAGATGGACGGTCATAAACACAAAAGCCTTCCCTAGTGAGGAATGTACATCCCAACATAGCTTAGTTGTCAGCGACCTCACGGTCAGAACTAGACGAGCCCTGAAACAGAGGCCAACCTGGAGAAGAAAGATCTGGAAGCTGAAAGTCCCCTCAACCAGTAACAGATTTAAAGATATTTTACTCAACGCCTACGACAGTAAAGAAGAACAGATAGAGACATTTAACGTAGAAGAGAACTGGGAGTTCCTAAAAAATAACTTACTAGAGGCGACGGATGAGGTTTGTGGCTGGAGTAAGACCTCAAGCAGGAGGAGAGTGACTTGGTGGTGGAACAATAAGGTAGATGAAGCAGTCAAGGCCAAGAGACAGGCATGGAAAGAATGGAAGAACGGGGGGAGCAGGGTACATTACATAGAGACCAAGAGGGAAGCTAGGCGACAAGTATACTTAGCTAGGAGGGAAGCAGAGGATAGAAAATTCAAGCAGGTTTTACAACGTGAGGACCAGAAACAGGAGGTATTCAAGATTGCGAGGCAGTGTGTCAGAGATAGTTGTGATGTCATTGGAGAGAAGTGTATCCGGAATGATAAAGGTGAGCTTGCCTTCACAAGTGCTGAGAAGAAAGATGCATGGAAGAGTCATTATGATAGATTACTAAATGAGGAGAATGCATGGGAAGAAGAGACCCTACCCCACGTAGACCCTATAGAGCGACCAGCAGTACAAGTCAGCGGCAGCGTAGTAAGTAAGGCAATCAGAGATATGAAGATAGGGAAGGCAACCGGTCCATCGGGTATAGCTGCCGAGATGCTGAAGGCATCTGGGTCTGTAGGTCACACTATAACCACACGTATCGTTAACCAGGTAATACTAGAGGGGGCCATACCAAAAGATTGGTGCAGTAGCATCATTGTCAACTGCTACAAAGGTAAAGGCGATGCACTAGATAGAGGAAACTATAGAGGTATAAAGTTGATGGACCAGGTCATGAAAGTAACAGAAAGAGTTATAGCACAGCTGATTAGGGACCGGGTGAATATAGACGAGATGCAATTTGGGTTTGTACCAGGGAAAGGCACCACTGATGCCCTCTTCCTTGTGAGGCAATTACAGGAAAAGTACCTAGCTAAAAGTAAGCCACTCTACTTGGCATTTGTCGACCTTGAAAAAGCCTTTGACAGAGTTCCACGTGCAGTAATCTGGTGGGCTCTTAGAAAACTAGGAGTAGATGAATGGCTTGTGAAAGCGGTACAAGCCATGTATAGGGGAGCAGTCAGCAAAGTTAGGATTAGCAATGAGTATAGCGAGGAATTTAGCGTACAGGTTGGGGTCCACCAGGGCTCTGTTCTTAGCCCTCTCCTGTTCATCATAGTCCTGCAGGCAATAACGGAGGAGTTTAAGACCGGATGCCCATGGGAACTCCTGTATGCTGATGACCTCGCACTCATAGCTGAATCTATGGTAGAACTAGAGAATAAATTCCAAACCTGGAAGCAGGGACTAGAGAGAAAGGGCCTCAAAGTCAACATGACAAAGACTAAGGTCCTTATAAGTAGACGAGAAAACAGAACCCAGATCCCCTCAGGGAAATGGCCTTGCTCAGTATGTAGGAAAGGTGTAGGTAGGAACTCCATTCTCTGCCCCAAATGCAAACAATGGGTACACAAGAGATGTAGCAGGATCTCAGGAAGCTTAATTAAGAATGTAGGATTCACATGCAGCAGCTGTGCTGAAACAGCAAGCAAACAGCCACAGGAAACAAGTACCACCAATCTCTGGGAGGGCCCTGTAGAAACAGTAGACAGCTTCTGCTACCTAGGTGACCGAATTAGCAACGGAGGTGGGTGCTCAGAAAGTACAATAACTAGGGTAAGAACGGGATGGAAGAAGTTTAGGGAACTACTACCACTGCTAGCTGCAAAAGGCTTCTCCCTCAGAATGAAAGGCAGACTGTATGATGCGTGTATCCGAACAGCGATGTTGCATGGTAGTGAGACCTGGGCGCTGAAGGTGGAAGACTTACGTAGATTAGAGAGAAACGATGCCTGCATGCTCCGATGGACGTGTAACAGTAATATACGTGAACGACAAAGCATAAAGGAATTGAGAGAGAGACTGAGCATAAGAGGTATCAAATGCTGCGTGCAGGAGAGGCGGTTACGCTGGTATGGACATGTGATGCGTATGAAGGATGATAGCTGCATAAAAAGGTGCAGAGCACTAGAAGTTGATGGAAACCGCGGAGTGGGGAGACCCAAGATGACTTGGGATGAGGTGATAAAAGCCGAACTTACCCAACTACACCTCTCAAAGTCAATGACACACGACCGTGACTTCTGGCGTCATGCAGTAATACAGGGTACCCAACCTCCCATGGGTACATGCTGAAGCATATAAACAATATGCCCCCACTCCCCCCACCGCAAGGTGGTCGTGGAGGTGCCACGGCAAAAAAGCACCCAGCCCACACTGTAAAGTGGACGTGTAGGCGCCACGAAAAAGCACCCAGCACTCACTGTAAATGAGGTTGGTGTTAGGAAGGGCATCCAGCTGTAGAAATCAAGCCAGATCAGTTCCTGTATGAGCAAGGCATGGTCAGCCGACCAGACACTGCCCACAACAGGACAACCCGTCTAACCCATGCTAGCGTGGAAGAACGGACGTAAAACGGTGATGATGATGATGATGATGACAAAGTGTCTGTTGTAAACACTAAATCCCTCCTTCGTGAAGAATGCACCTCCAAACGTAGTCTAGTAGTTAGTGAACTCATAGGCAGGAATAGACGTACTCAACGACAGAGGAGGCCTACCTTGAGGAGAAGAATATGGAAGTTAAAGGACCCCATAGCCAGTGACAAATTTAAAAGCTTATTACTTGATGCCTTTGACAATAAGGAAGAGCAATTAGAGACGTGCAATATAGAGGAACAGTGGGAATTCTTGAAAGTGAACCTGCTGAAAGCAACGGATGAAATCTGTGGCTGGAGCAGACCTATAAGCAGCAGGAGAGTAACTTGGTGGTGGAACAGTAAGGTGGAGGAGTCAATCAAGGCCAAAAAGCAGGCTTGGAAAGTATGGCAGGATGGGGGAAGTAGAGAACACTATCAAGTGGCCAGGAGAGAAGCTAAGAGACAAGTGTACCTTGCAAAAACGGAAGCGGAGGATAGAAACTTCAAGCATGTTCTACAACGTGGGGTGTTCAGGATTGCTAGACAATGTGTCAAGGAAAACTGATATTGTCGGGGAGAAGTATGTCCGTAATGATAACGGTGTACTTCCCCTCACTAATACTGATAAGAAGATAGCTTGGAAGTGTCACTACGAGAGACTATTAAATGAGGAGAATAAATGGGAAAAAGATAGTCTGCCCCAAATCGATCCAATAGAAGGACCAGTGGTGCAAGTTAAAGGTAGTATAATAAGTAAGGCAATCAAAGATATGAAGACAGGCAAGGCAGCTAGGCCTTCGGAGATAGTTGCTGAGATGTTGAAGGCATCTGGAATGGTGGGATATACTATGGTCACCCGTATAGTTAACCAAGTAATACAGAATGGGGTAGCAGCATCATCATTAACTGCTACAAGGGTAAAGAGGATGCTCTAGATAGGGGAAACTATAGAGGCATTAAGTTAGTTGACCAGGTTGACCAGGTCATGAAGGTCACAGAAAGAGTTATAGCGCAACTAATCAGAGAGCGAATTGATCTAGATGAAATGTAGTGTGGGTTTGTGTCAGGTAAAAGTACCACAGATGCTCATTTCCTTCTACGACAACTACAGGAGAAGTACCTAGCTAAAAGTAAACCCCTCTACTTAGCTTTTGTAGACCTGGAGAAAGCCTTTGATAGAGTCCCCCGCTCCATTATCTGGTGGGCTCTTAGAAAACTAGGTGTAGATGAATGGCTTGTGAGAGCTATACAAGCTATGTATAATGAAACAGTCAGTAAGGTTAGAATTAACAATGAATATTGTGAAGAATTTAGTGTAAAAGTTGGTGTTCATCAAGGCTCTGTCTTTAGCCCCCTCCTATTTATTATTGCGCTTCAGGCTATAACAGAGGAGTTTAAGACTGGTTGCCCATGGGAACTCCTATACGCAGATGATCTAACTCTCATAGCTGAATCTATGGCTGAACTAGAGAAGAAATTCCAAATTGGAAGCATGGCCTAGAATCAAAAGGCCTTGAAGAAAATAGGGCACAGGTGCCCTCAGTGAAATGGCCATGCTCAGTGTGTAGAAAAGGAGTAGGCAGAAATTCCATTTTATGTCCCAAATGAAAACTATGGGTACATAAAAGATGTAGTGGGATCACAGGTAAACTATCTAAGAACGTAGATTTTATATGTGGCCGATGCTCAGGTGCAATAAGTAGCAAGTGCCCAGAGTACTAGCTCCTTCTATTGCCCAGAGGGTTCTATAGAAATATTGGACACTTTCCGTTACCTGGGGGACAAAATCAGCAGTGGTGGAGGGTGCTCTGAAAGTACAGTAGCCAGAGTCAGAACGGGATGGAAAAAGTTCAGAGATCTTATACCGTTGTTGACCACAAAAGGTTTCTCTCTAAAAATGAAAGGCAGACAGTATGATGCCTGCATTCGAACAGCAATGCTACATGGTAGTGAGACATGGGCATTACGTGCAGAGGACCTGCACAGACTGGAAAGGAACGAAGCATGCATGCTCAGTTGGATGTGTAATAATAATATATGTGAACGACAAAGCATAAATGAACTAAGTGAGAAATTAGGAATAAGAGGGATCAGATGCTGTTTACTTGAGAGAAGACTACGTTGGTATGGTCACTTGATGTGCATAAAAGACGTCAGCTGTATATAAAAGTGCAGGGTGATCAAAATTGAAAGTAGTTACGGAGTCGGTAGACCCCGAAAAACCTGGGATCATTTGATAAATTCCGACCTTACACACTTGCACCTCTCTAAGACAATGTCACTGGACCGAGATCTTTGGCACTACGCAGTAATACAGAAGACCTGCTTTGCCTATGTACAAAGTGAAACCTACGGTCAGTAGGCACCTCTTAACCAAATATACACCCCAATCCACTACTCTTACCCTATCCTCCCACTCCCACTAACACAACTCTCTCTCTGTAAAGTTGGTACCACAACATCCAGTCCAAATAAATGAGATTGAGATCGTGTAGGTGTCATGACAAAAAAAACAACACAGTCCACGCTGTAATGTGGCCGTGTAGGAGACACCGTAAAAAGGCTCCCAGTCCACACAGGTAAATGTGGTTGGTGTTAGGAAGGGCATCCAGGTGTAGAAAACCTGCCAGATAGTCCTATATGAGCGAGACACGGTCACCCGACCAACCTTGCCTCAAGTGGGACAACTCCCGTCTTACCCATGCTAGCGTGGAAGATGGATGTTAAACGAAGATGATGATGATATATATATACATACATATATTTATATACATATATATATATATATATATATATACACACATATATTTATATATATATACACACATATATTTATATATATATACATACATATATATTTATATATATACACATACATATATATTTATATATATACACATACATATATATTTATATATATATTTATATATATACATACATATATATTTATATATATACACATACACATACATATATATTTATATATATACATACATATATATTTATATATATACATACATATATATTTATATATATACATACATATAGATTTATATATATACATACATATATATTTATATACATACATATATATTTATATACATACATATTTATTTATATATATACAATTTATATATATACAATGCAGATCCTGGGTACACAAGAGATGTAGCGGGATAGCAGACAAATTAACAGGTAGGGAGAAATATGTATGCAGTAGATGTACAGGGAAATTAGACAGTAGAAGTCGCATTGATAGACACATTTTTCAGATGCAGGAGGGCGCTATAGAAGTGGTGGATAGCTTCCGGTAGCTAGGAGATCAGATTAGCATGGGAGGGGGGTGTTCCTCGGCCATAGTATCTAGAATAAGGACGGGTTGGAAGAAGTTTAGGGAGCTGCTTCCTCTGTTGACGAAGAAGGGTTTCTCCCTGCGTACGAAAGGCCGGTTGTATGATGCCTGTGTGAGGAGCGCGATGCTGCATGGTAGTGAGACATGGGCAGCAGCTGCAGAGGATATGCGACGGCTGGAGAGAAATGAGGCAAGCATGCTCCGTTGGATGTGCAGTGTAAATGTGCGTGAACGACCCAGCATAAATGTGTTGAGAGAGAAACTGTGTCTGAGAGGGATAGAATGTAGTGTACGGGAGAGGAGACTGAGGTGGTATGGACATGTGATGCGCATGGAGCATGACCGATGGGTGAAGAAGTGCCAGTTGAAGGAAGACGTGGTAGAGGTAGACCACGAAAAACATGGGCGGAGGTGGTGAGAACAGACCTCAGATCATTGAAGCTCACGGTGGAGATGACGAAGGACCGTGACGAGTGGAGAGATGCTGTGCTGAATAAGACCCGTCCCACCCTTGCAAGCAGGGAAAAGTGGACGTAAAAGGATGATGATGATGATACATACATATATATATATACATAGTTATATATACATATACATACATACTTACTTATACATACATATATATATACATAGTTATATATACATATACATACATACTTACTTATACATACATACACATACATATATATATATACATATATATATATACATATATACATAATATATATATACATACATACATAATATATATATACATACATACATAATATATATATACATACATACATAATATATATATACATACATACATAATATATATATACATACACACATACAATATACATACATACATATATATACACATCGGGATATAAACTCAGATCCTAAAGAGCCATAACTCTATGCTGCAAAGCATGGCGAGCGACCCTTTTAAGGAACTGCAAGTAAGGAGATTCCTATGGTTGTGGGTTCATTGGAAGGGGGAAAACAGAGGACTCACATGCGTTGATCGTCATGTGAAGGAGGAAGAGGTGCTGACGTCTTAAACAAGCCCCAACAACGATAAATGTTTAAATGAAAAATATTCTAAAGAGAATATACTACTTACTAGATTTTCACACAAAAGTGACATTAGAATTATTGCCCAACCTGCTACAAATAGCAGCCAAATATTTATCGCTGGCCACATTTTAAAAGAATGAAAGACACATTCGAAGATGTAGTTTTAGATAGACATATATACACAAGTTGGTCAACGCTAGACTCTCACTGATTGTCAGCCCTCGGAGGATCTATACAAGCCAAGGGAAATGTTCTTTTGTCGAGACATACACCGTTACTCTGAAAACAAAGCTAACTTAATTATATCTCCCGTGTAATAATTTCGTATTACCTATATATATATGGAACGTTCAACATGATAGTGGTACTGGCTGTCAGTTTGAACGGTTTGTCTACTGACTATCACGTTGAACGGTAGTACTGGCTTGATAGTTGAACGTTTCGTGAAATGATCGGGTGGTTGGCTAGAGTTTTTTTTTTGGGGGGGGGGGGACAAAGGGAATTAACTGTGACGAGACTAATTTTTCGCTTTGACCACAAACATTTATAAAATTACCTCCCGTCACCGGCAATTTAATTTGTTAATAACTTCCTTGATAATGCATGTTTTTTAATGAAATTTTGTAGGGATCATCATCATCATTGTTTAACGTCTATCTTCCACGCTAGCATGGGTTTAGACGGCAATTGTCCCACTTGAGGCAAGATTGGTTGTCTCGCTCGTATAGGACTGTCTGGCAGGTTTTCTACGACTGGATGCCCTTCCTAACACCAACCACGTTTACAGTGTGGAACTGGGAAGTTTTTACTGTTACCTACATCGCCACATTACAGCGTGGACTGTGTTTTTTTTTTGTCGTGACCTCATTTATTTAGGACTGGATGTTGTGGTTCCAACATAACTTTACAGCGAAAGGGGTGATGTAGGGGTAGTGGGATGGGGTGTATTTTTGGTTAAGAGGTGCCTACGGACTGTAGGTTTCGCTTTGTACTTAGGCAAGGTGGGTCTTCTGTATTACTGTGTAGCGCCAAAGATCTGGTCCAGTGACATTGTCTTGGAGAGGTGTAAGTGTGTAAGGTCGGAATTTATCAAATCGTCCCAGGTTTTTCTGGGTCTGCCTACTCCGTAGCTACCATCTATTTTATTAAAATATGTAGATTACGATTATTGAGATGAAATATATATTTAAGGGAGATTTCGAAAACTGGAGTATGTACATACATACATAATGTTAATAAATTATTTCGGAAGTTTGAAAATTTGTAAAAAGCATCAACATTGTTTGACCATGAAATATAGTCTCATATAAATATATTATTATTATTTTGTAAATTTGTAGGAATCTCAAATTCAGAAATAGCTGTAAAACAACCAGCTGCTACGATGATCGTATTATAATTTCCATTATTTTTATTGCATTTCATTACTGCTTTACTGCCTTGTGTATGAGCAGTGTAGCTTTTGCTGATGCTGTTTCTATTGTATTGATAGTATTTTTCATGTATGCAGTGCCTTTTGTATGTTGTATATATTTCTAAGTCCTGGGGTTTTGGTTATGCATCTGTCTGTGTGTTTTTTTTATCATTCCCAGGGCACCTATAATAATAGGTATTGTTTGTTCACATTTTCCACATTTGAGTTATTTCTATCTCTATATCTTTACATTTGGAGAGTTTCTCTATTTCCTTGGAAGATATATTGTTGTCTGTGAGGATTGATACATCTATTAAAAAGCATTATTTTTTTCTTTGTGATGTTTGATTATATCTGGTCGGTTGGCTATGATCTCTCTGTCTGTAATGTATTGGCATATCCCATATTATTATTAGTAATGTCGTCGAACTCCAATTGGTGACACTATGAGGTTCCTCCATGTATCTCAGTCTTGTATCGCATTCATCAAGATACTACTATGAAGTCCGTCATCTTCTTCAAGGGGTCTACGAGTGACATACAGGAAACAATATAACTCTCACAGCAGCTTCACTTTGTCTTATTACATGACAAGCAAGAGCTAGACAATGCTCTCTTATGACAGTTGAAATCTTCAGGAGATAGCCATATATCTTGTTAGTTGTGTGTGATTCACAAGAGATGGGTGTAGTTACCATCCAACTTCTTTGTTAGTACAGATGTCAGGGTCCATGACTCTTGAGCCATAAAGGATTGATTCCACAGTAGCTTTGAACACCATGATTTTGGTGGAGTGATTCATTAATGTTGATAAAACTGTATAAAAAGAGTGTGTGTGTGTGTGTATGTGTGTATATATATGGAGGCACATGGCTTAGTGGTTAGAGCATTGGCCTTGCAATCGAAAGGTTGTGAGTTCAATTCTCAGACTGGGTGATGTGTTGTTTCCTTGAGCAAGACACTTTATTTCACATTGCTCCAGCTTACTAGGCTGTAGAAATGAGATGATAGGGACTGGGGTCCCTATCATTCCACTGCAAAGTGGTTGTGGAGGTGCCACGGCAAAAAAGCACCCAGCCCACACTGTAAAGTGGACGTGTAGGCGCCATGGAAAAAAAGCACCCAGCACTCACTGTAAATGAGGTTGGTGTTAGGAAGGGCATCCAGCTGTAGAAATCAAGCCAGAATCAGTTCCCGTCCCACCCTTGCAAGCAGGGAAAAGGGGACGTAAAATGAAATGAAATGAAAATGATGATGATATATATATATATATATATATACCATCAACACACACAGCTCCAGTAGATTAAATGTAAAACAAACTCAAATATTTTTAGTAATTGTTTTCATCTTCAAATTTATTGAATATAAATGGAATTTGTTTAAAATGTTCAAATAGAGGAGTTGGGTGGGTGGTGTTGTGTCAGTGTGGTTGGGCAGGTCATTGTTTCATGGAGAAAGGAGAGATTAATACAGCACCTTACACCTCACCCCCACCTTCATTTACACACACAATGCCTTAATATAAACATACACAACTTACATTTGCGCCATGTACATATATATCTATCTCTCTCTCTATATATATATAACACCCTCTTTGTTATATATATATATATATATATATATATATATATATATATATATATATATATATATATAACAAAGAGGGTGTGGTAAGATACCAGGTGGACCATAATGCACCAGAGTACTCAATACTTAGGGTAGTAGAGTGGGTAATAGGAAAAGAGTCAGCTAGATCCGAACTAGCTGTCGAAACGGCTGGAGCTCATCCGTCTGGGTGCTGACTCTTTTCTTATATATATATATATATACATACATATATATATATATATATACATACATACATATATATACATGTAAAATATGAACGTTTGCTTAAAAAATTCATCCAATTTTAATTTCGGTAAAATGAATATTGAAAAATAAAATATATATATCAGGATATATTTGTGCTTGTATGTGTGTGTGATACAGTATATGAGATAATATATATTTACATGTGTGTATGTGCATGTTAACCCTTTAGCATTTAAACCGGCTATATCTGGCCAGAATTCCCTCACCCCTTTTTGTTCAAACCGGCTCTAATCAGCCACTCATACTGATGTTAAGGTATTGTTCTCAAAATAAATAATATCAAAATCTCACGATTCGATATTATGTAAAATAACTATGAGAGGTAAAGCCATTACTGTGAAAATACAATAGTATATATAGACTAATGTAAATGCTAAAGGGTTAAATATACATCTAAGTAATATTTCATAAAGTTCATGTATGAGAACTGACACATGCATACACATAATCTCACACAAATATTTGCTTATACATACACACACTATCTACCTCTCTGTATATATATATAAACACTACAGCCTAGGAGAAGCTCAGGCTACCCAGCAAAATACTTGTACCGACACCGACTTTGCTGACGACATCGCATTGATCAGTCGGACACTGGAAAATGCTGAGTCTTTTGAAGTCATTAGAGCAAGCGTCCAACTGTGTTGGACTGTACCTCAACGAATCCAAGACTGAGTATGTGAACAGATGCGCAAACAGCCCAAACTACCCCATCAGGACCCTTAATGGTACCACCCTTAAGCAGGTGGAAGATTACAAGTATCTTGGCTCATATATCTCCTCCTCCAAAAAAGATTTTCTAACCAGAAAGGGTATGGCATGGTCAGCGTGCAATGACATGCACGCCATATGGACATCTCAACTTACCAAAAAGCTAAAACTGGAAATATTCCAAGCAACCATTAAGCCCATATTACTTTATGGATCCGAAACTTGGACACTAACATCACAACTTGAGAGGAGATTGGATGGCACATATACCCGCCTCTTAATGAGAGTGCAAAACCTATCCTGGAAATGACATCCCACCTTGTCTAAAATCTATGGCAAACTCCCTCGAGCCTCTGCCCTTCTAAAATCCCGGAGAGCTCAATTTGCTGGCCACTGTCACCGTGCCAGCAATGAAATCGTATCTGCTCTATTGCTCTGGAACCCTGACTCCAGCCTGACTAGGAGTAGGAAGCTGTCATTCCCTGACGTTATCTCTAGGGATACGGGAATCAGTAGACAGGACCTGGGGGCAGCGATGGGGGAACAGGGAATTCTGGGGCATGAGAGTGAGATCCATCATCTCGACAGTAGTCGACGAATGATGATGATGATATACACACACATAAATATATATATATATATATATATATATATATATATATACATATACACACACATATTCATCTCTATACACAGATATATATGAAATTGTTAGCTTAAAGCAAACTGCTTTAAGTAATTTTTTTTTACTATGAAAACAAAGAAAATGGACATATAATTGTTTCTACTATTGACACAAGGCCACCAATTACCCAGTACATTACTGGTACTTTATTTTATCGACCCCGTAAGGATGAAAGGCAAAGTTAACCTCGGCGGAATTTGAACTCAGAATGGCAAGGGCCGGAACTCTATGCGTCAAAGCATGGCGTCCGACCCTCTACCCGAATTAGGCATGTAATCTCCCAGAGACAGAAAATGTAGATTGTATCATCTGTAGGAAGCAACATATGCCTAATGGCTTTGCTAAAATTACACCAAAGTCACACTGGCCACTTAATTATCATTTTTAAGCCATATCTATTGGCCAGTGCATGTAAATATTCACTCACATTGAAGAAGCGCTGAGAAAATGTTTAACTTTTGAAATGTGTTAGCTTAAACTAAGCTGCTTCAATGCAGGTTCTTTTGAATGGCAGCTACTTGCAATACAAATATCACCCAATGGCTGCACACAACTTGTGAGCTGTTTAATTGCTGTTACTATCAGGTAAAATATATTATCTATTCTATACACAGTGGTCTATTATCAGATGTTTGTAACCTGTATAACATATATTTCTTTGAGAGCATGTGTGCATATACATGTGTGTTTGTGTGTATGTATGGACATGTATTTCTGTGAAAGTTTGTGTGCAAATACATATATGTCTGAGCATGTATGTATGTACATATATACACACACACACACATATATATATTATAATAGGTAAAACACAAGGCAAACTGACATATACCTTACTAGGTACTTGGAGTTTCCTCAAGTGGCACTAACATCAGCTTGGTTCGGGAAATTCTGAGTACCCATGGAGATGTATACCATGTATTTCACACACAAAATATTCAACTCTATGTTTACATATTGACGGCTCATTCTTTAGTGATTACAACCCCATACTCAGAAAATGGTATACACACACACACATATATATATATACAGACACATACATATACACTTGCAGAAAATCTTCATGGACAAAAGGGTGTGTGTATGGACCTGGGAGAAATTGAGAGAGAGGTTATGATTGCCTGCCCAACCCAATTTGATTTGTTTAAGGAATGGGAAGAGAGGGGTGGGCAGATTTACACAATTGTTTATGGAAATATAGTGGAAGGTAAATGAGGTGTCGTTTTTACAGAGTCTGAGTAGATAAAGATAGTGAAGGGAGGGGAGGGGGAGGAGTTGGCAATGTTTAGTATGGAGAAGAGGTGGGAGGGATTTAGAATAAACTAATTCAGTCTGAGTCATCATCAGAGTTGCTTCCCTTGCTGTTAGCAGCGCCGCCGCCGCCGCCACCACCACCACCGCCGCCTGATGGACTAACACTTCCAGCTTCACTGCCACTGTCTCCTCCTCGAACAGGGCTTCCGCCACCGCTGTCACTGCCGCCACCACCACCACTCTCAGCACCAGACGACCCTCCTCCGCCGCCGTCACCACTTCCACTACTGCTGCTACTGTTCCTCACTCTCCTCCTCTTCTTCTGACGACGGACCGGTGGTCGTCCACCAACACCGCTGCCATCACTGTCAGAACTACTACTGCTGCCACCTTTTGCTCCTCTCCTCCCTACACTGCCGCCGCCATCATCATCGCTATCACTGTCTGATCTGACCCTACCTCGGGCTCCTTTCGAGGTTGATGGTTTGTCGTCATCACTGTCACTACCAGAGGACAGGATACGTTTAGACTTCGTCTCCTGTCCACTTCCACTGCCACTGCTGCTGTCATCACTGGCGTTTCTCCTGAAAATAATAATAAAGAGCATAAAGGGCCGTAACTCTGTGCCACGAAGCAGGGTGTCAGACACTCTACTGATTCTGCCAATTCACCACCCTTTATACAATAATAATTATTATTTCTACTTTTGGCACAAGGCCAGCAATTATATCAGTGTATTACTGGTACTTTATTTTATCGACCCTGTAAGGATGAAAGGCAAAGTTAAACTCGGCGGGATTTGAACTCAGACCATAAAGGGCCGTAGCTCTTTGTCGCAAAGCATGGCGTCCGATCCTCTACCGATACTGCCAATCCACCGCCCTAATAATAATAATAATGGTTTCGTATATAGGCACAAGACCGGATTTTGTGGAGGGGAAAGTCGATTAAATCGACCCCAGTGCGTGACTGGTACTTTATTTTATCGACCCTATAATGATGAATGACAAAGTTAACCTCGGACCATAAAGGGGCGTAAACTATGCTGGAAAGCATGTCCGACCCTCTACCGATACTGTCAATAGGCACAAGGCCAACAATTTGGGTGGATGGAGAAAGTCAATTAAACCCAACCCCACTGCATTACTGGTACTTTATTTTATCGACCCCGTAAGGATGAAAGGCAAAGCTGACCTTGGCCTTTCATCTTTACGGGGTCGATAAAATAAAGTACCAGTAATGCACTGGGGAAGGAATGAGTTCTTTATTAACCACAAAGGGTTTACATTAAGAAAACCATTAAGGACAGCACACACAAACCATTGAGTGTATGTGTTGGTTTAATATAAGGGAGGTAATAATAGAATGTTCACAAAACCTTCGAAGGGAGGGACAGGAACAGAGAGAGAGAGAAATACACAACCACATACATATACAGTATTTCCCGGTGTTGAAGATGCTACTTTTTTTCCTAAAATAAGTCTCAAAAATCTACCATGCAGGGTTGTTTATTATTTTTTTTTCAAATTTTTGGTTGTCAAAATTAGGGTGTGCATCCTCGAGGATGAAGCGTCTTCAGCGCTGGGAAATACGGTATATATATATATATATAAATAGATGGATATTTAAACATTTGCAACACAATTGAAAGACAATGAGAGAGAGAGAGAGAGATGGAGAGAGAGAGAGAGAGAGAGATGGAGAGAGAGAGAGAGAGATGGAGAGAGAGAGAGAGAGAGAGAGAGAGATGGAGAGATGGAGAGATGGAGAGAGAGAGAGAGAGAGAGATGGAGAGAGAGAGAGAGAGAGAGAGAGAGAGACATTAAGTCAATAAATGAAGACAAAAAATAATATTAACTTTTCATCAATCTGTAGTTTTTCTCCGTCGTCAGAATCACTGCCCTCACTCGAGGAAATAAGGGCCTTGGATACAACCTTACGTCTCTGCTTGGCTGTCAGGCCATCATCCTCATCCAGTCGGAGTCTCCTCTTTGAATCCTTGGGTTGTCGGGGCTTTCGTTGACGTGGCTCTCTGGGTGCTCTGCAATTACAAAACGTTAAGACAATGCAGTCAACTAACATTCACTGAGATGACACCTCAAACTTCTGTTAACATACTAATTCTTAACACATACTAATTCTTAACACATACTATAAAGTAGGTTTTAGTGCACATCACTAAGTGGTTCTTAGCATATATCATAAAGCAACACTGAGTATACATCATAAGGTAGGTAACAGAACATATCATAAGGTAGGTAACAGAACATATCATAAGGTGGTTAACAGAGCATATCATAAAGCAAGTCTCAGTGCACACCATAAAGTAAACATCATAAAGTAGGTCTTAGTGATCATAAAGTCGATCGTAACATACACCATGGAGTAACATGCATCATAGATAGGTCTCAATCTTCGATTGAGTGCTCAGGAGGTGTCATGCCTTTGACACAACCAAGGGGCCTCTCAAACCTTTGTTTGACAAGATTTCTATGGCTAGATGCCTTTCCTATTCCCACCCATTTTACAGAGTGTACTGGGTGCATTTATCATGTAGATCACCAACACTAGGGAAGTTGCTGTGACCTTGACACAACTGGAGGGTCCTCATGACTCTTTATCAGACAAGTTTTCTACACTACAGCTGGATGCCCTTCTTATTACCAACCACTTTATCACATACACACTGTAACAGTGCAACAACAACAACAACATTACTAACCTCCTCTTTCGTTTCACCTTTTTCCTCATCTCACCGTCAGATCCCATTTCTTCCGAGCCACTGCCGCCACCCCTACGTCTCTTCTTCTTACGTGGCATTTCATCACCGGAACCATCCGTCACTATGTCATCATCATATTTCCTCTTCTGTCAATGGAAAGAAAGACAGATCTATTAAATATCAAGTTCATCTGCTCAAGAATTGTGGACCCCGAGAAAGGAGCAGGGATCCCTAACTGGTCTTAACTTAGTTGGGTTTCTGAGATGATATACACACACACACACATATATATATATAAATACAGCCAGACACACATACACATATATATATAAACCCAACGACATACTTACCCTACGTCTAGGCTTCTCTTCCTCAGCTGCTTCGACCTCTTGAGCAAGTTTCTTGGCTTTCTGCACAATCACAGCACGTTGCTCTGCCAAACGTCTCTCCTTTTCTTCTTTCTCCTTCTGCTTCTCCATCTTGAATAATATAGGACAGAGAGAGGTTGATATATATATATATATATATGTAAAAGGTAAACAGAAATATATCTGGTTGGAGGTGTCTTGGGTAATTTAATGATAGGGACCTCAGTCCTATCATCTCCTTTCTACAGCTGAGTAAACTGGAGCAACGTGAAATAAAGTGTCTTGCTCAAGGAAACAACACATCACCCGGTCTGAGAATTGAACTCGCAACCTTTCGATTGCAAGCCTAATGCTCTAACCACTAAGCCATGCGCCTTCACTTGGGCTACAGTATATTGAAGGGATATATTAGTTTAACACTTGAAATAGCAGGAAGACGGTCTTAACGTTTCAGGCGATGGTCCTTTATCAACAGGCGAGTTGGAATTGGAAAAAATGTCTTTAGATAAAAATAACAGGTTCTTTCATGTTGACATCTCTTATATAAATATTCATTTTATTAAGGCTGAATAATGAGTTTGTTACTCTGGATTTTTGCATGTTTACCAGCCATCAATCACACACACACACACACACATGAAAAATCCGGAACCCAAGCAATAACATTTCTTTAGTCCGCTCCGTTACAGCCATGGTTGCCTCAGAAACGTTACCTTTACTCAATTTTGCTGTCTGATGAAATCACGATATAGATTGTCATTGAAATATGTATCACAGCCTTATTAATAAAGGACTCTTTAACATCTACAACTTCGCATTTCCCTCATTCTTATTTTGAAGAAGTAACATGGCGTTGAGTGCTTCAATTGAATTGCGTTGTCAAGTATGAAATTTGTAGGAAAAAAAATTTCTACAAATTTCATACTTGACGACTCAATATATATATATATATATATATAATAGAATAATCGAGTATCGGAAAATCAGCTCACGAATTAACGATAAACAAATCCGATATGAGTGGCAGAGGGCTCAATAATTTAGATAAATCAGAGCTATAACTATCGTTAAAATACCAACACATAAAGATTATATATATATATAATCTTTATGTGTTGGTATTTTACCCTTTACCATCTGAGTTCAAATCCCGCCGAGGTTGACTTTGCCTTTCATCCTTACGGGGTCGATAAAATAAAGTACCAGTAATGCACTGGTAATTGCTGGCCTTGTGCCTAAAGTAGAAACAATTATATATATATATAATGAAAAATTGAACGGGAACAAAACAGAGAGGCAGTACAACAAATGTTTATTAATTTCACGCTATATATTATGTAATAAACAGCATAAGACAATTATTCCATTTACGAAAGAGGTTTCATTAGAATGAAAATGTTCATTCTGATGAGCGATTTCAGACGTCTCTGTTGAGCTAGTCTGTCTTCGTGAAACCTTTGGTAAATGGAATAATTCTCTTATGTTGTTTATTACATAATTAAATAGCTCAATAGCATACATAGAGCACTCTCCTTTCCTTTACCTTTCCTACGGAAATACTTCACATATATATATATACTAGCATTAAAGCCCGGTGTTGCTCGGGGTCATTAAGTTACCAAAGTTAGGTTGCACCACCCATTTTATGGCAGCACTTTTTTGTCTGCCAGGCACTGGGTGAATGAATTGCAGACCTGGAAGCAGGAGCTGCGCCAGCAGTGACAATTGTAGTTTCGCCTATGGATATTATCTCTGTGCAAAAAAAGTGTTGAAATTTATTGTTTCACAGTACTTGCGCAACACGCGCGTAGACGATGCCAGCCGAACAACAGAGCTGCGATGGAGTTGTTCTGCATGGTTGTCTGTGTTTTCTAAATTTAAGACAGTAGGGAGGGTTGTGATATGAGGGAGAGTTAGCTGTTGTTTCTAGCAGGTTTAGTGACCTCATAGAGGATATGTTTTCTAAATTTAAGACAATAGGGAGGGGTGTGATATGGGGGAGAGTTAGCTGCTGTTTCTAGCAGGTTTAGTGACCTCATAGAAGATATGTTTTCTAAATTTAAGACAATAGGGAGGGGTGTGATATGGGGGAGAGTTAGCTGCTGTTTCTAGCAGGTTTAGTAACCTCATAGAGGATATGTGTTTTCTAAATTTAAGACAGTAGGGAGTGATGTGATATGGAGGAGAGTTAGCTGCTGTTTCTAGCAGGTTTAGTAACCTCATAGAGGATATGTGTTTTCTAAATTTAAGACAGTAGGGAGTGGTGTGGGGAGGGGTGATATGGAGGAGAGTTAGCTGCTGTTTCTAGCAGGTTTAGTAACCTCATAGAGGATATGTGTTTTCTAAATTTAAGACAGTAGGGAGTGGTGTGAACGGACAGTATCACCATCAAGCTTGGAAAGAGAAAGTAGCATGAAGTTGTATAGATTTTGAATGGTAGTAGAAAGAGTTCAGCAGTTTAAATGAGAGAGAAAAATCGTAAAATATTGAGTTTTATCTATTTTTTGCGTAATTGTGGGTGAAATTGAAAAAATTATCTGCGTCAAGACGCAATCAAAACTATTTCGAATACTGAATTGTAAATTTCAATTGAAGAAATTCTATATCGTAGATTTCTATAACGAAGGAGCATGACCACACACTGAGCTTTATAGATTATGATACACACACACACAGAGAAAACAGGCTTCCTCACAGTGTCTGTCTACCAAATTTTACCCACAAAGCATTAGTTTACTCAAGGCTATAGTAGAAGAGAAGACATTTGCTCAAGGTGCCACATTGTTACCCTCAACTTGAAACCACGTTGCTCTGAAAGCAAACCTCTTAACTACATAACCAACAACAAGACTAAGATGTGATAATAAACTTACAATAATCTGCTGTTGTTTCTGGTGATGAGCTTCTCGAGCCTGTTCCTGTTGTTTCCTCACTTCTCTCTCCTGTTCATCGATCTGTCGTGCCCTGGCTACATGGTATTGGGCCTGGCTCAGCAAATCATGGCATTGCCTACACAACAACAAGACAGTCTAATTAAGACACCGTCTATATAACAATGATGTAACAAATTCACACTTTAGCATTTAAACCAGCTGTATCCAGCCGGAATTCTCTCACCTCTTTCTCCTCAAACTGGCTTTAACCAGCTGCTCATACTTATGTTGAAGTATTGTTCTCAAAATAAATAATATCAAAATCTCATAGATTCGATATCATGTGAGATAATTATGTAAGATAAAGCCTTTACCATGAAAATACAATAGTAAATATAGAGTAATGTAGATGCTAAGGGTTAAATTAAAACTAACTTTTGTCAGATTAAGAAATAATTGGTAAGAATTTTCAGTAGTGCCTTTCTATAGATTGTAGCAAAAATTATTGTTCCTTGAACAATTTTATTTTCTAATTAATATAAAACCTTACTTACCCTGCTTCAATGGCAGCTTGTGCCAGATCAAACTTCATACGGTCTCCATGTTGGCCAAGATACAGGAAATATCTGAAACGGCAATACCAACAACACCGTTAATGTCAGAGTGTTCAGTATGTTCATACCTATGTTACCATTACTGGGTTAACCCTTTAGCATTTAAACCGGCCGTATCTGGACAGAACTCTCTCACTTCTTTCTGTTAAAACCAGTTGTAACTGACCACTCATACTTATGTTAAGGTATTGTTCTCAAAATAAATAATATCAAAATCTCATAGATTCGATATTATGTGAGGTAAAACCTTTACCATGAAAATACAGCAGTAAATATAGAGTAATGTAAATGCTAAAGGGTTAAATTTTCTGAGTTTACAAAAATGTCACTTGTCAACGACCGAGACTAAAACAACCATGATGACAGCTAGGGATGTATAATGTCAACTACTGTTTGACTTCATTCTCACTCTGGCCCCAGATTTTCGACAGTCGACATTGGCCGAGGCTGTCTGGCGGTCACCAAGACCAGCTGCTATATAATGTAGCCATTGTCAATGGAGGTTAGTAAATCTACATCTTCCTGATGGCCCCATACACACACACACCTGAAACCAAAAGAGTCAGAGAGATGGAACAACTCCCAGGCCCACCACCTGCCAGTATTACTCCTATAGAAAACATACACTATGACTGAATGTCAGAGCTGACTTGGAGCTAAATCAACAAGAACAACATCCATTGTTCAATCTGAGATGGATCAACTTGGAAGTTAGAGCAGACTCTTTAGTCTTGATGAGAACATGTCATTTCTAGTGCTGGGGACAGAATACATTGCACCCAGTACATTCTGTAAAGTGGTTGGTGTTTAGAAACCATGACGAAGGAAAACACTTTGGGCACATCAAGAACATGACAACTTTTCTAGTGTTGGTACCACAATAAATTCCATCCAGTAGACTCTGTAAAGTGGTTGGCATTAAGAAGAGTATACAGCCATGAAAATCACCACCCTGCTAGATGGTCATTTTTGGGCCATGATAAAAAGAACCCAGTCGATATTGTAATATGGTTGGTATTAAGAAGGGCATCCAACTGTAGAAACCAAACAAGAAACACTTCCATGTGAGCAAGACACAGTCACTCGGCTTGACTTGCATCATAACATGACAACCCATCTAACCCATGCAAGAAGGGAAAAATAGTCATTAAACAGCAATGAAGATGATGATGACAACCTCTCTAGTGCTGGTGCCATAATAAAATGGCATCTAGTGCACTCTGTAAAGTGGTAGTGCTGGTGCCATGATAAAATACACCCAGTACACTCTGTAAAGTGGTAGTGCTGGTGCCATGATAAAATACACCCAGTACACTCTGTAAAGTGGCAGTGCTGGTGCCATGATAAATTGCACCCAGTAGATTCTGTAAAGTGGTAGTGTTGGTGCCATGATAAATTACACCACAGTAAAGCAGTTGGTGTCAGGAAGAGTACCCAACCATAGCAAAATTCATAACATATGAGCATGACGAACCCGCAAACATCCACCAAAACCATTTATGAGGGCAGTAACCCTGAATAAGAACAGGCCCTACCTGTGAGCCAACTTCAAGTCCTCAACTGCACCTAGTACAGCCTTGAGATTGCTCTTCTCGTCCTTCAATATCGACATTGCAAGTTTTTGTTGTACCAAAGCAATGTTGTACAATAAGACTGTATCACTGGGAGAGACATGACGTGCCTGGCAATGAGATAAAATACAGGGAAGAATTTCTATAAGAAAAATAGTTCAGATTGGAATATTTGATGAGAGAGTAACACAGATGAGACAGCAACATGAATGGACCTATCATTTTCCTCTAAAAAAAATGTTTCCAACTCCGCCTTGCCTGTCCCTTCAATCTTTCTAATTTCTCATTCTTTCTTCTGATGAAGGACTAGCGTCCGAAACGTGAAGACACTCTTTCTGCTATTTCAAGCGTTAAACTAATATATTCCTTTCATATACTGTGCTGTTTGTGTTGTTATTTCTGTTTACAGTTTACACACACACACACACACATACATACATATATATATATATATATAAGTATTATATATCAAAAACTCGTAGGAGAGTATGGGACGATATATTATGTTAGATACCTTATGCAAGTCATGTGATATCATCAGATAACATCTCGTGCAATAAGGATACGTTTCCGAGGCAACCCAATCTAAAGACAGAGGAACAGACAGAAATGATGTTTTCATAGCCAAAGTCCGTTCCCTTGCCATATATATATATATATATATATATATATATATATATATATCCACATTCACATTGTCTCTATAGCAGGCAATTAATACAACAGACACAAGACAGGCAGAGAGATAGATAAATATATATATATATATATATATATGGGCAGTCAGATAGATAAATAGATATATGGACAGTCAGATAGATAAATAAATAGATATATATATGGGCAGTCAGATAGATAAATAGATATATATATGGGCAGTCAGATAGATAAATAGATATATATATGGGCAGTCAGATAGATAAATAGATATATATATGGGCAGTCAGATAGATAAATAGATATATATATGGACAGACAGACAGGATGTAGACTTACCTTCAGCAGTAGTTGTTTACATTCTTTCAGTTTGCTACACTTGAAATAAGCTCTGGCCAGATACAGGAGAACTTCTGTGTTGTGATATTTGAAGAACTTACGTAAACAGTTCTCGTACTGACGACAGCATATATGGAATAGAAGACATAATATATATATATATAAACATTGAGTTATATGGTTTGTTGATTATTCAACAAAGTTAATTTTACAACAGATTAGAAGCACTCTACAGTATTATCTGGAGTATCATTTATATTAAGAATATTAATAATACCATTAACCCTTTAGCATTCGCATTAATTTTCAAGCTTATCTGTTCTCATTATTTTGAGTTAATCATGGGAGTGGATTGGCAGTATCGGTAGAGGGTCGGACGCCATGCTTTGACACAGAGTTACGGCCCTTGCCATTCTGAGTTCAAATCCCACCGAGGTTAACTTTACCTTTCATCCTTACGGGGTCGATAAAATAAAGTACCAGTAATGCACTGAGTAATTGCTGGCCTTGTGCCAAAAAGTAGAAACAATTATTTTGAGTTAATCATACTCAAGAGGGTTATCAATTTTATTTGTTTGTAATTTTCTATGTGCAGGCTTGAAATTTTGTCAGTAGATGTTTAAATATCAATAATTTACAATTATATAATTTTACCTGATTCTTTTGGTCAAATTTGACTTTTATGGGCAGGTGAAATTAATTAATAGAGGCATTTGAAGTATCAACCAGGTGCAAATACTGGTTTAATTTTAAATACGTTGTTTTCGGCATGATACTTGATATATCAGGATCACTAAACCTTATATCAGTGTTCCAGTAATTCCACAGTCTTGGAAATAGTTTTATACCGAACATAATATTTACGGTAAAAAATGCTTGCATTTCCGCAGCATCTGTCGGTCGCCAAACAGATCGGGTTTTCCTTGATTTGAAGTGCCACAACTTCGAAGAAAGTTTGTGGTAAAAACAAAAAGAAATAATCCAGTGCTTTAGCATCGGGAGCTAGTGTGTTGTGGACCAGTATTTTGAATAAAATTGGGAACAAATATTGGTGTGGTATTTTTCAACCACGTTGCTGTAATATTTTCAATGGCGTCCTGGAGATTTCCTTCGTTTTCACTTTCAAAACAATCATCGTTGGACGAAATTTCAGAAATATAAACATCTGATTCATTTGAAGACAAATCACTAATATTATCGTTTGTTTCTTGTTTATTCTGAATGCCGTCATGTGTAAAACCTTCAAAGTCGGTATCGCTACTTTCATAAGCCATGTTGATACAAAAAAAAAAATTTGTTGTACTTTCAAAGTTAAAAAAACCACTTGTTTTAAGTTGTTTCACTATATTAAGTGTTAATTTTCGTGGTAAGAGCCTAATCTCTCAGTAATCTCGAATTGATGAGATTTTGATGATGGTTTGTTTATTTTTAGAACGATTTTTTAGTGTGGGTGTTATCGGGCGGTTTGAACAAATGAAAGGGAAATAATTTCCGGCGATTTTAACACTAAAGGGTTAAGTTCATATGAAGATATGTCACTATCTTAACACCAAATATTATATTTCATCTGACGAAAGCGTACTTAAATATAAGTACCCTTGAAATACGTATAAAATAAATATGGTTTTATAAAGATATTTTCCTTTTATTAATATTCTTAATTGGAAAAAATGAAACGAAATTTCATTTCTCACTCTTAGTACGGCTGTTATTTAAATATAAGTATGTATACGTAATATACATATATGTATACAGACGTACAGTAGTATGTATATATATGCATGCACACATATATATATATGTACGTATGGGTTTACTGAACATTTATTATAATGCTCGGTCTGTTTGTAAACAAACAGCCCGAATTAAGCTGTAGTGTTTAGCAACCATCGTTACCCTTTTGTTCAACACTGACAAAGGAACGATGTACTAGTTTCAAGCTTATTAGTACATCGTTCCTTTGTCAGTGTTGAACAAAGGGGCAACGATGGTTGCTAAACACTGTACAGCTTAATTCGGGCTGTTTGTTTGTTTACAAACACACCGAGCATTATAATAAATGATCGGTAAACCCATACGTACATATATATATGTGTGCATGTATGTATATATATACATACTACTGTACGTCTGTATACATATATGTATGTACGTATACATACTTATATTCTTAATATTATATATATATAGAGAGAGAGAAGAAAGAATGTTTTATAAAACTGACCATTTGTACTGCGGCTACATATTGCTTCTGTTCTACGTAGATGTGGGCAATATTGAGCCAGACATCACAAAAATCAGCAGTTGCCTCACGAACTTGAGCAAATATATCTCTCGCTTCATTGATGCAACCTTTGTGGGCCAGAACACAACCTAACAACAACAACAATAATAAATGACATACTTCAGTTATTATTTAGAGGCATCATCATCATCAACAGTGGAAATAGTCTTTATGTAACATTGACTTACACAGAAGACAGATGTTACTGTGTAATGTTAACTTACACAGTAATAAGACATGGGTGTTACTGTGTAGTGTTAACTTACACAGTAATAAGACACAGGTTTTACTGTGTAGTGTTAACTTACACAGTAATAAGACACAGGTGTTACTGTGTAGTGTTAACTTACACAGTAATAAGACACAGGTGTTACTGTGTACTGTTAACTACATACATAATATAAAATTTTAAAAATTAGTTGTAATATGCACAATTAGTTTTGTGTGTGACCCTCAGACAACACAAATGTGACTCATGTGGCCCTCAAACAACACATATGTGACCCATGTGGCCCTCGGGGGACCCTCAGTTTGACATGCCTGCTATAGACCACACAACAACAACAACAACTACTTACCAATTCCATTTGAAGCCCAAATGTTCCGTGCATCGTTCCGCAGTACCTGTTTGTACATTGCCAAAGCTCGGTCTTGGTGCCGTTTCTCCTGCAATAGTTCAATATAATCTTAGCTTTCAACCATTTCACCTTACAAGTGAAATAAAGATAAATATATGGAATATTTATACTATCTGTCGACACCCACTCCCTCTGTTGACATCCACTGCCTGTCGACACCCACTCCCTCTGTTTGTCCATACCTTTTCCCCCCACCTCTTGTCTGTATACACCCACTCCCCACCTTTGACCCTCCTCTTGTCTGTCCATATATTTCGCCCCTCTCGTCTATCTGTATCTTTGTCCTCCCCACTCCCCCCTGTCCACATCTTTATCGCTCCCCTCTGTGTCTACTTGCACTCCTTCTCTCTGTCCACCCCTCCATCTCTCTCTCTCTAACAACAACTAGTTGACACCAATGTCTAACCTTGTCTTTGTCTCTGATTGGCTGATGAAGAGTCTGTAACCAGACATTGCCAAGAGCAATGAGGGAGTAAGAGTCATCTTTGGTGTTAGGTCTCTGGATAATACGTTCAAACTTCTTCTGTCCAGGGCCCCATTCTTGTTTGGCTAAATGAAGGTTTCCAATCAGGGACCAGGCATCAGGATGATCCTACAGAAAAAATTAAAAAAACCAGAAATTTGATAAAGTTAAAAAAGAAAAAATAATTAAATAATGTGTCGACTGATCTTACTAAAACTATTTTATTAATAGTTAATTATAATTACCAAAACCCCAGGACTTATAAATATATACAAAATACAGAAAGTAGTGGCTGTCAAAACACAAACAATTTTCATGTTGACTCATTTCATGACAGCATTTCTAATAGAATACATTCTATTTTAATTAATTAATAAAGAAGTTTGAGTGATTTTCTAAAATTATTAATTATTTCATTACTAAGGTAGTAACTTAATGTAAGGTTCTTATATAAAATTATGGAAGGTTTTAATTTAAATTGGATGACTTTATTTCATAGAACCAGAGCTGGTTTTGGCCGGGTTGGTAACTAAAGGGTTAAAATATATTTATTAGTAGGAGGCTCTCAGCTGGTTAAAATATATTTATTATTAAGGGCCTCACCTGGTTAATCTGTAGGGCTTCCTTGAACCAATCAGATGCTTCATAGATCTGTCCTCGATCTCGTGCCATGCACCCTAACCTCAGGTAACCTGCAGAATAATCAAGGAGAGAGTTTGCAGTAGATGGGAGAGAGTTTTGAGTAGAGGAGAGAGAGTTTTGAGTAGAGGAGAGAGAGTTTTGAGTAGAGGGGAGAGAGTTTACAGTAGAGGAGAGAGAGTTTGGAGTAGAGGAGAGAGAGTTTGGAGTAGAGGAGAGAGTTTAGAGTAGAGGAGAGAGTTTGGAGTAGAGGGGAGAGAGTTTTGAGTAGAGGGGAGAGAGTTTGGAGTAGAGGGGAGAGAGTTCACAGTTAAGAGGAGAGAGTGTGCGAGAGAGAGAGTAAAAGAAAAAAGACTTACAATCAACATAGTTAGGATGCTCTCTAAGAATGTTCTTGTAGAGTTTCTCAGCTTTATCATATTCATGTGTGGCCTCATAGAGTCGTGCCAGATTGTAAGTTGTTGTTACTGAGATAGCACTGTAGTAAGTCTCATCATGCTGGGCCTCGTGTCGAGATCTTTCAAGTGAAGCCTCATAATATTTCTGGAAGACAAATCAACATGAGTTACTAACATTACAATTCATACATCATGCTGATGATCTAACCCTTATAGCTGATCTAGAGAAGAAATTCCAAACACGGAAACAAGGCCTAGAATCTAAAGGTCTTAATCAACGTGGCAAAGACCGAAGTCCTAGTATGTAGAAAGAAAAACAGGGCCCAGATTCCCTCAGGGAAATGGCCTTGCTCAGTATGCAGGAAAGGAGTAGGTATAAACTACATCCTATGCCTCAAATACAAACAATGGGTATACAAGAGATGTAGTGGGATTTCAGGTAAGGAACAGAGAGAGGTTCCACTGGAAGGTGTGCTTGAGGACTTTGGCCCCACAACCCTCCCAGGAATGTGGGCGAAGAAGAAAAATAAAATAAACAGAAGGACTAGAGGTTTGACAAACAGAGATCAATAAAAATAGAAAAAAAAAAGTATTGGCTTTGATAGAATCAAGTAAAACCCTTGAAGGCAGTGCTCCAGCATGACCATAGTCTAATGACTGAAAGAACCAGCCAAAGAATAAAAGAATGAGAAGATTAGACAAACCTTGGAGTCCGTAAAATTGCCAATTCTAAAATGTAAGGCAGCAACATTGTTTAGAATCTCAGGGGGGACATCTGCTTGAACTTTGTCTTTCAGGATCCTGGTGGCAGTACCGTATGCCGAGAGGGCACCCTGTAATATAATGAGGAGCAGAAAATATGATACAAGGGAGCTCTCTATGTAGTCACTTGATCTGCTAGAAACAGCAGCAACATCTCTCAAACTCCTTTGATAGCAAAACACATGAAACTGAACTTGGTTCTATGATACAAAACTGTTTTCAAGTGTTTATATTTATCGAAAGTAAGGCAATGAATCAACAGAGTCGTTAGACTGTTTTGTGACACTTGTTCTGACTCTCTGATGAGTTTAAATCCTGAAGTCTATTAAATAAGAGTTGACCTAGGGCTAAACAACAACAATCACAGTTCGACCATGTGTGGCAATACCTGCACTTCAACACATACAACCCTTCACATGTTCACTTTATCACATCTCTGTCACCTCCACCACCAACACTTCCTGTCCCCTTCAACATATCTCTCTCTTTCCATCTACACATCACCTCCCACCAACACTCACCTAAAACATATACAGCAGCACATCTCCCAACAATCAACAACCACAACATCATCATCATCGTTTAATGTCCATCTTCCACGCTAGCATGGGTTGTCCCACTTGAGGCAAGACTGATCAGGTGACCGTGTCTCGCTCGTATAGGACAGTATCTGGCAGGTTTTCTACAGCTTGATGCCCTTCCTAACACCAACCACATTTACAGTGTGGACTGGGAGCCTTTTTACTGTGTCTCCTACATGACCACTTTAGAGAGTGGACTGGGTGCTTTTTGTCGTGACAACCTCTTTAGTTTGGACACACATACAACACCACCTCTCTCAACAACCTACCGACCATACAACAACCACAACCATGACACATACAACACCACCTCTCTCAACAACCTACCGACCATACATCAACCACAACCATGACACATACAACACCACCTCTCTCAACAACCTACCGACCATACATCAACCGCAACCATGACACATACAACACCACCTCTCTCAACAACCTACCGACCATACATCAACCGCAACCATGACACATACAACACCACCTCTCTCAACAACCTACCGACCATACAACAACCACAACCATGACACATACAACACCACCTCTCTCAATAACCTACCGACCATACAACAACCACAACCATGACACATACAACACCACCTCTCTCAACAACCTACCGACCATACAACACCACCTCTCTCAATAACCTACCGACCATACAACAACCACAACACATACAACACCACCTCTCTCAACAACCTACCGACCATACAACACCACCTCTCTCAACAACCTACCATCCATACAACAACCACAACCACAACACATACAGCACCACATCTGTCAACAACCACAACAATCTCATACTTACCAAGACGTCAGTTTGTTCCAGAATCTGGGCCAACTCAATCCAGGCTTCAACATCTTCTGGGAACTGTTCAGTGACCTTGCGCAAGTGTTGCTGCAAATATTAACGAAGATATTAGGACAGAAATTGAGACCCTAACTCCATCCTCAAACAAACACGTGATAATAGGAGATTCATTAGTTTGTCAACTACACAGGTGGCACAGAGAGAGATATGATATACCTCTCTGTGGTACCTACTTACAGATAACATGATATACCTCTCTGTGGTACAAACTTACAGATGATATGATGTTATGTTGCTACTGACAACAAGAAGTAGGCATCATCATCATTTTACATTTGTTTTCCATGCTGGCATGCATTGGATGGTTCATCACTGCCCCAAGACAAAACAGGATAGATAACAATATCTTGCCCCTATGTTCCATATTTTAGCAGTCTTTCTTGGGTAGTGCCCAAAAGAATATGATTGCCAACATATGCAACCGTAATAGGGTTCCTCTGAAGGGTCTTTGTAGTAACGTTACTTGATAGGCTCCGTAGCTTGGAGAGCGAGGTGTCGCTTCAGGTAGAGCCACTACTCCAATATTACGGACATGTGGGTAGAATGTCTCACGTTAAAAATCAGGAGACTGTGAGGTAGACCATGAGCAAGATGGTTGAATAACATCCATGGGCTCAGCTAGTCTCTCTCTCACGGATGCAGCTGGTTGCATCTGATAGGACCCTGTGTTGAGGACTCTGCTGCTCCCAAGATACTCCTAAGAATAAGTGGGAGAAGAAGGAGGCATGTTTTCTACAGCTGGATGCTCTTCCTAATGCCAACCGCTTAACAGAGTGTATCGGGTGCATTTTATCATGGCACCAGCACTAGAGAGGTTGTCATGTGCTCGGCAAGACTGAAAGAGTCCTTTCTACCCTATGTTGTCTTTTTTCAACTGCCAGCCATCTTTACAGATTGATGTAGAAAACAGAACTTTTTACTTACTTTGGCAGTGTCTCTCTTTGCAACGTCTTCAGAATTGGCATAAAGAGAGCCAAGAATCTTCATAGTTTCATAGTTTCCAGGTTGAGCCTTTAAGACTTTTTCAAAACACAGGGCTGCCTACAAAATAGAATAAAACACAATATAATACAAATAAATTTGTGTAAGCCATTGGCACCTTCTGATTCCAGACAAAACCTGAAATTGAATTTATCTAAAATCCTTCAATTATAATTTTATGTAAGAAAGTTTTATTACTAAATCCCTCCAAATTCTAGATTATTTTTTAAATGATTTGGAAATCATAGGTAGTATCTTTCATTAGAAATATGGTAATGAAAGAGTTAAAGTGTTTATATTTATCTAAGAACCTTCTATCATAGTTTTATGTAAGAACCTTTATTTAGTTATGATCCAAACACCAGTTTAATAACGATAATTCTTGCTTAATTTCAAAAATATGGTAACAAAAGGCTGATACAATTTTCCAAAAATTGAGAGAGAGAGAATGAATAACTCCAGATATATGACTGGTATTTTATCAGCCTCAGATACAAAGTTGACTTAGGCAGGATTTTGAACTCATTAAAAATATTGAAACAGCAAATTACTAGAACTTAGCTGGTGGTCCCTTACTTACTAATTATTAATATTAAGGTCAGTGGGTTAGCAAAATTGGAGGCCCTGAAAAGGCTCACAAGTGCTGCACTAAATATAAAGTAAATAAACCAAAATAATAAAATGAAAAAAAATCTACGACACATACAGATAGAGATGGGAACTTACATTTTCATTGTCCCCACGATAAATGTACATTTGTCCAAGACCGAAGAATGGTAGAACGAAGCTTGTGGGTGCAAACTGGGTGGACTGGTAGTAATACTGGAACGCCTGGTCATAGTCACCCTGAAATAATAGAGGAAGAAATTATATGTTGCGTCATTACCCATCACTATACTACAAAACCATCACCATTACCATTACCACACTACTCTACAAAACCATCATCACACTATATAATCCCCCATACTACAAAACCAGCACCACCATCAAAATTCTACAAAACCAGCACCACCACCACCATACTACAAAACCCTTCTACAAATCCCATAATCATGAGCTGGTTATAACACCTGGGGGACATCACATAATTGCAGCTGAAGAACCCCTTCCTGTCAGTAATAAGTACCTTACCTGAACATGGAAGGCTCTAGCCAGCTGGTAGCAGCTTTCTGCCCTCATTGCTTCATTCTCTGTGTTATGGAAGGCATGCAATGCAAGATGTTGCACTTTCTGATAATCCTGCAAAAAACAAACAAACAAATGGAATGGAATTTACACACATCACAGCAATCTGAATCCTTATCATTTCTTCACCTGTCTTTAAGCTTCCTGTGTAACATAGACCACCATCAATATAAGTCTTCCTATCCTCTCGAACATTTTGGATAGCGCTGATGTATATCTAGACATATGTCTTCTAGATCAGTGCTGACCTAGGGCTGATCAATATTGATCTACAATTGAACACATCTATATCAAGTGCTGATCTATATCTAGACATACATCTTCTAAATCAGTGCTGATCTACATATGAACAGATCTTCTAGATCAAGTGCTGATCTACAGCTGAACACATCTTCTAAATCAGTGCTGATCTACATATGAACAGATCTTCTAGATCAAGTGCTGATCTACAGCTGAACACATCTTCTAGATCAGTGCCTATCTACAGCTGAACACATCTTCTAGATCAGTGCCTATCTACAGCTGAACACATCTTTTAAATCAGTGCTGATCTACAGCTGAAAACATCTTATGGATCAGTGCTCATCTACAGCTTAAAACATCTAGATCAGTGCTGAATAAAATAATATCATTGTGCCATAGATCTTCCAGATTATTGCTGATCTGAAGACGAAGAACTGATGTAAAACAATAAAATTAACACAAAAAAATGATGTGGTATATATGTAAAGAAATGAATTTACCTTTTTATAAAAGAAATGGTTTGCCAAGTGGTTTAAAACCATTGGGTTGGTAGAGTCAATTGTGTAGGCTTTAGACAATAACTGGACTCCTGTTTTAATTGAGTCTTGAGTCTTGGCATTCATTTTGAGAATAGCAAGTCCAACTAAGGCACCAACACACTGAGGGTCGAGGAAAAGAGCTCGTTCAAAGGCCATCCTGAAGGGAAATATATAAATCAACAACAGGTATAAAACAAGAGGATGATGATGATAATGATAGTAATTGTAATGACTGATGGCGTTGATGATGATGACAATGATTCCCAGCAATATTTAAACTACATAATCCCTCCACCCCTACCTCACCACTCCCTAATTCTGCCATGAGGCAAATGAGATTTTTAAAAAAACCCAAAACGAAACATTTATGCTTACTTTGCCTTTTCAAGTTTACCAAGTTTCACAAAACAATGGCCCATACCAAGCCTCACAGAAGCAGGGCAACTGGGGTTGGTCCTCAAGGCTTTTTTGTAGTAGGCAAGAGCTCCACGGTAGTCTTTCTTGTTGAAGGCAATACATCCTTTACCGAGGAGAGATGGAATGTTGTTGCTTGACTGGAGAAGAAGAAAAAGAAGATGTTGATAATGAGTAGGATGGTTATTTTGACTTGGGCTGGTGTAGGGCGGGGGAACCTTTTCAATATCAAGAGTCGTTTTTTAGCTATAAACAAACAACTGAGACTATCAGAGCAACATAACATAATTTATTAGAAGCAAACATGAATTTAACTTTTTTCTAACTCAACAAGATTTTTGGTTTTGAATCTTATCTAAAGTTGCTTTGATATGCAGTTCATAATACTTTTATTTTAATACACGATTGCAGATTTAATAAAATAAAATTTGAAACATTTAAAAGCCCAAAAGACAGGCTAAAAATCTGTATAGAGCTCAGGAGGTATAACAACTTTTGGACTAGTGTAAAGAAAAAACATGGAGTACATTTTGAAACACCTTGTTAGTTGACAGGGCCAGAGGTTTAGAGTGGTAATGGTAGAAGGGACAGAAAGGAAGAAAAGCATTATATATATATATATGATGATGATGATGAATGATGATATATATCATCATCGTCATCACTGTTTTACGTCTGTTCTTCCACGCTAGCATGGGTTAGACGGGTTGTCTTGTTGTGGGCAGTGTCCGGTCGGCTGACCTTGTCTTGCTCATATGGGAACTGATTCTGGCTTGATTTCTACAGCTGGATGCCCTTCTTAGCACCTCCACGACCACTTTGCAGAGGAATGATAGGGACCCCAGTCCCTATCATCTCATTTCTACAGCTGAGTAAACTGGAGCAATGTGAAATAAAGTGTCTTGCTCAAGGAAACAACACATCACCCAGTCCGAGAATTGAACTCACAACCTTTTGATTGCAAGCCCAATGCTCTAACCACTAAGCCATGTGCCTATATATATATGTTATATATTTTTGTAGCAAAGGTAAAGGAAAGAAGCGTACTCTATGTGTAGTACAGAGCTATTTAAATAAATATATATATGCACACACACACATATATATATATTAGGCTAGGACCAGTTTAAAACTAGTTAGATCATTACCCAACAGAGTACTCAATACTTGAGGTAGTAGAGTATGGCTATATTATAAAGAGTTGGAACCCAACGGCTGAGTTCCTGCTGCTTCAACATCTAGTTATATATATACACACACACATATATATATATATATATATATATATATGTGTCCAACCCTTGCAAGCAAGGAAAGCATACAATTAAAATGACAAAAATGATGACATATATATGCATACACACATATATATACACACACACACACACATATATATACACACACTTAGATATATACATACACACACATAAATATATACATACACACACTTGCTATATAGCACAGATATTCAACTCACCTGGTTAAGTACAAAGTTAAACTGAGCATCGGCTTGCTCCATCTTGTCACCTTCCAACAGGCAGAAATATGCTCGACCCAACAGATGGTTCTAGAAAACAAGAACAAAAAAACAAAAATAACAGCAAGTCATCCACTGGAAATACTCTCTCATCACCATTATAACCCACAACCATGCAGGTATAACGTCTACCATAGGCTCTAACTGTCTACGACCATGCAGGAACAGTGTCCACCACAGGCTCTAACTGTCTACGACCATGCAGGAACAGTGTCCACCACAGGCTCTAACTGTCTACAACTATGCAGGAACAGTGTCCACCACAGGCTCTAACTGTCTACAACTATGCAGGTATAGTGTCCACCACAGGCTCTAACTGTCTACGACCATGCAGGAACAGTGTCCACCACAGGCTCTAACTGTCTACGACCATGCAGGAACAGTGTCCACCACAGGCTCTAACTGTCTACAACCATGCAGGAACAGTGTCCACCACAGGCTCTAACTGTCTACGACCATGCAGGAACAGTGTCCACCACAGGCTCTAACTGTCTACAACTATGCAGGTATAGTGTCCACCACAGGCTCTAACTGTCTACGACCATGCAGGAACAGTGTCCACCACAGGCTCTAACTGTCTACAACTATGCAGGTATAGTGTCCACCACAGGCTCTAACTGTCTACAACTATGCAGGTATAGTGTCCACCACAGGCTCTAACTGTCTACAACTATGCAGGTATAGTGTCCACCACAGGCTCTAACTGTCTACGACCATGCAGGTATAGCGTCCACCACAGGCTCTAACTGTCTACGACCATGCAGGAACAGTGTCCACCACAGGCTCTAACTGTCTACGACCATGCAGGTATAGCGTCCACCACAGGCTCTAACTGTCTACGACCATGCAGGAACAGTGTCCACCACAGGCTCTAACTGTCTACGACCATGCAGGAACAGTGTCCACCACAGGCTCTAACTGTCTACGACCATGCAGGTATAGCGTCCACCACAGGCTCTAACTGTCTACGACCATGCAGGAACAGTGTCCACCACAGGCTCTAACTGTCTACGACCATGCAGGAACAGTGTCCACCACAGGCTCTAACTGTCTACGACCATGCAGGTATAGCGCCCACCACAGGCTCTAACTGTCTACGACCATGCAGGAACAGTGTCCACCACAGGCTCTAACTGTCTACGACCATGCAGGAACAGTGTCCACCACAGGCTCTAACTGTCTACAACCATGCAGGAACAGTGTCCACCACAGGCTCTAACTGTCTACAACCATGCAGGAACAGTGTCCACCACAGGCTCTAACTGTCTACAACCATGCAGGAACAGTGTCCACCACAGGCTCTAACCAGGGAACTGTTATTGGTCCCTGTCATGTTTCCTATTAGCAGAAATACTGTGATGAACTTGCCAGGTCTCTCACAGGTGGAGTACCCCTACTGTTGACCTGATGACTGGTTCCTCTGTTAAGAAAACAAGCACTGAAAAGTGAGACAACTGTTTATCGGTGTTCAGTTTTCAGCACAACCACCATTCCTGCTTCCCAAATGGATCTTTCCGTAACCCCACATGAGTGGCTGCCAGATACAATGCCTTGCCTAAGGGCAACCTGGGATTTTGTTCAGGACTGCTTATTCAATCACCAGAGGACATTATGACCACTGGTCTTTTTATTTTTACTTCCATTTTTTTGTTTGTTTTCATGTTAATATGGGTTGGACAGGTCTGCAATACAACATCTTGCCAGATGTTTTGATTCCCTGTTATGTTGTATGGGAGGTTAAAGTTTTTGTTGAGCCCAAAGCATGTGGCCCCAAAATAGTTGATATAAACTCCCCCCCACCCATTGGGTTGATGTGACTGCCAGGGGCTTGATTGAAGGTTTAAGCAAAAAACCTGACATCTGTATGAGAAATGAAGATACATAAAATATGACAGGTTCATACAGGTTTCAGTATAAACAAGTGATAATTAATATCAACCTCTTAGGGGACTCCCTACCGTAGATCAATAGGTCTGCTCAGTTACCCTAAAGCTAAACAACAACTAAACATACCTGATCATACATAATGACTTTGTCAGCAGTGGTGTAGAGGAGAGTGGCCTGTGTAAACAGATCCCTCTTTTTCTCTTTGTTCTTCTCTTTATGTGCCTGCTGCACATAGTATGCAGCGAGTGTGTCCAGCGCGCGCATCTGGTCTTTCTCATAATTCGGGTAGTCATAACTAGCGTCGGCGCGAGATGCTTCTAGAATCTTGACAAAATCTTCAATGAATCCCTGTTTATAATATTCCAGCTGCAATAAAGAATTCAATATTGAAAAATTAATGACAGAAATTCACTACAGTGCTAACCCATTCCATACCAAATTTCTAATGAAAACACTACCCATGATTTTTAAATAACTTTGGAAATAATCAAGATTTTGGAGGGATTTACTAATATAGGATCGACAGTCGATTGACAAGATCCCCGGCCTCATTCGCTTAACGAGTGGGGTGGAGCTCGTTAAATTGGATCGAGAAAACAATGTTTCCATTGGTCTTTCCAATTGCTAATAGTATCTATCGGTCGCAAGCCTAGGCAGAAGGAGCAACATGAAATAAAGTGTCTTGCTGAAGGACATAACGCATTGCCCGATCCGGGAATTGAAATCACAATCTCATGATTGCGAATCCAATTCTCTAACCACTCAGCCACGCGCCTTCACATAGGATATATACTCAAATATAAGCTGACACCGTATTTTATGTCTGAGTAATTAGTAAAACTCCAAACGCTGTTTATAAGCCAAGTCAGATAATCAACACATCATGTTTAGATGGTGCAGTTTTGAAATTCTCATTAGTAGAGAATATATTTATGAAGTTTTTTAATATTTTTGAAAAAAAAAAAACGGTTTAACTTATATTTATTTTTCAACATATGCTCCATCTAGGCCAATACACTTCTGCAAGCATTGATACCAGCCTTTAAGTTCATCTGTGTAAAATTGAGGACCATGTGATTTAAACCATGTCAAAGCAGCTTTTTTTTACATCTTCAACCTCATCTGCTCCAGAACGAGGATGATTTGACTGCTCTTCCAGCCTAGCTTCACCATGAATTTGATGTTTAGATGGAGGCGATGTTGCTCAAGCGGGTGCTGACTTCCGATTGCAACATGCATGTAAGGGTTCATGTTAGAACATGTTATGATACGTTAGTTCAAGACCATACAGGTGCATTGAGATCAAAATCCCTGCATATGATTTTTAACTATGAACTTTTCCCACAAACTTTGTAGTTTTGTTTCACTGAACCAGAGGAGACAGTTTTGGTTGGGCAGGTATCAATGTTGAGTCTAACTTGTTGGTGGGAATTATTTTATATTACAAAAGAAGAAGGAAAGGTCAAACTGTACTTACGGCCAAATTGACCCATATATTCAATGGGGCAATTTCTTGTCGAAGAATATTCAATACTTCTTCACCATCAGGCAACTGATCAAGATCCAACTCAATCACCTAATAAAAAGAGAATGTATATATGTGTGTGTGTATATGCATGTGAAAGGCAAAGTTAACCTCGGTGGGATTTGAAATCAGAATGTAAAGGTCCGTAACTCTATTCTGCAAAGCATAGCGACCGACCCTCTATCGATACTGCCAATCCACCGTTCTCACTTCTATATAATGCCATTATATAGAAGACGGATGTTGATTCCGAATATATATACATATATGATAAAGTATGCTCAGGTAAGGAAAATAAAATAAAATAGCTAATAGAACAGTCTAAACATCCTTAGAGACGGAAAATATGAAGTTGTAAGTGGCCGCTACGAGATATCAAACTTCGTATCTCTAACACACACATAATTATATATATATCTAAAAGTCTAAACTCTGTCTTAAGCCAGAAGGTTCATTTGGCCGGTGCTTATCCCGGTTTCATGCCGTGAAGCGACTGAGAGTACAGACTCCCCCCTGGACAGGACGCCAGTCCATCGCAGGGTTAAACCTCCAGCTATTGCTGGTCCTCATTTTCAGCTGAGTATACAACGAGAAATAAAGGAAGCAACACATCACCCGGTCCGAGAATTGAACTCACAACCTTTCGATTGCAAGCCTAATGCTCTAACCACTAAGCCATGCGCCTTCACGTATATATATATATATATATACACACACACACACAATTTTATATATATATATATATATATTCCCATCTTGACGACATAGTCGCATATATGTTATATATATACACACGCGCGCCAGAATGTAAACAGTAATGACGTAAGCTTTATAGGAAGTAACTCCAACCTTGAAACATGGAATGAACAATAAACAGAGATAATGATTGAACAGAAACTACACTTCCGCCGGTGAGTGCGTTTGTGCGTGTATATATACACACACACATATATATATATATAACAAAGGAATTGTGGTAATGAACCAGGTGGACCATAACGCACCAGAGTACTCAATACTTAGGGTAGTAGAGTGGGAAATAGGAAAAAGTATGACCCCGACGGCAGAGCTCATACTTTTTCCTATATATATATATATATATACACACACCTGTTAGTTCTTTCGTTACTTTGGTATTGTTTGTTTGGGTTTTGCCTACCGCAATGTTTAATTTGTCAAGCTATTTAAACGTATGTTATTACTCTACCCTTATTGAGTGCTTTGCTCACTCATTCCTATTGTAGGTCGACTTTGCTTGGCCACAGCCAAAACTTCGATTTTACTAAGCTTCCACTTGTATATATACATATATATATATATATATATAGTAATAAATTTGAAGACTAAAATCCATATATATATATATATATATATATATATATACACACACACACACAATTGTGGGTACGAGCTAAACAGCAATATGTACGTGTATATACATATCCATATATATACATATCTATACGCACACACACATATATCTATCTACCTAGCGTCAAACCTAATATCCAACACCTTTCGTAACTGCACTCCTTGTTATTTACTTTTCTTATATATATATATAAAGAAAATTTGTTCGCATGCCAACATAAGAGCAAGAATGAAGGGTTCATTCTACTGACATGGCTATAAAAATGAGGCTTGTTTGCATAATTGCGAACGAATCGAATGTTATTATTAATATTCGAAAAACTCAGATTACATTTATTATATATATATATATATATATATTTGTTGCTGACTGATCCTAAAATAAAGGTATGGGATTTAGAAAACCATATAGGAGTCCCACGGTTTGGGGAGAACTATATAAAGGCTCCTGCGACAATATAAGTTAAGGAACCACTGGCTCAGAATGTCCAAGTCCAGTTAGTAGATAAAAGACGGAATCTTCTGATATGTCTAAATATAGTGAGAGTGTTACGGCTGTTATGAAATAATGGTTTCTGATTTAGGCTCAAAAGGGCAGCAATTTTAAGGGGAAGGATGGATGGAAGGAAGGAAAAAGTGAAATTGATCCCAGAATCTATCTGACTGTGACTTTAATTTATCGAGACCAGGAAGGATTTGAATTCAGAAAGTAAAGAGCCAATAAGTGAAAGTGAATCTATAATAGTATATCTACTCAGCTACGACCGTATATATATATATATAATGTTATATACATATATGTATGTATATACAGATATACAAACACGCACGCACATATGCACGTGTGTATTTATGTGTAAATACCCACATACACAAATATATATACATATATACGTTTATTTAACAACATATTGACCATGTGGTTAAAAGAAGCAAGCCGAACACACTAGTAGAGTTTAAAAGAAAAAAAAAAAAATCTTCGGAGAAGAAGGAAGAGAGGGGGGGGGAGGTTAACGACTTCATCACAATGATGTCGAAAAGAGAGGGAGATGTTGGCAGGGTTTACAAAGTTTCATGGGTGACATTAATTTACTTAGTTCAGTTGGAATAATAAAAAAAAAAAGACAGGTTTTCTTACCTCGTCCGTGTCACGGAGAGGGATCTCGATAGATCCAGCAGACATGTCCAATGATTGAACAATGAATTACAGTGAACTCACACTGGGGGAGCTCTCCAATCTACAGAGATCAGAAAATAGAAAAACATTGGCGGTCACGTGATCTCTCTGGCAGCACGTAGTGTAGCTATGTGTATGTATGTGTCAATGGATGTGTGTATTTCAATGTATGTATACGTATGTGTATAAATATGGGTGTGTGTGTGTGAAATATATATGTGTGTGTGAAATAGCCGTCGAAACGGCTTGAGCTCTGCCGTCGGGGTCATACTTTTTCCTATATATACATATATATATTATATGCATGTAAACATAAATGTGTATATGGAGGTATGTATGTATGTGTACGTATGTAGGTGCGTGTAATTTAACCCATCTCCAACAGTCTTATGACCTGAGTTAATCCGTCGTTGATGTTTGTTTAGTGTGTGTATCCCTGATTCACCCCTACCACCTCTTAAAAACAAACTAAACAAAAACTACTAACTTTTATATATTGATGTATCGTTCACTTTACGGATCTAAATAGGAAATCTCAACTAACTTGTCACTGATTTCCTATATATATCTTCAATGGTACCACATAGTTATCTACATTCCACTTTATAATCCATCCAACTATCTCTTCGATCTATCTGATCAGTTTTCAAGGTGGCACCTACTTTCTGCAAGCACAAAATTAGTGGTCTTCTCAGTCTGGACGAGCTCCGCATCTTCATTGCTCTCCGTGTGGGTCTGAGATATTGCTGGGGCTGGCCGCTCTACTCCACAGGCCTCCATGATTAATCCTGTTGTCGGAATACTAGTCACTTTGCCCGTCACACCTAGCTAAACCTGATCATTAAGTGGGTCCTAGCTCGGGTAAATATCCCCTCAGTTCTAGAGCCGGCTGGATTATCCAGAATGGTCTTACCATTTGTCACTGGGTAAGGCGCAGATGCCTCATCTGGGACGTCACAGTCAGTGACTCTTTTGCTCCCTCCCACATCATGGATGCTGTGGTAAATGTGATGAATAAAATCCTGAAGTATTGGGAACTTCCAGTTTTTCCAGCCTGTGGCGTTCGAAACGTTTGATGGAGTTAGGCCGCTGACAGCGAAGTTCTTGTCACCGTTAGCGGCTTCCCTTAACGAGGTGTCAGGTGATACACGTAAGGGTACCCGGTTATTTCAGCGCCTTAACTTCGCCATCACACGCGGTAAGGTTGCGAGTGATCCTTGAGATCTAACCCCTTAATTCCATCTTAATCCTTAACTTCTAACCCTAAACCCAACCATAATTTCCAACTTCTAGCTCTGAACAAACCCCGATATCAAATTATAATTTCTAACTCTAATCTCTAACCTTTTGATCATAATCCTTACTCCCTATCCCTAAACTGAACTGTAACCTCAAGCCCAAATTCTTATCTTAATCCCTAAAATTAAACCTTAAACCCAACACTAATAACTAACCTCGAACCCTAAGCCCAAATGTTATCCTTTAAACCCAGCCTTAATAACTAATTTTTAACTATAAACCCTAGTTATCTCTAATACCAAACCATAAACCATATCTCAATTCCTAACTTGTAACACGTCCTTAACCACTAACCCTAAATCTAACCGTGATCCCTAATAGACCGTACAGTTCGTTACTGTGACTGGCCATCTCAGTTAAGAACCACTTAATATAACAATAAGAATGTTACATTGAAGTGTAGTCTAAGGTGGATGGTCACGGTTGGAAGCACGTTGATCATAGGTCTGTTTGATCCACGTCGATGTGGAGGCTAAATAAGAGCGGATTCGAGTGGGGGTCTCTAGGTAGTGGCTCGATCTGCTAGAAATAGCAGCTCCCTCGAATCTTAACCTACCATCTTTAGGTAAAAAAAAAAAACCCCTAAAAAATGGGTACATTAGGTAATGTAGTCCCAGATAAACTATGTCTGAATAAGAAGCTGGAATGGTCATGACTGGAATATTCTTTGATTACAAGTCCGTTCGATAAGGGCTGACCTGTGGCTAAACAACACACTCGGCGTTCTAACCGCTCGAAATAGCAGCCACAAGACTTTTAAATCACGCCCTTCCATCTTTTAAAACAAAGAGAAACGGAATGACACAAAAAAATAATATAATCTATGATAGCCTATGACCGCAGAGCACTGGTGGGATAGTCATGACTGAGCCGTATTTTTTAGATATTTCGTTCGTAAACAAAAATATCTGGTTATTCAAGTTACTAGAAATGGCTAACTCTCCCGTTCCACCATCACCGACTTGCTTAGAAAAAGACGGGCACCGATTGGTTAATACGTTTGACCAATCGCCGACGTCGTTGCATTTAATCTCAGCTGGCCAAACACGTCGGCGAAAATGGTGAGTGTTGACGTTTCTGTTTTTATAAACACCTCTTAATTTCCGTTAAAAATAGTATTGATATATTTACCATTTTCTCTAAATAAAAAACCAGTAGATCTCTATATGTATCTATATCCTGCCCTCTCTTCCTCTGTCCACAAAAAACAGAATATCTAGTGTATTCTAATGTCTTAAATCGCATTTTCTAACGAAATGAATTTTCATCTTTTTAATCGATATGAATATGTAACAGTTGTCATTTGTTTAAAACAACACATACACACGTATGTATATATATATATATATATATATATATATATATATATATATATAAGTAAACGAGGAATCGTTTAAGGTAATCCAAGTAGAGGTGATGAGTAATCTGCATCGTGGAAGATTTTATCGTGCGGCGTTGTTTGACTCAATAAGATGTTTACTAAGTTGTGACGATCGGGTGGTCGATTTCGGACAGTTCCTAGAGTATTAATGATAAAGGAATGAAGAATAACACTGATATTATAAGGTTTATCGGCCTTACGGTTGAGCTTATACCGCCTTCGATGAGTGTTAAGGGCCGAGACACTTGCATGAAGGGATTTTCTTCTCAGAAAACCTTACGCTGTCCAGCTCTCCTGACAGTTTCTTACCACTATATATATGTATGTATATAGATATATGTGTGTGTGTATATATATGAACAGATTCAGGACCCCGACGGCTGAGCTCCGTCCGTTTCGACAGCTAGATTAGGATCTAGCCGTCCGGGTCCTAAATCTTTTCATATTACCCACTCTACAACCCCAAGTATTGAGTACTCTAGTGGGTTATGGTCCGCCTGGTATTTTACTACACCTTATCTGATATATATATATATATATATAAATATTTAATATAGAATTGGGTTCTACAGGAGTAGAACTGTTTCATATATATATATATATATATACTATCATATTAAATAAATGGAAACTATATTTATAAAACCATACAACAAATTAAATGTCTCTTCTATATATATATATATACACACACAGAGTATGCGGTGGTGAGACCGAGGAGACCACTAATCATGTGGGTACTCGATACATGGGGAGATGTAGACTGGGTATAGAGATGGGATTTGACACATCTATCTATATATATTTAGTCACTATCATAATCATTACCATCAGTATGTGTTCTTTCTCATTCTAGTCTGCTTTGTTCAACTTCCAAAGTTTGTTGACTGTTGTCTTGTTGTTAGTCTGTACCTGTACATATCTACGAGCATTTTTTCCTGCCCTACTGGACAAAAATAAACAAGGGTATGTTATACTTAAACCTATTTTTCTCTCATCCATATAATTTCATTTCTCTCAGCCATGTTGTTTGTATATACATCAATCTTGAACTACTACTATTTAAACCATCACTGTTTGAGCCAGCACAAGTTTAAACCATCACTGTTTGAGCCAGCACAAGTTTAAACCATTACTGTTTGAGCCAGCACAAGTTTAAACCATCACTGTTTGAGCCAGCACAAGTTTAAACCATTACTGTTTGAGCTATGCCTGTTTAAACCATCACTGTTTCAGCTACTACTGCTTTGAGCTACTCCTGTTTAAACCATCACTGTTTGAGTTACTACTGCTTTAACCATCACTGTTTCAGCTAACACTGCTTTAACTATCACTGTTTGAGCCAGCACCAAGTTAAATCATTTCTGTTTGAGCTATCACTGCTTTAACCATTACTTAGAGCTAACACAAGGTTTAACCATCACTGTTTGAGCTAACAAAAGGTTAAACCATTATTGTATTTTCATGTTATTAGCTGAACCATATTTCAACATTAGGGTGCTTGTATCCTCAGCCAGGCCGTGAGGACAGGCTTTGTTACTAACCCTTGGAGGGAGGGGTGACCTTAGGGGAAGTTAAATATGTAAATAATTTGTTTTCCCTTTTTTTTCCAGATTTTTAGGTACATTCTGGAAATGTGCTCGGATCGGTAAGTCAGAATTTCTCTTGTTCCTGTTCAGTTATGTCTGTGATTTAGATAAGTGTATATTGTATATATATATATATATATATATGTGTGTGTGTGTGTATCCATAATTCCTGGTGCAATTGTACAGGCGCTGGCAGATCAGGCAGTTGTTTTGGGGCATTTTAAAACCTGCCGGAGCCTATCTCCTCTGCAGGCCAGAACACTGATTTCTTCCAGACAAGAGAAATAGTGGAATAATTGGCCCCAATACTGGACTGGTACTTTTTTTTTTACCACGAAAAGATGAACAGCAAAGTTGACATTGGCAAAATTTAAACTCAGCGCTACCACAAAACATCGGACGTTCTAACTCTGTCAATTCACTTCCCTAGCAGAGGTTTACTACTTTGCAACTATGTGTGGACTTTAGTTCAGTGGCTTATGAGCAAGGGACATAACTCTGATGGTTCCAGTGTAATAACGAGGACTACGGAAAAGACAGCCATCCAGTATTTCATTTTAACTCTTTAGTATGCTTAAAGTTCAAATCACAATGCGGTTATTTCTTTTAGATTGGTGAAATAAATTATCTGTAATTACATTAGAGTTAATTTAATTAGATATAGTTCCTCCTTCTTTTGACAAAATGGTCTTGGGTGAACTTTTTAAACACACAGCCACATCATATACAATTAAATACAACAGCATATATATACTATTGTTATTTTTATTGCATTCAGAACACTCCTTGAAATATGTGTGCAGTGCCTGGTAGTGCTATTTTCTGTATGTTGTATATATTTCTAAGTCCTGAGGTGTGGGTGTTTTTCATTCCTAGAGCACCTATTATTATAGGGATTGTTTCTATTTTCATCATCCACACTCGGGTTATTTCTATCTCTAAATCTTTGTAAATGGATAATTTCTCCATTTTCTTAATAGATTATTATTTTATTAGGGTGGTAGATTGGCAGTATCGGTGGATGTGGGGCAACAACCTTTGCAGTATATACATACTTCCCTTTAAAATCTTGCCACGGTTCCCTTTGCCTTTCATCCTTACAGGGTTGATAAAATAAAGTACCAGTAATACTCTGGAGTCAATTAGATCGACTTTCCCCTTCCCTTCAAATTGCTGGCCTTGTGCCAAATGTAGAAACATCATTATTATTATTATGCAGGAAAGTGGTGGATAGGCAGAGTTGTAAGTGCATTGGATAAATGTTTAGCAATATTTAAATAAAAATAATGAAAATTATTCTGTATAGTACATAGAATAATGTACAAATGTCATCCTTTTGGGCTCGATGTAATTGACTTTCCCTTCCCCACAAAATTGTTGGCTTTGTGCCTAAATTAGAAACCATTATTATTATTATTATTATCACTGTTGTCATTATTTGTTGTTGTAGGTGAAAGAAAAAGTCCATACATTGCAGTGTGCTGTATTGCTATGGCTGTAAACATACTCTTCTGGACTTAGGTGGAGAGAGAGTGAGGGCAGCTTTTGGTACCACCTATTGGAATGCTTTGCCTTGAAGAAGAAACCAGTTAACTGAAGATGGCAGCAGATTGATGAGAATTGCCAGATGTAACCCTGCATCTTCCTGCTACAGAATAATTGTTCCTGCAAGGCCTTTAATGGGATGTAGCAACGAAAACGCAGTCAAATGCATTTTTTTTTTTTTTTATCAAAATATATATATTTTTTTTTGCAATGAACTGAAAGAAATTTGGACTTTCCAAACAAACAAAATATAAAATTCTTTTTTAAAAATAAAACTAATGAATAAAATCTTTGGTTCTGTTTTATATTTCTGTTCAAACTGGCTGTAACCAGCCACTTATATTTGTTAAGGTATTGTTCTCAAAATAAATATCAAAATCTCAGATTCGATATTATGTGAGATAATTATTTGAAATGAAGTGTTTACCGAGAAAATATAATGGTAAATGTAATGTAAATGCTAAAGGGTTAAAGGAATGAAAAATGTATTTCTCTACAATTGCGAGAAATTTGTTCTGTTGATCGAGTTAAATTCTTCCAGATCAGAGGAGAGAAAATGTTTCAAGAATAAATGTGTTATTAAAATCCTTTCATTTATTCCAAATTAAAATTTATTACTCCCTTTCTTTAATAACCCAGCCCCTGCTTCCTAGTTGAATTAGGTAGAGTTATTAAGGCTTAATTAACTCTTTCATTACCAAATCTCTGTAGACAGACACTACCTATAATTTTGAAAATAATCAAGAATTTGGAGGGATTTAGAATTCTCTCACCTCTTTCTGTTCAAGCTGGCTGTTCATACTGATGTTAAAGTATTGTTCTCAAAATGAATAACATCAAAATCCCATAGATCCAATATTATGTGAGAGAATTATGTAAGATATAGCTTTTACCACGAAAATACAATAGTATATAGAGAGTAATGTAAATGCTAAAGGGTTAAACTGGTGTTTGGAACATAAAGATTCTTACATAAAATTCTGACTGAAGGGTTTTAGATGAATAAAAATAGTTAAATATCATAAAACCCAGAGCAGTTTGGTCTCAAAAGTTTTAAATGTAGTGTGGATTAAATAGTTTGTAGCATCTACATAATGCAAAGTGATGGTGTCATTACATCCACCCAGTACAGTCTATAAAGTGACTGGAGTTAGGTAGAGCATCCAGCTGTAGGAATCATTCCTTCTTCATCACCCACTTATTCCTGAGAGGTTTGTGGGGGCAGAATCCTTAAACACTCCTTCCAGAGGGTCCTGTCAGAAGCAACTGTTTTCAACTGATCTGGCTGGATCCCCAAGCATGACCAGCCAAGCTCATGGATGTTATCCTGCCAGCTGGTTTTGCCTGTAAAATCTGCCCAGCGATTCTTTCCTGAGACATTCTAACCACATGCCCATAGTATTGGAGCCGGGATCTCTCAATTCGGAGAAGTGGCGGCTCTACCTGGAGCAACTCTCTGATTTCCAAGCTATTTCTATCGAGTACTGTTACTATAGAGACCCTTTGGAGGAACCTGATTTCAGCTGCTTGTATTCGCAATCACATTCTTTTGGTCATTACCCTAGATTCATGACCTTTCCAAAAATTGAAATTTACCTGCGAGATGTAGTCTCCCTCATCATCCTCTCGGGTAACACCTTCTCTATTGTGTCTGCCAGTGCCTGGGTCCCCAATTGCTCATAAAGAGGTGGAGGCAGAGATAGGAGTGTGGTTCCTTTGTGTTCGGACCTGGTGTATATGTCAGAGATGGAGGCAGTGACAGTGGGAGTTTGGTTCCTTTGTGTTCAGACCTGGTATATATGTATGTTTCACACACACTGGTTCAAACGATGATTACTTTACTTCTAATTATGTATGTATAGGTCATCTATATATATAAAACTGAGGATGTCTGTCTGTATGTGTGTGTTTGAATCCCTAAAACTAGAGAAGCACCCAACCGACCGTTTTCAAACTTTACACATGTAATACTTATGTTTCAGGGAGTGTTCTGAGCAAAAAAAAAATTCAAATTTCCAATGCCCTAGGGACCGCATAAGGCGATCTCTCTCTATAATTCTTAGTCTTTCTCTTTTTAGATAGATACATACATATAACGTTGCGCCCTTATAATATCTGTCTGCATTACGTCACTTCCTACAATTCACTCTGCGTCCAGAACGTGCCCTTATAATATCTGTCTGTATGTCTGGCTGTCTGCTGCCTCCGGCTATTCTGCCACCCTTGCTCAAGACAAATCTCACACTCATTCCCCAAACAGTTGGTAAATGCACACAACTTCTTCCTCACGTTTTAAGCCACAGTGTTGCTTACTTACGTACCACCAGACCCTTACTTCTTTGCCAGCCGTCGTTGTGGCAATACTAAGCTTAGCTAAGGCGGTTATATATTTCACAATACCTTATCCCGTGCAACGCCGGGTACCACTGCTAGTCTATTATATAACAAATGACAAACAGACAAAACAATATCAGTAGCAACCTACTTTATTACATAACACAATATTATGCCATAAGATTTAATAAACAAACAAGAAAACAAACAATTAGTATAAACAATATGATACATGACTTGGTTTCTACTATGTACAGGATTAATATTTTTATTCATTATTTTATTATTATTAATATTATTATTTTTATTAGACAGAGTTTGCTCAGATATATATTCTCTTTTTCAAATGAAAACTTCAACAAATACATGGAATATAATAATATATATTTATCTATGTGCATATGTATGTATATACATATATACATATATGTATGTGTGTGTATATGTTTGTGTGTAAATATATATATATATATATATATACACATATGTGAGTCAAGTAGTATAGTTAGTACGAAGCATTGAGATATGTAACAAATGACTAAGTTTCAAAAAACCAGTACAATGCAGTAGAAATATATAAAGGGCAGAGGATGACAAAGAAGACTAAACTAAGTGATGTTCGAGATAATTCTCACCAAGAATGGCTACCCTACTTCTCTCACCAAACACTGAAATGCCATGGCAGCAAGACTTAAAAGAACAAGGAGGCTCCTAGAGGTAACATATGCTACCCAAAGCTGCTATATTTCAATTAGAAGACAACAGCTGCCATCTGTTGGGAGAACCTGAATATACAGCTGGTGCATTCAAGACCTTGAGGAATCTACTCTACAGACACCGACCTACGTACACACTTCCTAATTGTCTCATCAACAATGCAGAAGTGTGCATAAGAGCGTAGGTGGTCTACAAGGTCACATGTAAAAAAATGTACATCACAAGTACCATCCTACAATCCAGATGCTGCACATACAGATCAAGGAGCATATGACAATGAGCTTCTTCAGTTAAAAAACATCTTGACAGATGCCAGAGCCAGGACATTTAGGTCACCATAGTGGCGACAGAAAGAAACGTAATTTAAGAATCAAAGAGGCCATTATCATCAATAAGAAAAAGCCCCAGATAAATAATAGATTAAAAATGCATGAGGCAGATTGACTACTAAAATGACTCCACACATGCATATTTCAGACACGATAATCAGTTCCGGAAGAACAGGGATCGTTTTTTTGTTTCGAACTGTTTCAGTTTCACATTTAAAAATATGTTGAAATATATTGTGTAAAACATTACTTTGTTTTGTTTTATTTGTCATCCTTTACCCCTTATAGATCTCTATGACATTGTACCAGTCTTTTGACACTTATCAGTCAATAATTATATATACATGCATAAATACACATACATGTATATATGCGTGTGTGTATGTATGTATGTATGTATATATATATATATAAATGGCTTCTACAGGACTAGAACTGTTTCATTCGGGAGAAATCATCCTGATGATTTCTCCGGTATGAAACAGTTCTAGTCCTGCAGAAGCCATTTCTATATTAAATATTTATATTCTGCTATGTATTGAGTACCTTACTTATGTGGTTACCCCCGATTGAACCTGGGATAATCATCATCATCATCATGCATAAATACATACACACATGTATATATATGTGTGTATGTATTTGTGTGCATATATATATATATACACACGCAAACACAGTCTGAGAATTGACCAGGCAATTATCACAAGATACTAAATTCTAAAACAAGTATCATACATCGACATTCTAAATTATATATAATCTATTTTCCTTGCAATATATGCAAAAGAGGAACTCAATACTTTGTGGCAAGTATCTAGAATATTTTAACTATTCCTTCATTAACAACAACCCAGCATGTGTAACATATGATACCAAAACTATATTTCTATTCCTATATTATCTTCTAAAATTCATAATATTGACTATGTAAATCTATGACAGTGCAATGGTAGGCTGTTCTATTATGTGGAGATTACACACACATAAATATCATTAGAGTAAAAACATTTGTCTCTGCATTTCGAAACAAATATTTCAATTTGCATATATATATATGGTAATAATAATAAATGTGAAGACTAAAATCCAAAGAGGGTTCGATAAGGATAAATATATATCAAATATATAAGAACCCTAGATCAAATATTTATTAAAATAACAGATTAAAGTTTAAGCAAAGAATCACTGCTTTCACCCTTAACGTTAATGGTGAAAGCAGCGATTCTTTAATCTGTTATTTTAATAAATATATATATATATATATATGTGTATATATATATATATATATATATATATATATATATATATAGAAAGATTTGAATGGATACAGTTTAGTTGAAAGGAATTTATTGACACGTGTTTCTATAACAGTTACATAACCTAAAACAGCTATCTACAAACTTTTATATATATATATATATACCCATATATATATATATATATATATATATATGGGTCTGTAGCTTGTTAGAATGCTCAAGAGAATCTAATATGATGAAAGTCTACTACAAAAACAAGAACTTTATTCACCTGGTCTCACTGGAATTATTATTTCTAGACTATATGAAGTTCTAACAGTGTTTTTGGCCCTACTATAGACAGGTAGCTACTACTACTACTATATATATATATTTATAATTTATTTATTATTTAGAATTAGGATTTTGCTCTAACATGTATATATATATATATATATATATACATATACACACAGATATATATATATATTATTTCGAATTAGGGTGTTTTCTCTAACATGTGTATATATATATATATATATATATATATATATATATATATACATACATACATACATACAGATACATTTATACATATATATTATTTTGAATTAGGATGTTTGCTCTAACATGTATATATATATATATATACATACATACACACACATACACAGATACATTTATTTATATATATATATAAACAGTTCAAAAAGATTAATAAAAGCTCATTTCAACTGTTGATTAATTAACAAGCATTATAACAGATTGTCAGATCTAATGAGGCACAAGGTTAATTATTTTTTTTAAATAAGGAAGAAAAGGAAAGGAGCTGATCCTCAGATCAGACCAAGCAAGTTGTAATCGCACTGGCCATTCCATTGCTGATAATATCTGCCGGTTGCAAACCCTGGTAGGAGAAAGCAGGGATTGCTTGAACTGAGAACAAAGAGGGCCAGATCAGACACTGTAAAGTATATTGTCTGACCTTTTAACAATTTTTTTTTTTTTTATGAATCCGCTGCTCCTTGCAGGATTGGCACTTCATTTATTTATCAACCCTGGAATGATGAAAGGGTAAGTTGACCTCTGAGATTTGAACCCAGACCACAAAGAACTGGAACAAATACAGCAATGTCAATTAATCTGATGCTTTAACAACTCTGCCAATTCTCCTAATTAAATAAATTTATATACTAAATAAAAATAAGACAAAATGTAGTGAGAGGCAAAGCTATATGGGTGGATAAACCTGTGTGTACTGGATATTAAAATTAACTATATAGAAACTTTATCCCAGAGAGTCAACATTGCTAACATTCCAAGCATTGAATAAAATATTATAATGAATCTAACACAACTGTTTTATATTTAATAAAACTACCAACTCCATTCATATACACACACACTCACATACATATATTACATATGCATACTATTATATATATATGTTTATATAATGCATACTAATATATGCATATATTGTGATTTTATTATTGTGAACCTATTAGTGTATATGTGTGTGTGTGTGTATATATATATACACCTCCTTGTATATATATATATATATATATATATATACAAGGGGGTGTTGAAAAGTTCCTGGCTTCATTGCTGCTACAGAAGCCTGGTAGGCCTTATTAGAGGCCCAACTTTCAGAGTTCTTTTTACAGGGTTTAGAAAAACTGAAGGACCACTGCAGTGTGTGTGTGAATCCGAGCTGGGGAAATATTGAATAAAATCATCATTAACTGATCCTCCTGTATTTTCTTTTACTAAAAAGCCAGGATCTTTTCAGCACCCCCTCATATATATATATTTATTAAAATAACAGATTAAAGTTTAAGCAAAGAATCGCTGCTTTCACCCTTATATATTATATATTATACACAGGAAAACATTTTAATTCAGTACATAAGCAAAATATGATGTCATTAAATTATTACTAACTGTAATACCTATAACGAGTTATCTATGTCTACTGTGTCACAGCATTAATTAATTAAGAGAAAGCAGTTAATTAATTAGGAATTAGACTGCGATGTACAGCTACCTCAGTAAGGGGGCTGATTATAGCCTGAAAGCAAAGAATTATATGGTCTGAATGTTCATACTACCATAGTTCACACCTATGTAGCTTTAGGTAGACTCCTGCAAGGTTGCATCCTGCGGCAATTGACAACCATAGGATGTCTATGTCTCTCGTGCTGCCATCTTCCTGTGGCTGCATTCCCCCACATTTACGGGGCTGAAGCCCGATGTCTCAGGCGAGAGGAAATTAATCCCATTTCCAGCCTGCACATTGGACTCTGGAGTGAATGGAGATGTCCACTCTCCCCACCACATTTGGAACACTTGAAAATTGGTTTTCATCTATGATGATGAAGCAAATGTTCTGCCCAACCAGACGGGCCAGAGAAGTGACACAGACAAAATGGACAAACAACCATGATGATAGCGCAAGGTATCTCAAGGTAAACCTCACCTACCAGCGGCCTGTAGATCTCTTGTTTGACATACACGGAGTCACAAGTTCACTGAGAAGGAAGTTGCTTACCCCGTAATACCAAGACGTGCATGCCATAGTCTAGAGTAAACTTGTCCAGACTGCCCCTACATATTGTGATTGTTGGTAAACTATACAAGTCTGGGGTGTTCTAACGATAGGGGCCCCAGTCCTATTATAAAAAACCTTTCCCTGGGCTGGATATGTATGTATATATACATATATCTATCATCATTATCATCGTTTTAATGTGCGCTTTCCCTGCTAGCAAGGGTATACATGTATACACACACACGTGTGTGTATATGTATGTAAATGTATATATATATATATATATATATATATATATACACACACACACACGTGTGTGTATATGTATGTAAATGTATATATATATATATATATATATATATATATATATATACACATACACACGTATATACATACAAACAACACAATATCCAGTCAAGGAACTGATCCAAGGCCGTTCATAAGTAAGGCCGATATCCTAACCACTAGGCCACACACCTTCACTTTTAAATGTTCTGGAGACATCCAGTTTGGGGTGGAGCACCCCACCCCTATATTACCACTGTCCCTTTTCTAAACATCTCTGACCCCTATATTACATTACCAGTCTCTTTAACAAAACATCACCTACTTTAACATCATTACCCCTTTTTTGTAGGTTAAGTCTGTCTTAAACCCGAAGGCTCACCATACTTAACCCAGTTTCAATGGCATGAAACGACAGACAGTACAAGACTTCCCCCTGGACAGGACACCAGTCCATCGCAGGGTTAACCACCCACCCAGCCATTGCTGGTACTCATTTTCAGCTGGGTATACTGGAGCAATGTGAAATAAAGTGTTTTGCTCTAGGACAACACACAACCCAGTCCAGGAATCAAACCCATGACCCTTTTTGAGTAAACCTCCAAACCCACTTGAGGTCATCAAGGGATACATTTCCTTTGTTAGATTTTATTTAAGTAATAACAAATTACTATGTAATTTAACGATGTCTTTAATTAATGAACACTAACAACAACAACAATTAGCCTTTCATTATAATATGATGATAATAATTGTTTCTTCTTTTGACACAAGGCCAGCAATTACCCCAGTGCATTACTGGTACTTTATTTTATCGACCCCCGTAAGGATGAAAGGTAAAGTTAACTTTAGCGGATTTGAATTCAAAACATAAAGGGCCATAACTTCATGCTGCAAAGCATGGCGTCTAACCTTCTACCGATACTGCCAACCCACTGCCTATGATAATAATAATAATGGTTCCTAACATAGGCACAAGACCAGCAATTTGCAGGGAAGAGGAAAAGTCGAATAAAAGAACCCTAGTGTGTTACTGGTACTTTATTTTATCATCCCCGTAAGGATGAAAGGCAAAGCTAACCTCAGCTGGATTTGCACTCAGAACGTTAAGGGACGTAACTCTATGCTGCGGAGAATGGTGTCCGATGCTCTGCCGATTACAGCCAATCTAATGCCCATATAATAATAATGATGATGATGCTGGACAGATTTTACAGGCAAAACCAACCGACAGGAGACCCAGACAGATCAATTGGAGACACTTGCTTCTGACAGGACCCACTGGAAGACATACTTGAGGACTCTTCCCCCCACTCCACCACCACCAACAACACCACCACGACCCTCTCAGGGATAAATGGACAATGAAGTAGAAGAATGATGATGATGATGATTTAATAGAATAAGCTTTCAGTTTTGATAACATATTTTTTATCAATCAGTTAAGGCACAAGGGTCATCTCCTCAGCTTATCAAATCAGAAATCAAACTGATGCGGTTTTTATAGCCAAGGAAAACATCGCCAAATGGTCAGCCGGCCTTGGGGGCCTCTAAACACCAAATGACTTAGGGAGGTGGGGAGTAGAGCCAGAGGAAGAGCTAACCCCTACCCCACACAGTTGTGGGTTGACAGAGTCACAGAAACTACTACACCAGGGCATCATTTCTGGCAACAGATTTCCATTTTCATCTCCCAATAACCTTTACTTTCCAGAATCTGGATCAAGTAAAAAAAAAAAGAGGTAGGAGGGGGGGGGGCATAATTTAAGAACATTTTAATTTTTTAACTTTGTTCCCTTTTTATCATTTTTGTTTACAATTACATAATTTTATGTCAGATTTCTCTCGTTATCTCTCCAATTATTTTAAAAGAAAACAACAAAAAATAAAGCCATGGTAATAAGGGAGAAATTATTATCACATTGAACAAATTGGCCAGGTATTCTGGTACCAATGATGATATGTGACTATATCTCACCATCCCACCACCAACAATGTGTGACTAGATCCCACCACCCCACCACCAACAATATGTGACTATATCCCACCACCCCAGTACCAACAATGTGTGACTAGATCCCACCACCCCACCACCAACAATATGTGACTATATCCCACCACCCCACCACCAACAATATGTGACTATATCCCACCACCCCAGTACCAACAATGTGTGACTATATCCCACCACCCCACCACCAACAATATGTGACTATATCCCACCATCCCAGTACCAACAATATGTGACTTTATCCCACCACCCCAGTACCAACAATATGTGACTATATCCCACCACCCCACCACCAACAATATGTGACTATATCCCACCATCCCAGTACCAACAATATGTGACTTTATCCCACCACCCCACCACCAACAATATGTGACTATATCCCACCATCCCAGTACCAACAATATGTGACTATATCCCACCATCCCAGTACCAACAATATGTGACTATATCCCACCACCCCAGTACCAACAATATGTGACTATATCCCACCACCCCAGTACCAACAATATGTGACTATATCCCACCATCCCACCACCAACAATATGTGACTATATCCCACCACCCCAGTACCAACAATATGTGACTATATCCCACCACCCCAGTACCAACAATATGTGACTATATCCCACCATCCCACCACCAACAATATGTGACTATATCCCACCACCCCAGTACCAACAATATGTGACTATATCCCACCATCCCACCACCAACAATATGTGACTATATCCCACCAACCCAGTACCAACAATATGTGACTATATCCCACCATCCCACCACCAACAATATGTGACTATATCCCACCACCCCACCACCAACAATATGTGACTATATCCCACCACCCCAGTACCAACAATGTGTGACTAGATCCCACCACCCCACCACCAACAATATGTGACTATATCCCACCACCCCAGTACCAACAATATGTGACTATATCCCACCACCCCAGTACCAACAATATGTGACTATATCCCACCACCCCAGTACCAACAATATGTGACTATATCCCACCATCCCACCACCAACAATATGTGACTATATCCCACCATCCCACCACCAACAATATGTGACTATATCCCACCATCCCACCACCAACAATATGTGACTATATCCCACCATCCCACCACCAACAATATGTGACTATATCCCACCATCCCACCACCAACAATATGTGACTATATCCCACCATCCCACCACCAACAATATGTGACTATATCCCACCATCCCACCACCCCAGTACCAACAATATGTGACTATATCCCACCATCCCACCACCAACAATATGTGACTATATCCCACCATCCCACCACCAACAATATGTGACTATATCCCACCATCCCACCACCAACAATATGTGACTATATCCCACCATCCCACCACCAACAATATGTGACTATATCCCACCATCCCACCACCAACAATATGTGACTATATCCCACCATCCCACCACCAACAATATGTGACTATATCCCACCACCCCACCACCAACAATATGTGACTATATCCCACCACCCCAGTACCAACAATATGTGACTATATCCCACCATCCCACCACCAACAATATGTGACTATATCCCACCACCCCAGTACCAACAATGTGTGACTAGATCCCACCACCCCACCACCAACAATATGTGACTATATCCCACCACCCCAGTACCAACAATATGTGACTATATCCCACCATCCCACCACCAACAATATGTGACTATATCCCACCACCCCAGTACCAACAATGTGTGACTAGATCCCACCACCCCAGTACCAACAATATGTGACTATATCCCACCACCCCACCACCAACAATATGTGACTATATCCCACCACCCCAGTACCAACAATGTGTGACTAGATCCCATCATTAGAGTATTCCATTCTACCACACATACACACTTCTCTTAACATTCTACACTAAAGCTTTGCTATGGGTTTCTTCCAGTTTATTATCTTTGTTTTCAGGTTTAATCGATGAATGTAATTTTTTTGTTTTGTAAGGATTTTCATGTAGCCACAACATATGGCAGATGGTCGGTGTTGGAATGGCTTTAAAACAAATGAAAAATCCCTAAGAGGGGTGTTAGCTGGCTGGAGAAGTGGGGTGTGATAGACA
>OZ024761.1:10330576-10380576 GCA_964016885.1 Eledone cirrhosa | reverse complement strand
TTTTAACGAGACACAATGCCAAATATTCATTGGTAGAGGGTGTGTGTAAATAATAATATATATATATATAAATGTAATCTGAGTTTTTCGAATATTAATAACATTCGACTCGATTGCACAAGCCTCATTTTTAAAGCCATGTCAGTAGAATGAACCCTTCATTCTTGCTCTTGTGTTGGCATGTAAACAGAACTGCAGACACTAATGTTTCTGGGTATCACCCTTCATCAGTACAGCTCAAAAATGGCTTTAAAAATGAGGCTTGTTTGCATAATTGCAAACGAATCGAATGTTATTATTAATATTCGAAAAACTCAGATTACATTTATTGTATTCAGCCATGTAGTTTTTTAAATTTTATTTTATATATATATATAGCATTAAATAGATCGGAGGCCATATGTCGTTGATTTAGGTTTCTTTATATCTCTGTGATACACATTTCGCTGAGGACCACAACTAGATAGTGTTCGTTCGACAAATTATGATAACCTGAGCTCATCAGACGGTATGAAAACCTTTAAAAAAGGTTTAGGCTTTTATACCGTCTGACGAGCCCAGGTTATTGTAACTAGTATGATGAACACTACCTAGCAGTGGTCCTCAAAAAAATATGAAACAGTTCTAGTCTTGTAGAAGCCACTTATTTATATATATATATATATAAGCCATGTTATATATAATAGTGTGTGTTAAAGTAACAATGATTCCCTTCAGTTCAGTCTCTCTTTCTCTCTCCCTCACACACCCATCTTCATACACACACACCTTCATACACACCTACAAAGAATTAATAAAATATCCATAATAAAACAGGGGGAGGAAGGTGGGATAGGGATTGGCACGTGACGGTGGAAAACAATGAAAGAATTGCAACTGTTTGAATAAAAAGATGGCTGTGATGGGGTGGCAAAGAGAGAGAGATCCTTCATTCATTTACAACAAACAAACGACCTCCACCTCCTAAAAAAAAAAATTAATTAACCAACCAATTAAAAGGGAGAAAAACGGGGTGGGGAGCAGTCTAAAATTTGTAACAAGTTAAAATGAAAGGGATCAATCAGTTACTAAAAGCTGTGACATATAAGTGAAACCCCTTACCCTTTTTTTTTTAGTGGGAGGTGGTGGCCATAATATGAAACCCTTGCTAACCATTGCTGGTGTTCAAAGTATTGTAAAAACACAGCCATTGTAACATTTAACCCTTTGGCATTTAAAACTGGCCATATCCAGCCAGAATTCTCTCACCTCTTTTTGTTCAAACCGGCTGTAACTGGCCACTCATACCGATGTTAAGGTATTGTTCTCAAAATAAATAATATCAAAATCTCATAGATGCAATATTATGTGAGATAATTAAGTGAAATAAAGCCATTACCGTGAAAATGCAATAGTAAATATAGAGTAATGTAAATGCTAAAGGGTTAACGGTAGTTTAGTTCAACACAAGGATGGTGTTAAAAATATGGTGGTAATCTTGGTTAATTTAAGAGATGATCATAGATAAGGTTTAAAAATCAAATTGGGGGTTAACAGACAAGGAGATTTTAGATCTTCAATTTTCTTTTTTATCCATATAATATATATATATATTTTTTTTTCAATTTCAGCGGGCTAGAGCTGTTTATACTCACACCATGACAAGAGTTTATGATGGATAAGATAAAAAACTGAAGAGGAATCAAACAAGATGTCATATTTGAAATTTCTTTCTTATTTGAGTATTATTTCAGCTCAGCCTTTTTTTTTTTTTTCCAGTTCACCATCAGCAATTTAGATTCACAGCATCAAGAAAGACATAAAACGGCAGTAATCTCATCAAATTCTAGAGACAGTGATGCATAAGGATTTAAATCTAAGAGGGATGATGAGACCAGATGTTAAATAGCAGCAGTATTATTTCCTATCTCAGTATTATTTCACCTATCTTTCAGTTCAGCAGCTGCAGTATGGACTTACAGATTTACAGCATGATTAAAACAAAAATGGCAATAATCTTGTTGAATTTCAGAAGAGGAGAAACAGACAAGATGTTATGTATAGTCTTCTTTCTGTGTTCTGTGTAATCTATTTTTTTCGTATCTGTTCAGTTAACCAGAAGCAATTTTAAGACTCACAGCATCAATGAAGGTGTCAAAAGCTTTGCAAACCTCGCTGAATTTCAGAGACAATGATGGACAGATGATGATCAGAGAGAGGGAACAGGCAAGATGTTATATCTGCAGTGTTTTTTTTCTAATCTGTTATATTTTCTTTATGAGTTTTCAAACAGTGATTTCCATCCTCAGTAAGAAAAAGACATAAAAGATGGTAATAATCTTGCAGAATTTAAGAGACAAAGGGGGACAGATTAAGATGATGGAGGTAAAGGAGACAAGGAAAGGTGTCAATATCTGCAGTGTTCTGTCTAATCAAACATAAATTTCTCTCTTTTTTTTTTTTTTTTTTTCAATTTAAGCCATGCTATCGGTTGGTCTAATTTGACTCAGTCCTAACATCAAAATGTCCCTTTTCTCCTTGGGAAAACGCAGTTCCCTACCAGCTAGCCGGGCACTTTCCAGCTCCTGCTCAGCGACCTCCAACTCGTGGTCAATAATTCCCGCAGCTTCCTGCTCCCTCGTGATCCAGTCGAGAGCCATCTGTGAACGCATATCATCGTCTAACGCACGGTGGGAGTAGTGGGCCAGAACTTCTTGCCGAGAGCAGTTACGCTCCCGCATTGCTTTAAGGCTACCATTCCAGTGCAGCAATTGGAAGACGGTCATCAGTTCCTGAAACTCCAGCATCGTTCGGCTCTTGTTGGATTCCAACATGAACTTGAAGGCACCGATTCCTGTGTTGGCATCCTCCGCATCTTCTTTCTTGCCCTGGGATGGAGATAAAATATACAACTGTTGAATGGAAAGTGGAGGTGGAGAGTGAGAGTGTGTGTAGGAGAGTGGAGAGTGAGTGTGGTAGAGTGAAGAGTGGAGAATAAGTGTGGTAGAGTGAAGAGTGAGTGTGGTAGAGTGAAGAGTGAGTGTGGTAGAGTGGAGAGTGAGTGTGGTAGAGTGGAGAGTGAGTGTGGTAGAGTGGAGAGTGAGTGTGGTAGAGTGGAAGGTGAGTGTGGTAGAGTGGAGAGTGAGTGTGGTAGAGTGAAGAGTGAGTGTGGTAGAGTGGAGAGTGAGTGTGGTAGAGTGAAGAGTGAGTGTGGTGGAGTGAAGAGTGAGTGTGGTGGAGTGAAGGGTGAGTGTGGTAGAGTGAAGGGTGAGTGTGGTAGAGTGAAGGGTGAGTGTGGTAGAGTGAAGGGTGAAGAGTGAGTGTGATAATTGTTTCTACTTTTGGCACAAGGTGACCCCCGTGGTAGTGAGAGTGGTGAATGAGTGTGGTAATGGTAGTGGTGAGTGGAGAGTGAGTGATGTTGAAAATGAGTGAAATAGTGAAAGTGAGGTGAGAAAGTGATGGCAATGGAGGTGGAAGGTAAGAGTGGTTAAGATGAAGGTTGACCTGGGGCTAAACAACAATAACACCAACAACAACAACAAAAGAGACTCTGTAATTACCTTAAATGCAGCTAAAGCGTCACCAACAGCTTTCTCAATAAAATCATCAGATATCTTTCGTGAAGGATGTTCATTGAAGACGGAGTTCATGAGAGCAATTTTGGCAGCACTTCGACGGGCCTCGGCCTTTGTGGAACAGTTCTGACAACGATGTAGCACAGGGGGAGAGAACAAATGGACAAATGAGAAAAGGATTCGTTAGTTGTGCTACATGAATTTTAACATGAGGAACTTTAATTATTTCATCATGTTCTTTGTTTAACCCTTTAGCATTTAAACCAGTCATATCCGGCCAGAATTTTCTCACCTCTTTCTGTTCAAACCAGCCATAATTAGCCACTCATACTGATGTTAAGGTATTGTTCTCAAAATAAATAATATCAAAATCTCATAGATTCGATATTGTGTAAGATATTATGTGAAGTAAAGCGTGTACTGTATACAATAGTTTATATAGAGTAATGTAAAATGCCAAAGGGTTAACTCTAATGAAAAACACTGCCTACGAATTTCAGTTAATTTTGAAAATAATTAAGAAGGTATTTAGTAATATAACTAAGACTCTCATTACTGAACTGGTGTTTGGAACATAACTTAACTTAGGTTCTTACATAGAATTATGACAGAAGGTTTTTAGATAAATATAAACAGCAGTGGGGGAGGGTGCTCTGAAAGTACAGTAGCTAGAGTCAGAACTGGATGGAAAAAGTTCAGAGAGCTTATACCACTATTAGCCGCTAGAGGGTTCTCCCTAAAAATGAAAGGCAGGTTATACGATGCCTGCATACGAACAGCAATGCTGCATGGCAGTGAGACCTGGGCATTGTGTGCAGAGGATATACGCAGACTAGAGAGGAACGAAGCTTGCATGCTCCGCTGGATGTGCAATAGTAATATACGTGAACGGCAAAGCATAAACGAACTAAGGAAAAAATTAGAAATAAGAGGGATCAGATGTTGTTTACTCGAGAGAAGGCTACGTTGGTACGGTCACGTGATGCGCATGAAAGACGACAGCTGTATAACAAAGTGCAGGGCAATAAAGATAGACGGTAGCCACGGAGTAGGCAGACCCAGAAAAACATGGGACGAGCTGATAAATTCCGACCTCACACGCTTACACCTCTCCAAGACAATGTCACTGGACCGAGACCTTTGGCGGTACTCAGTAATAGAGAAGACCCGCCTTACCTAAATACAAAGTAAAAACCTACTACAGTCAGTAGGCATCTCTATCAAAACACACCCCCGTCCCACCACCTCCACACCGCCCCTTTCAATGTAAAGTTATGTTGGTCCCACAACATCCAGGCCGAAACAAATGAGATCGTGTAGGTGTCACGACAAAAAACACACAGTCCACGCTGTAAATGTGGCCGTGTAGGCAACACGGTAAAAACCTCCCAGCCCCACACTGTAAATGTGGTTGGTGTTAGGAAGGGCATCCAGCTGTAGAAAACCCGCCAGACAGTCCACGCTGTAATGTGGCCGTGTAGGCAACACGGTAAAAACCTCCCAGCCCCACACTGTAAATGTGGTTGGTGTTAGGAAGGGCATCCAACTGTAGAAAACCCGCCAGACAGTCCTATGCGAGCAAGACAACCACTCTTGCCTCAAGTGGGAAAACCCCCGTCCAAACCCATGCAAGCGTGGAACACGGACGCTAAACCTGATGATGATGATGATGATGATGATAAACACTTTAACTCTTTTGTTACTATATTTCCAATGAAAGACACTACTCTATGATTTTTAGTTAATTTTGAAAATAATCAAACATTTTAAGAGATTTATTAATATAACTAGCTTTCTCATTATGTATCTGGTGTTTGGAACATAACTTAACAAAGGTTCTTACATTATGCCGGAAGATTTTTAGATAAATATAAAAGGGGCTGACACTAAAAAAGTGCAATGGGCAACGCCCTGTCTCTTCCTGACTAACCAGTAAAAGAAAATCAAAACAAGACAAGCAATTTGAAGGGGAGAGGAAAGTCGATTAAATCGACCCCAGTGCATTACTGGTAATTTATCGATCCCAGTTCATTACTGGTACTTTAATCGATCCCAGTGCATTACTGGTACTTTAATCGATCCCAGTGCATTACTGGTACTTTATCGATCTCAGTGCATTACTGGTACTTTATTTATCGACCCCGTAAGGATGACAGGCAAAGCTAACCTCGGTGGGACTTGAACTCAGAATGTAAAGGGACGTAACTATGCCGCGAAGCATGATGTCCAATGTTCTACCGATACTGCCATCCATCGCCCTAATAATAGTGTAAGAGAATTACCTGAAAACTACCAAAACAGCTTCCTCCAGGCAGTGTGACATAACAGACATAGGGCATGGCGTTAGCTGGCTGAGACTCGTAGACAACAAGAGCTCCGTTCTTTAAATCAGCTCCTCTTTCTAACTTCATCTGCCAGAATTCCTGAAGAGCTTCTACAACATTTACTGAAAAAGAGAAAATTAGTGGAAAAACTTAACATCATCATCATTTAACCCTTTAGCATTTACATTACTCTATATTTACTATTGCATTTTCACGGTAATGGCTTTATTTCACTTAATTATCTCACATAATATCGCATCTATGAGATTTTGATATTAGTTATTTTGAGAACAATACCTTAACATAAGTATGAGTGGCCAGTTACAGCCGGTTTGAACAAAAAGAGGTGAGAGAATTCTGGCCAGATATGGCCGGTTTAAATGTTAACGGGTTAACATCTATCTTCCACGCTAGCATGGGTTAGATGATTTTGTTCCATTTGATGCGGGAATGGTTAGGAGACCGTGTCTCGCTTGCACGGAAGTGTCTCTGGCAGGTTTTCTACAGCTGGATGCCCTTCCTAACACCAACCACCTTTAGAGTGTGGACTGGGAGCCTTTTTACCATGTCTCCTACACAACCACCTTACAGTGTGGACTGGGTGCTTTTTGTTGTGTCATCGACACAGTGGGCAGAAATGGGAGGCTGGGGTAGGGTTTGTGGAGTGTATATATAATTACTTGTTATTTCATTTTGTAGCTCTTCTTTTCTTTGTCCACATATTCCTGAGAAGGTTGGGGAGAAGAGTCCTCAAACACTCCCTTTAACGGGTCCTGTCAGAAGCAACTGTCTCCAACTGATCCGGGGGTTGCTCCATGTAAAGCCTCTACTTCTCTAAACTAGGGGATCGCAATTCCGATATTATGAACTGTGGTTAGAATGTCTCAAGAAAGAATCATTGGAGAGATTTTATGACAAAAACCAACGGGCAGGAGACCCAGGGGTAAACCCTGAGCAAGATGGTTGGATAACATCCATGAGCTTGACTGGTCTCACTTAGGGATCCAGCTGGATCAACTGGAGACAGTTGCTTCTGACAGGATCTGCTGGATGGCATATTTGAAGACTCTGCCCCCAAGACCCTCCCATGAATAAGTGAGCAAAGAAGCGTTGCTAATAATTGTTTCTACTTTTGGCACAAGGCCAGCAATTATCCCAGTGTATTACTGGTACTTCATTTTATCGACCCCGTAAGGATGAAAGGCAAAGTTAACCTCGGCTGGATTTGAACTCAAACCGTGAAGGGGCGTAACTCTGTGCTGCAAAGCATGGTGTCAGACCCTCTACCAATACTGCCAATCCAAATGTGGTTTCATGTGGTACAGGACATTACGAGTTAAAATATAGCCTGATCCAAGCAAATATACTCACCTCTGCCCCATGACCCTCCCAAGAATAAGTGGGCAAAGAAGCATTGCTATTAATGTGGGTTCATGTGGTACAGGACATTACAAGTTAAAATATAGCCTGATCCAAGAAAATGTACTCACCTCTGCCATATCCGTGTGTGTGCTTGGCAAAACTGTTTACCACAGCATCGACTGCTTCCTTGAGGACGTGCTTGCTCTTAGGATCGGTCATTCGTTGGTAGCTCGCCTGAGCAGCTTGTCTATAGACGAGAGGAGGCACAGAAGACTGCGATGCTCCGCTGACTCCTGTGCCTCCTGCCATCTTTACACCGGCTCTCTGTGGAACATTTGATCGGTTTATGTGGGCGTTGGTCCTGGGAACGGGTCTGTGTTGTGATGTCATAGCCATTGTGTTAGGGTGGCGCAAGATATAACTGCACACAAAGTCGAGACTAAGAGGAAGGAGAAGAAGATGACGGGGAAACGGAGGACAGATCTGCTTCCTGAATTCACAGGAAATTATCTAAAACGGCTCACACTGAAATAGAAGAAAGAGGAGAAAACATTATAAACAGAAAAAAGAAAACAGTCGAAGAGAGTTGATAAGATTGGGGCCTCCCATAATTAACCCTTTTCTTGCTATATTGCCAGATTTCTGATGAAAATTCTTGAAAGTAATCAAGAATCTCAAGAAAGTAATATCTCTATTTTTCTATTCATCTGCTAATGGTGTCATGATGAGGTTCCACCTCCAGCTCACCCTGTCTAACATTATTTCATCCTTACGGGGGGGGGGGGGGGGTGTCAATAAAATAAAGTACCAGTAATGTACTGAGTATTTGCTGGCTTTGTGCCTAAAGTAGAAACAATTTATATATATATATATATATGAGAGAGGGGGGGGGGAGAAATACACACACACATATATACATAGTCTAGTAGGGATATCTACTAGGACTTTAAATGATGGTGATATATATATATATATATATATATATATATATATATATATACACACATATATTTATGTGGCAAAAATAACAAACTATATAAGTAAATAATGATGTAGTGATCTGGTGGAAGGGGAGCTGGGGTGCTTACTAAAACAACTCTAAGTAACACACCACTACCCAAACTTACAGCAACAGGAGAAGGGGTGAGATAGAGCAGGATTTCGGGGGGGGGGGGGGAGAAGGGATTTCTAACTGCTGGGGAAGCAGGACTTGATAAAAATGGAGCAGGGTTGAGTGTGGGGGGGGGGGGGCTTTTTACAGTTATTACAAGATAACATTTGTAAAGTGGTCTGACAGAGAGTGAGAGAGAGGGACTATGGAGAGTGGGGTGGGTGAGAGAGAGAGGGGGACTATGGAGAGTGGGGTGGGTGAGAGAGAGAGGGGGACTATGGAGAGTGGGGTGGGTGAGAGAGAGAGGGGGACTATGGAGAATTGGGGTGGGTGAGAGAGAAATGAGGTGGTATATGGTGGAGGCTGCTGGAAGAATAAAAAATGTAGGGGAAGGGCTTTAGAGTCGTAGGGGTGTGGAGTCACTGATGTCTTGGGAGGAGCTGGGGGTTAAAGAGCCAGATTATTGCAGCTGTCGGTGGAATTCATGTTAACACACACACACACACACACATACATATACACACACACACACACATATATATACACACACACACACATATATATATATATGTACACAATGTATGTGTGTGTATTCATGTGACTGAAAATTTCATGTGTATGAAAATGTATATGCATACATATATATATATATATATATATATATTGTTATACTTTGGGAGGGTCAGAAACGAAATATATATATATGTGTGTGTGTGTGTGTGTGTGTGTGTGTGTTTGTTTATACATATATATGTATATGTACATACCAGTGTGGAAAAATGGCCATTAAATTGAGATGATGACACACACACAGTGGTGTTCCAGTTACACACACTAAACTAACAACCACCCCACCCTGCCCAACTATCAATAATCAAAATATATACACATATGTATATAATATATACATACTTGGCCAAATAAATACACATATATATATATATATATACATATACACACTGTTGACTGTATAAATGTGTATTTAAATATACACAGTCAGCTCTATATGTGTATATAATATATACACAGTTGACTATATAAATGTGTATATAATATAGATACTTAACTCCATATTGTAGTTATATATAACATACACAGTTAACTATATAACTACGTCTATATCAATGGTCTCCAAGCTTCTTTATACCACAGACCGGCTTCACGCTGGACAATCTTTCTGCGGACCGGTAGTTGCACATATGTGTTATTTAAGTGCATTTCGATAAAGAGAGCAATAATATAAAGAGCAATTTATTAACCCTTTACCATTTACATTACTCTATATTTACTATTATATTTTCACGGTAAAGGCTTTGCCTCAGATAATTATCTCACATAATATCGAATCTGAGATTTTGATATTATTTATTTTGAGAACAATACCTTAACATCGGTATGAGGGGCTAGTTATGGCCGGTTGAAACAGAAAGAGGTGAGAGAATTATGGCTGGATATGGCCGGTTTAAATGCTAAAGGGTTAAAGTAGATGAATATTAAATATTTAAACAAATCTTTTTAAATTAAAAATCCAATATTCAATTTATCTATTATATAATTTTAAACAAGTTAATGATTTCTTTGCGGTCCGGTAGCAAATGACCCACAGACCGGTACCAGTCCGTGGCCCTGTAGTTGGGTACCTCTGATGAATATAATGTATACTCTTAACTAGTGGAACTAGAATTCACAAGGGGACAGACTTTGATAATGGAAACATCATCAAACTTGTCCATAGCTTGTATTGCATTACCAATATAACAACCTTAATACCTAACATGCTGTCTGATGAAGTTGTGTTGGTGGTTGTGTGATCACAACATCACGTAGTCGTGAATGCCACAGAAATATGTATCACGGTTGATTATGATTAACGGAATTATGAATATGTACATCTGAACTTTGGCAAAATCGGTAGAGCGTTGGACATCTGCTTTGCAACATAGAATTATGGCCCTTTACGGTCTGAGTTCAAATCCTGCCGAGGTCAACTTTGCCTTTCATCCTTACGGGGTTGATAGAATAAAGCACCAGTAATTCACTGGGGTAATTGCTGGCCTTGTTCCAAAAATTATTGTACATATTCTCCATCATGGACTAACAAATTGAATTTGGAAGGATTCACATGTCGAGTGCTTAAATCTAATTGGTTCATTATTCACTGATTAGTGTGGTACATATACACCCCTGATTAGTCAACATGTTTAACATCCAATAGAATGCTTTGCAGTATTCCCTCTGGTACTCTACTCTCGGAGTTCAAATCCTGCTGTGGTCAACTTTGCCTTTCAACCATTCGAGGTCAATAAATAAATATCAGTCTAGTACAGGAGTCGATTCTTCCTCTATATCTTCATCTCACTTCCTATCCTTCTCTGGCAGAAATCTGCTGTATTCAGGCCTGGAGAGTGATGGTCTCTGCCGGGATTAAAATGTCCAAGAAACGCTGCATGTCAATACAGCACCCTAAGACTATCAGGAATATGGTTTATATATAATTCTTTAAGTGACTATAATTTTATTATAATTCTTTAATTTAAATGACTATAAGTTTATTATAATTCTTTAAGTGACTATAGAGAAGTTTAGAGTCCAGCAGTCCATGGGAACTGTCCTGTTAGCTGATGAGCTGTATGTGGAAGATCTAGAAAAGAAATTTCATACGTGGAAACACAATCTTGGTTGGTTGTTTGTTTAGGTCCCTTCAACATAGCAGTCTGACAAATAGACACCGATAAAATAAGTAACAAACTTGAAATACATACTGGGGTTAAACAAATGATCAAGATAATGCCCCAGCATGGCCACAGCTTCGTGACTGAAACCAGTAAATGAGCCAAAAGAGTACTAAGAGGTATTCCTAACAAAGATAACTGAGATTCTATCAAACTAATTAAGATGTTCTCTTGTATAGCTAAATGTAAGTTTACTTGTTAAGTTGAAACATTTGTTGATAGCCCACCCCACATGTACCCCAGGAAACCCTCAAGTGTTTAAATTCACCCCCAACATTTGAGATAGTATCAACACCTTACTCCAAGTTCATGACTTGTTCTTGAAGAGTTCTTAAGACGACACTTGACTAAACCATCTGCCATTGTTGCCACACAGAAACACATTTACATACTCACATACAAACACATACCCACACATACATTTATATATACTCATACACATACAAACACATACTCACACATGCATTTATATACACATACAAACATATATACTCACACATACAAACACATACATTTATATACACATACAAACATATATACTCACAACACACATTTATATACACATACTAACACATACATTTATAAACACATACAAACACATATACTCAGATATACATATACATATATATACATACACCCATATAGTCACATACATTTATATACACATACAATCATATATATATATGGTGGCTGCCAACTCGTTTTCGAGTACGGCCACTACTTTATATCCATGTAGGAGAACTCCTACCGATGCGCGGAACGAGTGTGACTTTTTAGTCCAGCCAGCGACTTGAACACTCTGGTACAAACACTACACCTGTGACAATTATTGACACATAGTGCTGGGCCCATGGTACCATGTGACGACAAGTGCAGAGAGATCTCTAGATATAAAGCAATGCCTGTGCCGTGAAGCTTTTATAGTAAGCAAAGGCACTGCACAAAGCCAGTCCCACTCTCTTAACTAAGATGATATTTACCAAAAAGAAGAACAAGTCAACATCATTGGATACCATCAGGGTTGCAGGTGTTATATCATAGTTTTCCTTCTCCTAGAATATATATATACCTTCTCCTATATATATACATACATACATACAAACAAACACAAACTCACACATACAAACATATACCCACACATACATTTATAACATACATATAGAGACACAGATACATGTACAACACAAAGTTTATTAGTTTTTTACTTCATATATTACAAACATGTAAAACTGCAGAACTGTGTAATGAAATAAGGTAATAAGGTGCAGTATATACATATACATACATAACATATATATACACATACATATATATATACACACACACATATATACATACATTCCAACACATGCCAGCATGGAGAAGCAGTCAGTAAAATAATGACATATACATATATATATATATTATATATATATATCTATATATCTACATTATATATATATATATGTATATATATAAATAAATATATATATAAATGTATGTGCCCCTCTCTCTCTCTCTCTCTCTCTCTCTGTATATATATATATATATATACATAGTGTAAACAAAATATATATACATACACACAGTGTAAACAAAAAAAAGCAAGGGAGGAGAGAGAAAAAAAGATCAAAGCCCCCCCCCCCCCCAAGAAATGAAGAAAGAAGAAAAAAATAAACAGCTACCACCACTACTACCATCACCACCACTACCACGACCGATATTACTACTACTACCACCACTACCACTACCACCACTAGCAGCCTGAGGTGGTGTAGTTTGATAGATCTAATTCCAGCAAGTTAATTGTTCCAATATTCTGGCTTTTAAAGTTCTGTTTTTATTTTATTTTATTTTGATATTTATTTGTTGCTGTTTATTATTATTATTTTTCTTTTCTTTAAAGATTTGCAATGAAAATACCTCCGCCTCCGCAGAATTGGGGGGAGAGAGAGAGAGAGGGGGGGGGGAGAGATGAGAAGAAAATTGATTTCTTTTTTTTCCCCACCTAAAATGAATGATCCAGTTACACCAACTGTTTCTTGGAATAAACAACATATTGGAAACAATGCCAACACCACCACCATTACCATTGCCAACACTACCATTTCACTGGCACTACCACCACCACCATTACCACTGCCAACACTACCATTTCACTGGCACTACCACCACCACCATTACCATTGCCAACACTACCATTTCACTGGCACTACCACCACCACCATTACCATTGCCAACACTACCATTTCACTGGCACTACCACCACCACCATTACCATTGCCAACACTACCATTTCACTGGCACTACCACCACCACCATTACCATTGCCAACACTACCATTTCACTGGCACTACCACCACCACCATTACCATTGCCAACACTACCATTTCACTGGCACTACCACCACCACCATTACCATTGCCAACACTACCATTTCACTGGCACTACCACCACCACCATTACCATTGCCAACACTACCATTTCACTGGCACTACCACCACCACCATTACCATTGCCAACACTACCATTTCACTGGCACTACCACCACCACCATTACCATTGCCAACACTACCATTTCACTGGCACTACCACCACCACCATTACCATTGCCAACACTACCATTTCACTGGCACTACCACCACCACCATTACCATTGCCAACACTACCATTTCACTGGCACTACCACCACCACCATTACCATTGCCAACACTACCATTTCACTGGCACTACCACCACCACCATTACCATTGCCAACACTACCATTTCACTGGCACTACCACCACCACCATTACCATTGCCAACACTACCATTTCACTGGCACTACCACCACCACCATTACCATTTCCAACACCAACACCACCAGCATTACCATTGCCAACACCACCACCACCATTACCATTGCCAACACCACCACCACCATTACCATTGCCAACACCACCATTTCACTGGCACCATCACCACCGTTACCATTGCCACCACCACTGCCATTACACTGGCACCATCACCATCATTTCACCATCACAACCACTGCCACCACCTACCACGACCAGCGGCAACCACCAAGAATGTCAGTGGCACCACCATCACTGAAACCGCTGCCATCCTTTCCCCACCACCACCACCACCACCAGGAGTGTCAGTGCCACCTTACCCCACCACCATCACTGAACCCACTACCATCCCACCACCACCACCACAGTTATTTTCCATTGACTAATACATTCTGTTTTTCTTTCACCTGCCATAATTATATTATTACCTGTGTGTTTATGTGTTTCACAGCTTTGTGAGAAAAACATGCTGCAGAGGAATTGTGTTCAAACCCCAGGATTCCTTTAAACAAATTACACCTTTAATGAAAACTGATTCAAAATAAAGGTTATTGTGGGGTGTTGTTGGAGGAATCTAAATACTATCTTTTAGAAGAACTGTTTAAGGTATACAGTTGATTACTAAGTTAATGTTTAAAATACTATGTGTGTGTATATATACATATATATACACATATATATAAGTATGTATACGTACATACATATATGTATACAGACGTACAGTAGTATGTATATATATATATATATACACATAATTATACATATATATATATTTACATATACATATATTTACATGTATATATACATATATATATTTAAATATATATATATTTACATGTATATATACATATATATATTTACATATACCTATATATATTTACACACACACACAGACACACACACATACATATTTTCAAAAGGCAAACAAGAATAACAAAGCAAACCACTCAGTACAATGAAGAAATATATTATTAGTTTTACACTTGATATAGTAGGAAAAGAGTCAACGTTTCAGATGCTAGTCCTTTATCAGAAGATAGAATGAGAAGTTAAAGAAGAAACAGAAAGATTGAGCAGATAAGCAGGGCGGAAATGGAAAACCTTTTTTTTAGAGAAAGATAACAGGTCCATTCATGTTGCTATCTCTTGGAAAACTAATGATGCTGATATGTAAATATATATATATATATATATATATATATATATACGATATTAAATAAATGGAAACTATATTTATAAAACCATATTTATTTCATTACATATATTTCAGGGATATCATATTAAAAATATGGTATGCCTTCTTCAGACAAAATACAATATAAACAGTCTTATAAATAGATAGATCTATTTATAAGACTGTTTATATTGTATTTTGTCTGAAGAAGGCATACCATATTTTTAATATGATATCCCTGAAATATATATAATGAAATAAATATGGTTTTATAAATATAGTTTCCATTTATTTAATATTGTAAATATACTCCAAATACTTGTTGAGTGCTTTTATATCAGTTATAAATATTTACTCGTTGTAACCCAACAATTTAAATAAAACTTTGCATATATATATATATATATATATATATATGTATCATCGTTTAACGTCCATCTTCCACATGACTGTAGGTATATATATATATACCTACAGTCAGTAGGCACCTCTTAACCAAATATACACCCGAACCCACTACCCCTACTCCATCCTCCCACCAACACCACCCTTTCTCTGTAAAGTTATGTTGGTACCACAACATCCAGTCCAAATTAATGAGAAAATGAGATCGAGATCATATAGGTGTCACGACAAAAAAAACACACAGTCCACGCTGTAATGTGGTTGTGTAGGTAACACGGTAAAAAGCTCCCAGTCCATACTGTAAATGTGGTTGGTGTTAGGAAGGGCATCCAGCCGTAGAAAACCTGTCAGAGAGTCCTATACGAGTGAGACACGCTCACCCGACCAATCTTGCCTCAAGTAGGACAAGTTCCCATCTAACCCATGCTAGCGTGGAAGATAGACGTTAAATGATGATGATGATGATGATGATGATATGTATATATATGTATAGGAGGCACATGGCTTAGTAGTTAGAGCATTGGCCTTGCAATCGAAAGGTTGTGAGTTCAATTCTCAGACCGGGTGATGTGTTGTTTCCTTGAGCAACACACTTTATTTCACATTGCTCCAGTTTACTCAGCTGTAGAAACGAGATGATAGGGACTGGGGTCCATATCATTCCACTGTAAAGTGGTCGTGGAGGTTACACAGCAAAAAAAGCACGCAGCACTCACTGTAAATGAGGTTGGTGTTAGGAAGGGCATCCAGCTGTAGAAATCAAGCCAGAATCAGTTCCCGTCCCACCCATGCAAGCAGGGAAAAGTGGACGTAAAATGAAAATGAAATGATATAATATTCCTTCTGCCTCACTGATGTTATACATCATTCTCTCCTCCCCTTCCCTCACCCACCTCCAGACAGTCTGTGGGAGACATTTGTTCAAATTTCAAACTGACCTCCACCAGAACTGAGATTGTGGTAGTGGTCAGGTATTTCCTAAAACTGTTGAAATAATTTCCTTCTGATGAAATGTACCATTTTTATTCCTCCTCATATTTCCCTGCTGTTTTTGTTGCTGGTGTATATTTTTGGTCCCCATCTATGTTGCTTTTTTTATTTTTTAGCCAGATGTGTAAGGAGTAGAAACCATCCAAATATATTGTGTGTGTGTATGTGAAGCGAAACCTAGTCAGTAAGCACCTCTTAATCACCCCCATCCTACTACCTCAACTGCCCCACCCCCACCCCATCAACACCACCCCTTTCTCTGTAATGTTATGTTGGTACCACAACATCCAGTCCTAAATAAATGAGGTCGTGTAGGTGCCACGACAAAAACACACACAGTCCACGCTGTAATGTGGCCGTGTAGGTAACATGGTAAAAACCTCCCAGTCCACACTGTAAACGTGGTTGGTGTTAGGAAGAACATCCAGCCGTAGAAAACCTGCCAGACAGTCCTATACGAGTGAGACGACCAATCTTACCTCAAGTAGGATAATTCCTGTCTAAACCCATGCCAGCGTGGAAGATAGACATTAAACGATGATGATGATATGTGAGTGTGTGTGTGTGTCTGTGTGTGTAAATATATATTTTTAGTTCTGTGTATGGGATGTGTAGCAACCTTCTGAGGCACTTGTGCTCTGTGTATGGGATGTGTAGCAACCTTCTGAAGCACTTGTGCTCTGTGTATGGAGTGTATAGCAACCTTCGAGGCACTTGTGCTCTGTGTATGGGATGTGTAGCAACCTTCTGAAGCACTTGTGCTCTGTGTATGGGATGTGTAGCAACCTTCTGAAGCACTTGTGCTCTGTGTATGGGATGTGTAGCAACCTTCGAGGCACTTGTGCTCTGTGTATGGGATGTGTAGCAACCTTCTGAAGCAATTGTGCTCTGTGTATGGGATGTGTAGCAACCTTCGAGGCACTTGTGCTCTGTGTATGGGATGTGTAGCAACCTTCTGAAGCACTTGTGCTCTGTGTATGGGATGTGTAGCAACCTTCGAGGCACTTGTGCTCTGTGTATGGGATGTGTAGCAACCTTCTGAAGCAATTGTGCTCTGTGTATGGGATGTGTAGCAACCTTCGAGGCACTTGTGCTCTGTATATGGGATGTGTAGCAACCTTCTGAAGCACTTGTGCTCTGTGTATGGGATGTGTAGCAACCTTCGAGGCACTTGTGCTCTGTGTATGGGATGTGTAGCAACCTTCTGAAGCACTTGTGCTCTGTGTATGGGATGTGTAGCAACCTTCTGAAGCACTTGTGCTCTGTGTATGGGATGTGTAGCAACCTTCTGAAGCACTTGTGCTCTGTGTATGGAGTGTATAGCAACCTTCGAGGCACTTGTGCTCTGTGTATGGGATGTGTAGCAACCTTCTGAAGCACTTGTGCTCTGTGTATGGGATGTGTAGCAACCTTCTGAAGCACTTGTGCTCTGTGTATGGGATGTGTAGCAACCTTCGAGGCACTTGTGCTCTGTGTATGGGATGTGTAGCAACCTTCTGAAGCAATTGTGCTCTGTGTATGGGATGTGTAGCAACCTTCTGAAGCACTTGTGCTCTGTGTATGGAGTGTATAGCAACCTTCTGAAGCACTTATGCTCTGTGTATGGGATGTGTAGCAACCTTCGAGGCACTTGTGCTCTGTGTATGGGATGTATAGCAACCTTTGAGGCACTTGTGCTCTGTGTATGGGATGTGTAGCAACCTTCTGAAGCACTTGTGCTCTGTGTATGGGATGTGTAGCAACCTTCTGAAGCACTTGTGCTCTGTGTATGGAGTGTATAGCAACCTTCTGAAGCACTTGTGCTCTGTGTATGGGATGTGTAGCAACCTTCGAGGCACTTGTGCTCTGTGTATGGGATGTGTAGCAACCTTCGAGGCACTTGTGCTCTGTGTATGGGATGTGTAGCAACCTTCTGAAGCACTTGTGCTCTGTGTATGGGATGTGTAGCAACCTTCTGAAGCACTTGTGCTCTGTGTATGGAGTGTATAGCAACCTTCTGAAGCACTTGTGCTCTGTGTATGGGATGTGTAGCAACCTTCAAGGCACTTGTGCTCTGTGTATGGGATGTATAGCAACCTTCTGAAGCACTTGTGCTCTGTGTATGGGATGTGTAGCAACCTTCTGAAGCACTTGTGCTCTGTGTATGGGATGTGTAGCAACCTTCGAGGCACTTGTGCTCTGTGTATGGGATGTGTAGCAACCTTCTGAAGCACTTGTGCTCTGTGTATGGGATGTGTAGCAACCTTCTGAAGCACTTGTGCTCTGTGTATGGGATGTGTAGCAACCTTCGAGGCACTTGTGCTCTGTGTATGGGATGTGTAGCAACCTTCTGAAGCACTTGTGCTCTGTGTATGGGATGTGTAGCAACCTTCTGAAGCACTTGTGCTCTGTGTATGGGATGTGTAGCAACCTTCTGAAGCACTTGTGCTCTGTGTATGGAGTGTATAGCAACCTTCTGAAGCACTTGTGCTCTGTGTATGGGATGTGTAGCAACCTTCTGAAGCACTTGTGCTCTGTGTATGGGATGTGTAGCAACCTTCTGAAGCACTTGTGCTCTGTGTATGGAGTGTATAGCAACCTTCTGAAGCACTTGTGATCTGTGTATGGGATGTGTAGCAACCTTCGAGGCACTTGTGCTCTGTGTATGGGATGTATAGCAACCTTCTGAAGCACTTGTGCTCTGTGTATGGGATGTGTAGCAACCTTCTGAAGCACTTGTGCTCTGTGTATGGGATGTGTAGCAACCTTCGAGGCACTTGTGCTCTGTGTATGGGATGTGTAGCAACCTTCTGAAGCACTTGTGCTCTGTGTATGGGATGTGTAGCAACCTTCGAGGCACTTGTGCTCTGTGTATGGGATGTGTAGCAACCTTCTGAAGCACTTGTGCTCTGTGTATGGGATGTATAGCAACCTTCGAGGCACTTGTGCTCTGTGTATGGGATGTGTAGCGACCTTCTGAAGCACTTGTGCTCTGTGTATGGGATGTATAGCAACCTTCGAGGCACTTGTGCTCTGTGTATGGGATGTGTAGCAACCTTCTGAAGCACTTGTGCTCTGTGTATGGGATGTGTAGCAACCTTCTGAAGCACTTGTGCTCTGTGTATGGGATGTATAGCAACCTTCGAGGCACTTGTGCTCTGTGTATGGGATGTGTAGCAACCTTCTGAAGCACTTGTGCTCTGTGTATGGGATGTGTAGCAACCTTCGAGGCACTTGTGCTCTGTGTATGGGGTGTGTAGCAACCTTCTGAAGCACTTGTGCTCTGTGTATGGGATGTGTAGCAACCTTCTGAAGCACTTGTGCTCTGTGTATGGGATGTGTAGCAACCTTCTTAAGCACTTGTGCTCTGTGTATGGGATGTGTAGCAACCTTCTGAAGCACTTGTGCTCTGTGTATGGGATGTGTAGCAACCTTCGAGGCACTTGTGCTCTGTGTATGGGATGTGTAGCAACCTTCTGAAGCACTTGTGCTCTGTGTATGGGATGTGTAGCAACCTTCTGAAGCACTTGTGCTCTGTGTATGGGATGTGTAGCAACCTTCTGAAGCACTTGTGCACTGTGTATGGGATGTGTAGCAACCTTCGAGGCACTTGTGCTCTGTGTATGGGATGTGTAGCAACCTTCTGAAGCACTTGTGATCTGTGTATGGGGTGTATAGCAACCTTCGAGGCACTTGTGCTCTGTGTATGGGATGTGTAGCAACCTTCGAGGCACTTGTGCTCTGTGTATGGGGTGTATAGCAACCTTCGAGGCACTTGTGCTCTGTGTATGGGATGTGTAGCAACCTTCGAGGCACTTGTGCTCTGTGTATGGGATGTGTAGCAACCTTCTGAAGCACTTGTGCTCTGTGTATGGGATGTGTAGCAACCTTCGAGGCACTTGTGCTCTGTGTATGGGATGTGTAGCAACCTTCTGAAGCACTTGTGCTCTGTGTATGGGATGTGTAGCAACCTTCGAGGCACTTGTGCTCTGTGTATGGGATGTGTAGCAACCTTCGAGGCAATTGTGCTCTGTGTATGGGATGTGTAGCAACCTTCTGAAGCACTTGTGCTCTGTGTATGGGATGTGTAGCAACCTTCGAGGCACTTGTGCTCTGTGTATGGGATGTGTAGCAACCTTCGAGGCACTTGTGCTGTGTATGGGATGTGTAGCAACCTTCTGTAGCACTTGTGCTCTGTGTATGGGATGTGTAGCAACCTTCGAGGCACTTGTGCTCTGTGTATGGGATGTGTAGCAACCTTCTGAAGCACTTGTGCTCTGTGTATGGGATGTGTAGCAACCTTCGAGGCACTTGTGCTCTGTGTATGGGATGTGTAGCAACCTTCGAGGCACTTGTGCTCTGTGTATGGGATGTGTAGCAACCTTCTGAAGCACTTGTGCTCTGTGTATGGTATGTGTAGCAACCTTCGAGGCACTTGTGCTCTGTGTATGGGATGTGTAGCAACCTTCTGAAGCACTTGTGCTCTGTGTATGGGATGTGTAGCAACCTTCGAGGCACTTGTGCTCTGTGTATGGGATGTGTAGCAACCTTCGAGGCACTTGTGCTCTGTGTATGGGATGTGTAGCAACCTTCTGAAGCACTTGTGCTCTGTGTATGGGATGTGTAGCAACCTTCGAGGCACTTGTGCTCTGTGTATGGGATGTGTAGCAACTTTCGAGGCACTTGTGCTCTGTGTATGGGATGTGTAGCAACCTTCGAGGCACTTGTGCTCTGTGTATGGGATGTGTAGCAACCTTCTGAAGCACTTGTGCTCTGTGTATGGGATGTGTAGCAACCTTCGAGGCACTTGTGCTCTGTGTATGGGATGTGTAGCAACCTTCTGAAGCACTTGTGCTCTGTGTATGGGATGTGTAGCAACCTTCGAGGCACTTGTGCTCTGTGTATGGGATGTGTAGCAACCTTCGAGGCACTTGTGCTCTGTGTATGGGATGTGTAGCAACCTTCAAGGCACTTGTGCTCTGTGTATGGGATGTGTAGCAACCTTCTGAAGCACTTGTGCTCTGTGTATGGGATGTGTAGCAACCTTCGAGGCACTTGTGCTCTGTGTATGGGATGTGTAGCAACCTTCGAGGCACTTGTGCTCTGTGTATGGGATGTGTAGCAACCTTCTGAAGCACTTGTGCTCTGTGTATGGGATGTATAGCAACCTTCGAGGCACTTGTGCTCTGTGTATGGGATGTGTAGCAACCTTCTGAAGCACTTGTGCTCTGTGTATGGGATGTGTAGCAACCTTCTGAAGCACTTGTGCTCTGTGTATGGGGTGTATAGCAACCTTCAGAGGCACTTGTGCTCTGTGTATGGGATGTGTAGCAACCTTCTGAAGCACTTGTGCTCTGTGTATGGGATGTGTAGCAACCTTCTGAAGCACTTGTGCTCTGTGTATGGGATGTGTAGCAACCTTCGAGGCACTTGTGCTCTGTGTATGGGATGTGTAGCAACCTTCAGAGGCACTTGTGCTCTGTGTATGGGATGTGTAGCAACCTTCTGAAGCACTTGTGCTCTGTGTATGGGATGTGTAGCAACCTTCTGAAGCACTTGTGCTCTGTGTATGGGATGTGTAGCAACCTTCGAGGCACTTGTGCTCTGTGTATGGGATGTGTAGCAACCTTCGAGGCACTTGTGCTCTGTGTATGGGATGTGTAGCAACCTTCTGAAGCACTTGTGCTCTGTGTATGGGATGTGTAGCAACCTTCTGAAGCACTTGTGCTCTGTGTATGGGATGTATAGCAACCTTCTGAAGCACTTGTGCTCTGTGTATGGGATGTGTAGCAACCTTCTGAAGCACTTGTGCTCTGTGTATGGGATGTGTAGCAACCTTCGAGGCACTTGTGCTCTGTGTATGGGATGTGTAACAACCTTCTGAAGCACTTGTGCTCTGTGTATGGGATGTGTAGCAACCTTCTGAAGCACTTGTGCTCTGTGTATGGGATGTGTAGCAACCTTCGAGGCACTTGTGCTCTGTGTATGGGATGTGTAGCAACCTTCTGAAGCACTTGTGCTCTGTGTATGGGATGTGTAGCAACCTTCTGAAGCACTTGTGCTCTGTGTATGGGATGTGTAGCAACCTTCTGAAGCACTTGTGCTCTGTGTATGGAGTGTATAGCAACCTTCTGAAGCACTTGTGCTCTGTGTATGGGATGTGTAGCAACCTTCTGAAGCACTTGTGCTCTGTGTATGGGATGTGTAGCAACCTTCTGAAGCACTTGTGCTCTGTGTATGGAGTGTGTAGCAACCTTCGAGGCACTTGTGCTCTGTGTATGGGATGTGTAGCAACCTTCTGAAGCACTTGTGCTCTGTGTATGGGATGTGTAGCAACCTTCGAGGCACTTGTGCTCTGTGTATGGGATGTGTAGCAACCTTCTGAAGCACTTGTGCTCTGTGTATGGGATGTATAGCAACCTTCGAGGCACTTGTGCTCTGTGTATGGGATGTGTAGCGACCTTCTGAAGCACTTGTGCTCTGTGTATGGGATGTATAGCAACCTTCGAGGCACTTGTGCTCTGTGTATGGGATGTGTAGCAACCTTCTGAAGCACTTGTGCTCTGTGTATGGGATGTGTAGCAACCTTCTGAAGCACTTGTGCTCTGTGTATGGGATGTATAGCAACCTTCGAGGCACTTGTGCTCTGTGTATGGGATGTGTAGCAACCTTCTGAAGCACTTGTGCTCTGTGTATGGGATGTGTAGCAACCTTCGAGGCACTTGTGCTCTGTGTATGGGGTGTGTAGCAACCTTCTGAAGCACTTGTGCTCTGTGTATGGGATGTGTAGCAACCTTCTGAAGCACTTGTGCTCTGTGTATGGGATGTGTAGCAACCTTCTTAAGCACTTGTGCTCTGTGTATGGGATGTGTAGCAACCTTCTGAAGCACTTGTGCTCTGTGTATGGGATGTGTAGCAACCTTCGAGGCACTTGTGCTCTGTGTATGGGATGTGTAGCAACCTTCTGAAGCACTTGTGCTCTGTGTATGGGATGTGTAGCAACCTTCTGAAGCACTTGTGCTCTGTGTATGGGATGTGTAGCAACCTTCTGAAGCACTTGTGCACTGTGTATGGGATGTGTAGCAACCTTCGAGGCACTTGTGCTCTGTGTATGGGATGTGTAGCAACCTTCTGAAGCACTTGTGATCTGTGTATGGGGTGTATAGCAACCTTCGAGGCACTTGTGCTCTGTGTATGGGATGTGTAGCAACCTTCGAGGCACTTGTGCTCTGTGTATGGGGTGTATAGCAACCTTCGAGGCACTTGTGCTCTGTGTATGGGATGTGTAGCAACCTTCGAGGCACTTGTGCTCTGTGTATGGGATGTGTAGCAACCTTCTGAAGCACTTGTGCTCTGTGTATGGGATGTGTAGCAACCTTCGAGGCACTTGTGCTCTGTGTATGGGATGTGTAGCAACCTTCTGAAGCACTTGTGCTCTGTGTATGGGATGTGTAGCAACCTTCGAGGCACTTGTGCTCTGTGTATGGGATGTGTAGCAACCTTCGAGGCAATTGTGCTCTGTGTATGGGATGTGTAGCAACCTTCTGAAGCACTTGTGCTCTGTGTATGGGATGTGTAGCAACCTTCGAGGCACTTGTGCTCTGTGTATGGGATGTGTAGCAACCTTCGAGGCACTTGTGCTGTGTATGGGATGTGTAGCAACCTTCTGTAGCACTTGTGCTCTGTGTATGGGATGTGTAGCAACCTTCGAGGCACTTGTGCTCTGTGTATGGGATGTGTAGCAACCTTCTGAAGCACTTGTGCTCTGTGTATGGGATGTGTAGCAACCTTCGAGGCACTTGTGCTCTGTGTATGGGATGTGTAGCAACCTTCGAGGCACTTGTGCTCTGTGTATGGGATGTGTAGCAACCTTCTGAAGCACTTGTGCTCTGTGTATGGTATGTGTAGCAACCTTCGAGGCACTTGTGCTCTGTGTATGGGATGTGTAGCAACCTTCTGAAGCACTTGTGCTCTGTGTATGGGATGTGTAGCAACCTTCGAGGCACTTGTGCTCTGTGTATGGGATGTGTAGCAACCTTCGAGGCACTTGTGCTCTGTGTATGGGATGTGTAGCAACCTTCTGAAGCACTTGTGCTCTGTGTATGGGATGTGTAGCAACCTTCGAGGCACTTGTGCTCTGTGTATGGGATGTGTAGCAACTTTCGAGGCACTTGTGCTCTGTGTATGGGATGTGTAGCAACCTTCGAGGCACTTGTGCTCTGTGTATGGGATGTGTAGCAACCTTCTGAAGCACTTGTGCTCTGTGTATGGGATGTGTAGCAACCTTCGAGGCACTTGTGCTCTGTGTATGGGATGTGTAGCAACCTTCTGAAGCACTTGTGCTCTGTGTATGGGATGTGTAGCAACCTTCGAGGCACTTGTGCTCTGTGTATGGGATGTGTAGCAACCTTCGAGGCACTTGTGCTCTGTGTATGGGATGTGTAGCAACCTTCAAGGCACTTGTGCTCTGTGTATGGGATGTGTAGCAACCTTCTGAAGCACTTGTGCTCTGTGTATGGGATGTGTAGCAACCCTCGAGGCACTTGTGCTCTGTGTATGGGATGTGTAGCAACCTTCGAGGCACTTGTGCTCTGTGTATGGGATGTGTAGCAACCTTCTGAAGCACTTGTGCTCTGTGTATGGGATGTATAGCAACCTTCGAGGCACTTGTGCTCTGTGTATGGGATGTGTAGCAACCTTCTGAAGCACTTGTGCTCTGTGTATGGGATGTGTAGCAACCTTCTGAAGCACTTGTGCTCTGTGTATGGGGTGTATAGCAACCTTCAGAGGCACTTGTGCTCTGTGTATGGGATGTGTAGCAACCTTCTGAAGCACTTGTGCTCTGTGTATGGGATGTGTAGCAACCTTCTGAAGCACTTGTGCTCTGTGTATGGGATGTGTAGCAACCTTCGAGGCACTTGTGCTCTGTGTATGGGATGTGTAGCAACCTTCAGAGGCACTTGTGCTCTGTGTATGGGATGTGTAGCAACCTTCTGAAGCACTTGTGCTCTGTGTATGGGATGTGTAGCAACCTTCTGAAGCACTTGTGCTCTGTGTATGGGATGTGTAGCAACCTTCGAGGCACTTGTGCTCTGTGTATGGGATGTGTAGCAACCTTCGAGGCACTTGTGCTCTGTGTATGGGATGTGTAGCAACCTTCTGAAGCACTTGTGCTCTGTGTATGGGATGTGTAGCAACCTTCTGAAGCACTTGTGCTCTGTGTATGGAGTGTATAGCAACCTTCTGAAGCACTTGTGCTCTGTGTATGGGATGTGTAGCAACCTTCGAGGCACTTGTGCTCTGTGTATGGGATGTGTAGCAACCTTCTGAAGCACTTGTGCTCTGTGTAGCAACCTTCTGAAGCACTTGTGCTCTGTGTATGGGATGTGTAGCAACCTTCGAGGCACTTGTGCTCTGTGTATGGGATGTGTAGCAACCTTCTGAAGCACTTGTGCTCTGTGTATGGGATGTGTAGCAACCTTCTGAAGCACTTGTGCTCTGTGTATGGGATGTGTAGCAACCTTCTGAAGCACTTGTGCTCTGTGTATGGGATGTGTAGCAACCTTCTGAAGCACTTGTGCTCTGTGTATGGAGTGTATAGCAACCTTCTGAAGCACTTGTGATCTGTGTATGGGATGTATAGCAACCTTCGAGGCACTTGTGCTCTGTGTATGGGATGTGTAGCGAACTTCTGAAGCACTTGTGCTCTGTGTATGGGATGTATAGCAACCTTCGAGGCACTTGTGCTCTGTGTATGGGATGTGTAGCAACCTTCTGAAGCACTTGTGCTCTGTGTATGGGATGTGTAGCAACCTTCTGAAGCACTTGTGCTCTGTGTATGGGATGTATAGCAACCTTCGAGGCACTTGTGCTCTGTGTATGGGATGTGTAGCAACCTTCTGAAGCACTTGTGCTCTGTGTATGGGATGTGTAGCAACCTTCGAGGCACTTGTGCTCTGTGTATGGGGTGTGTAGCAACCTTCGAGGCACTTGTGCTCTGTGTATGGGATGTGTAGCAACCTTCTGAAGCACTTGTGCTCTGTGTATGGGATGTGTAGCAACCTTCTGAAGCACTTGTGCTCTGTGTATGGGATGTATAGCAACCTTCGAGGCACTTGTGCTCTGTGTATGGGATGTGTAGCAACCTTCTGAAGCACTTGTGCTCTGTGTATGGGATGTATAGCAACCTTCTGAAGCACTTGTGCTCTGTGTATGGGATGTGTAGCAATCTTCGAGGCACTTGTGCTCTGTGTATGGGATGTGTAGCAACCTTCGAGGCACTTGTGCTGTGTAGCAACCTTCTGAAGCACTTGTGATCTGTGTATGGGATGTGTAGCAACCTTCGAGGCACTTGTGCTCTGTGTATGGGATGTGTAGCAACCTTCGAGGCACTTATGATCTGTGTATGGGATGTGTAGCAACCTTCTGAAGCACTTGTGCTCTGTGTATGGGATGTATAGCAACCTTCGAGGCACTTGTGCTCTGTGTATGGGATGTGTAGCAACCTTCTGAAGCACTTGTGCTCTGTGTATGGGATGTGTAGCAACCTTCTGAAGCACTTGTGCTCTGTGTATGGGGTGTATAGCAACCTTCAGAGGCACTTGTGCTCTGTGTATGGGATGTGTAGCAACCTTCTGAAGCACTTGTGCTCTGTGTATGGGATGTGTAGCAACCTTCTGAAGCACTTGTGCTCTGTGTATGGGATGTGTAGCAACCTTCGAGGCACTTGTGCTCTGTGTATGGGATGTGTAGCAACCTTCAGAGGCACTTGTGCTCTGTGTATGGGATGTGTAGCAACATTCTGAAGCACTTGTGCTCTGTGTATGGGATGTGTAGCAACCTTCTGAAGCACTTGTGCTCTGTGTATGGGATGTGTAGCAACCTTCGAGGCACTTGTGCTCTGTGTATGGGATGTGTAGCAACCTTCGAGGCACTTGTGCTGTGTGTATGGGATGTGTAGCAACCTTCAGAGGCACTTGTGCTCTGTGTATGGGATGTGTAGCAACCTTCTGAAGCACTTGTGCTCTGTGTAGCAACCTTCTGAAGCACTTGTGCTCTGTGTATGGGATGTGTAGCAACCTTCGAGGCACTTGTGCTGTGTATGGGATGTGTAGCAACCTTCTGAAGCACTTGTGCTCTGTGTATGGGATGTGTAGCAACCTTCTGAAGCACTTGTGCTCTGTGTATGGAGTGTATAGCAACCTTCTGAAGCACTTGTGCTCTGTGTATGGGATGTGTAGCAACCTTCGAGGCACTTGTGCTCTGTGTATGGGATGTATAGCAACCTTCTGAAGCACTTGTGCTCTGTGTATGGGATGTGTAGCAACCTTCTGAAGCACTTGTGCTCTGTGTATGGGATGTGTAGCAACCTTCGAGGCACTTGTGCTCTGTGTATGGGATGTGTAGCAACCTTCTGAAGCACTTGTGCTCTGTGTAGCAACCTTCTGAAGCACTTGTGCTCTGTGTATGGGATGTGTAGCAACCTTCGAGGCACTTGTGCTCTGTGTATGGGATGTGTAGCAACCTTCTGAAGCACTTGTGCTCTGTGTATGGGATGTGTAGCAACCTTCTGAAGCACTTGTGCTCTGTGTATGGGATGTGTAGCAACCTTCGAGGCACTTGTGCTCTGTGTATGGGATGTGTAGCAACCTTCTGAAGCACTTGTGCTCTGTGTATGGGATGTGTAGCAACCTTCGAGGCACTTGTGCTCTGTGTATGGGATGTGTAGCAACCTTCGAGGCACTTGTGCTCTGTGTATGGGATGTGTAGCAACCTTCGAGGCACTTGTGCTCTGTGTATGGGATGTGTAGCAACCTTCTGAAGCACTTGTGCTCTGTGTATGGGATGTGTAGCAACCTTCGAGGCACTTGTGCTCTGTGTATGGGATGTGTAGCAACCTTCGAGGCACTTGTGCTCTGTGTATGGGATGTGTAGCAACCTTCTGAAGCACTTGTGCTCTGTGTATGGGATGTGTAGCAACCTTCGAGGCACTTGTGCTCTGTGTATGGGATGTGTAGCAACCTTCGAGGCACTTGTGCTCTGTGTATGGGATGTGTAGCAACCTTCTGAAGCACTTGTGCTCTGTGTATGGGATGTGTAGCAACCTTCGAGGCACTTGTGCTCTGTGTATGGGATGTGTAGCAACCTTCTGAAGCACTTGTGCTCTGTGTATGGGATGTGTAGCAACCTTCGAGGCACTTGTGCTCTGTGTATGGGATGTGTAGCAACCTTCGAGGCACTTGTGCTCTGTGTATGGGATGTGTAGCAACCTTCTGAAGCACTTGTGCTCTGTGTATGGGATGTGTAGCAACCTTCGAGGCACTTGTGCTCTGTGTATGGGATGTGTAGCAACCTTCGAGGCACTTGTGCTCTGTGTATGGGATGTGTAGCAACCTTCGAGGCACTTGTGCTCTGTGTATGGGATGTGTAGCAACCTTCTGAAGCACTTGTGCTCTGTGTATGGGATGTGTAGCAACCTTCGAGGCACTTGTGCTCTGTGTATGGGATGTGTAGCAACCTTCGAGGCACTTGTGCTCTGTGTATGGGATGTGTAGCAACCTTCGAGGCACTTGTGCTCTGTGTATGGGATGTGTAGCAACCTTCTGAAGCACTTGTGCTCTGTGTATGGGATGTGTAGCAACCTTCGAGGCACTTGTGCTCTGTGTATGGGATGTGTAGCAACCTTCGAGGCACTTGTGCTCTGTGTATGGGATGTGTAGCAACCTTCTGAAGCACTTGTGCTCTGTGTATGGGATGTATAGCAACCTTCGAGGCACTTGTGCTCTGTGTATGGGATGTGTAGCAACCTTCTGAAGCACTTGTGCTCTGTGTATGGGATGTGTAGCAACCTTCTGAAGCACTTGTGCTCTGTGTATGGGGTGTATAGCAACCTTCAGAGGCACTTGTGCTCTGTGTATGGGATGTGTAGCAACCTTCTGAAGCACTTGTGCTCTGTGTATGGGATGTGTAGCAACCTTCTGAAGCACTTGTGCTCTGTGTATGGGATGTGTAGCAACCTTCGAGGCACTTGTGCTCTGTGTATGGGATGTGTAGCAACCTTCGAGGCACTTGTGCTCTGTGTATGGGATGTGTAGCAACCTTCTGAAGCACTTGTGCTCTGTGTATGGGATGTATAGCAACCTTCGAGGCACTTGTGCTCTGTGTATGGGATGTGTAGCAACCTTCTGAAGCACTTGTGCTCTGTGTATGGGATGTATAGCAACCTTCTGAAGCACTTGTGCTGTGTATTGGATGTGTAGCAACCTTCGAGGCACTTGTGCTCTGTGTATGGGATGTGTAGCAACCTTCGAGGCACTTGTGCTGTGTATGGGATGTGTAGCAACCTTCTGAAGCACTTGTGCTCTGTGTATGGGATGTATAGCAACCTTCGAGGCACTTGTGCTCTGTGTATGGGATGTGTAGCAACCTTCTGAAGCACTTGTGCTCTGTGTATGGGATGTGTAGCAACCTTCTGAAGCACTTGTGCTCTGTGTATGGGATGTGTAGCAACCTTCAAGGCACTTGTGCTCTGTGTATGGGATGTGTAGCAACCTTCTGAAGCACTTGTGCTCTGTGTATGGGATGTGTAGCAACCTTCTGAAGCACTTGTGCTCTGTGTATGGGATGTGTAGCAACCTTCGAGGCACTTGTGCTCTGTGTATGGGATGTGTAGCAACCTTCTGAAGCACTTGTGCTCTGTGTATGGGATGTGTAGCAACCTTCTGAAGCACTTGTGCTCTGTGTATGGGATGTGTAGCAACCTTCGAGGCACTTGTGCTCTGTGTATGGGATGTGTAGCAACCTTCGAGGCACTTGTGCTCTGTGTATGGGATGTGTAGCAACCTTCTGAAGCACTTGTGCTCTGTGTATGGGATGTATAGCAACCTTTGAGGCACTTGTGCTCTGTGTATGGGATGTGTAGCAACCTTCTGAAGCACTTGTGCTCTGTGTATGGGATGTATAGCAACCTTCTGAAGCACTTGTGCTCTGTGTATGGGATGTGTAGCAACCTTCGAGGCACTTGTGCTCTGTGTATGGGATGTGTAGCAACCTTCGAGGCACTTGTGCTCTGTGTATGGGATGTGTAGCAACCTTCTGAAGCACTTGTGCTCTGTGTATGGGATGTATAGCAACCTTCGAGGCACTTGTGCTCTGTGTATGGGATGTGTAGCAACCTTCTGAAGCACTTGTGCTCTGTGTATGGGATGTGTAGCAACCTTCTGAAGCACTTGTGCTCTGTGTATGGGATGTGTAGCAACCTTCGAGGCACTTGTGCTCTGTGTATGGGATGTGTAGCAACCTTCTGAAGCACTTGTGCTCTGTGTATGGGATGTGTAGCAACCTTCTGAAGCACTTGTGCTCTGTGTATGGGATGTGTAGCAACCTTCAAGGCACTTGTGCTCTGTGTATGGGATGTGTAGCAACCTTCTGAAGCACTTGTGCTCTGTGTATGGGATGTGTAGCAACCTTCTGAAGCACTTGTGCTCTGTGTATGGGATGTGTAGCAACCTTCGAGGCACTTGTGCTCTGTGTATGGGATGTGTAGCAACCTTCTGAAGCACTTGTGCTCTGTGTATGGGATGTGTAGCAACCTTCTGAAGCACTTGTGCTCTGTGTATGGGATGTGTAGCAACCTTCGAGGCACTTGTGCTCTGTGTATGGGATGTGTAGCAACCTTCGAGGCACTTGTGCTCTGTGTATGGGATGTGTAGCAACCTTCTGAAGCACTTGTGCTCTGTGTATGGGATGTATAGCAACCTTCGAGGCACTTGTGCTCTGTGTATGGGATGTGTAGCAACCTTCTGAAGCACTTGTGCTCTGTGTATGGGATGTGTAGCAACCTTCTGAAGCACTTGTGCTCTGTGTATGGGATGTGTAGCAACCTTCGAGGCACTTGTGCTCTGTGTATGGGATGTGTAGCAACCTTCTGAAGCACTTGTGCTCTGTGTATGGGGTGTATAGCAACCTTCAGAGGCACTTGTGCTCTGTGTATGGGATGTGTAGCAACCTTCGAGGCACTTGTGCTCTGTGTATGGGATGTGTAGCAATCTTCAGAGGCACTTGTGCTCTGTGTATGGGATGTGTAGCAACCTTCTGAAGCACTTGTGCTCTGTGTATGGGATGTGTAGCAACCTTCTGAAGCACTTGTGCTCTGTGTATGGGATGTGTAGCAACCTTCGAAGCACTTGTGCTCTGTGTATGGGATGTGTAGCAACCTTCGAGGCACTTGTGCTGTGTGTATGGGATGTGTAGCAACCTTCAGAGGCACTTGTGCTCTGTGTATGGGATGTGTAGCAACCTTCTGAAGCACTTGTGCTCTGTGTATGGGATGTGTAGCAACCTTCGAGGCACTTGTGCTCTCTGTATGGGATGTGTAGCAACCTTCGAGGCACTTGTGCTCTGTGTATGGGATGTGTAGCAACCTTCTGAAGCACTTGTGCTCTGTGTATTGGATGTATAGCAACCTTCGAGGCACTTGTGCTCTGTGTATGGGATGTGTAGCAACCTTCTGAAGCACTTGTGCTCTGTGTATGGGATGTGTAGCAACCTTCTGAAGCACTTGTGCTCTGTGTATGGGGTGTATAGCAACCTTCAGAGGCACTTGTGCTCTGTGTATGGGATGTGTAGCAACCTTCTGAAGCACTTGTGCTCTGTGTATGGGATGTGTAGCAACCTTCGAGGCACTTGTGCTCTGTGTATGGGATGTGTAGCAACCTTCGAGGCACTTGTGCTCTGTGTATGGGATGTGTAGCAACCTTCTGAAGCACTTGTGATCTGTGTATGGGGTGTATAGCAACCTTCGAGGTACTTGTGCTCTGTGTATGGGATGTGTAGCAACCTTCGAGGCACTTGTGCTCTGTGTATGGGGTGTATAGCAACCTTCGAGGCACTTGTGCTCAAATGACTGGATTCATTGTTCTGTGTCAGCCACGAGAGTTCAATTCTCGCACCCATACAAAAGGATTGAAGTCACCAAGGACTTGTACAATTTGAACTTCGTTGGAAAACTGATGGAGTTGCTTTCCCATATGATATTCAGCTTTCCCATTGCAGAAGTGGCAAGAGTGAGCCTTATTAGTCTCTCCTGGTCTCTTTGCCTTTTGTATACAAATCATCATCATCATTTTACGCCTACTTTTCCCTGATGGCAAGGGTGGGACAGACCCACTTCAGCACATCATCTCTCCATTCATCACGGTCCTTCGTCATCTCTGTGAGCTTCAGCGGTCTGAGGCCAGCTCTCACCCTCTCTGCCCATGTTTTCCGTGGTCTTCCTCTACTGTGTCTTTCTTCCACTGGGATTACTTGGCACTTCTTCACCCAGCTATCCTCACCCATGAGTATCACATGGCCACACCAACACATTACAGTTTATTCCTCTTATACACAGTTTCTCTCTCAACTCATCTATGCTTTGTAGTTATATACATATACATAACTGAGTGTATATATATATATATATATATTACATATATATATAGAAGAGATTCTACAGGACTAGAACTGTTTCATTCATTAGAAATCATCAGGAATCTGATTCCTGATGATTTCTAATGAATGAAACAGTTCTAGTCCTGTAGAATCTCTTCTATATTAAAACTGTTATACTCTGCTATGTATTGAGTACCTTACTTACTGTGGTTACCTCCGATTCAACCCGGAATAACGTATATATTACATATATATATATATGTAATACATACACACTTATATATCTATCTATATATATATATATATTTATAAATATTGAAGTTTCCGTTGAAAATTGAAAAAGTCATAGGAGTGAAGAGTGCTCTATGTAAGTTACAGAGCTAAATATTCGTCTTATTCGGGAAACCTCTGGTAATGAGGTAATTATATTGTATTGTTTATTATACATATATATATATATATATATATATATATACACACATGCATGTTTAAAGAATGACCTTTCCCCAAACCCTACTGGATACATTCAAGAGGAAAATAATACTTCTAATACTAATAATAATATAAATCAGAATGTTTTTCAGTCTGAAAAAAAAAAGAAGAATTTATTGAAATACAAGAGAAATCTTTGGTATAAATATTTGATTTAGTTTACTCAAGATAGAAATGGAAATATGGAAAATGGAGGGTTCGGAGGTGGAATGGCTACAAATTCCGAAAAAGAAAGATCTCTAGGGATTAAATATATTAAAATATTGTACAAGAAGCGGGGGAAAAAATTTCAGTCTTCAAGAGGATAATATGGATTAGAATGGTGCTCAGTTCTACCACTGCCACCACCACCACTGCTATCACTACCACCATTGCTACCACCACCACCACTGCTACCACTACCACCATTGCTACCACCACCACCACCACTGCTACCACCACTGCTACCACTACCACCATTGCTACCACCACCACCACCACTGCTACCACCACCACCATCACTACTGCAACCACTGCCAACAGTACTACCTTCACCACCTTCACCACCATCACTACTGCAATCACCGCCACTGCCAACAGTACTACCATCACCACAACCACCACCACTGTCACTATCACCATCACCACTGCCACCATCACCACCGCTACCACCACCATCAACACTGCAACCACCGCCACTGCTAACAGTATTACCATCACCACCACCACTGCCACCATCGCTACTGCTACCACCATCACCACTGTTACCACCACCACCATCACTACTGCAACCACCACCACTGCCAACAGTACTACCACCACCACAACTGCAACCACAACTACTACCATCACTGCCATCACTACCTCTGCCACCATTACCACTGCCAAAAATCATCACCAACACTGCTGTCACCCCCACCACCGCTGCCACCACCACAACACACACTGACATCGCCTCCCCCACCCCACCACCGCTACCATTGCACTGGTTCTGTTTTCATAGCAGTGAAACAACAGTCTGAGTCTAACTGGATATTTAGCAGTGATACAGAAAATATACATGCCTAGTCACTAACATATATCTCTCACACACTTTATCTCTCTCTTTTTTCACTATATATATATGGCTTATACATGGCTTAGTGGTTAGAGTATTAGCCTTGCAATCGAAAGGTTATGAGTTCAATTCTCAGACCGGGTGATGTGTTGTTTCCTTGAGCAAGACACTTTATTTCACATTGCTCCAGTTTACTCAGCTGTAGAAATGAGATGATAGGGACTGGGGTCCCTATCATTCCACTGCAAAGTGGTCATGGAGGTACCACAGCAAAAAAGCACCCAGCACTCCTCACTGTAAATGAGGTTGGTGTTAGGAAGGGCATCCAGCTGTAGAAATCAAGCCAGAATCAGTTCCCGTCCCACCCTTGCAAGCAGGGAACAGCAGATGTAAAATGATGATGATGATGATGATTATATATATATATATATTTATATATAAATATATATATATCTAGGGAATGTAACGTGCAGTTACTGTAGGTTTACCCAAGTGAACACTTAATGCGTAGTTTCTCGTCTGTAAAGAGGTGTAGAACTAAACAGAGTGTAAATATAATAATAAAAAGGATGACAGGTTATGTCTTCATTACATTTATTGAGTAGTAACATGTGTTTCGCTATTGATCAGCTCAAGGTTTGATCTGTATCGAATCAAAAGCTTGCCAGACTCTGGAATCAAAAGCTTGCCAGACTCTGGAATCAAAAGCTTGCCAGACTTCTACTATGGTAATGATATATATATATATATATATATATATATATATTTTCTACGGTCTGCATATACTATTTACTGTAATACCATGAACGCACATTATGTGGCTTTGCGTGAGGATTCCATACGTGGATTGATCCATGTTCGCACCGTAACATCTCTGTAGGCACATATAACAAGGTGCACCCTTTCATGTATAGCCCACTGTGTATCTTTATGTGCCATTATATGTATATTTTTAATATATTTTTATACATTTTTGTATATAAATATATATATATATATATATATGTATTTTTTTAATATATGAATATATTTATAACAAGATGCATCCTTTCATGTATGACCCATTGTGTATCTTTAAATGACTTTGTGTGTATATTCTTTTTATGTGTATATATATATTTTTTTATGCGTGCGTGGGTGTGTATATGAATATGCGCATATTTGTAAGAGTGTATATGAGCCGGTGTGTGTGTGTGGTGTGTGTGTGTACAAGCACCCGTGTAGGGAAAGGGCTTGTTTGTGTGTATATATGTGTGTTTGCGAGCGAGTGTGTATCTGTGTGTATATTGGTACATGTATATGCGTGTGCGTGGGTGGAGGGGGGGGGGGGTGTCTATGTATATGTTTGTACGTGTTTGTGTGTACGGGTATATATATGCGTGTGCATGTGTATGCACATGTATGTGTGTGAGTATGTTGATGTATATAGGCATGTGTCTGTGTATGTACGTGCCTCTCTGGATGCATGTACGTGTATGTTTATATGTTCCCCTTAAATGTGCGTGTATAGCGGGCGTCTATGCGTACGACTGTCGTTATCTATGTGATTGTGTGTGTGAGTGTGTGTGCACGCGCGCGTGGATGTGTGAACAACCAAACACAGCAGTAATTTATTGAAGTGTAGCAGACATGGGGACAGCTAGCGCCCTGATGGTCAGTGGACTGGTACCTGTGGTCAGAATTATGGTGACGTCGACAACCAGTGGCCAATCACAGGACGCGCGAAGAGGATGAAGTTTTAACGGTACTGGCCCAGAGGGTCAGATACCCCAGTGAGAGAATATGCTCCGAAATCATTAAACGTGTTCGCTGAACCTGCGGGTCCAGAATCAGACAGATCCACACAATGATCGCGTCTCAAGCTGTCCGCCGGCGAAACAATTGTAACACACAATAAATTGAGTTCAGATGCATCACTGATTTTTCGTTTTCTATTATATATATATATATATATATATATATATATATATATATACAAATTTTAGTACAGCATTAATGAAGCTTTAGGCTGCGGCTAAGCTAACAAATGCAAATTCGGAATGTAGCTTTAGCACTCGATGGAGAATAATACCCCAGAGTAATAACAATACGTTTAGACAGCTTTGCAAATCAAATATAGCGATCGGCAGTCCAGCCGCATTGCCATAGCAATGAAAAGGACTGGTTCCGGAAAAGATTTTTGACTGACCTGGACCATCACGCGGAGACCGAATGCAATACATAATGCATATCGTATAGCATACGATATACATGACATACAACATACAACATCCACGTTAGGTTTCTGTAAATCCGAGATCGACTAATTCCGCTTGCAGGGGTCTGCAAGTTAATGGCCTTTGACGACAGAACAAAGGATTTACTTCGTCAACAAGTCTTGCATTCTAGAGGCAAAGAACAAAACAAAAACAAGGAGTGCAGTTATGAACAGTGTTGGTATTAGGTTCACGCTTGAGAGTGGGGGGGTGGGGGATGACGTTTTGGGCATAACCCCTTCATCAGGAGACAGTGGGAAGGAAAAGAGTTCCGAGAGGGTGGGATGGGGGAGTGGTGGAAAGACATTAAAATTAAGGGAAAAAAAAATTTATATATATATATATATATATATATGTGTGTGTGTATATATGCATTGTGATAAATCAATGGTTTGTATAAGTGAAACCCTATACTCTCAGGTCCCCAATAATAGGGGTGGTTGTAATAAGCAAGGAGTGTGGGTGGAATAAGTGGAGGGGGTGGTGGAAAAATCAGTGAATTTTTAAAGATGTCCCTGTTGATTTTTTAAAAACCAGAATTAGTTGTTTAGCTTACATATTGAGACCCCAAACCATCTTATTTATTTTATAACGGATGAGATTTCTTGTAATGTTCTTTTTTTTTATCATGTATAATGTTTTTTTTAATGTATAAAGAAAATTAATTGCTGCAGGAATGCTACCACTTAAAATAAAATTTTACCGGAGATAGATTAGCAAAATTTGATAAGTGGAGGGTGGTGGGAAAACATCTGAAAAACTAATATATAGGGTGGGGGAGAGGGGGGATATTATTTGAGACCCAAGAGTACTTTAAGGAGATTAGTAACATGTAGAAGCGATTAAAAACAAAATGAGATTTTAATTTATTTTTAGGATATAATTACATAAATGTACATCATGTATGTCTGTATAGATGACAGGATTAAATGTGTAACTATGGAGGAGAAATAACTATTTACAGGGACAAATGTAGGTTTAGAAACCCAGGACCTTGTTATTGGACAGCAAACGTCATATTGTAGTAACATGGCTGAGGCAGGAAATGCATTGTATGTGTGTGTGTTTGTGTATATATATTTTTTTTTCAGCAAAAATTGACTTAATTTTCAGCAAAAATTGACCTAATTTTCAGCAAAAATTGACCTAATTTTCAGCAAAAATTGACCTAATTTTCAGCAAAAATTGACCTAATTTTCAGCAAAAACTGACCCAATTTTCAGCAAAAATTGACCTAATTTTCAGCAAAAACTGACCTAATTTTCAGCAAAAATTGACCTAATTTTCAGCAAAAATTGACCTAATTTTCAGCAAAAATTGACTTAATTTTCAGCAAAAACTGACCTAATTTTCAGCAAAAATTGATTTAATTTTCAGCAAAAATTGACTTAATTTCCAGCAAAAATTGACTAAATTTTCAGCAAAAATTGACTAAATTTTCAGCAAAAATTTGGAAACTCTGCTTCATAGAATCGAGACATATCTGAGGATCTTGCGATTTCAGGGTCAGGCTTGACATTGCATCGATCGTGCCTTGATCTGGTCGCTAGAGAAACGATTGTAATATGTCTAATAAATCTTATTCGTCGGAACTCCTGATTCTCCGTTTCTTATGTGATATATATATATATATGGTGGAGGCATGTGGCCTAGTGTCATGGGGTTCAATTCCTGGGTTGTGTGTTGTGTTCTTGAGCAAAACACTTCATTTCATGTTCTCCAGTATACTCAGCTGAAAATGAGTACCAGCAATAGCTGGGGTTTTAACACTCCGATGGACTGGCGTCCTGTCCAGGGAGAAGTCTTGTACTCTCAGTCGCTTCACTCCATGAAACAGGGATAAGCACTGGCCAAATGAGACTTTAGACTTTATATATATAAAGTCTAAAGGCTCTGATACCATCAACACCATAAACACAGAGCTGGCATATCTAAGAACTGACTAACTGCCTGATGAGGTCATAGCCATTCAATGGCTATCATCGAAATATATATAGCAGTAAATAAAGGATTATGAGTTCATGCAATTGACTTATGTTTTGTCACTATATATATATATATATATATATTTCGATGATAGCCATTGAATGGCTATGACCTCATCAGGCAGTTAGTCAGTTCTTAGATATGCCAGCTCTGTGTTTATGGTGTTGATGGTATCAGAGCCTTCTGTTATTTTAATAAATATATATCATCATCATCATTGTTTAACATCTATCTTCCACGCTAGTATGGGTTACACAGGAATTGTCCCATTTGAGGCAAGATTAGTCGGGTGACCGTGTCTCGTTCGTATTGGACTATCTGGCAGATTTTCTACGGCTGGATGCCCTTCCTAATACCAACCACATTTACAGTGTGGACGGGGAGCTTTTTACTGAGTTACCTACATGATCACATTACAGCGTGGACTGTATTTTTGTTGTGACACACACCTACACAACCTCATTAGTTTGGACTGGATGTTGTGGTACCAACATAACTTTAGAGAGAAAGGGTGGTTTTGGTGGGAGTGGGAGGATGGAGTATGGGCAGTGGGTTGGGGTGTATGTTTGGTTTGGAGGGGCCTACTGACTGTAGGTTAACTTTGCCTGTAGGGAAGGCGGGTCTTCTGTATTGCTGCGTGGCGCCAGAGATCTCGATCCAGTGACATTGTCTTAGAGAGGTGCAAGTGTACGAGGTCAGAATTTATCATGTCATCCCAGGTTTTTCTGGGTCTACCTACTCCGTAACTTCCATCAATTTTGATCGCCCTGCACTTTTTTTATACAGCTTTCGTCTTTCACGTGGATCATGTGACCATACCAACGTAATCTTCTCTCAAGTAAACAGTATCTGATCCCTCTTATTCCTAATGTCTTACTTAGTTCATTTATGTTTTGCTGTTTGTGTATAATATTACACATCCAACAGAGCATGCATGCTTTGTTCCTTTCCAGTCTACGCAGGTCCTCTGCACACAATACCGATGTCTCACTGCCATGTAACATTGTTGTTTGTATACAATCATCAAACAATCTGCCTTTCATTTTTAGAGAGAAACCTTTTGTGGCCAACAGCAGTATATATATATATATATATATATTAAAAAAACAGATTAAAGTTTAAGCAAAAATTGATGCTTTCACCTTTAACGGGATCTTCTGAAACTCCCATTAAGTATGAAAGCGGCAATTCTTTGCTTAAACTTTAATCTGTTATTTTAATAAATATTTGCTCTACAGTTTTTATATATATATTATCCTTATCGAGCCCTCTTTGGATTTTAGTCTTCACATTTATTATTACTATATATATATATATTTGCCTTCCTTATATTTTGAGTTCAAATCCCATCAAGGTCACTTTTACTTTTCATCGCTCGGAGGTCAATAAAATAAAGTACCAGTGAACACATTGGGACTGATTGATACCCCCCCCCCCCCCCCACAAAAAAAAATCTGCTAGCCCTGTGCCTAAATTTTAAATCATTATTAGTGCTATTGCAGCACTGTTACTGCTACAATTACTACTACCACCACCACCCCAACTGAAGACTATGTTTTTGGATTAATGTGTATAAATGTTTGTATGTGTGCCACATTCCAGGCCAATTAGATAAGTATGTTCCAACGCCACTGCCACACACTCAGACAAACACATACACACATACACACACACAGATCTTTATCTAACTAGTTGGATCTCATGGGACAAAAAATTAGGGCAGGGCAGGGTGGTTCGGGGAGAATGTCTGGAGTTTTATATTGGGGTGGGGGCTAGGGGAACATGTTCTTTTGCATGGGAATAGGAAAAGAGGTGGGGATCTGAAGCAGCAGCTGCAATTGAGAGGTGTCAACTGTCACAGCTCCCTTGTCCCCACCACCTGACCCGACCTATTTAGAAATATGACACAAAAACACCGCAGACTGGATTTCTTCAGAAAGATGCCAAAATTCTGAGAGTGCAGTAAGAATGGTGGGCTATGGGAAGAGGTGGCTGTAGAGGGGTCCTTCAACACCCACCGACCCTAGGCTTCTTCTATGATCTGTGTAGGGGGAGGGAAGAGGGTCACAAGAGGAGGAGAGTGAGTGAGGGTGTCTGTATATTTATACACATACATATAAGGGTTAAAGTTAGGTAAGGATATAAGAAAGGAGAGAGAGACAAAGAGGTAGGTGAGGAGAGAGAAATGGAAAGAGATAGGGAGAGGGTTAAAGAGAGAGTTAGAGAGAGAGAGACAGAGAAATGGATAAAAATAGGGAGACCTAGAGAGCTAAAGAGTGATAGAGAGACAGAGCTAGGGAGAGAAGGAGAGAATTAGGTGGAGAGAGAGAGAGAAATAGGGAGAGAAAAAGATATAGGTAAAGGGAGGTAAAAAGAGGTAGAGAGAGAGTGAGAGAGTGAAAGAGATAGTGAGAAGGGTGGGGTTGGTAGTAGGGTGCAGGGATGGGGGTGAGAGGAAGCTGAATTCTTCAAAAACTGTCAAAAGTAATGAACTCCGAAATTGGAAACATTTCCTGACATTAGAAAGAGAGAAGGTGGCGGCGGGGTGGGTAGAGGGAAGGTGGCGGCGGGGTGGGTAGAGGGAAGGTGGCGGCGGGGTGGGTAGAGGGAAGGTGGCGGCGAGGTGGGTAGAGAGAAGGTGGCGGCGGGGTGGGTAGAGGGACTGACAGACAGACACACCTCTTTCATACAATATGGCAGTGTCTGCTACTAGTGTGGTAGTAGACGGAGCAGTAAGAGCGTGGTGGTGGTGGTGGTGGAGAGGATGTGAGAGTGGTGGAGGGAGGGAAGAGGTACTGTAACAGGATTCCACCACCACCACCACCACCAGCAGCAGCAGCAAAAAGGAGGGTTGGAAATATAAAATAAATTACTAAAATAAAGCAAAGACTAAATCATGTGCCTCCCTCCCCCACCGACCTAGCTCTCCATTACCTCCCTATATTTTCACATCAGCCATTAAGGGGGCACTTATAAAATAATAACATCAACAATATCAATAATAATAATAATACTAATTGTCACAAGGTCAGCAATTTTGAAAGGAAGGGGAAAGTTACTGGTACTTTATTTTATCGACCCCCCCCCCCCGCAAGGATTAAAGTCATCCTTATGGGGTTGATCAAATAAAGTATCAATACCAGTACCAGTAATAATAGATGAGCATGTTGAGACCATTGACCACCTGGTTTCAGGCTGTAATAGCTTCCCAGGAATATAAAATGAGGCATGATAAAGTGGGGCAATATTTACAGTGGGTAATGTGCAGGTTTTATGGTCTGAAAATGAAAGGAAATGGTACAACCATTACCCAGATGCAGTAACAGGAAGTAAAAATATGACAATCTTATGGGATTTCCCTGTCAATACTGACATAAAAATCAAGGCCAACAGACGGGATATAATTGTGAAGGGCCATAAAGAGGAAACATGTTTTTTAATTGACATGAGCATCCCATCAGATCGTAATATTTCTTAGAAAGAATTCAGAAAGCTCAGTAAATATAAAGATCTGATAATTGAAATTATAGTCAGTGATAGTCAGAGTGCACTTGGAATGATAAAAAAGGGAACTGAAAAATATTTGGACCAGATACCGGGAAAGCCATCTCTACAAGAGATACAGAAAATAGAGCACCTCTCCTGTTCACTCTTTACATGCACGGTGGATTGGCAGTATCGGTAGCGGGTCAGACGCGATGCTTTGATGCATAGAGTTACGGCCCTTGCCATTCTGAGTTCAAATCCCGCCGAGGTTAACTTTGCCTTTCATCCTTATGGGGTCGATAAAATAAAGTACCAGTAATGTACTGGGTAATTGCTGGCCTTGTGCCAAAAAGTAGAAACAATTATTTACATGCACAGCTAGGTTGGAAGTGATATCACAACTGGCAGTTGGAAGTGATATCACAACTGGCAGTTGGAAGTGATATCACAACTGGCAGTTGCAAAATCAGTCAGCTGCAATTTGTAGACATGGTATTACTTAACTTGACAGAAGGTGATCTCTGACTTGCACTTAATAGGTTTGATGCCAGGTTCTACATGGCTGTTATGAAAATCAGTGCTGCGAAAACCAAGACACTCATCCTCTCAAGGAAGCCTGTGCAGTGCACTCTACATGTGAATGGAGTTCCACTGAAGCACGTAGAGAAGCTCAAGTATCTCGGGACCGTGTTTATGAGTGATGGAAGGCAGGAGGCTGAATTAAGTGCAATAATTGCAGGAGCTGGTGCAGTAATGAGCCAGCTTCAGCACTCGATAATCAGAAGACGGGAGGTAGGTGTAAAAGCCAAACTTGTTATCTTCGGTATTCGGGCCAACCCTTGCCTATGGTCGTGAATACAAGTGGCCAAAATGTCTTTGGAGTAATGTTACTCAATAGAGTGCATAGCTCACCCTAGGTAGACCCGCTACTTCTCCAAGCTGACAGATCACAGTTCCAATACTATGGGCATGCGGTTAGAAATGTCACAGAAAAGATTCACTGAACAGATGCATGTCTAGGGAGGGGCACAGCTCACATGTTTACAAATTTCACAGGGCATCCAAAAAGAAGGGGGGTGGGAGTGAATGCCGATAATGATGAAATGAAAATGCAAAGGAGGGTGAGGGAGGTGAGGTGGGAGGGTGAGAGGAGGTGAGGTGGGAGGAGCAAAGGGATCAAGTAAATACATAAAGAGAAGTTGTTGTTTAGCCCCAGGTCAGTAGATCCTGATCAAACCAAACCTATGATCAAAGGGTATTTTAAAACCAACCAGCAGGAGACCTAGAGCAAGATGGTTGGATAACATCCATGACCTTGGCTGGTCACACTTGGGGATCCAGCCAGATCAGTTGGAGACAGTTGCTTCTGACAGGACCCGATAGAAGGAGTATTTAAGGACCCTGCCTCCACAACCCTCTCAGGAATAAGTGAGCGAAGAAGAAAAGTGTGTGTGTGTGTATATATATATATATGATCATCATCGTTTTTATGTCCACTTTACCTCGATTGCATTGGTTGGACAGGTCATTTCACACACACACATACACACACACATATATAGGTGAGCACTCGATGTTTATTATATATATATATATATATATATATATATATATATATATATATATATATATATATATATATATAATAAACACCGAGTGCTCACCTGGGTGAACCTACAGTAACTTCACGTTACACTCCCTGGATATATATATATATATATATATATATATATATTTAAAGGTTAAACAAGGTTCAATGAATAAATCAAAGAATGAGTTTTACAATAGATTGGAAGCACTCAACAGATTTGGTTTTCCGGAGTTATTAATATTAATTCAAAATATTAACAAAAGTAGACATTCGTGTGATCAAGTATATTTTATTATACATACTTCAGAGGTACTGAGCTAACTTCAACAGTACGTCCTCATCAGATAAAATAAGATGATGCATGACATACCCTGACATAGTAGATGGTTAAGATCCAGTCATGGTAGTATATATATATATATATATATATATATATATATATATATATATATATATATATATATATATCATCATTTCATTTTACGTCTGCTTTTTCCATGCTTGCAAGGGTGGGACGGGATCTGATTCTGGCTTGATTTCTACAGCTGGATGCCCTTCCTAACACCAACCTCATTTACAGTGAGTGCTGGGTGCTTTTTTGCCGTGGCACCTCCACGACCACTTTACAGTGGAATGATATGGACCCCAGTCCCTATCATCTCATTTCTACAGCTGAGTAAACTGGAGCAATGTGAAATAAAGTGTCTTGCTCAAGGAAAGAACACATCACCCGGTCTGAGAATTGAACTCACAACCTTTCGATTACAAGGCCAATGCTCTAACCACTAAACCATGTGCCTCCATATTATATATATATATATATATATATACACACACAATATACACAGTGTAATGATGAGGATATCTTTTATTTACCAGTGTAAATGTGGTTAGTGTTATGAAGGGCATCCAGCTGTAAAAATCTCGGCCAAATTTACAGTTTCGTCTGAGCAAGATATACGGTGGGGCCACTCTGGCCAGACTTGTCTCATGTAACCCAAGCAAGCATGGAAAATGGACATTAAATGGTGATGATGATGATGATGATGAGGGCATCAGCTGAAGGGAACATTACAAATAACAGCTAACATGGTGGTGGTGGTGGAGTTTACATAGAAATGGGATGGAGTTAAAAATAAAATTAATAACAATATAAAAAAAACTACACTAACATCAAACAAACTAATGTTTGAGTCCAGGAAATAGTGCAGCAAGAGGGGCGGAGGGGAGTAAGGTATGCATGTGTAGGGAGGGGCACAGCTCACGTGTTTACAAATTTCACAGGGCATCCAAAAAGAAGGGGGATGGGAGTGAATGCCGATAATGATGAAGATGCAAAGGAGGGTGGGGCGAGGAGGGGGGGGGAGGAGCAAAGGGATCAAGTAAATACATAAAGAGAAGCTGTTGTTGTTGTTGTTGTTTAGCCCCAGGTCAGCAGATCCTGATCAAGCCAAACCTATGATCAAAGAGTATTTTAAACCAGATCTACAAACATAACATTCTAAAAAGTAGGTTGTGATTTGTGAGACACCAGGGCTGCTATTTCTAGCAGGTTGAGCAAGGAAATAGAGAAGGGCTCCTTGGTTGGTTGGAAGGTGTATGGAGAGAGAGAGAGAGAGAGAGAGAGGGGGGGGGTAAGAAAAATGGAGAAAAACCAGCTGGACAGTGAGGGTGGTGCTGGTGGGAAGAGGGAACCGGTGGGGGTGGGAGGAGGGAGAAAACCGGTGGGGGGGGGGACCGGTGGAGTGGGAGGGAATAAAACAAAACTACAACAAAGGAAACAGAAAAGAAATCTAAAAGAGGATTAAATTGGTAGGGGCGGGGGTGGGGTGGAGTGGTGGGGATGGAAGGTGGGGATGAAGAAGGTCAATAGATGAAAGTTAGAGAGAGAGAGAGAGAGAGAGAATATAAAAGGGAGAGATGAGGGAAGGGAATTTGTGTGTGTACTGTGGGGGGTAGAGAGAGAAAGGAGGGGATTATCTGAAGACATTATAAAAGTAATGCATGTATAAATGTGTCTGTGTTTGTATGTATATATGAGTGTGTGTGTGTATGTATATATATGTGTGCGTGTGTATATATATATATATATATATATGTGTGTGTGTGTTTGTATATATATATATGTGTGTGTGTGTGTGTGTGTGTGAGTATGTGTTCATAAGCGAAAGTATGCCATGCTTGTATGTATGTATAAATGTATGTTTATATACATGTATATGTGTGTATATATGTATGAAGGTGTGTACGTATATATATATGTGTGTTTGTGTGTATAAGTACATGAAAGTATGCCATGTGAGTATGTATATGTGTATATATGTATATATAGTGTGTATATCCATAAGTATGTGAAAGCATGCCATGTATGTATATGTGTATATATGTCATGCATGTATATATGTGTATATATGTATATGTGTATATATACATATAAGTGTGTGTGTGTCCATACAAATGAAAGTATGCCTAGTATGTATGTATATATATATATATATATATATATATATACATGAATGTTAAAAAGAAATTAAATAAAGAAAAATAAAGCAGAAATTTAAAATACCCAGAGCCCCCTCCCCCCTTTTTATCTCACACCACCTCAGTATTTGCCCAAGTCACTGCCACCACCACCACCACCACCACTGCCATCAACAGTCCCCCTCTTACCACACCACCTCTGTTTGTCACAGCATCCACTCAGCACCACCGCCACCACCATCAACATTACTCCACCCTTACCATCACACCACCACAGTAATCTTCAAGTCACAAATCCCCACCACACCACCACCAAGGATACTCAAATCACAACCTCTTCACTCTCACCATCACCACCACAACCATCCCCAAATATACCGCACTACAATCTCCACATACACTACACTACATCACCACCACCACCTCCACCATCATCATCATCATATACACCACATCACCATCCCCACCACCATCTCCACATATATGCCACCCTCAAATATACCACACCACTACACCACCAACACCACCATCATCACATATACCACACCACTACACCACCAACACCACCATCATCACATATACCACACCACTACACCACCAACACCACCATCATCACATATAGCACACCACTACACCACCATCATCATCATGAACTACACAACTATACCACCACCACCACCATCATGTACCACACAACTATACCACCACCACCACCATCATGTACCACACAACTATACCACCAACACCACCACCAGATCTACCACACCACTACACCACATATACCCCCCTATCCCCACATACACCACACACCCCCAATCACACCATAATCCCCTTCACTGTGTAAACCCCAAACAGAAATTCCAGTTAAGATTCCTCCACTGCAGATTTCAAACAGATTCAAATTTACTCCCAACAGAAGGGGGTGGGGTGGGGTCGCTTGGTTAAATAGAATTAAAATGTGTGTTACTGGAGTAAGGGAGGGGGGAGAGCACAAAGGAGGGGTGGGGTCGGGGTTGAGGGAGTCCTCACAAGGTTTACCAAGGGTCAAACTTATAAGCAAGCACCCTCTACACCCATACTAACACACCCACTTCACTCCATACACAGTCAATAAAGTGTGTTATAAGTAGGTGAAGACTAGTATCTGAGTGAGGCAGATGGTGGCTGGGGGGGGGGGGGGCGTGAGTCTATATAGGTATATAATATATATACATATACATATATATATACACACATACATGAGTCTATGTAAGTATATAATATATATACATATATACACACACATATAAACACATGTATGAGTCTACATAGGTATATAATATACACACATACATGCATATATACAAACATATATACATACACATATATACACACACATGTACACACGCACAGACATATATATATGAATTTGTTTTGTAGCATGACCCTCCCAAAGTATAACTATATATATATATATCATCATCATCGTTTAACGTCTATCTTCCACGTTAGCATGGGTCAGACAGGAATTGTCCCACTTGAGGCAAGATTGATCGGGTGACCGTGTCTCACTCGTATAGGACTGCATGTGGCAGGTTTTCTACAGCTGGATGCCCTTCCTAACACCAACCACATTTACAGTGTGGACTGGGAGCCTTTTTACCGTGTCTCCTACATGACCACTTTACAGCGTGGACTGGGTGCTTTTTGTCGTGACACCAACTTATTCCTTTAATTCAGCTATTTCTTCCAGAGAGAGAGAGAAGGTGTGTATGTGTGTGTGTGTGGGGGGGGGGGAGAAGAATCAACTCCTAGTACTAAACTTTATTTATTCCCCTTGACAGGATGAAACAAAGTTGGCCATGGTAGAGTAACTCAGAGCAAAGAAAGCTGGTGCATTGCATGCAGTAATTTCAACTCTTCTTATTAATACCTGCATTGTTTCCTTCCAGGTAAACTGACATCTGACTGTTCAAAGAAGACTTCAAAACTAACTATTAGCAACTTCTCTTAAAAATGGACAAGATTTGGCATCGTGGTGTGCAGAAAAAAGGGTTTAGCCCGCAAGAACATTTATGCTGGCATGGTTGTTACATTAACCCTTTAGCATTTAAACCGGCCGTATCCGGCCAGAATTCTTTCACCTCTTCCTGTTCAAACTGGTCACTCACACTGATGTTAAGGTATTGTTCTCAAAATAAATAACATCAACATTTCATAGATTCGACATTATGTGAAATAATTATGTGAGGTAAAGTGTTTAAACTAATATATATATAGAGTAATGTAAATGTTAAAGGGTTAAGGGATGATGCCCCAGCTTTATCGACAGTATAAAAGAAGGCAGCTGGATTTAGGAGTGGAAGTGAGAGTCTTGAAGATGACCGAAGGTCTGGACATCTTGCAACTGCCACCACCAAGAAAAACATGGTGATGGATGACAGGTGATTGACTATAAATCAACTAACGCATGCTATTCACAAATCGTATGAGAGGGTTGAGAATATTCTCTACAATGAACTTGGCATGATGAAGCTTTCTGCTCAGTGAGTGCCACGTCTTCTGACACCTGATCAAAAGAGCACCAGGCTATTCAGATCACGGGGAAAATCTGACATTGTTTGAGTCAGATCCAGCTGGTTTCCTTGAACATTTCCTAACCCAGGATGAGTGTTGGATTCTTCACTTTGAGCCAGAGACAACGAGACAATCCATGAAGTGGAAACACCTCCTTCCTCAACTGCTCCAAAGGAGGCCAAAGTCATTTCATCTGCAGAGAAGGTGATAGCCTCAGTTTTGGGGGATGCAAAAGGCATTGTGTTTATTGACTATCTTCAAAAGGACCACACCATCAATGGTGACTACTATGACAACTTGTTGAGGCAGTTACAAAAAGCTATCAAGACCCAGGAAAACTGACAAAAGGGGTCTTGTTTCATCAGGACAATACTCCAGTACACAAGTCCTTGGTTTCAATAGCTGCTGTGCTTCACTGTGACTGAACTGGTTCATCACCCTCCTTATTCTCCTGATTTGGCTCCATCTGACTGTCATCTGTTCCCTAACATGAAAAAACACTTGGCTGGGAACCAGTATTGTAGTAATGATGTCATACCTGCTGTGGGTGACTTTTTTTTATCAACAGAATGAAAGCTTCTTCACCAATTGGTTCTAATGGGACAAACCTGTCTAACCCATGCTAGCATGGAAAACAGGCATTAAATAATGATGATGATGATATATATATGAGGAGATGACGAAGGAGCGTGACTAATGAAGAGATGCTGTGCTGAATAGGACCTGTCCCACCCTTGCAAGCAGGGAAAAGCGGACGTATGATGATATATATATATATATATATAATAAAAGGACGATTTGTTTTGTCTTCATTGCATTTATTGATTGCCGACGCGCGTTTCACTATTGATCAACTGTCATTACCATAGCAGAAGTCTGACAAGATTTTGATTCCAGAGTCTGGCCAGATCAATATAGATCGAACCTTGGGCTGATCAATAGCGAAACGCGCGTCACCAACCAATAAATGTAATGAAGACATAACAAATTGTACTTTTATTATTATATTTACACTGTTTAGTTCCACACCTCTTTACAGATGGGGAAATTACGTATTGAGTGCTCACTTGGGTAAACCTACAGTAACTGCACATTACACTCGCTGGATATATATATATAAAACTGAGGATGTCTGTCTGTGAGTGTGTGAGTTTGAATCCCTAAAACTAGAGAGGCATCCAACCAACTGTTTTCAAACTTTACACATGTAATACTTATGTTTCAAATTTTCAATGCCCT